>OY560190.1:13827610-15027610 GCA_961405105.1 Perizoma affinitatum | reverse complement strand
ATTGCCATGTGAAAATGTTGAAGGAAAACATCATGAGGAAAGTGGCATGTCCTAGAATCAGTTATTCGAAGCATGTGTGTGGCATTCATCAATCCACAGTGACATGCATGGTTAAGTAATTAGCAATGCTCATTTTCTGACCGAGGTAGGTAAGGCGCCATTGGTCGCTTTGAGTTTTCACTGAAATATATTGTATAAAATATGTATTTTATACATATATAAAAATAACTGACAACCTGTCCTGTATTGAAATCTGAAAACAGCCGAAAATGAAAATGCATTTCGGGCTTCGCACTCCATTTTATTTTATAAAGTTTGTCCTGCCATCTACACTTCGTCTTCAATAGTTGTAATCTTAAATAAATGTAAAAAAAACTATTCTACTATTCTGCTTTTTATGGTTTGAAAATACCGTAGGCACTAATATTGTAAAAATTCAACGCTTACTAATTTCAGTCAGTCAGACCTATAATGTTTATTACCACTATACGAACAGGCATGGTCCTATTGCATCCTTCATGTACCTACTACAGAGTATTAAAAATAATAAACTCTCCTAACTAAAGCACATCTTTATTCAAGGAGTATCCAAAGGTTGTCAAGAAGAGTTCGATTTCAGCGATCAGACCGCACTATCTATTACTTTATTCAATATTAATTCCTGTGTTTTAATATTTTTCTTTGGTGTGCAATAAAGATATTATTTATCCATCTATGATCTTAGATGTTTTATCTAAGATGTAATCCGAAGGTTTCAAGAGATCGTTTTGTTCAACTTCAATTTAAAATCATTGTATCAACTCTAACAATGTGAGGTATCTTAAAATAGCGATGCTACATAACCACGCTCAACGGCCCATGACGTTATATCATCGTCACTGTTGGCCAACGATTAACGACGCCACACTGGCTACTCGAAATAAGATCAAAATTACCTTCTCTTGAACAAAGAAAATAATCAAAGGCTGTTTTTTCGTCACTTATGGACATACTAGCTTGTGCCCACGGCTTCGTCCGCGTGGTACCCGGATAAAAAGTACCTAGCCAATGTGTTATTCTGATGTATAAGCTCATCAAAATCCGTTCAGTAGTTTTTGCGTGAAAGAGTAACAAACATCCATCCTCGCGATCTTTTATAATAGTAGCAGGATCCGAATATGCGGAAAACAGAAGGTTTTACATATTAAAGCTAGTCTTTGATTAGGACGCAAGTATTTAGATTATATTTCTGCAATTATTTTTTTAGCAATAGAAGGTTCTTCTGGCTTTGGCAATAGGCTGCGTTATATTTCCAAGTGTTGCCGGTGGCACAGATATTATACTAGTTCCTATGGAATCAATTGGCACCACACTTAATATGAAGGATCATAAAAAAAAGCAGAATTTCTTCCCTGATCCTTCCCGGTATGGTCACTTTAAAAATGTACGTTTCTACGAGTATATGATCCTTGTAATTTCGACGACGACCTCTGACGGCGCAGTGGGCGAAGGCTCGCCTGTGACGCAAAAGGTTGCGGGTTCGATTCCCGCCGCGGGACAAATGTAAATATTCAAATATTGGTTTCGTGATCTGGGTGTGTTCTATGCTGATATACTGCTTATATACAAGCCCGTATTCTGTGGCCATATTGATAGTAATTATGTGCAAGTGAAAATCATTTAACTTTTCAAACGTTCTTTACCGAGTGATTTTTAGATAATATAAATCAGGGGGGGGCAGTTGAGAGGCTTCTCATTTTTCTATTCTAAATAGTATATCTGATCTTAATGATTTTGATACAGCATGAATTCTAATGAGATCAACCTACGTCCCTAATGATCTTGCATTGTTGTCTGTCATGTAGAGCACCTTGATACATATAGAAGTCAAACATGTGCGCAAAATGATTATAAAATTACAATGATTCCATTTAGAACTTTGTATATAGCGACCGCAAACTTTTACACAAAAAAGCCTTGCAATTAATATAGATTTATCGTAGTAGTTTACTAGTTTTACCTTATCGTAGACACTTTTACTTAGTATGTAATGAATGCCCTCTGCCTATTAGATTTTGTAAAAACTCCGCACTAACACACTAATTCATGGAAAGTTGATAAGAAACAAAAAAACACGCTCACGATTATATTCCCAAGGACGGACATCACAGAACTGCGTACTAAGTATACTTAGATCTGAGGATCTCCATCATGGGGATTACAGTCGTTTGTTTTTTTATGATATGATAATATTCCTAATTAGGTACGGTAATTACGGTATTCCTATTTAGGAATATTTAATTTTTGTATATATATACAAAAATTAAATATCTACTTGTTTAAAGTTGTTTAAAATACATGTTTTTTTTTACGGTTAGATAATATGTTGATAACAATCACGTGAAGTAGAACCAATTTCAGTTAAACAAGAACTTGAGAAACTTTTCGCTTGTGACAACCAAGAATTGATTCGTCAAGGTGATCCAGGGTCACCCACTTTCATCGCACAGGGTCAAAATTAAAACGACCTGTTCCGAAAAACTTAATTAAATTATTTAATTACATTAAAATCTTCACAGAGGTACGGAAAGCAGAATACGTTGTGCTAAAAGCAAAAAAAAACCCCTGCTTTATAAATTACAAGCATCAACAAAACATCACAACTTCTTACAAAAATACATTATATACACGAAAAAAATCTTACAAACTTACAAAAATGAGAGAAATGAAATGGCGCGACTGACTTAAGATAACTTAAATAACTATTAAATTAAACCTCTTGTATACAATGTAAAGAGCTTTCCTAGCAGGAAAGGCAATGATGACTTAATGGATATATACATAATACCGAACTACTTGTCTACGACAAATTGATTTGATAGTCGGCGCGCCAACCGCGGCTCGGTCGTTCCAGTTTGCAGCGAAATGAGTGTTACTTTTACTGTCTGTCCGTGCGTGCTATGCACAGTCACGTCACTTATGTAACGAGAGACCATTCACGTAAAATGCAGGTTGCCGGCGACTGGCTGTAGAAGATGTTATTGGTCTTATCACGGTAACCAGTTTCATGGTATAACCGTGTGCTTCTGTTGTACAATGCAAGTGCCGGGAATCTGTTTTTTACGTGAACAAAGCAGGTTTTCGCGACAAACATTATTTGATTCGGAGTCTAGTCTCAAACAATGTCGATTTTGCCATATTCATTTTGTGCTCACAACTCAAACAAAATAGGACGAATACTCGACCCAGTCGCATGCGCGCGCACTTAAATACTTCAAAATAAATTACTATAAGTTACTACAATAAATTAATCTACCACAGCTTTCTGCGACCTAACTAAATGAGCTATCATCACAATAAAAGAAAACGAAATTCACAGACGCAATTGAAAATCGAGTCTCTGATTTTCGGATTCTGCAAAAGGAAGAGAATCGGCAAGTGGTACACACGCGATCCGCTTCCTCGGTCGAAATAGATTAAAAATAAAAAAGTTGCGGGCAACGTGAAAGGCGGTTATCCAATAGAAAGGTGTCACGGTCCGTAGGTAACCGCTTTCTACCGCGAGTACAGAGCCAGGTCTGAGATTCTGCGTTGGCGCGCCGCGGCGTGGAACCCGCGCGTTCCGTCCGGCACTAGGGGCGCTCGCGGCTCCATCCTAGGGGCACAGGATACCCTCCTCTGTCCCGGCATCGGCCCACATTCGGTTCCCGTCAACGAACACCCAGACAGCCGTCTAGACAGCCAGCCGTCGCCGCTTCCGTTGCTTCCCGTACTTGCCTGCGACGCTCGTCTTGAGCTGCAGTAGAAGGAAACTCCAGAGTCTGAACTGTGACTGCATGTGGACACTCGACGCGGCAGCCAGGTCTGGATTTCTGGGGAACGCGGTGCGAAGAAACCGCTGGAACTGCGGCGGTAGAAGGGCTGAGTGTATCTGTACTCGTACTCAGCTTCGGATCCACTGCAGCATGAGGAGTATTCACATTCGTGGCGTCGCGGCGTCGGCCGACGAGCGCCTGTCTTCCGTTTAGGCTCTCTCGGCACACCGTTCAGTTCATAAACCTTCATCCCTTCGTCATCAGGGGCTTGTAGCCGTAATGCTTCTCTCGCAAACTCCGATTCGGTAAACTCTACCAATGCACACACACAGTTTACTAAACTCGGATTTTTATTCAGGAACTGGCGCACATCAGCTGGCACTGGGTTTCCTGGACGTAGCACCCTCACGAGGGCTATCTCTCCGCACCCAGCAAAGAGACGAGATACGTTTTCAACTGATGGTTTATCGATGGGCATTCGGACTGCGACCACAGTACGCGAAGGCGTCGTTTCATCGTAAGCAGGCAACGGATCTATGCGACGTAACTTGGTTCCTAAATCATTGATCTCCAACTTGGTGGATCGCTTCAGCGCTTCAGCAACCACCCTCCAATCTTTAGTTAAATGCTTAACGCGTTTGAAGCTAGATATCAGCTTGAGAGACACGTATCCTTCCTTGTTCCTTCGCACATGTTTCAGCAGAAAGGCGTCCTTTGTGATGTTTGCGTCGGAGAAGTAAAATTCGACTTGCGCGACTATTCGAGCTGATAGCTCCTCATCTGGTGGGGAGTAGGGAGGCTCGGGCGCGTCGGTAGCCTCAGGGGCCACCTCGCAGCCCGAATCCTTGCCGCCTCCAGAGCCCGCGTCAGACGCGGAGTCCGAGTCTTGCTCGTGGTCGGAGGGTCTTCTCTCCCGGTCGGCGGCGATGCCCTCGTCAGGTTCCGGCAGGGTCCCCTCCATGGTAGCGCGTGGGGACTGTGAGACGCGGCGAGACGTGTGAGTCGCTCGGGTGCGCGGTCTAGACTGCGGGCGCGCGGCGGAACGACCTCTCTTTTATAATATCGGGGGGATGCTCGAGTAAAAGGTATTCGGAAACGAGATGACATTGGTGACGTGGGTTTCGTTTACTGATATAGTAAGGTCCTGCGGATTCGCCTCTATCAGGTATTGTATTGCAATGCGTGTCCTGCGTGCAAGATCACGCGATCAAGGTGCGTTTTTTACCGGTTTTTCAGCGTTACGTGCGAGTTAGCGCAGAAAATTAGTTTTATGCAATTATGGAACAATGATTAGGACGTGTGTGCGGTTCTGTTTACAAGAATGATAAATAGATAACAACAATGATACATAATTAGCTAGATTACGATTAACATATTCGACGGAAATCTATTGTTTTTTCATAGTTGTAATGGGGTAAACAACTGAAAACATAATCGTCTTACACGTTATAAATACCAAACATCATGCACTAAAATTGGTTTTATATTAAAATGGACTGGTCACTGAATCTATTGATTTCCTTGTTCGTGACAGATGACGAATGCGTAGGTATCTAATATGAACCCACGGTTCTGCAGTAGCTAGCATGCACATTTAATTATTTGGTTTGATGACCTTTCAAATTATAATATTATTACGGTACGGCATAGCCAGCTTCTGAGAGGTGCGAGTTCGATTCTCTGCGGGATGAAGTCTGCAAACATTTTTCCCGCAGAGCAGAATATGCAATTTATTTTTGCCCACTAATATAGCCAGCCAGACATTGACAAGATGGCTCAATAGGTTAGCAAAACAAACAAACAAACAAACACAACTGTATTCCTCATGATGGACGTCCTCACATACATACTCATTACGTAGATTTTTGAGGATAAGACAGAGGCACTAAACATTTTAATTGACACATTCCCGCGTGGTTGCAAGTATTCCACGTGACAGGTTGCAAGTCCATCGCCGCTTATTGGAAAACTAATAGGTACATAACGACTCGTTTAGATAATATAACAGCGAAATACCTAACCTACAGGGCTTAGAAAGCGGTAGCTGCTACCCTAAAAGTTACGCCATACAATATTGTTAAAATTCCGACACCAAACAGGATTAAGGGGCTGGTCACCTCATTGTGATACTAATTAGATTGAAACTATCACTCAGGATCGGTGACACGTTGAAGATTGCGTAATAATACATCAGAAGACTATTTTTAGTAAATACAAAAAAAAACACAAAACAGTCAAAGTCACATTATTCGTATCCGCGAAAACAATTGGTAGTAAAATTCTTCTTCTGAAAATTATGAAATTGAGATTGAAAGCAAACCGAAAGGAGACTGATATAATTATGTATCAAGACTTGGTTGTGAAATATTACTAGAAAATTGAGCCCTCCTATAGATTTTTCGATTTTTTTAGCAGTAATTTCACTCTTCGACGTGTTACATTCAAACAAAAACTCCCTTTCGATAATGTCATTACTCGCTTAATTTATCGACTCGTCTAATCCAGTCGGGTAAAAACAGTCAGTCAGTCTTCAGATCTCATAAACGTCAATATTCGTATTCTAGGTTGACCTAAATACCTAAATTCTTAAAATACAGACAAAAAAACTTACATATAGCACATGTAGGTACAAAGGCGAGCTTAACGCTAACAAGAGTTTTCTTCCAGCAAAACGCTCTCCAATAAATTCTGACTCAGCATCACACGATCCATGGCGTAATTGGCCGACGCATTGCCGATAGAAGCAACGCGGGAGGCAGTGCTAGTCCCACTGAATTGGAATTTTAGGTCACATTCCAATTTAATATAATTCCTGTGATGCTAATTAATAAGGGCACGTAATTATCAAGCTAAAATCTGTGTCAATAAATACACAAGAATCATCAAAAGAATACTTATTTTTGTTTAAAAACAGTTTGTTTATTTTAATAAACACGTTTTTCTGCTTGTTATATTATAATTTGCATTATTTAAATCATGGATCAGGTTATGGAAATATTTATTTAAATTATGGAAAAAATAGACTTGTTGATAAAAGGAAGAGCGATATAAACCTTATCAGATCAGGAAATTCCAACAACAAAATTCACGTTATATTTTTTTTTAATCTATTTATTGAGATTAAAAAAAAATATCAAAAATATTGGATCTTAAAGTCAATCTTCTTCATCGTCGTGTCGATGGTTAGACACGACTAACCATTGTATTAGTCCGATGTCCGGACTAACACGATGTTACCCGGATGTTCTATGTCGAAGTATACCTGTTCAAAATGTCATCCAAATCGGTCCAGCCGTTACGGAGATACAACAAACACCCATACTTTCGCATTTGTAACAATTTAGTAGAATTATAGAAAATCCATTCATCCGTGCATATATAATTGAGTAATATCAACAAACAATACTTTAGGTATCAAGGAAAATGTTGTAAGTTGGCTGTAAAAGATTAAATGATATTTACATAACGGCTCTGCATTGAACTCTGGCCAGGCATAGTACAATCAAACTATTTAGAGAAAATGTATTCCCTTGAGAACATAATTCCACACTAGCAGATAGCGGGTAGATACATGTATGTATATTTATATATACATATATTTGTATGCAGATTTCACCTTTAATAATTGCGCGTTTTTATGTAAAGTTTTGTTTAAACAAACAAACAAACACGCTCACGACTGTATTCCCCATGGTGGGCATCCTCAGATACATACTCAGTGAGTAGATCTAGTCAGAGGCACGTCCAAACATTAAATTTGGTACATGCCCGCGTTTTGCAAGTAGTAAGCATTCCACGTGACAGGTTGCAAGCCCATCGCCGCTTATTGGAACACTAACTATGGGCACATGCCTTCGACTTTTTGGTTCTAGGGCATGCCGGTTTCCTCACGATGTTTTCCTTCACCGTTTTGAGCACGTGTTAATGCGCACATAAATTTTTCGAGTGGAAAAATCCATTGGTGCACGACCGGGTTCGAACTCACGTCCTCTGGATCAGAAGTCGGGGTATCGCCCACTAGGCCAAGACGGCTTTTCTTTTTTTTTTAACAATTACAATTATTGATGGTATTTTAATTAATTTAAAGCAGGTCATAACTAAATTTAAATTTAATTAATTAAATTGTATTTTTAGTGTACATTAAGTTAGTGATGGTTTAAATAAATAAATTATTGTACTTTATAATCACTTTCTTGATCTGCCTGCGTAGTTTCGTGATTAAGCGGCACCCACTAATTTTTTTAAATGTTTGTTACCTCTTAACTATGTAATTTAAAGACAGATTTAAAAAAATAATTTCTTTGAAAAGATATACTTTAAGATTGGTCCTGTTTTCTGATCGATGTTGGGATCCATGAGGTAATGATCTAGTCAATATGATTCATAATTTTTTGAGATCGCTTTTTTGACATTTAATGTCGTATTATCATGTTTATTAATAGTCGTATTTAGTTTATTTTTCTGACGCAAAAACGAAGTCTTACTCTATATACACAACTAATGTTCAAAAACAAAACCGATCAAGGTTGGTTCTTATCTACGAAATAATTCCTAGTGACTTCTGGCAATAAAACCTATCTAGGTCTAACTGCGTTACAATTGAAGAAGGAAAAACTCTGACGCTTTTTAAATTTTATAAAAATTAACTTGTTTACTGAAAGCGTGACCTATCTAGGTCTAAATGTGACAAGCCGTTAGGGGCCGTTACAATAAAATAAAATAAATAAATAAATAATGCTGGACATTGTCACACAGCATCATCTAGCCCCAAACTAAGCAGATCTTGTGTTATGAGAACTACATGACTGATAAACTACTTATATACTTTTTTCTTCGTAAATACATATATATTATACATAGAATACACCCAGATCCGGGACAAATATTCGCAGATACAAACATTTGTCCCGCGGCGGGAATCGAACCCGCAACCTTCTTGGAAAAGCTGAAAGCGTGAAAGATAATAGATCTACGAGGCTCAGGTTGAATCAATGATCAGAGTTGTCGGTGATGACATCTATTTCAATCGACATTACTCAAGCTAAGGTGAAGGCTGCTCGTGACAAACAGACAACAGACAACAGGAAGCAGATACATCTGTATTGTTATTATCAAGTTTGCACTGATAATTGTTGCAATCATTATTGCTACAGAGTTTTTCTGCTATTTCTATGACAAGCAGTAACGCCCGCATTGCTGTGCGCCGGTGGTATTAGCATTCTTATTCATAACTTACTTTAATAATAAAAAAAAAACATTTTTTATTTCCTTACCAACTATATTTACAAATTATTTTAGCTTACTATGTATACAAACTAATATGTTGATTAGGAACCCCTTTTTGGGTATAGGCCTCCTCCGGTTGACTCCATTTCACTCTGTCTCTCTGGCTATGAGCATCCATTGTTTCCCAGCAGTGTCTATGATGTCATCTGTCCACCGTTTTCTTGGTGTACCAGGTCTTCTTTTGCCACTAGGTCCTGTCCATCTAATCGCCTCTATGGTCCACCTGTTTTCTGTGTATAACTAAGTAAGTTATGTGGCTATAACTTACTTTACAGGACGCTAAATATAGCCCTGTACTTTTCTTACACTTAACAAAGGATAGAGGCAGGCAACTTTTATCACGTCCATTAAATCATTCATTAGTAAGTACGTGGTATAGTTATAATAATATCTTAAAATAATACCAAAGCACGATAATTTCAATACTACAACAGAATTCCAATAGTAGCCGAACAAAAACGACTCGCTACATAAAATGTACAGACAATCGTATTTAAGAGTGAGTCCACCCTATGCTCACACACATAGCATGCAAGGTTGCACTATTCTAGTGCAAAAATAGCATTACTTCCGCATATGCTCGTAAACGCTTTGTACACTTTATAATTTATACAATTTACTTCTGTTGCAGCGGTACATCGTAGACAGACTTATTTGTTGTTGTTTTTTTCAACATCATCTAAACCCAAACTAAGCAGAACTTGTATTATGGGAACTACATGACTACTACTTATATACTTTTTTTTTGTAAATACATACATATTATACATAGAAAACACCCAGACGCGAGACAAATATCTGCAGATCTTACAAACATTTATCCCGCGGCGGGAATTGTACCCGCAACTTTCTGCGTATCAGGCGGGCCTTCGTCCACTGTGCCACAGAGATAGCTTGTATTATGGGAACTACATTTTGTAAACACATACCTATTATACATAGAAAAGCGCCACATGAATAGTCGCCACCTGTACGATTTACGAGCAAGTGATAAACAAAGTCTTCTTCCGACTCGAACTCATTAAAGAGTTATAAAAAGCTGTGAGATTAAAATATTCAGAAGATGTAATCCTACAACCAGTAGAACTAGCTATTTATAAACGCACGCATGGCCTTCATATTACAACTTTACACAGCGAAAAAGATTTGTCATCTTGTCTGACACATATTTTTGAAGTCAAAGTCAATAGGTTTTTATCCATTAAAATCTCAAGGATCATATAGAAACGTCAGCTTAAAAACTAAGTACTTGAAATAGATACTAACTACAAAATATTGCATGTTGCTTTTTAATAAATAAATCAGGCAGTAGGTGTTTTCATCTTCAACTTTCATTCAATGCATCTTGCATCTAGGGCATGCATTGTTGGAGTATTTTTTATTTCATGTCGTAATGCCGGACACGACTATATCGGCTTACACTGGAGGCGTGTCCATAAAGAGGATTTGATAATCAATATTATAAGTATTCGTAACTTCAGACAAATCTGATATGATGATTTTGTGTTCTGAACCATGCTTTGTTGCATGTTCTATGGCGCTAAGTTAAATGTACTGAAATGTGGTTGAGATTAGCGAAAGATTTTTGACAGTTTCGTTCGAAAATGTATTTTGTCTCATCATTGTCTCGCCTCTCATTACGTGGGGTCGGCACTGTAATGATCGTGTATTGGAACGTAATAAAGACAGACGTCTTGAAATGAACCATGTAACTAATACATGCTTGACAGTCGTAGCGTGGCTTGGCTACAGACGTTTTTAGAAATGTAGCAATGCTCTGAGACACAACAGGTTAATTTAGGGGCACATTGTAAAAGGTGATCGTCATCTACGAGTAAGATAATAAACGTAAGCTGTGAGTTCCTCCATCTGGTGGTTTAATTGATACCAACATGTTTTCTTCTTTCACTCTCCTCTATCCGTCCTCTCAGTACTCTTACACAAACAGCGTGAAAATGTATCTAAAGAAATCTTAGATCCGTTCTCAAATATCATCTTTTTTGTATGCTACGAACAAATCAGAAGGACATAACAGTATACCTTGTATTTGACCTGACCTGTGAGTCTATGAAGCCACACAAGGCATGATGTAACCCAAATATTAGGTAATTATGTCAATTCTAAGCGGATTCTAAGCGGATTCGGAAGGCTCGGTTACAGCTCACGATACATGAAACTATAATCGATAGCCTTCCTGAAATATATCCTTATATTTATAGGTAATACGAGCTACTGCCCAACGCTGATGAAAAGCTAGCCGATGAAAACAAAAAAACCTCATGTAGCTTTTACTGTTAAAGCATCGTTCCGCGATCGTAAGAAACGCTTACGCTTGACTGTTTTTCGTCGAATTACCCTGCGAAATTAGTCTCAATGAAGAACCATTTTATTTAATCGGGATAATGCTCCAATATTAATATTGGTGAAAGTTTTGAGTTGTTTCGGACATTACCTCCTACAAACAAACTACACTAAAATTAGTATTGACAACATTTTGGTAAATGGTATAAAATTGATGTGGCGTTAGAATAGTGAATATTCATAAGATAATAATGCATTCTAGCAAGGTTTTACTCGTAATATATGGTTTCCATGAACCCTGTCCGATACAGTTACACTTTACAGTTCGTTGACTTATTTACTCGTCTTAGCGAAGCAAAGTAGGGTTATGTGTTCAACAGAAGGTATGTATTTAAATTAGGGCCCTTCTGAAACGTTTTAAAACCAGAACGATTTTCATCCGATTTTTATGATTATTGTCTTCGTTAAAGCGTCTTCTTTTGGTTAGTGTTACGAAAATCGTCCTTACCGTTAACGTCAATTCCTGCAAAGGTTGTCTGGAAGAGATCGCTACAAGCGATAAGACCGCCCATTGTACTCTCACGATTAGCTGTGTTTGAATTTATTCGTAAGCAACATAATATGTGTGAGAGTTATCTATATATCTAAAGCGGCGATGGACTTGTAACCCATCACGTGGAGAGATAACTACTTACAAAGCCCGGGCATATGCCAAATTTTATGTTTGGACGTGACTCTGATTAACCTACTTGGTATCATCAAATATCTACGCACTGAGTACCTATATCTGAGGACTGTAATTCTCATGGCTACATGGAGATTACAGTTGTGAGCGTGTTACATTTTATCAGCTCGATAAAACAAGCACATCTCTTTTCTTACAGAGCCGAAACTTTCCCGGCCCGATTAAGAAGTGATTGACAATGAATAGGAGAGTATATTGTGAGAATGGCCCCACGTAATGCTTATCAGAATTGGTTTTAGTTACAGCATATGAACAGTGTAGGTATTCATTAAATGATGTATTCTATAGAGCTTGTACCTATTTCCGTACGTGCGGTATTTTGCATCCATTCATTATTAAACGTATTGTTGAGAAGGTCATTACCAGAGTCGTTGCGGTACTACTGCGAAATGCCGATTAAATTACGTATCGCTTTTAACACGTCAACTGTTCCAATAAATATTTTTTTGGTAGGTACCATATAAATTATGTCCGAAGCCGTTTTTGTAATATTCTGTCTTAAAATCCACACAAAATACATATCCCGGATGATTTGTTATACGTTAGTAATATGTTTCTTTTTACCTTTTGACCGTGTACCGTATTCGGTATACGGACTTTGTCGGGTTAGAAAGAGACAGTGGCGCGTGTACTATTTTCGGTACCTACACTGGACAGCTCATGTTAGCTGATCGCTTTTAAAGATTTGTTTCTGCACTTTTGTTACTATAAAAACTGATATCTTTTGAAGCGACGATAGCCTTGAGTGTTTTTCACAAGGGTCTACGAAGTGGTACTAGATAAGTTCAAATAAAATGATTGCTACAGTTCATAACTCGAGTTCAAGATCTTTGTCATAAATGCTACACAATTTATGACAAAGATCTTAAACTTTGTCATAAATTGTGATGAATTGTAATTGAATACGCTCACGACTCTATTTCCTATGATACACATCCTCAGATATATACCTAGTCAGTGCGTAGATCTATGCGAATACTAAGAAAAAACAAGTGTCACAAAATGGCCACCCATAAGTTCTATACCAAATTGACAGATTGACAGAGAGAAACCCTATAATTAATTAAATAAAAAACATCTAGCATGCATTAACGTCACCCGGTTCGTGATAAATTACTAACAAAAGAAAAACATTAAATAAAAGCTTTGTCTGGTTTTTAACAGAATTATTTTCCTTCATCAATTGCAGCGACCCTAGTGACTTGTGGCAATAAAACTTATCTAAGAACCTATCCGTAGAAACGATGCAAAACCATTACCAAAAATCACTTTTAAGAATAAATAGGATAAGTCGTTTCAGAGATAAATGATAACAAACAAACACTTACGTCAAATGCTTACCGCCTGAAAAAATACACGTGAAGACTTACCTATTTGTAATTATTGCCCTTTTTAATTATTACAACTTAACCACTACTATTATAGATAGAGATAGAAGATAGAAAATACTTATTGCACACCAAAGAAGTTGTACAATGGGCGGTCTTATCGCTAAATAGCGATCTCTACCAGACAACCTTTGGATGGAACGGACTGTAAGAAAGTTTACAAGGGGTTTAATTGGTGTTAAATACATACTATGAATATACAATGAGGAAGGACCTCTAGTCAGCCAAACGTCAGCAGGAGAAACGTAAAATTACGTTGTATAATCGTAATAATATCCTAGAAATCAAAATATTATAAAACCACGAGAATTCGAATGCTATGATATTGACAATATAATTGCTAGGTGTTTTACAATCACCTACATTTCCACAGCTAATGTCATTTTCATACAATGCTATCTTTCCGCAGGCGTTAACGCCAACAGAAAGTTGTATTTGTCTAGACACCCGGGAAGTTCGCGGTAGCTCTATCTCGGGCAAGATCTCGCAGCGACCTCACGCACGTCGGCGACGACGGTGCAAGCATACACAACTATATTTACAAAGGAAGTGGCGTTGTCGGGAAAACCTACTGAGATGTAGGACCTCTCACGAGTTAGGCTAAAAGGAAAGCTAAGTGAATCTCATCCTTTAGGTCACAGGTTTGAGACCTTGGCTTACAGGACGATTCAAACTCGTGTTGTTTTTTATATTTAAAACACGCTCACGGCTGTATCGATGGACATCCTCAGATATATACTCAGTGCGTAGATCTTTGAAGATACCAAGCACGGGGTCGTCAGAAGAACGTCCAAACATAACATACCCGCATTGTGCAAGTGTTTAGCATTCCACGTGAAAGGTTGCAAGGCCACTGCCGCTTATTGGAACACTAACCGTTGGCACATGCCTTCGAATTTTTGGGCATGTCGGTTTGCTGCTAGAAACCAAATTTCAAATGAAAAAAAAACATTGTTATACGCCCGAGATCGAACCCACTACCACGGTGATTATTAATATTTAGACTTTGAAACCAATTTTTCTCAGTTATTTTAATAAGATAATCGACTCGTTATCCAATCAAAGTTTATAGATATTTCCTGTATAATTATTTTCTAAAGAAATAATAGTTTAGTCACACCGCCTACCTAAGGATACTCATATATACCTATCAGGAAGTAAACAAGTAGGTAAGTAGGTATTATATTTATCAATGTAACACATACATAAGATAAGTGAATACTTAACTACAAGTGTATACTTAACTGGGGCCTATTTCTCATAAACATAAGATATAAATTACATACTAAGTATCGCCTTTTCAGATGTTGTTGTTATCTTGTAATTGGAAAACACGTGTAAATATGTATTTTTGGCATTTTGTCTTTTGGGAAATAGTACCCTTCTGTGAAGATTCTCTTTTACATTCGGTTCAGTACATAAGGTATATATTTATTTATGTTTCCCTATTCTATCTGCTTCTATTGCTTGTGAATGGTATAATATTATACTTCTTTGGTAAAATCCTACTACTATTATAAATGCGAAAGTTTGTGTGGATAGATGCTTGTTACCCTTTCACGCAAAAACTACTGAACGGATTTTGATGAAACTTTACAGTAATATCGCTTATACGTCAGAATAACACATAGGTTACTTTTTATCCGGGTACCCTGCGGGCGAAGCCGTGGACAGAAGCTAGTAATAATATAAATATTTTATTGTACCTACATTAAAAAACGTAATCTTGTGGATGGCTACTGACAGAAATTATTGGAAAGTTCGTAATAAACTAGGCTATTACAGGAGTATAATTCCTTATGGAATGTTTGGGGGCTTCTGGGCTATGTAGGATTAAACTATTTTTTTAATAATAATTTAATGAAAGGAATTAAAAATTGGGTACCCATAAAAAATAGTGTCTGCTGTTAACCGTTGAAGAGTTCCTATAACTGTAGCTAATCCTGGATGTCGATTTGACTCATAAAAATGCATTGTCATCGGAACTGAACTGCTAAGAGGAAGTGGTTCTAATTCAACTTGTAAGATTCGATCTAAACAAACAAACATCGACATGGCTCTCAGAATCAACAAGCTAGAGTGGCAATGTGTAGAATAGCGATAGAAAACCACTTGGGAAGAAAGTTTTCGAATGTCGACCACGGAGCCAACCGTGTTGAATAACTCCGCATCTGATCGGGGATGTGATCGGCATCTCAAAGGTGCGGACAGTCGTTGATGTACGATTATTCTGAGATCGTTCGTCATGACACTCTGTGGAATTTTTCAGGTCGTTGATGATGATGAGACTGGTCTTTGTGGCATGCGTAAACTATCGGTATATAAACTGTATAGGTATGTAGTATCCAGACAGCGCTAAGTGCATTGTAAGCAAAGTTCATGGTTTCTCATACAATTATTTATTAATCATGAATTTGAATATAATTAATTATATTGATACGGTGTGATGGATCATCTAAAATATTGCATTTGACAAGCTATCATTTGTGCATTGGTGTGGATTGAGACTCTTCATGAAATTTATTTGTTTTTGGATTATTAAAATTATTTAGATCTTATTATTAAAAAACAAAACACGCTCACGTCCTCCCCATGGTGGACATCCTCAGATACATACTCAGTGAGTAGATCTTTGAGGATACCAAGTAGGGGGTAGTCAGAGGCACGCCCAAACATTACATTTGGTACATGCCTGCGTTTTGCAAGTAGTAAGCATCCCACGTGACAAGTTGCAAGCCCATCGCTTATTATTATGGTAAAGCAAAATGATTTTATTTCGTAGTGAAAAGAAAATATTTGTGGAAAATACTGCAAAAATATGCCCCGGGTGAGGATCGAACTCACGACCTTAAGATTATGAGACTTACGCGCTGCCTACTGCGCCACCGAGGCTATGACGTGGCATGTAAAAATAGGTCACAGTATGATCTATCCGATGACTTTACTAAATTAATTATAGTTCAGTTAAAAATGAACTCTGTTTGCACTGTTTTAATTCATTTAAAATCGTTTTGTTTATCCTGACCTAAGTAAGATATTCATTTATATTTGAGTTTTAGTTGCAAAAATATTAACGAAACAAATAACTATCTAAAGACCGTTGCAAACGATCTGTTGATAGGTCACAAAATGCTAGCTATTTTTTTTTCCAAAATATTGCATAATAAACTTCATAACCGATATATTTTCCGAAAAAAACTTGATGACTAAACTCTTCAAGTCTTAAGAATAGTCATAAAGTTGTAAAAAAAAAATAGTACAAATAGTCAAAATCGTCTCACAAAATAAACAACACACAAAAACACATAGTAACATATCATAGAATAACATATCATTATTCAATCTACGTATTGACTTTGCACACCATTTAGATGGTATAAGGGCCTATAAAAATTGTAACATTATGCACTGTCTGACATATTCATACAAATAAATGTTCTGATATCAGGTACGTAACTAGAAAGAAATGTCCCGTGATAGGACAACAGAGGCAAGAACCTGACAGATGCTATGCTAGTCTACGTGTTCTGATCAAGCGGAAAGATAAATTAAGTAACGCAAATTGAAGGGATTCTTCGAATGAATCCGCGTACATATTTATAGACGTGTTCCGTCTGACGATAATGATACAGGACAGATGAGTAGGTTGGCATCCGACGCCTGTTTCCACATCCGAAATGGATGTCCGCTCGGAAGTGGCTATCAGCAATGACCCTTAGAAAATATGCACACGGATTTTATACGCGCAGAAAACGCGACTATACGCGTGTTTTACGCATGTCGAACGCGATACAGTCACAACTTTGCACACGTTCCATGAATTCAGCAAAGCGTTTGTATCGATACAAACAGCTGTTTCATCGATACAAACGGTCTGCTCGTTTGTATCGATGAAACTGTGTGTTTATTTTATTTTTCCATTTATTTGAGGGACTCGTTAACAGTAAGTACGATGTAACTAGATTTTTGCGCATGTATCGATGCAATGATATCGCTGATAAAATCAATCGCGTTTATATCGCAATATGTTTTGTAAAAATGTGCTTCATCAGTGCGTTCAAACGCAAACAATCTGCTCTAAAGATTTTGCGTTGCGAACGCGCGTTTACCGCGCGTTCTCTGCGCGTTTAAAATACGCTGTGTGCACGCGCTCTTAGAATAACATAATCGATTCAGTAGGTACTTGTTGCTATGCAAACCTATCTCAACAAATTAAAGCTCATTTCCTAAAACGAGCAGCATATATAGGTAATATATTTATTTTACGTGAGAGTTTCTACAATTATTATTTTATAACTACCTATTTTTTTATATGGTGAGTACCAAACCTTATTTCTTCTCAATGAATAAAGAATGTTGTTCGATTGGCACCACACTTAACCTGAATGAAGGATCATCAAAAAAAATCCAAGCAGAGTTTGTAGCCTGATTCTTCTAGGCTAGGTCGCGAAAATAAGCGTAAATTCCCTTTGTAGCAATGATGTAGTACCAATTCGTAAATCATTACTGCAATGTAAATTGCTTCCGGAAACGTTTCCTTGTGTTAACTTGTTATTTATAGGAATAGTCACTCAAGCGGAGATAATAGGTAAGTACATAATTAAACATTAAATAACAGTTAATTATGCAGTCATAATCTTATCTATGTATAAACAGTGTTGTTTGAAGAATCAATTGTAATGAGAATTCATACCTACCTAAAGGCCTCTATTTCAATTTTAATTTGGGTATCTATGCTAAATCTCAATACATATTTAACATAATTATCTTAAAATTGAATGAGATCATCAATCTACGAACAAATGTACATATTTTTGTTTTGTATATCATTAAAGGCCTAAAACTTATAATTATGTTTACTGATTGCAAAAGTTAAAAATACGTATGTTCTTCAAAATTTCTGCTATTTAAAATATTGTATTTATCAACAGGTTCTGCGAAATGCGTCGGTTTATGAAGGAGGTAACGTTGAACTCATAACTTCCATCTAGAAAACATAATTTTGGTAGGTAATTGCAAAAACAATATTTTCGTTTTCGCCAATGATACATAATCACGGTCTGAATGTCCCGTGTAAGTATTCAAAGTCAAAATCAATAAGCTTTTATTCATTGAAATCATAAGTATCGTTTAGAAACGTCAGCTTAAAAACTACGTGAATTTATAATTTTAAAATGAATTTACGCAGAATTCTCGCGCGCGTTCTACCTTAGAAGAATCAAGCAACAATCTGCTTGGTAGTTTTTGATCCTTCATTCAGCTACAGTATGATGACAAACAAACAAACAAACTTGTTTGTTGAAAAAAAGCATCAGTTAAATCTATGCTAATAATAAAGATGTAAGTTTCTTCTTTTTGCATTTGATAGCTTAATACTTGAGAAAGGTTAAAGGCTCTAATCTTTCTTAACCTTTCTATTTAATATCCGCTTCGACCTTAGAAACTGTCGTGGCCTAGATAGTAATTGAATAAAGTCTAAAAAGTATAAGCCAAAGGAGTCATATTCACCCTTAATAGGTTAGGTTATATAGGTAGGTAAGTTAGGTAGGTATATGTAATTATGTTTATCTAGGGAATAGAGTTTGTGTTTTTTGTAATAGTATAGCTATAGCTTATAATTTATAAGTTTTTTTATTATTCATATTGTAAAAACGTGATTTTATACGTACCGCACTATCAGACCTACGACCTCTGTGGGCGAAGGTCCGCCTGAGACGCAGAAGGTTGCGGGCTCGATTCCCGCCGTGGGACAAATGTTTGCATCTGCAAATATTTGTCTCGGGATCTGGGTGTTTTCTATGTATAATATGTATGTATTTACAAAAAAATATATATAAGTAGTATATGAGTATATATATATACATAATACAAGCTCTGCTTACTTTGGGGCTAGATGATGTGTGAAAAATGTCCAGCATTATTTATTTATTTATTAGTGAAGGCACCGACTAAGTTTCGACTCATTCCGAGAGACTCACCCTGATGGGTGAGTCTCTCGGTGTGATCACGACGCTCTCCCTCCGCGTCGCGTCGATAGTGCGGTACGTGAAAAATCACGTTTTTTTACAATATGAATAATCAAATTCACTATAGTTTTTGGAATAGATGTTTTCTAGTCACATATTACACAAAGGTTAGCTGGAAGAGAATGCTATCTAGCAATAAATTCACCTGTATACAGTATTTTTTAGTTGTCCAATAAATAATGTTCTATCTATCTAATTGTTTTCGATATTAGTAAAACCAATAGTATTATTATCACCTTAACATCACTGTATAAGATGATCACGCTACCATAATTATCTATTCTGTCTTCCTGATTGCAGAGTCAACTAGCACCGCTTTGTCCTGGGATGGCAATAGACTAGCAATCACATTACCATCTGTTTGCTACGTGGGGCCTTGAGACACCGACTTAGTGCATTTCCGCGAGCGTTTCCTAGTTCTAGGCGACGTAGATCAGGGCCGGATTAAGGGTTATCTGCTTTCGCTCACTTCCTGTTGTTGCTTATTCTATTATGAGCGGAGAATACCTTGCACTTGTCTGTCATAACCTTAACCTTATAAATAAGTAATAAAAAATCAGCAAAACATAAGTATTTGCCAAATATTATGTCTAGACGTGCCTTTGACTACCCCTATTCGGTTAGATCTGTGGAATGAATATAGATCTGAGGATATCTATGATGGGGGATGCTCGTTTTTTTAAAACAACGCAGAGGATCAGTTTGTTATAGGTATTAAAAATTATATAGGTAACGAATTGTTCTAAATATATAATATGTTTTTTTAATTCTTTATGATGTTTTTTTAACAAAGAAATAATGATGCTGATATTTTGAGGAATAAAAATATTTCAACTTTTCAAAATGATCGAAAACTTTTTTATTTTTATAAATGCGTTAGATAAGAGGTTATGAACATATTCTTTATCAAAAACGTGTTAAGTATTAATCATTATTTGTAAGTTTTAATGTTTCCCGATATTTCGGCACAGTTGCTAGTACCATGATCACGGGAGGAGGGTGGATCTACCCTCTTTAATTGCGAATGATACCACTGGAATTGCAGAAATTACTTTTTGTACGGACAAGACAAGTGCGATACGTTCTCCTGAGTGCAGCTCTGTCGTTAGCGTATTATTATAGTTAGCCTAGGTCACGCATGCGCCCTTGTCTCATCTGCAATAACAATCGCAAATAGTTTGTTGATCTCAGCGCATTATTAATAGACACAAATGCGATGCATAATCAGATGCGATGATCTGACTAAGCGCTAATTTAGCGTTTAGTCAGCTTACGCTAAGCCATGTCTCAGGTCTTTGTTGTCCTCTTTTTTAAAGAAGCTTCTCATAACTTCTTGCATACTTGAAGAATTAAAAAATTATATATTATCTAGTACGTCCGCAGCCGATCTAACAATCTCGTAGAATCCTCTCTATCTGAAGGATCGTTTCTAAGTGATAAGACTCCTAAAGTACATCGAGAGTTCGTTAAACCAAATTTAGTTGAAAGTTACTACCAAATGCTGCTCGTTATGGTCTTTTTTTATTCTTTACTAGGTACCCGCGACTTCTGTTTAGTTTGTCTGATATTAATCAACGCTGTAGACTCCGGTGAAGCACTCTTATCAACAAAAGAGCTTTTTACTTTGGATTTGAAAACTGCCAGGTTGTAATTCTCAGAAGATAGTTACCCAGGATTCAAAAAAAATAATAATTAAAGTCAGTTTACAATTGGCGCAGACATCGCGTATCAAACACACACGATAAAAAAAAACATACAGTCGAATTGAGAACATCCTCCTTTTTTTGAAGTCGGTTAAAAACTACAAAAATTATGGAATTGAAATTTTGTAATTTTTTCGTGAAAAAAACGT
This sequence comes from Perizoma affinitatum, assembly GCA_961405105.1. Taxonomy (NCBI): domain Eukaryota; kingdom Metazoa; phylum Arthropoda; class Insecta; order Lepidoptera; family Geometridae; genus Perizoma; species Perizoma affinitatum. The sequence goes on along the minus strand of OY560190.1, from coordinate 15,006,218 downwards.
TCATGTTTTACGTTCGGAGTGGCGTTACTAACTTTGAAAATAGGACTACCTACTCAGCGTACACTAGAAAGTGCACTACAAATCTTACTCCAGCTTAAGATGAGACATGCACTCGAAGGTTCCTATACATTCTAGGTATCAAGTTATTTTGGACCTCCATACTGTGTATAATGATCGTTATGCAATATCTGATTCCTTTGGAATGGTCTGACTTTGACAATATGCCTTATCCATTAAGCCTATACGATAAAGTATTTTAAGTACGTTAATGAATTACAACCAAGTACACATTTTGATTTTCATCCCCTCTCTGAAGGGAACCGTGCTGAATTTCGGGATAAAAAGTATCCTATGTCCTGCTCCGTAGTATAAACTCAAATCATGCCAAGTTTCATTTGAATTTATTCAGTAGTTTCGGCGTGATGCGCGTTCCAGATACAGATAGACAGACAGACAGACAAAAATTTTAAAAATTACGTTTTTGTATTCAGTATCGATTATAGAGTACCCTCCAGAAAAAATGTTTAAAATATCTTCAATGTACAAAATTTGACCTCTTACATTGAAGATATATAGATTGTATGCACAGAAAATACAGAGAAAAACCATATATAAAAGCAAGCTTAATCCTAACAAGAGTTTTCTTCCAGCAAACCTTTGAACCAACTTTTCTACCTTTTGCTCTGTCTCATAATTCTAGGTCTTCTTTACATTGTAAAGAAGCTAGAGGGGGCACTTTAGCTAGTTTATAAAATTTTCATTTACTTTTTTAAGCTGGTATTTATATTTTTAATCAAAAATCAAGAAAACTCCAAAATAATTTTTGAAGGCCTGTTTAATGTTGCTACGCTGGTGTGCATGAGTTTTTGTTTTATTTTACGATAGTCTCTGCTCACGGCTTTGCTCGTACCTAGAATAAAAGTAACATATTTTCTATTCTACGTCACGAACTATACCTGTTCTAATTCATATTAATCGTTCTAACCATTACGGAGATTATAAGCAAAGAAACATCTTATCATCTGAACATCCAAACATTACCATTTATAATATTAGTAGGATAGGAAATTGGAATTCTACTACTATTATAAACGCGAAAGTTTGTGAGTTTGTTACTCTTTCATGAAAAAACTACTGAGCGGATTTTGATGAAACTTTAAAGTAATATAGCTAATACATCAAAATAAAACATAGGCTACTTTTTTGACAAATGACAAGAAAAACAGTACAATCCAATAAAAACTGTAACAAGATATTATAAGGTAGGTATTTATCTCGGGTCTGGGTGCTTTATACGTATAATATGTATGAATTTACAAAAAAATGTGTATAAGTAGTATATCAGTCATGTAGTTCCCATAACAAGCTCTGCTTAGTTGTGATCAATTTAGGTAATGATTTAGGTATTGGGTTTAAAAATATGTACGTCTGTTTAATATCGATATTGACGCATAAACGGAGATGATTAAACTGAAAGGTTCCGTTTTCCATTTAGCTTGTGAACCCTAAGCATCAAGTTCAACACAGCGATATCTTGCTTAACAATATAAAATAGAGTTTAAACTACCGTTGATAGCAAATCTACAACGATGGTAAAAAGTTAAAAGGAAAACTTGTTTCTCGCAAACGATTGACATACATTGCCGTTTTCAACCTTCACACACGAGATACACAGAAATATATTACACAATGTTTTGAGTTATTATCGTGACTCATTTTACATCCGTTTTTATATTAATAGTTGGTATATTTGTTGGAGGTTGTTTGTTTGTCTATCTGTTTTTCTCCAAAACAAAAACGGCTTAACCACAGATATGATTATAAACTATACTGATTTTTAAAATATTTTTGACTTCAAAATAGTGGGTGAGCCAACACAGTGGAATAGTTTGTTGAGTTTATCATCTTGATAAAATAGGAAATATGAATAAAACTCATGTGATGACAAAGGTACTTAAGTATAGGTACCTCGTAGTTATAGGGGGTCATTCTCACCAATGCCAAATCTATTGTTCTCCAAATTTAAAATTCCTTACATGGATTCCCAAGCAATCCCATGCCATTTTAATATAAAAATAAAGTAGTTTTCTTTCCCAGGCAATGCCACGAGTTTAAGGTAGGTTGGTATGTACAGTTAACAGAAAGCCTAAAGTACCCAAACTTGTTTTATTATTTTTACTTTACTTAAAACATTGGTGTGACATTGTTCTACTTGTAAATCTAACGTCGAAACATTTTTTTACGTGTCTATCATAAAATGTATCAATGGGATCAGTTGCCCGATTCAAAATATTCATTAGGTCAACTGATCCCGCGGGATAAGTCCGAGCGGCCTCAGTTGACTAACGAGCCTTGACATGTACCATTATTTGATTTTGATTCTTATTCTGATTCTGCTATACTTACGTCAAAAAAAAAACTCGTTTTTTTCCGAGTGGAGTCACAAATAATCTGATTTCTTCCTGCTCATGGAAAAAAACCTTCACTAGGCCAAAACGGTTCTCCTGCGAATGAGAAAGATTATTTTTTGACCGTTTCAATTTACGGCCTTCATGTTATGACAGTTGGCAATACCTTAGAAAGTTTGCCATGACCAAATAATGCAAAGTTAAAGTGGTAATAAAAATATATGTAGTGATCAGTTCACTCGGATGGAGGCCATCGTTTACTTTGATAGCAGGTTCGATTCAAATCGATAGACCCACCTACCTAGCAATTAGCTATGCATAAACACACCCATGTCTCAGAGTGATAATGGGTAAGCTATAGTTCAAGAAGCGAAACCATAGGAGTTAGGTAGGTAATAAAAATGATGTATTGTGTAAGGTCAAAAAGTTTTACTTACTAGGTCGACTGCTGCAGGGACCAACAGAAATCATAGGTTTAAACTGCTATTGTTTTTTTTAGTACTAAATATATTTGTTTATTCACATTAGATCGATGGCCGATAAGTCTGACATGACATGACATAAGAACATGACTCATAGTTCAGTCAAAATATCTGCAGAACACGCAAATATTTGTCAAAAGCAGGAATCAAACTCATGCATCTTGCGTTTTAACCGGCTAACCGAGTTCAAGATCGAGGATATTTTTTAGGATATTGACAAAATTCTAATTTCAGCTGTATAATATACAATATTATTAGTCTGTGTATGTACTCGATACGACCCTGTGCGGAGATCCGCCGGCGATTTAAACACGTTTAATGTGTTTATTCCGATTGGCGGATATAAATGCGTAAACACAGGTTAGACCACACTTAAACACACGTTTTAATGACTAGTCTATACATGTGGACTCACCCGCTAGTAACCAGGAACACGTACGTATAGAAACGTGTGTACGTAGGTACGTAGAAAATAAAAAAAAAACTATATTTATAATACTCATTAAATATTCGAGTATATTGACTCTATATATGTATATTATATATATAGCAGTAAAAAAACATCAAAAAATAACTATATAAAATATCATACGTTTATTTGACAAACTATTTATGTAAATAAAAAGGCTTTGTAATGTTGTCTGGGTAAACGCATTAGAATAGCCATTCAGCGTAGTAATGCATTCAGCATTTTGGGGATAATTCCGTTTGGTAGTGATCGCGATCAGATCACCTATCTATAGATCGTTAGGTGGCTTATTTGTATACTTTGTAAATCCTAAACTCATCCGATTCCAAAAACTCTTCCACCAATATTTAGAAGGGACCTTCAGGGTAAATATAAGCTGTCCATTAATTTCGTTAAAATAAAAGGGTTTTTCGTGGAGACCTATTTTGCAACGTAAGTCAACGAAAAAACGGTCAAGTGAATGAGTTTATTTCTTCCCCTACTTGGTTATTTCACGGATCTATGTACTGAGCATGTATATATCTGATGATGTCCGTACATAATAGGGGTCACGGTGGCAAGCGTGTTTTTCCTATGAATTCTGTTGACAGGCAGACAAACATGCATTTAATTATTACATATGTACTCTTTAGGTTACCTACACGTTTATATTATAACACTTGATAACCTACGAGTGGGCTAAAAGTTAAGGCTTTCAATTAAACGCTTGATGCAAGACACAGGCTGAAGCGATTATAATAAAGTTGTGAGCGTGTTTGTTTTTTAAGCTTTTCATTCTAAATATGACGAACTAAATAAAAACAACGCGATGAATCCGTTTAAAAGAAATATTAAATTCAGTTAAATAAACTATTTTAATGATTCATAATTTATGAAACTATCATTTTTATGAATTACTAGCTTCTTCCCACGACTTCCCCCACGTGGTACCCGGATAAAAAGTAGCCTATGTGTTATTCTGATTCATAAGCTATATTACTGTAAAGTTTCACCAAAATCCGTTCAGTAGTTTTTGCGTGGAAGAGTAACAAACAACCTCACAAACTTTCGTTATGATGGTAGTAGGATATTTTACAAAAAACGGGATACTTACCATGGTTTGTGATTTTGAATGTTTCTTTATATTTCGGCACAGTATATTTCAGTAGTCGTGTAAGATGGAAGGTCGATTCATCTGCTACTAACATATACCTCGGTTTTTTTACCCAAAGACTTTCTTCCGTTATCATGGTGCTTGCAACTGTGCCGAAATATCGGAAAATAAAACTCAAAAAACATCCTACTATACTATCCCATCCTACTAATATAATAAATGCGAAAGTATGTGTGTGTGAATGTTTGTTACCACGTATCTCCGTAGCTACCTAAACGGTTTTTTATGAAATTTGTAATATAAGTAGATAGTTGAGGTTCTGGAATAACACAAACTAATCTAATGTTTTTTAAATCAACACTTAACAGGGTAGTTATGTTTCTATTTTTTTTTTATTCCTTGCTTAGATTCAAACTCAGTACAAATAAACTTTAAAATATATATATATATATTTTTTTTTTCTGTTAGGAGGAGGAATATAGTTCTGAAATTTGTATGGAAAAGTAATATTCCCTGATTTGATACACTCAAAAGTTGGTGGTTTATCAACATAACACGCCTACGAAGCCGCTACTGATAAATATCCCGATTTTGGTAAAAAATATTGAATGCTTCAGTTCAAAACTCAGCCCAGCATTTTATATTAAAACCATAAGTACCCAGGTAAGGCAGATCTTGACCTTATTATATTTCGGCATTGAGCGGCGTGTGCGCCTACAAACAGATACCTACTTACATTATATACATGCATTATGTATGTGCTGGTGGTGTCGGTATGTCAGGTCATATTGATTGGAGGTTGGCAATGTCATGTACCATTGAGATAAGAAATGTGTCGCAAAATGATTAATAACGGCCCACGAATGACAGCAAAGTATCTACTGCAAATTGAAAAGAGCTTTTATAAATTATGCACACGTATCTAAGTATGTTTTTGGATGTAGGCGTTTAACTTCTTTAATTTTTGTATGTTGATTACTTGATTTCTGTTGCTTCTTATTTTTATTTAAAGTAAGTATAACTCGGATTATCTAAAGGACATAATTCCATACAACAGATTTGAACGCGCTCGTTTTCAAAATCAATTAGAATTCTTCTGATCAAAAGTATAACTTTTTTTTCGAATTTTGGTCTCGGCAGTGAAAAAAAACAGTGTGAAGATAGAAGATACTACTTTTCAAAACTAAAAACTCGAAATATTTTTAATAAGTACCCGAGTTCTGTAAACGCCAATACCTACAATAATTTTACAGGTAAAATACGCGGAGTGAAACTTTGAATGCCGAAGAAACATATTCGAGTTAAATCCTTCTTCAAGAGCAGCCCCTGCAATCCTTCTTCTGAAAATAAAAATAAATAATAATTGTTTATTTCAAGCTACAATGCTCATATTATAAAAAACAGTACCTAATTATCTTAATAATAATAATCTGTAAAAAAACCTTACCTTTACTTTTAGCAATGCCTTTTGGCACCACATTGAGGTATGGTGCCAACAGGTCAAAGATTGACCAAAAATGTACCAGTGTTACAACAATTACGAGTTGCGAAAGAAATAAACAGGAATCCAACAAGATATCCTTGTTCTTCGGTAAATAAAAATGTCAAAGCAATAAAGCTAATTACAGACATTTGTAAAAACACGTCGTGTGCATGTGGCCTTATTTCCTTCCGATCGACATTGGCTCCATCGCGAATGGTAATGCCACAGTCTACATGGAACTAACTGGGTCATTTCATTATATGAATAACCTCGGTGGTGCGGCTGCGGGTTCGATTCCCAATAATCACGACTAGCCGAAATGTTTCGGCTAGTCGTGATTACATTTTTTTTAACAAGAAAAATAGCAAGCCCTATGAAATTAAACTTTTATGAGACCATCTCGTGATCATTATATGTATATACAACAACAAAAGAATCATCAAATTCGGTTTATTAATGACGGAGTTCTTAGGTAACAACCATAAAAAAATATACAACCGAATTGAGAACCTCTTTTATTCTTTCCTCCTTTTTTGAAGACGGTTAAATCACCATAAACGTGAGCATAACTTGTAGGTATATTAGGTATATATACCTACAAGTTAATATATGTTAGGTCTTTACCAGCTGTTCTGCTAGGCCTACAATGTTCTACAAGTGGCTAGTTTCACTTTGAACTTAAACTACCTCAGCATAAAGGTAAAAACTACTTTTGCAAATGTTAAAATGACTGTTTCCCGCAAAAGGAATCGCTTTATATTAAAGTCTGTGACATTCACACGGACTCGATAAGGAATGGAGCTGGTAGTCAGCTGGTGTATGTATGTATGGTGGTTTACCTTACAGCTTCTAGAACCGACGATCGCTGAGGAATGATGATGATGTTCTCTAGCGGCGGGCACGAACCGGACGACGCGACGCAGTCAAAGTAGTATAAATGATTCGATGTATAATATGTATGTATTTACAAAAAGAAAGTATATAAGTAGTATATCAGTCATGTAGTTCCCATAATACAAGCTCTGCTTAGTTTGGGGCTAGATGATGCTGTGTGAAAAATGTCCAGCATTTTTTTTTTAAATACATTTTTTTTCGTCTAAATTGTTCAAATATTTGTCTCGGGTCTGGGTGTTTCCTTTGTATAACATGAAAACTTCTTTCTTTGCATAACTTTGTATTCATAAAAAAAGTATATATGTAGTACACCACACCAGTCATAATACAAGCTCTGCTTAGTTTGGGGCCAGATGTGAAAAATGATAAGTATTCTCTGAGATCAGAAGGTTGCGGGTTCGATTCCCGCTGCGGGTCAAATATTGTATATGCAAATATTTGTCTCGGGTCTGGTTGTTTTCTATGTATAATATACATACGTATATATATTTAAAATAAATTCATATACCAACATATATAAGTAGTATCTTTCATTAGGTCCCATTACACATGCTCTCCACAGTTTGGGGCTAGATCTCATATTTCTTGATTTATTTATTCATCGTAAATCCAGTGGGTCTATGTACCTCCTACCTAGAAGGAATGTAGTTTTTCGTTTTATGCTATAGTCTTCTATATATGGACTTTTATTTGTGTTTTAATATCGTGTAATAATCATGTCTGAAATAAAAAATATTGAATTGAATTGAATTAAAATCACAAGGATCACTTTGAAACGTCAATTTTACTTACAGCCTGTTCCTCCGCGACCAAGCCTGGAAAGAAAGCTACTCAAGGCTTAATCACGACTTAAGGATGATCGGAAAACTACAGCTCTATTGCATACAAGCTCCTGCCCACGGCTTCGGCTACTTGGTACCCGGACAAAAAGTAGCTCTTACCATTAAGACAGCGTTCATAAGAAACACATTCGTTCGACCGTTTTTCGTCGACTTACTTTGTAGAATTGGTCTCCACGAAAAGCCCTTTTATTTTAACTATATAATATACCTACAGTCTGTCCACCCGCGGTGGCGGTCGTTCACGCGAACTTTGACAAACCCACCGCCACATTCACCGCCATCGCTTCAGTTTGTCCAGGCCCTAAGAGGTTTCCCATTAATTCCCGAACAGAACTAGCAAATATACTAGTAGTTAGGTAATTATTAAACCATTACGTTTAATGATACCGATAACAATTAATAAGTGTCAGTTTATCTTTGCAAAATGGCTTCCTTTCCTTCGAGGCAACTTCCTGAACGCCTTCGGGTCTAGGTCACACGATAACTTGTCATGTGTGTTTGTTTGTATACAGATAGAAAAATGAAGTTGCCTACATAGCATTTTATTTCGTTTAGTTTTCCCGTTTGGTTTTAGAAGAAATGCGCAGATGAATGATGGTGTATACGCATTTTTTGGTAATTTTAGGATGAGTTTGGGGTTTTAGTTTGAATAACCGTAGTAGATGGCGTTAGTAAACTATTCAAAATAGTAGGTAAGTTAATGGAGATGAACCATAAAGTCCACTAGCTTCTTTTGATCGATGTTGGCTCTGTAAAATATATGTAATTTCGATCTTACGATTTATTAGGTATTTATTTTAATTTTTATGAAAAAAAATTTAGTAGGAGACACCTTTAGATTAATATACACGGACATTAAGCAGAGGTACTAAAATTAAAATAGCTATGCCTCTACATACGAGTTCGCCCGCGTTATACCTACTGGGATAAAAAGTAGCCAATGTGTTATTTTAGGTCACGTATACTGTACTTGATACGAATTTCGGGTTTTACCATTAGGGACTGCGAATAAAATGGACTGCGGGGCCCTAGAGACACTTTCAAATATAATATGATTTTTATTCCTAAAAGGGACCGTCCACGCACAATTCTTGTTTTTTTTTACAAACTTTATTATATTCAGTACAGTTGTAAACAAAACTCCATTCAAAGGTCGCGTCTAAGCGATAATACCGCCCATTGTGCCTTAGAAAGAATAAGATTTTGTTTATTTTGTTATTATTGCTTATGGTGTACATTAAAGTATTCATTCATTCATCCAAATCGGTTCAGCTGTTATGGAAATTATTAGCAACGAACATACAAACTTGACTTTTATAATATTAATGAATAGGATATGATAGCTACAGAACACTCAGTGCGGTGGCATTGGGCCATTGACACAGAAGGCAATTTCCTGCGTCCGCGCTCGGATATACCTACTTACACTTAGTGAAAAGATAACGGTACCGTCAGCAAAAGAGTGTTACACTATCTAAGACTACTAATACTATAAATACGAAGGTTTGGATGTTTGCTTAGCCGGAGTGACAACAGCTGAACCGATTTAAATGTAATTTTGAACGCGTGATTAATTAAACTTCTGCGCCCCGATTTATGTTCGCATTAACACGTGCTCAAAACGGTGAAGGAAAATATCGTGAGGAAACCGGCATGCCCTAGAACCAAAAAAATCGAAGGCATGTGCCAACAGTTAGTGTTTCAATAAGCGGCGATGGGCTTGCAACCTGTCAGGTGGAATGCTAACTTGCAAAACGCGGGCATGTACCAAATTTAATATTTGGACATGCCTCTGACTACCCCCTACTTGGTATCCTCAAATATCTACTCACTGAGTATGTATCTGAGGATGTCCACCATGGGGAAGACAGTCGTGAGTGCGTTTGTTTGTTTTTTGATTAATTACCTAATTAATAATAATTATAATGCTGGACATTTTCAAACAGCATCATCTTGTCCCAAAGTAAGCAGAGGTTGTGTTATGGGAGCTACATGACTGATACATACACTTGGGTGCAAAAAAATCGCACATGTATAAATTTTCATCAAATTTTCAAAAAACAAAAAAAACGTGTTTGTTTTTATTTTTTTTGGTATCTAATGTTAAAGTTTATTTCAAAACCTATCCAGCGGTACCTTTTTTGTCCTTATACCGCGTCTACTTAGTGAGTTTTGGGTAAATGTCTGAAGTACCTGTTTTTTGTGTATTTATACCATAAAAGTTAGGGGTTGAAATTAAATTAAAAACATGAAAATCAGCATAAAAACTTTTTTATTAATAAGGTGTGTTCCCTCCCCTAGCCCTAATGACTGCTTCCATGCGTTTTTTCATTGACTGAACTAAAGTTTTTATAAAATCTTGCGGTATGGCCTCCCATTCTTCTTTAATCGCATTTTGCAGCTCCTGGAGACTCGTTGGGGCAGTGTCTCTGGCCCGAACGAATTTTTTTAGCTCGTCCCATAAATGTTCAATCGGATTGAGGTCCGGGCTGCGAGCTGGCCACTCCATGACAGGCGCCGCAACCTCTTCAAGGTACTGGTCCACAATACGAGCCGTATGCGGTCTTGCATTATCTTGCATGAAGATGAAGTTTTCTCCGATGTATCCCGCAAATGGTACAACGTGGTCCTGGAGTACTTCCTCAATGTACCTTTGAGAAGTGAATCCCCTTGATCGGCGGCCAGGATTCGCTCCGGAGATGAAAACAAGATCAGTCTTTGCCTCCAGTGATATGCCTCCCCAGAACATGCATGATCCACCGCCGTAAGAGACTCGTTCTTCGATGCAGCATTGTTGAAATCGCTCGCCTGGCCTTCGGTAGACTCTTCCTCTTCCATCTTTGCCATGTAGGCACATCCTGCACTCGTCAGAGAACAGGACTGCGCTCCATTGGTCTTCAGTCCATTCCAAATGCTCTCGAGCGAATTGAAGGCGGGTTTGTCGGTGGGCTGGGGTCAGTTTCGTCCATTTGCTGGTCTGTGCGCAGTCAGATTCCCTTCCCGTAGTCGTCTTCTAACTGTCCATCGGCTGACATCGACTTCCCGTGTTTCTTGGAGACGCTGTCCCAATTGAACTGCATTCAAACGCCGATTGCGCAATGTAGTCGTCACAATAAAGCGGTCGTCACGCCTTGTTGTGGCACGGGGTCGGCCAGATCCTTGGCGCCGTTTGAAGCCGCCAGTCTCTTGATACCTCTGCCATACTCGACGGACAGAGAACCGGCTTAGATTCAGTTGTCTTGCCACTTCAATTTGGTTTCTCCCTGCTTGAAGTAGGGCCACCACTTGAGCGGCTATTTCTGGTGTGGTACTCATTTTTTAATTTTGGGTTTCGATGTTATCAATTGACGACAGTTCAAAGTACACGTTGATGTGCGAATGAGGTCACTACCCTTAAAACGCACCATTTTATACCTGCGACAAGTAGTGCGAGCGTCTCTACCTGTAACGAGCGATTTCGGGGTATGCTATTGTATTGTTGTTATTGTATTGTTTATAGAGGTTGATGGTCACTCGATGTGTCACTCAAAAGCCTACGTATGCATTTTGATTTAATGGTAGTAACATTTTGCAGTACCGTTAAAATCACACAAATAAAAATTCAGCGAAAGTCAAAATGTTGCATACGTGCGAATTTTTTGCACCCAAGTGTACATATATATATAGTCACTCCAGTGAACTTCTACAGGTTGATGATGATGATTACTATGCATGTTGTTCTAGTGGCATGTCGAAACTATAAATTTGGGAAAAGTGATCTTAAATACAGATAAGGGATATATATTTATGATTTGAATGGGACGGAATAATAAAACCGAAATAATATAATAATTTCCATTTCACTCCGCCGTGGTCAGCTTTTTGAAATAATTTATAATCTTGCATTTATTAATATGTCTAATGATCGCGAAAGGTTGGAAAAAAAATATTGACCATTTAATTTAATTCTTACAATTCAATGGCGTTCCATTGTGTGTGTGATTTGTTTTCTGTCGGTACATAACTACATACCCGCAGTAAGTTGGCCTTAACCAATGTCACTGGAAGTGCACATTTCACCCACATGTTCACCTACATACAGCGTGTACATTACTTAAACAAAACTCTAATTCAAAGTCAATAGGTTTTGTTTAATGCTCAGGTCCCGCGATTGCGAAGATTCAACCAATATCCAAACAACAGCTAAATACGACTCTCGTTGACGCGGATCCCTTTGTGGCACAAAATGTTTGCATCTCTGTCGATATTTGTTCCAGGCCTGCGTGTAGTGGTGCCACGGTACTCGTAGTTCCTGATACCCACGACACTGAGAAACCTAGTGTGGAGTCAATACTATGTATGTGTTTGTTGAGTGTCTCTTAATCCAAACATCCTTCGCATTTATAGTAGGGATAATTTTTGGTAAAAATACAATCAGTTAAAAGTTGTAACCTTTGTAAGTCAATCATAATTAGCTCCGATAAAATCTGTTGAACCCATTGTAATTTTGTCATGATAATATGGTGCAATAGATATCTTAATCATTGACAAAAATACCTACATTATAAATTAATAAAAATACCAAGACAACCTTTGTCCAGTAATTCCAATTTTATATGTAAGTAAAATTACATATAAAATTGGACCGTTTTAATCTTTGAGTCCAATTCACCAAATAAATAAATGGACGGGCAGATTCCTATGAAAACATGCGTCAAAAAGCTTTAATTAGGACCATTGTTTAACAGATAAATAAGATTTATAAATTGTAAATTAGATTCACAAAACTAGCAATGTAGATAATAGCGTAAAACCCCAAAATTGTAAGACAATAACTATACAATTAATTTCGTAACCAAAAATTAATCTACAAAAACCTACATACCTACTAGTAACTGACCTAATGAAGTAGGTATTGTATGTAAATGTGATTATGTGGACTAAATACATCTCTGAGTAGGGTCTACACCATCGACTATGTTTAGTATATAAGAGACAAGAAATAAAAACAAACACGCTGACGACATTATCTGGGTCATCTCAGCCATTCAGCATGGCGATGCAGCCAGTATTTTGGGAAGACTTCCGTCTGATAGTGATCTGGATCAGTTGAGCTATCTATAGAACTTTAGCAACGACCTCTGTGGCGCAGTGGGTGAAGGCCCGCCGAGACGCAGAAGTTTGCCGGTTCGATTCCCGCCGCGGGAAAAATGTTTGTACAATCTGCTAACATTTGTTTCGGGTCTGGGTATTTTCTATGTATAATATGCAAGTAATTACAAAAAAAAAGTATATAAGTATTATATCAGAGTTCTCATAGTACAAGCTATGCTTAGTTTGGGGCTAGATGACGTTGTTGTGTGAAAAATTGACCAACAATATTTATTTATTTTTTATCTATATTTTTGTACATATGAAATGAAATGAAATGAAAATTACTTTATTGAGGAACATAATGAAAGCACGTCCTACAAATGGCGGTCTTATCGTACATATTTCATACAGCATATCTAGCCTCAAAGTAAGCAAAGCTTGTGTTATGGGAACTATATGACTGATATTCTACTTGCATACTTTTGTTTGTTAAAAATATACATAATATATGAATAAATGTATAGTTAATATCACAAACGGTTGTCTGATTTGAAAGTCGATAGTGCAGCTTGCTCAAGCTGATCTAGCACACGTGCAAGTTATTATCTAGCTTAGGAATATTCTTCAACACTCTGTTATCGACCTGCTAAAGTTAATGATAAAAAATGTGAATAAAAAAGCAAGTTTTCATTTGTAAGGACCCGTTCAAACGGGCGCGGTGGTGCTGGCGGTGGCGATCACAAATTATAAATATAACATTTTATGATTTTATTTATATCTAAGTATGTTTTATTGTCTATACACCACCGTCCTTTATCGTTCACGTCGATTCCTGTCCATCCAAAAGTTGTCTGAAAGAGATAAGCGATAAGACCCATTGTACTCCCGCGATTAGCTTGTAATTAGCTGTGGTTTTTTTTTCAACTTTATTATGTGGTGTACAATAAAGAGTTATCTATCTATCTTGACATTCTGGTGGTTCCTGTACGAGGACTAGCCGGTTGTTGATCAAAGGGAAACGGTTGTCATGTGGTTGTTATAATTCGCATGAATGTACTGATCGCCACCGCGCCACCGCGCCACCGCGCCGGCACCGCGTCTGTTTGACCGGGCCTTAAGTTGTCAAGCACTTGATATGTCAGCCTAAAATCAACTACTTCTTGAATTATAAGTCCTGATAAAACTTTTATATCAAGGAACAACGGAATTAAAAATTATTAAAAACTTAAAAATTTCCTTCTAAAACACAGTCAAATTTGAATGTTGTTCAAACAAAAACATTCAAATTTGACATTCGATTTCAAATTTCTGTTATAGTATAAATTATGTTCAGAGAGCTTTCTCACTCAGTCACATAATTATATTGGTATGCCTTGAATCTGTCAAAATAAAGTTGTGACAGCCATTATTGATTCGGTAAGCTATCAATAAATATAATAACAACTATTTTCGTATATGGTACACCAATTAAACTCCTTGTTATCATTTGTACAGTCCGTTCTGTCTAAGGTTGTCTGGTCACTAATTAGCGATAAGACCACCCATTGAACAACTTTGCTAAACATTTAAGTACATATTTTGATATATTATTTGGTATGCAATATAGTATTTGCTATCTATCTATGTAATATTTGTGATACCATGGGCACACGTAGTTCCTGACACCCACGTCACAGGCCACCCTAGTGTGGGAACAGAACAGGTATGTGACCGCTGCGTGTTTAAAAGTTACTGTTATTTTTTTTAAAAGATCAACTAGTCTATGTCACGTGGTCGTCAGATAAGTAGCAGATGTAAACTCTTACCGTTAAGGCAGCATTCGCAAGAAACGCATTCGCTCGACCGTTTTTTCGTAGACTTACGTTGCAAAATTGGTATCCACGAAAATACCTTTTACTATAACGGTCTATGTACTTACACCTTGAAGGTCCATTCTAAACATGGGTGAAAGAATTCAGCAAATCGGATGATTAGTTTCGGATATAACCTCATACATCCAAACTACTTAAGTTTCCATCTTTATAATTGTAGTGTAGTTTAGGTTATCGACAAATAACCAAATAATATATACATGTATAAAAAATGGAACTGAAGAATTATAATGTTTCCTGTTTATCATAGTTTTTATGGGCTTATTAACGACATATGAACATATTATAAGGAACTCTAACTTAAATTACCTCATTTTTAAACTCGTTCGTTTAAGTTTTAGCAGGAAGTCAACACGAATCGCTCTTAGAACCAGAATTAGAACATCAGGGTGTTTAGACAAATACCACTTACAGTTGGCGTTAACGCCTGCGGAAACATTGAATTGTATGGAAATGACATTCGCTGTGGAAATGTTACGTGACTGCTGCCAAGTTTCACGTTGACGTATTTGCGTTAGCGTGAAAGGAAAACTAAGCGTGAGGTATTTGTCTAGACACCCGGGAAAAGCTATAAAAATTTATATAACGTAACACGTCTTTTTACTTTGCTAACTAGAGTAAAACTTGACTTTCTAAGAGTAGTAGAACTCCTTGTGAATGAGCTACTCCGAGGGAGTACTTACATTATATATGTATTGCTAAGGTGCCGGTGAAATTACAGCCACATGAGACTTTGGTGTTTATGGTAACCGGTTACAAACTGTTGCCAGTGTAGTTGTATAAAAACAAACGCGGGCATTTGGCAAATGTAATGTTTGGACGTGCCTCTGACTATCCCCAACTTCTTATCCTCAAAGATACACGTAATTATTATAATAAGTAATACATCAGTAATCTCATAGTTTACACTGATAATTTACACACACGCAAACAAAAGATGGACAATTATGTGGATATGTATCTAACTAAAAAAAATAGTACTTATGCTAATAAATTTGTATAACTAAATAAATTAGTTTCATACGAACAATTTAAAATGAAATAACTAAATATAAAAACTAAGAATCGGACAATTAAGAATAATAATTACCACAGATATTATAATACAATACTAGTAACTACATTATATGACAGTATTTAAAAGACATAAACCACAGGGCCGTAATAAGGTCAATGGTATGCGGGCAAGCTGAGCGAACAGGTATCACACCTTGTCGTATCGGACTTTGACTAATGCCTGGTTTACACAAAGCCAGACAGCTGGTAAGTTGCGCGTGCAACTTACTCGGCTCAAGGTATCTAACAAACGGCTTCACGACCCAAAAACTCTACAGGATAGACTTTCAGCGAAGTTTCAAGAACAAAATGGAGGCTCTGAAAATCGTTAAACGTCACATCAAACCGCATTTCGTCGTTCAATAAGTCAATACCAATTAAAATTAGTAACCAAGGAACTCTTATTTCATGTAGCTAAAATACTGACAAAATATATGTTTTAATTGAAAATGCGCAGGCTATGTCCCTTATGAGCGTGCCTCTGCCTGCCCCCTTCTTGATCCTCAAAAACTACGTACTGAGTATGTATCTGAGGATCTGTTAATTGAAAATACGCGGGCTAGGTCCAGGATATAATGTTAGGACGTGCCTCTGCCTGGCCTAATTGGTATACTCAAAGAACTATGCACTGATTATGTATCTGTATGGGAAATACAGTCGTGAGCGTGTTTGTTTTATTTTTTCAATGCCAAACTTTTAAATTTCTTTACACGAGTCTGAATTCACGCGCTTTATTTTTGAAGAATAAAACCAATGTTTTAATCAAAAACATCTTTGAAATTAGCCGCAAAAATCTAATTTGTATGTCACGATCCATGCTTATTCATTTAAAAAAAAATAACACT
This sequence comes from Perizoma affinitatum, assembly GCA_961405105.1. Classification (NCBI taxonomy): domain Eukaryota; kingdom Metazoa; phylum Arthropoda; class Insecta; order Lepidoptera; family Geometridae; genus Perizoma; species Perizoma affinitatum. The sequence goes on along the minus strand of OY560190.1, from coordinate 14,989,702 downwards.
TGTTTCCATTAAAAAAATCTCTAAATCGAACTTCAAAGCTCAATGTTGTGTCTATCAAAAGTTTAATAGTAATTGCCTGCGGCTTGCCCCTAACATGCACACGTGGTGTGCCATGAAGCCCGCTTGCAACATCGTTTGAAAAAGCTTATATGTACCACATCAGATAATAAATATTATGTTTTTATTTATAATCAAACAATACTCACAAGATTCACATTCATTTATTTTCTTGAACACAATGTAATACAATAGGTCTTATGATAAATAAATAGATAACACACACATGCATGGTCCTGACCGCACACTAGGATAGACATATACAGATTACGCGTGTATCCGCCTAGAGCACGGGTTTTCCTAACATTCATATTTTTTCACCACAATAAAATTAGTAGTTTTCGTACCTACTTAATTATTCGCCGCACTCATCAAAACACCATTTGAATTAGCGATAAAAACTCGTTTTAATGTTATCCGCGTTAAAAACTTTAGAACATAAACTAAAATCCGCAACTGACAAATAAAAACCGTTTTTTTATTGTTATATTTATTGCTATTATTGTTTTCCAATTACCCAAATTCAATTGAGTCGTTAATAAGTTGATTTTTATGAATGATTAGGCTATCGCTGCCCTGAGCTGCCCACTGGTTGACCCTGTCGCCATTTCGTAAAATAAAACTGCCAAATGTAATTACGAAGCTGAATGCTTTGATTTATTCAACGCGTGAAAATCTTATACCACCTTTTCGAATTAAGCTGAACCTGACTTGTGAAGCGACATGTCGAATAGGGAGATTAATTTGAGTTTGACACGGTTGTTGGTAAATAAATACAGGCTGTCCCAGAATATGTTAGTAACCTGAAAGGTTACACATATTAAACCGCTTTTGTTCGACGCCGCGGGTTAAATGTTTCTAAATGCAAATATTTGTCTCGGGTCTAGTGTTTTCTATGTTTAATATGATTTTTCTATATTGTCTAAAACTATGCTAGTTGCGAATCTCTAGGTTGGCATGGTATTATCTTACTCAATTCGTTATTTCAATTGGTTTTGTCATATTGTTTACCTATTTTAGATTTTTATTATTTAGACTTTATATGGCACGTAATGTTTTTTAGTTATAAGTTCTCATATAAGTGAATGATTAATTCTTATATTCTTTAACCAGACGTTCCAAAATTCAATAAGAATAGGTTAGGAAAATACCGCTGTTTTCACAAAAAAAAAATCTAAAACAACGAGCTGAATTCAGCCAAATCCCCATGGAAAGTAAAGTGGTGAAAACATATTGTTCTTTTAAAATCTAAAAGAACTGGATTTGCGTTCGACTACACCTTGCCTGATGGTAAAAGCAGTTGTAAACTGTGCTTGACACGCTCACCCAGTAGATACTTATTAACTTTTCTTTTAAGATACCCAAATTATATTTTATGAACCATTTCCAATTATTTTCCAATATAATTATTTTTTTAAATAATCGGCTTTTACACTTAATCTGTTCACTTTTCCGACCACGTGTCACCCCCTTTTGAGTTAGTATACATGTTCTGGCACACCCTGTACAAGCGGTTATCCAAAGATAAATTTAAAAATCAGTTGAAGACCTTGACACGCTTTCAGTGTGTTGTCGCATTCACATGTGTGAGTGATCCATGTGGGACCTTAAAAGCTCTGCCTTATTTGCATTCATTGACAAGTACGGACTTGCCATGAATTATTGCAGCAGTCTTATATTTAATAATATTCAGAACTTAATATAGTTTGAATTCAGGCCTACTATAACATATCGGATTATTTACATGATAAAATCCTGGGATTGAAGTTACTGAGCCAATCCGATGAAAAATGTACCTACGAGTATTATTTAGTACCTAAAAGGATAATTAAAAGGGACAGGCAATAGGTAAAGTTGACGTTTCAAAGTGATCCTTGCGATTTTAAAGAATAAATTAATTTTGACTTTGTCTTTATGCAAGCATGTATAAATGCAAGGTTTTTCAAAGTTTTAAAACCCCCGACATTTTTCTAATCCCCCCTGTTTTTATGTTTATTTTTTTATTTTATTTTATGTTAATTGACTGACATGTAAATTTTTATTTACCAATAAATTGATTATTCTGATTATTCTGATTTATTCTGATTATTCTGAAAGTATCTTGTTTTGTTATAATTTTAGGATATTATTACGTATACAACGTACTCTACTATTCACCGGCTGACGTTTCGTTAGAGGCCCTTCCTCATGAGCACCGTCCGCGACCACGAGACCACGCAAGTGACACGAGAACTCGGTCAACGAAATAGGAGAATAGTGCATTACGTAAAGCCGTAATAATAACCTAAAATAAAATAATTGGCAACAGTTAAACAAACAACCTTTTTATGACAAACGATATAAATAAACACCCAACAGTCACGAACATTTATTTATCTTGACTAACAACATAAGAATCTACAAAAGAATTCCTCGTGTTTACCTCTAATACCTTTGAAAATGAAACGCAGAATACCAAATTACAAAAACTTCATCACAAAAAAAGAGTTGTTCCGCAAAATTAAATACATAAGAACAAGTTAATTAATTGCCGCGAAAACAAGATGACTAATTAATTATGTTATTATGTATTATGCAAATAAGGTAGGTACTTAATTTACGAAGATAAACATACAAAGACGCTCACGACTACATTACCCATGAGTCCATCCTCAGACCGGCCACTTTTATCCGAGTACCACGCGGGTGAAGCTGTGGGCTGTAGCTAGTTGTTTATATACTTACATTGTTTATAAACAAAGATTTTGTTTATAAACAGTGCCACCAGACGCCGCCAATAGGATTATTTCGCAGTCACGTGGAGGCAGGGAAAACATTTTATTGAATTAAACAGATTTGTACCACTGCATGGCATGTCGTTGCAGACATCTCCGCAAATAGACGGTAGTTGTACAAACAGCCTTGAAACCTGATGAGAACTGAGAACCTGTAACTCATTATTAGCCTTTAAAGAACTTGTATTTTTGCAGCCTTGGCGGCGCCTTGACCTGGTCACAGTGCTGAATAATTTTGTGAATTATTGACTGGGGAAAGTTTAAAACCCCAATCGTCATGGCATAGCACTTGTTATATCTATGATTTTACTATAGTTGTCTGTGTCTTAGGGATGGTTATCTGATATCCTTTAATCGAACATAATTTTTAGGGCCAAGAAAAATCTATTTTTCAAAACATTTGTGATTGTGATAATTATAATTTTCCGACGTTTCGACTGTATTGCAACAGCCGTGGTCACGATGACTCAAATAATAAAAAAAGGTAAACGCGATTAAAACCCGTAAAACTCATAATTATATATATTTTTAATCGATATTTAGCAATTGTGAATAGTCATCAACGCAGATTATAATTAAATACCAAACGGACGAGGCCAGAAATGACTATCATAAGCCGCTCATCCAGGATATAAACTGTAATGTAGCCGAATCTCTAGAAATTAAGTGCATCTTGACCATGGCACGGTTGGCTACGGGCCAGCATTCCTGCTGCATTTGTAAACAGACTTTCTGTGATGACTAGATTAAAAAAAAAATGAAAAGAGCAGCAAATAGCGAAGATACAAGTTTATACGTTTATACTTGAGTTCACTAACAAAATAAACGGAAGTCTATGAACTATGAATGATTATGACGACAGATTCCTCTGAAAACATTATACATTCCTCTGTGGCCACCGCCACCGCGTCACTTTAATCGGGCCTTTATAAGTAAGGCCCTTAGCCATTAAATCCCCACCAAGGTGAGCAATGTTTGCATGCAAATAAAGAGTGACATTGAAAAAGCGTAATGTTAAATAAAAAGTATACATATATGTTCACGATGTGTCAATATCTACTATGTGCGTTATGCAGTATATAGTATTATAATATCTGCTATTATGCTAATCGGTGATCAGTCAGATCGACTATTGATGCACTTCGCCAAAAGTTTAAAGAAATAAATATAATGACATTCCCTTGTCAATACATCTATGAAAATCTGATGTATGTTCACAAAAATATTAATTTGTGTAAATAAAATAGCGATAATCACAATGTTAATATTAGAAATATAAACTCGCTGTTGCCACTTGTAGACTCTAAAGTTAGTGAATCATCTAAAGGGCAAGGTGTTAGGTGTATTCTTAGTCGAATATGAAATTTTATTCCCCATTTTTCACCGTTAGGGCTTGTTACATAAAATTTATGTGGGACCAACCTTGAAGTATAATACCCATTAAAAAATAATCATTCAAATCGGTTCACAATAAAAACATAGGTACAGACGAATTGAGAAACTCCATCAAAAGTTAAATGAGTAAAGAACTTAATTAAAAATAACGGAGTATAATTTAAGTAGTTTGTTGTTGGTAGGTAGTAGAGGTAGATTTAATGGGTAGCCGGCAGTGTACAGGGTGGGGTCATACGGATCTCTCACGCACGCCGCACCCAGCGACACACATTCGGAAACCGGTACTGATGCCAAAACAGGCACATCTGACGCTGCGTCCATATGACATTACAACGTACATCTGTACATGTGTACATCAGTGTTAAAGTTTGTAGTACTTATTTAAGCTGAAGTATTTGGTGTGCAATAAAGTATTTTCTATTCCAAAAACTATCGTGTATATATCTATGTATCTGTTAGGGTCCGGTCGAATGGACGCGGTGGCGGTGGTGTCGCCGATCAGTACATTCACGCGAACTTTGACAACCAGTCGTTGCCTTTTTTCCTGAGTTGTCTTATATTTGTCTTTCCTTACTCTCAAAAAACAAAAGGAAATCATGAACATGTACTGCCATTTTTGTTGCACTTTCTTCGCTTCTTTCTTCACTTTCTTCTTTGTTTCACGTCATATACTTTTGGCTAGTAATTTGGGAAATTTTTAGTCATAATTAAAATTTATTAAGTAAATGTATGTATACATTTACTATCCGTGATTTCACTAAGTTCCAACGGAAGATCAGCGTTGTGTTGCCAGTTGACACAACAAATCCTGAGTTTGACACGAATTTTGGTAGGTATCGAAAGCACATAATTAGTTTTATTGCTAGTATGTAGGTATTGTTTGTGTAACTCCCGTGTGTGTATTGTAAGTTTGTTTCCAATTATGCAATCTTCGCAAATAAATATTTTTCTTTCTTTTTTTAAACCCTTGGACCGCCACCGCGTTATTTTAACCGGGCCCCTAACCTGGCATGAATATCTGCCACCAATAAGTCCCTTGACTTATTGGTGTTGAACAACGCGGCGAGTACCGTAACATACCCTGTGAACATCACAGAGTTAAAACGTGAAGTAATCGTTAAAATGTCACACTTTAGGATTCGAGGCAGGAGAACTAAATCAATTTCGAACTAGGTATATGGTACTAAAAGAATACCTAAATTCCATAAGAATATGATTTTGTTATTTGTTTATGTTGTGCAATAAGTATTTATTCGTTTAATGAATGCATCATTCATATTCCAACAGCTACCCGCAACTCATTGCAGGGAAGTTGAACACTGTGCCTTCATGGAGCGCTGGACGTGAGAGCATGCTGTGCACTCGTAAATCCAGTGGCTCTATGTACCTCCCACCTAGAATGTAGTTTTAGTTTATGTGATAGTCTTCTTTAACATGGGCAATATTATACTTTTATTTGTGTTTAATTTAGTGTATTATTGAATTGAGCATTAAAATCTTTTTGGAGAATTTAGAGGTTGTATCATAGCCTTCCTATTAGATATATAGATGGATAAACTCTTTATTGCACACCAAAGTATAATACAAAACGAATATAAAAGGTACAATGGGCGGTCTTAAAACCTAAGCTTAGGGTTAATATCAGCTTTACATAATGTAGGCTTTTAGAGTTGCAACTAAAAGTTTTTTTCGGAGGGTCTTCTATAGAGAATTTAATTATTAGAAGTTTATATCAAGTGAGTTTACTTTCAGGTGTTTAAATAAGTATCAAACTTTTAGATCAAATTCTAGACTTTATCACATTATCTATTATGATATTGATAGACCCGAAAAAACGATTAAAATTTATCTGCACTTTTATGCCATCAGTACCTACACGCATTGCTAAATAAATAGCCTTTGATCAATATCTACGATAACTTGACATGTGGATAGACCACCAAGCGCAACTATTGCACTGCATACGCTCAAGTACTCGGCTACTTGACAATAAGAGCATTTTAAAGGGCCCAGTAGCTTGACCTAACCTAACCTTACTTTATATTTTGTGACGAGAGGGAATCTGCTAACAGATATCTTACCACATTGAGGATGTGGCAGAATTATGTGAGACTCGTGGACTCCCTGAAATCCCCTGCAGTGGCCGGCCTCGATGCATGTCAAGGGGCTCCGGGATCTACAAAGGAACGCACCTTCCCGTCTAGTATATCGCCCTTTGCACGTCCCGGGGGCAGCTAGAAGCCGCTCCCAGCAGACTGGCGATACTAACCTATCATAAGACCAGGAAGTCGTCAAACCTAATTCAAAACTAGTAAACAACGTCAAGGCAGTAAACGTTTTTGTATGTTAAAATAACCGAGTATTTTATTACAGTTAGACAATATTATAATACTAGCTTTTGCTCACGGCTTCGTCCGCGTGGTACCCGGATAAAAAGTAGCCTATGATTTATTCTCTGTATAAGCTATATTACTGTAAAGTTTCATCAAAATCCGTACTGAAGTTTTTGTGTGAAAGAGTAACAAACATCTATCCACAAAATTTCGCGTTAATAATAGTAGTAGGATAGGATAGGATAATCTATAACATTTCTGTGTGTAGCAGTGTTCTATGACAGAACATGTGAGGAGATAGGTACGTAATGTCATTTGTATTTGCGAATTTGTCTGGTCCGTTGTAACACCCCCCCTCTAAACGACTAATGGTAGCTTAACTTAACTTACCGTAACTGAACTTAAACTAACTGTTGGTTTATTGTGATACGTAAAATTGGCCACGTGTATCGTCTAGTGATCTAGGTAGGATCCTAACATCATGAGAACCGTAATAATCCTTGTTCTTTTGAGGAACTATGAGACAAATCCTATAACTACCTACTTAAATAGATATTCTTAACCTATATATACATCCTAAATTTAGACTACCTATCTTCCTATTTAGTTGTTTGATAATTAAATATAGTAACTATGTGCTACCTACTATAATAAACAGATTTCTACCAATTATCGAATGTTCTGGAGTCTTTCATACTGAATCTAATTGCGGCTCTGGCACGCGCCCCGCCACCGCGCTATGCAGTGGAATTCGTCTCCAAACTGGACTTCCTCCTCCGCAGTCATGTATAGTAGGCACACAGTACCATAACTATAATAGGGGAGTGTTAATGAATTTACTTTGTAATAGTTCAGTCTGTATGTTCCGTCAGCTAAGGATTAGAGGACATAATCTTTTATCAAATTCTGCTTGGCCATACATTTCTGACATTCAAGGGACTTTACGTTATGTTGGTTATGTTTGCAAAACAATCTCTTTCTTTCAATCCTCTTGTTATCTGCGGATTAGCAATTCCCTATAGCTAGAGAAAAGCAAATCCTATTTGGCACTCTTCCTACCTAGCCTATTTGTATCCTAGATACCTAAATTTGAATCTGCAATTCCCTTTTGTCAGAATAGGGAAGACTAATCTTAATAGTATTCAAATAAACTACTTGGCATATCCATATGGTTATAAATAAACCACTCAAGAAGAATCTTATTTAGCAAAACTTTTGTTTTATAAAATTTGGTAGATAGATTACTATCTTATAAAGTAATAATAAACTATGGTCTCACTACTGTAGGTAGATAAGTAAATACAATGCTGAAATGTCTATACTACTCCCAAGACTTTGAAGAAAATAGAGTTTTCTGGTCAAGAAATACTCTTAGTAATAAGAGTCCACCGCTCCAGCCTTGTTAGACAAATCATCATTCCCCACATTCGGAGGTTGAAGCAAATATTTGAAGTAAATAGAGTTTTCTGGTCAAGAAATACTCTTAGTAATAGGAGTCCACCGCTCCAGTCTTGTTAGACAAATCATCATTCCTCACATTCGGAGGTTGAAGCAAATAGATATAAATAAGACCATTATTCATCATTAGATCTATAATCTGTAATCCAACGGGTTCTCCCTAAGACTTAGTTTCCTGGTCAAGAAATACTCTAAGTAAGGAACTACTGTTCCAGTCATACTTATTAGACAAATTCACCAACTCTTTCAGCAAAAGTAAAATAGTTCAGTTAATATTAGGTACTTAGGTAAATATTTAGGTTTAGGTATTTCAGAGATTTGACCTATTCACTAACCTCACTACAATGGTGTTTTATTTGCTTTATCCTTATATTCCCCATATGAATCTAATGTTACTGTCTAACATTACCAAAGTTCCTACGTACGTTCCTACTGTTTGTTCCTACGTCCTACCTGTTTTGTGTACCTATTTACGTCCCTTTCAACTAGCTGGGTGTGTGTTTAAAGCAATACTGGGAGAGAACTCCACATTTACTACTAATCGTGACGTCACTTATCGTGGTGCAATGATAAGTTACCTAGCTAGATCTAGGCTAAAGCTTGCGAGTTGGCATTCTCGACTTTGAACCTAACCCTAGGCCGACCCTAAGACAAATATCTCTGCAGACCGAAGTCCAGGGATGAGAGACAAATGCCACCTAATATAAGTGAGGGAATAAATAAATATATAAAGATAGACTTGAAATGATGAAGCGTGGTCAAAAAAATGGGTTCGAAAGCTCGACCGGTCCCACTTCGACAAGACCCCCACTATAATGACAACAAACCATCGAAATCAAGAGAGCAATTGATCGATCCCGATTCAAGGGAATAATCGATCCTCTGACTCGCTCTAAAAGTATCAGAGTCTACCTAACAAGATGGAATACAGCTTTCGTAATGCCACGACTTCAAATATTTTGCCGTCTCCAGACTGCATACCAATACAAGTATTGGATTTCTAAGCACGGGGATTTGAACTAAAAGTTACAATAATATTTTTAAACCCTGAAGTTACAGAATTGACTTTGAAATTTACTTTTCCCCAGACTAGTCACACTAATCAATTGTATAGCTTCAAACACCACCACTGTACCTGTACCAAAACACGTGTAACATCTGAAGCCACACAATTCACCAGTACACAGTCTCCCCACTTTAAACGACACTCTACTTTACTTTCGTACACGGTACGAAATCACAAACAAACACAAAAGAAACAACGAGTCTCCCGGCACTCACAAAACAAAATAAAATTACCAACTTGCAGCGTGACGCTGTCAGTCGTCCAAAAGTCCAAAAGCGAATCCTCGATCCACATCTAATAATAATAAACCGCCCCGCCCCTTTTAGCCAGAAACGAATCTAGGACCTATTACTAGATGGGCACACGGGCCTAGCAAGTAAGATGAGTTTGCTCTATTATTGCACCATGTCGCCGAGAATTAATATTTAACATTGATATAAAACAACAAGGAATAAAAATTACTTGTAACAAACTTTATGACAACATTTATATGTGTAATAATGATAATTTTCTTATATATATTTTCTGGTAAAAACATCAAGTACTTCTTCAATGTTCTCCACCGAATAAATATTGATAAATATTCACTATGGTTAGATAATTTAACCGTACTACACGACGTCGCCTCAGCGGCTCGTGCACCCGCACTTCGATCCTGCGTCCGTCCTTGCAAGGCAAAGTAGGTATTCTTTAAAACAAAATTCCCCGAATTATATTTAGCTCGCCGCTTGCCTGTCGTGGAAAAAACCCATGGAATAGCCTACAGTTTCGCGCGCTCTGTTGATTTGTATTTACACTACCTACTCTAGGTATATTTCTTTACCTACTTACTTAGAAAACCATATTTTCTAACTACTCGCTGATTCGATCTGTTCATGTATCTACACTAGATAGTGATACTTACATTTATGTATCAAAATATTTTAATAATATTGTATTTAATGTTTCCTATGTTCATATAATGTAACGTTAATCATTTTGGTTCGTTACAGTTCGACCCCCAAACTTTGCAAAAGTGGGATTTCCCTACTGACGCAAAGTTTCTCCAAAGACGTAAATATTCCACTTTATATATATATATTAAAATTGTTTTCTTATTATTATTTTTTTAATTATTAAATAATTAATATTATTTATTATTCACAAATTTTATTATTTTCTTTATTAGTATTGTAATTATTTATTTGCAACTCTAATTTGTTGAACCTTAACCTTATACTTTTTAAAGTGTATTGTGTGTTTAAACCGAATGAAAGGTCAGTCACTACTCCGTCCAGTAACTAAGCGTTATGATGTTTCGAACATAAGCCTTTATCCTTATTGCCAGATAATAGGTCACGCATCGAGTCACAGAACCTTGGTTGTGAGGCAAGATCAATCCTAATGATATGGTGTAGGCCTGTTCCGGACTGATTTACTTTATATCTCCTAGAGGATTCCTACACCACTGTGCAACAACACAGTCCGCCCCCAAAGCCTTCCACATAAAGACGGATGCTCTAGCACCCGGCTAAGCACCAGATCAGAACATTAACCTACCCAACATTCGGAGTTTGTGCAGTGTGCTCAGTTCGAACCTAACATGTATAGTGAGAATGATTATGAAGTCAGTATAAAGTCACTGCTGTTTCGATCTCAGATCTTTCCAACCTGAATTCGATCTATTAACCTAACACCAAAAACATTCCTTCATAATATTCTTCTGAGGTGCAAGTATAAAGTTCCAGATTCATCAAACCGTCCCAGATTCTGGAAAGTGCTAAACTAAGCATAATCCTCCATACCGAGTTTAATATCAAAACATCCATAATAATTATTCAATATTCACCTCTTCATTCTTTAATGCAATTTTTTTTATCACTAACTTCCATCAGAACATTTCCTTAACATTCATGGATTTTCTCGCTATCATACTTAGTAGCACTACCAATTGAATTTGTGACAACGAGTAGGCAAATTTTCTAAATATTCATTTCTAAAATTTTCCAAAAACAATGAACAACATAGAAGTAAAATTCTTTGAAAAATAAAAAGTTAATTATTTTATATTTTATGTATGAAACTCTTGTGACAAAAATAAATAAGCAAACATAATTGTATTACTAAGATAAATATCTGATTTTAATTATTTAATTTTTTTCGTTGGCAATACTATAATATAAAATCTATTTGATTGAATACCTTACATAAAACTTTGCTTTAGATTATTTATTATTTATTTATATAAATTAGTTTCAGTTCTGTATTTTTTTAGTCTAATGACAATTTAAGATTTTGATCTTCCTTTTTCCTCTAAGTAAGTTAAACATTACCTAAATGTAAACACCTAAATACTTCATGCATTTGTTTAATTTTATTATTTACCCATGAAAATGCAGATTTTTTTTTGTCTGAAAAATAAACTAAATTTCCTATATTTCAATAAAATAAATTTATGTGAAATTATCTTAAACACCGATTTTATCAGCTATGCTTTTTATTAACCGTATGTGTACCATCCTTAAACTATTAACTTTTTTTCTCCTACTATTAAATTAATACAATATTTGTCATTGAAAAAATACTTGATGCATACCGCTATTCCCATCAACGTACCCATCCGAATTTCTAAAAGTAGCATAAAAATAGTCATTACAATTACGTCATCAACCCTTCTTCAAAATCATAAACATATTCTGTGACACCCTATATCATTAACCAGTTAAACGTTTAACAACTTCTAGCATCTTCCCATTTAAAATATTGTTATATCGTACCAAATTTCCCTGAACCCAATGTTTGTATTATATACAGTGAGTTCATAAATTAAAATATTAAATATTGCGTACACAAACATAATTGACAACTTACTGTGGGTCTGACGAACCCCAGTTCAAATCTCACCTTTTTATTTTATTTTATTTTATTTTATTTTATTTTATTTTATTTTATTTTATTTTATTTTATTTTATTTTATTTTATTTTATTTTATTTTATTTTATTTTATTTTATTTTATTTTATTTTATTTTATTTTATTTTATTTTATTTTATTTTATTTTATTTTATTTTATTTTATTTTATTTTATTTTATTTTATTTTATTTTATTTTATTTTATTTTATTTTATTTTATTTTATTTTATTTTATTTTATTTTATTTTATTTTATTTTATTTTATTTTATTTTATTTTATTTTATTTTATTTTATTTTATTTTATTTTATTTTATTTTATTTTATTTTATTTTATTTTATTTTATTTTATTTTATTTTATTTTATTTTATTTTATTTTATTTTATTTTATTTTATTTTATTTTATTTTATTTTATTTTATTTTATTTTATTTTATTTTATTTTATTTTATTTTATTTTATTTTATTTTATTTTATTTTATTTTATTTTATTTTATTTTATTTTATTTTATTTTATTTTATTTTATTTTATTTTATTTTATACTACCTACCTTTCAACTTAAACAATGAAGCAAGTTTTGTTAAACTTTTAACTAATTAACTATTTAAGTTAGGTACTCATGTCAAAATGAAATCTACTTGATACATAAATAAACTACCGACCTTACTAACCAAATCTTTTCTATAGAACAAGTAGTTTATTATGTAAAATAAAATAAACCCGCCCTTCCGTTACCATAGCTACTATGATTACCTGAATGATAATTACATTCTTAGAAAATATATAGGTATTTAGATTTCTATACGTAGGTTCAAACTGTCAGTAAAGAGTTATAATGCAATTTAAATTGATACCCTAAAATGTCAACCAATTACATTTAAGCATGTGCTAAATACAGTGTTCGGATGTGGCCCTGACTACCCTTTTTCCCAGCGTCCCCAAAAAATCACGCACTTATCATGACACTTCGTGTTCGTCCGTCCGTGAGCAAGTTTTGCTTGTAACTTGTAAATTACTTATCTGCATAAATGAACACTCAGAAAAACTTTGATTCTAATCTCTAGTCTTCGCCTTGTAAACATTTTGTTTAGCTGTAGGAGTCTATCAGTAAACTATTTAGAATTACATTACCTATAATCAGATTCATTTTGATCTAGGATTATCAAGAAGGTAAGCCTGTACTGCCTTACTAATTCACCTCTGTAACTATTTCACTAATCTGTGACAATTTAAATTTCAACCAAACTCAACATTCTAAACAACCTATACATATAATACCTATAATTATGTACCAAGTTACTTTCCCTGCCAATTACTCAGGCTGAAACAAGAAGAACTTCACTCTACTAAACATTTTTGTCTTACGTGTCTATTTTGCTAAACAAAGCCGATTCTAGACAAGGTTACTATAAGTATCTTAGCTCTTTGATAAGTATTTCGAAATGTTCAAACCCACTACGCTCTCATAACTAATTATTATCTGTGCATCCTTTATTTTTACTCTATGCAGCTCATCAAAGTGTAACTATTATTTTAATCTGTGCATTGCAAATTTGTAAACAAACAACCGTTCGGCAAAACAACATTAAACCTAGTTATTTCTAAACCAAGGGACCGAAATTTAATTAATTAATTAATCGCCGTGTATTCATAATCTACCTGCTGTCGGTACCCTCAAAATTCAAAGGAAAAATCATACAATCCAATCAAAGTAAGTGTGTTTTCATTCCTAACCTATCAAAACTTTTATAATATCCGCTCAAGAAGATTCTAAACTATAAAGTAAACTAAATGTGTCCTTATTATGCAAAGATAATTCGTTTCTTCCTCTTTTAAACTCTCTGTATGTAACAAAAGATATTACAAAACTTCTAACACTTTCATATCAATTTCCAGGTGAAAATCAATCCTCTACATGACTGCCAGTATCACAACAAAATAACTGGAATGAATATCGACTAACCCATGGACTTGCCTAACATTCTGGTATTTGAGTAAGTACATATTATCATTATTCTATAACTTGCTAAGATTGCTCCTTGAAACTGATTCCAAATTGCTGATTACCATACATTACAATTCAGATAATCCTAAGATTTATTTATCTATTTTTTCTAATCCATTTCTGTATGAAAGTTAACCTGTAATTTCCTCACTATTCCTGAATAAACAATCTATCAACTGTTTTTATATTTGGAAAATAATATTCATCGGCCAATTCAATTAATTCAAAAGTCAAAACTACTTTTACCATGAGACGGGGTTAGCTATCAATTACTGTCACAAACTTTATTCTATCCAAAATACATCTATATTATGGTTATATCTGTGATTATGGTAAACCCTGATAAACCTGAAACTCTCCTTCAACATAACCTAAATAACGGCTTCCAACATAACCTTCTTTGCTTTCAGAACACTGCTGCACATGATAGTTGCTGACTCTTACAAACAAGACTAAATCTGCTAAATCAAGAACACAACAACAGCAAGTAAACTTTCACCTCGCTTCAGAAACCAAACTACAAGCATCCAGCCCCGCCTATCACTTATCCACAAATATTGTCAAGAATTTAATATTTCAAGATTAAACTAGAATTAACTCAACATATTATTGTATAAATAATTCCTTGTAGGTATTACTACTACTTATGATCTGCACTAAACATAAAATTAAATAATCTCAATAAAATTTAACCCATTCTAATCGTAGAGATGAATTTTATCTGTATTCCATAAATGATGCAAATATAATCCATACGACCCCCGAAACCTTTGTTTTTTTTTTTCTTTCTTTCTTGACTGTAATTCAATCTAACTAAGTTGGTTCAACCTATTTCTTTACAAAACCACTAAGTACAGATTACATAAGTAGTTACTATGAATAAGCAAGGTAACTCCTACAACTCAACACAGTTGTCACTAAAAAGGTATATGGAAATGCCAAATCCTTTCACCACACTAGTTCAACCTTCTATCTTCTAATAACTTATACCTACTAAATGCATAACCAACTGTCTAGTTAGGTTATGTACTGTGAAATTCATTCATTCTAGAAACCAAATAAGATCCTATGGCATGAACCGATAGCTTGACTACCTACTTCTAAAACAAACAACTCCTGTAACACAGATAGGTATTTTGTATGACCTTAGATGGATAGATAAGCAAGTGTTAATATAGAAAACTATCGACCTGGCCCTACTAATAATTGACATATATATAATTAGATAGGTACCTATCTAGGTACTTATTTCAAAAATGTATCTAACTGTTCCTAGATAATTCGAGGAGAATCTAAAGATACCTACTTCCTCATGTAGGCGAGCCTATTAGTTACTTCTCCTACAATGGTTCTCCACTAAACTAAATCGATTCCTTAGCAGGTAGGTTGTCTGGTAGAGATTGCTATCTAGCGACAAATCCACCAATGCAAAAGCCTGTAGTAGATAAGTACTTGTCTAACCTGATGTAGGTATTATTAATTTAGTTTGCAATAAAGCATCCTCTATCCATCTATCTATATAACCTATCACAAGAACTAACCAATAAAATGAATTTCATCCTAAGTAGAACAACACGAATTTAAAATTCAAGATAAACACTTACATACTTCTACAATCAATGTTGATGATTCCTAAATAATGTCCCACAATTCACTTAGATTTCAAAAAATGCATCGTGACACCAACAGCCCCTAGTCTCGCCTCCTTCGAGAATCCTCCTGCAACTAGTGACGTCCTACTGCTATGTAATATGATGCAATTATTATCGATCACACACAAGAATTATTTTTGAATAAATAATTCAACTAATATTGATTGTTATCTAAACTACCCATGTACTTAAAAAAAAAATAAGTAAATAGTGACTTAGGGTAGATTCTTATCTGCTCCTAGATATTCATTTCATTCTAATAAAATGAAGTCACTTCTATCAAAATATTCATGGTTTTACTAGTTACCATAATACATTTTTATCTTATTAATTAGGTTATTCTCTTAGCAATAATCTATAAGAAACAACCATTTCCCTAAACATACCTACATATTTATTCTCTGTCCTGTCTACTTGTAAAGTCCTACTTGAACTTATTAAATTCCAACCATGAAAAACCACCATAAAGTTTCACTAGTATTCACTAACAAACAACAATAAAATCATCGTAATATGTCCCATCACTAGCTCGCTCAAATTCGAATAATATTTGACCTAGTTTCGCCGGCTAGCAAATATTTTTTTTTTTTTTTCCTCAAAAATGCACCTTATTAACTACCTGTAGGTAGTTAATACGAGTTTGTCCGACAGGTAAAATTGATTTTTTTAATTTTTTTCCTGGCTAGAACTAAATCGATATATTTAGATAGTTATGTAAATACCTATTCTGACCAAATTACTTCGCGGGTAATGAAATATGAACTACCTACGTATAACTACAATATAATTAGGTAGAAACCTCAATTATTCGTCAAACTTCTTCCTATCCTATATCAATGTCTAAAAAATACCTAAGTCTTAAAGGAATTTGTCTCAAAGCCTCTCCTTTTTCTACGACAACAAATTGTGCAAGTCCAACTTGCACTACTAAACTAAAATCCTGGTCACGGCACCAAATTGTAACACCCCCCCTCTAAACGACTAATGGTAGCTTAACTTAACTTACCGTAACTGAACTTAAACTAACTGTTGGTTTATTGTGATACGTAAAATTGGCCACGTGTATCGTCTAGTGATCTAGGTAGGATCCTAACATCATGAGAACCGTAATAATCCTTGTTCTTTTGAGGAACTATGAGACAAATCCTATAACTACCTACTTAAATAGATATTCTTAACCTATATATACATCCTAAATTTAGACTACCTATCTTCCTATTTAGTTGTTTGATAATTAAATATAGTAACTATGTGCTACCTACTATAATAAACAGATTTCTACCAATTATCGAATGTTCTGGAGTCTTTCATACTGAATCTAATTGCGGCTCTGGCACGCGCCCCGCCACCGCGCTATGCAGTGGAATTCGTCTCCAAACTGGACTTCCTCCTCCGCAGTCATGTATAGTAGGCACACAGTACCATAACTATAATAGGGGAGTGTTAATGAATTTACTTTGTAATAGTTCAGTCTGTATGTTCCGTCAGCTAAGGATTAGAGGACATAATCTTTTATCAAATTCTGCTTGGCCATACATTTCTGACATTCAAGGGACTTTACGTTATGTTGGTTATGTTTGCAAAACAATCTCTTTCTTTCAATCCTCTTGTTATCTGCGGATTAGCAATTCCCTATAGCTAGAGAAAAGCAAATCCTATTTGGCACTCTTCCTACCTAGCCTATTTGTATCCTAGATACCTAAATTTGAATCTGCAATTCCCTTTTGTCAGAATAGGGAAGACTAATCTTAATAGTATTCAAATAAACTACTTGGCATATCCATATGGTTATAAATAAACCACTCAAGAAGAATCTTATTTAGCAAAACTTTTGTTTTATAAAATTTGGTAGATAGATTACTATCTTATAAAGTAATAATAAACTATGGTCTCACTACTGTAGGTAGATAAGTAAATACAATGCTGAAATGTCTATACTACTCCCAAGACTTTGAAGAAAATAGAGTTTTCTGGTCAAGAAATACTCTTAGTAATAAGAGTCCACCGCTCCAGCCTTGTTAGACAAATCATCATTCCCCACATTCGGAGGTTGAAGCAAATATTTGAAGTAAATAGAGTTTTCTGGTCAAGAAATACTCTTAGTAATAGGAGTCCACCGCTCCAGTCTTGTTAGACAAATCATCATTCCTCACATTCGGAGGTTGAAGCAAATAGATATAAATAAGACCATTATTCATCATTAGATCTATAATCTGTAATCCAACGGGTTCTCCCTAAGACTTAGTTTCCTGGTCAAGAAATACTCTAAGTAAGGAACTACTGTTCCAGTCATACTTATTAGACAAATTCACCAACTCTTTCAGCAAAAGTAAAATAGTTCAGTTAATATTAGGTACTTAGGTAAATATTTAGGTTTAGGTATTTCAGAGATTTGACCTATTCACTAACCTCACTACAATGGTGTTTTATTTGCTTTATCCTTATATTCCCCATATGAATCTAATGTTACTGTCTAACATTACCAAAGTTCCTACGTACGTTCCTACTGTTTGTTCCTACGTCCTACCTGTTTTGTGTACCTATTTACGTCCCTTTCAACTAGCTGGGTGTGTGTTTAAAGCAATACTGGGAGAGAACTCCACATTTACTACTAATCGTGACGTCACTTATCGTGGTGCAATGATAAGTTACCTAGCTAGATCTAGGCTAAAGCTTGCGAGTTGGCATTCTCGACTTTGAACCTAACCCTAGGCCGACCCTAAGACAAATATCTCTGCAGACCGAAGTCCAGGGATGAGAGACAAATGCCACCTAATATAAGTGAGGGAATAAATAAATATATAAAGATAGACTTGAAATGATGAAGCGTGGTCAAAAAAATGGGTTCGAAAGCTCGACCGGTCCCACTTCGACAAGACCCCCACTATAATGACAACAAACCATCGAAATCAAGAGAGCAATTGATCGATCCCGATTCAAGGGAATAATCGATCCTCTGACTCGCTCTAAAAGTATCAGAGTCTACCTAACAAGATGGAATACAGCTTTCGTAATGCCACGACTTCAAATATTTTGCCGTCTCCAGACTGCATACCAATACAAGTATTGGATTTCTAAGCACGGGGATTTGAACTAAAAGTTACAATAATATTTTTAAACCCTGAAGTTACAGAATTGACTTTGAAATTTACTTTTCCCCAGACTAGTCACACTAATCAATTGTATAGCTTCAAACACCACCACTGTACCTGTACCAAAACACGTGTAACATCTGAAGCCACACAATTCACCAGTACACAGTCTCCCCACTTTAAACGACACTCTACTTTACTTTCGTACACGGTACGAAATCACAAACAAACACAAAAGAAACAACGAGTCTCCCGGCACTCACAAAACAAAATAAAATTACCAACTTGCAGCGTGACGCTGTCAGTCGTCCAAAAGTCCAAAAGCGAATCCTCGATCCACATCTAATAATAATAAACCGCCCCGCCCCTTTTAGCCAGAAACGAATCTAGGACCTATTACTAGATGGGCACACGGGCCTAGCAAGTAAGATGAGTTTGCTCTATTATTGCACCATGTCGCCGAGAATTAATATTTAACATTGATATAAAACAACAAGGAATAAAAATTACTTGTAACAAACTTTATGACAACATTTATATGTGTAATAATGATAATTTTCTTATATATATTTTCTGGTAAAAACATCAAGTACTTCTTCAATGTTCTCCACCGAATAAATATTGATAAATATTCACTATGGTTAGATAATTTAACCGTACTACACGACGTCGCCTCAGCGGCTCGTGCACCCGCACTTCGATCCTGCGTCCGTCCTTGCAAGGCAAAGTAGGTATTCTTTAAAACAAAATTCCCCGAATTATATTTAGCTCGCCGCTTGCCTGTCGTGGAAAAAACCCATGGAATAGCCTACAGTTTCGCGCGCTCTGTTGATTTGTATTTACACTACCTACTCTAGGTATATTTCTTTACCTACTTACTTAGAAAACCATATTTTCTAACTACTCGCTGATTCGATCTGTTCATGTATCTACACTAGATAGTGATACTTACATTTATGTATCAAAATATTTTAATAATATTGTATTTAATGTTTCCTATGTTCATATAATGTAACGTTAATCATTTTGGTTCGTTACACCGTGATAAGTTATTAACTTCATCTTTCCATTTGCACCCTCCAGGAGTTGTTTTTTTAAACATTACAATAAAAAAATCAGAAAATGTGCACCCTTGCAATATCTAAACCTACTCATTTCACAATCAAGTCTCGATAAGTACCTAGTATATAAGTCAAGTCATGTAGTTCCCATGTAAAATATGTCCAGCATTATTTATGATTAGTTATTTATTAATTATTGATGAAATAATCTTATTCTCAGCAAAATACAGTTTCAGATCATCTGACTAGATAAACTTTAACATTGATTTTCTCATGATCTTCAATAACGTCTGATGCAAAAGAGTAATGTCAGGATGTAAGTGGAAATCCGTGGTAGGTAGAGCCTGCCAGGGAAACAGGAGTGAGTGTCTGAATTAATCTATGCAACGTATAATTAATTTGTTTCCTTGATGTTGAGTATTCTATGATTTCTAAGGAATAACCAACCTCGTTTCTTGCCTTTCTTTCCTGGCTATGTCGCTGAGGAACAGGTACTAAAATTGGCTTTTCAAAGTCATCCGTATAATTCTAATGAATAAAAGAATTTAGAATGTTGAGCTCTTTAGCTTTTTTTAAAGGGAAACTCATCACGCAGAATAATAAAATGAATAACAAAGATTAACCTCAAAATTGTCTATTTCCCGCTGAATATGTCACCACTCCCAGCGCGTGATTCTCCGCGACCTCTGAACGACCCAATGCCACTCCATACAAGCTTTCATGTAGGTGAATGTCGCCTATTAATAGATAGAATAATCACAACAATCACACTGAGCAATGGCTCAAATCAAGTCAAAATTCATTTATTCATTTAAATCGCCAGGATCACTTTGTAACGTCAACTTTATCTGGCTGTTCCTCTGCGCCCAAGCCAGGAAAGAAAGGCATTTTTTTGTTAATCCAGTCTCTCACAACACTGCTGGACTTTTGCTGGACACGGTAAAATTATCAACAGTCCCATATTAGACTAGCAAAATGGCTATGGGAACGAGACAATGGCACTCATTTTATTACGCTTAGCCAAAACTTCTAAAACTGATGCCTCTTTTCCATTTTGCTAATGTTTAAGCAAAATGGATTATGAGCGAAAACGTGAATAAAATTCATTTAAGTTGTTAATTTTCAGTTTTATTTTTACACTATGGAACAATAGACATTGTGTTTAGTAATTGCTAACTTTACAGATCAGATGCATTTCAAATAAAAAAAAATGCTGGACATTTTTTACACAGCCCCAAACAGAGCAGAGCTTGTTTTATGGAAACTACGTGATTTATATACTTTTTATTTAATAATACATAGAAAACACCCAGACCCGAGACAAACATTTGTCCCGCAGCGGGAATAGAACCCGCAACCTTCTGCGTCTCAGGCGGGCTTTCGCCCACTGCGCCACAGAGGTCGTTCTTCATCCAACGACGACCTGCCTTATCTGATCGATCCTTCATACACCTAATGAATTAGATACCTTCATTATGCATAACATTCGATAGTGATCTTTGACTTTGAAATTGGACATGATTGAAGGAGGTCACCAATGGTCACGACTTTCGGATAATGTCCCAGTTCAAACGATTCGGCCAAATACATGTTTCCTCCGATTAACGTAATTAAATTTTAACTATGATCTCGGAGGATTTAAAATTTCGGAAGCGACTTTTTGTCTACTGGCACAATAAACGGTATCCTATGTGTTATTCTGATGTATAATCTGTATTACTGTAAAGTTTCATCAAAATTCGTTCAATAGTTTTTGCGTGAAAGAGTAAAAACATCCATCCTTACAAACTTTCGCGTTTATAGTAAGTAGGAAGGAAAGATAGAATAGGATAGGATTTAATTGGCTAAATTACTTAAATTATATGTATCACTTGACAGTTTGGTGTTAAATAATTTCGGCTACTAAGTACCCTTGACACTCGATACAATCTCAATTCAATTCTAATCCAATTTCATTGGTATTATTTTTTAATTCTAGACTGTGACATTCCCATCACAAACTCTACTCCAATCACGAATGTCAACGCCATTATCACGTCAAAAGCACCTGCCAATAATTAACAAATAAATATTATAAATAGTGTTACAAAAGCCATAATCAAGAAGTGAAGTGAATACAAGTAGTAGATTTTATTTAGTTCCATAAAATCCACCATATACTAATTCCAATCGTGCGCTAGTATTGCATTCAGGAGTATCAAAATGAACGAATTCAAAAAAAGTCCTTAGGTTTTTATTCACTGAAATCACAAGGATCATATAGAAACGTCTCCTTAAAAACTACGTGAATTTAAAATGTTTTAAAGTGAATTTACGCCGATTCCTCTCGCACGACCAAGCCTAGAAGAATCAGGCAACAAACTTTGCTTGAATAATAATCGAGTCTCATTAAGGATAGCCTACCAGATGTGAATTATCCTCTTTTTTAGTATGTCGTGTGCTCTCGACTATTGGTGCACCATAAAAGGCCGTCACTGACACCTGCTACATGAACATGACTATATTAATTCATGAAAAGCGTTCACCTCGATCGTGCACGATTTTGCCGATGTAAACAAGTCGTGACCTCAGGTGTGTTGCCGGCTTTGGATTGAGAGGTCACAAGTTCTTTCGGAGAACTAAGATGACGCCCAACAGAACTACTGAAGTTGGTATTTATTTTCATCATAATATATTCCAGAAAGCTCCTTTGAGAAGAGTTTAGACCATATATGCAAGAGGTGCAGGTTCGATTAACGCTGCGAAAGTAAATAAATAATACTGGACAGTTTCACACAGTATCATCTGGACCCAAATTAAGCAGAGCTGGTATTATGGGAACTGATAAACTTCTTGTTTACATATTTTTTTGCAAATACATACTTATTATACATAGAAAACACTCAGACCCGAGACAAATATTTGCAGATCATACAAACATTTGTCGGTGGTAATCGAACCCGCAACCTACTGCGTCTCAAGCAGGCCTGCGCCCACTGCACCACAGAGGTAGACAAAAGTTTGCGTATTATTGAATGTGCATAATACTTGTTCAGCATCTGGGTGTTGTGGTTCCATGGTAGACAATGTATGCGACTGTTATTTTAAAAAAGTTTTTAAAGCACTCACTACCTTCATATATATTCTGTGGCAGGATGCTCGCATTGCTTTGTTTCGGTTAAGTATGGCTTTTTAATTTGCAATTCTATAAAACAGTTTGAAATGTAAAAATATATAACACTACATAATTAAAAAACAACAAATTTTGAAGTTTATGACGGTGGGATGGTTTTGAAACAAATTAGAATAGCCTAATTATAAGTTAAAACTGAAATAGAAATGGCCCACGCACCTTGCTGATCCATCACCTAGACAGTTAAATGTCGTACCAAAATGGTGTTAGCTTAGTATAATGCTAGGTACTTAGGTAGGTTATCTACATACCGCTGGTATACCTACTGGTGACCCTATGCATTTCAGTTTTTGAAAATTCTCAATAAATTATTTTTATTCATTTAAAAAGTTGTTAGATTCCGGGAGAGTGTTCCCGATTCCAAACTTGGAATAATTCAACTTAGAATCGTAAGAAATTATTTCTTACTAGCATGCTAAAAACAAAATGTATTAATACATGTACCAAAATCAACAAAATAAAATAGCGAACTTACCTAAAGAGCTAACTAAATGGCCTGCGGTCATATCCGATTGAAAGAAAGGTCAATTTTTATAAGAAATACGTACCTACGATCTATTTACTTATACATACATGGTGGTTACACTTGACACACATTACGGGTGGTAGGTATATCTCGCAAAAATCTCGATATCGATTTTTAGATGGCTCTTATCTCGGGAGAAAACCATTTACCCATGTATCTATCTAGGTATTTTATTTCAATTGTGAATTGTACCTACTCTTCCTTTGGTAATAACATTTTATTAAGTTATCGTACTGGACTAACAAGTCAAGAATCATTGTAGGAACATCAACTTATACACTTCATGAATATATACATAGTACATCGTGGTCGGTCATGTCAATTTCATTCTAATCATGAAGAAAAAAGCAAAAAACTGTTTTTATATGTACCTTCATTGAGGCACGGATATTATAAGTTTTTTTAAATTGATCTAAATCTGCTCTGAAGCCTGAAGCCTTTTGTTCAGTGAAATCACGAGGAATAGGTAACTATTGGAGGCAAGCAGGCATCGTAATCGATTACAGTCATAAATTGCTTTAATTCAGTCTGCAACATCTGTTGCATTGCTGATGCATTGCTTGCTCTATGGAAAAAGTTGAAAAGTGCCCGTAATTTCACCTATTTATTAAAAACTTTTAATTTTGTCATTAAGTAGGTACAATTACTTAATTATATGTTAGAAGTTACGGACACCCAATTTTGAACATGGTGTCCTTAAATAGTAATCTTCATTTTTTTTTCAAGATTTAAATAGACTATCGATATCTGTAGACGTTTTATAGATTATTGAATATAAAACTCGATATGAACTCAAAAACATTAGTTTCGATAAGAGCCCATCACTGGATTTATTAAAAAAAATACTCACCGGTGATGGACATCCCCTCTAAAATGGTTTTAATTAGCTCAGCGTTTATCTTCTTTCAAAATGATGTGTAAGATCATGTTTTCCATAAAATCATACGAAAATATACAATCGCCTCCATTACTATTTCCACAAGCAAACACTATTATTTTGAAGAAGAGCGTGCCGCAACTTTCTTCACCTCGCCATTTTGAATTGAAACGGCCGTCATCGAATGTGACTCGCCAAGTCATGGATAAAAAGTACCATTATTCAAATATGGCTGTTTTAATATCAGTATCGTGTAATTTTATAAATAAGTATTTAAAATGATTCCCTAATTTTTAATTAAAAAAAAAACAATTTTTACGCTAATTAAAAAGAAATGCTAAAATGGCGAATGCCGAAAGTGGCAACGCCAAGAAGAGAAAAAAAAACTGTGGCTGTTCGCATTTTTGTAAAACTATCCCTACCCTTATTTTAGAACTTATTAGTCAAAGTTAAAGTTATTTATTCATTAAACATGTAGCATATCAGATTACTTAAACCGCTACATCTTTTATATAGGAATTTAAATATAACACTTAATAAACACATTTATAGTAATTGAGATCAATATTTTTAAAAACTAAATTATCATAAAACAATAAATAATAGTAATCGCATTTTTAAAGCAAATAACATGAACTGAAAATGTATTATAAATACCTACCTATTGTATTCGCAATACGTTAGACATGCCCTCTCGACTATAGGCCATCTATCTGCAAAAATATCAAGCTGCTGGTGAGATTTCAAGAGTTGATTGAGGTGTCGTTGTACACGGAAGTCTGGGGATTGTTGGCGCGCCACGGTGCGTGCAGGGGTAACAGAAAAAAGGGGTACGCGCCCGGGACGGAACCTGACGCGATTCTCCGGAACACACAGCCTGCTCGCCTCGCATAGCAACTCAGGGCAATTGAGTATTCCTCGCAAAATACGACAGACAATGAGAATTTGATCACACTGTCTGCGCGTTTCCAACGAGTTAAATCCCAATATACCCTGAAGAAATTTGGTAGGGTAGAGGAAAGGTTAGTAACCAAACATTTTCTGATACAGGAATCTTAGAAAGCGTTTTTGGACTTTTTCTATCATAATAGTGTACGGTGGATGTGTTACTAATATCGTGTATCCCCTATGTGGTAATAAGGAATATTTCCTTTCATAATAAGCATAAAAAGATGAATCAGTCAAATTATATACAAATTTATAATCTCGTTATAACATTAGCCGAAAACTGAAAAAGAAAACTGCTTTAACTGCAATAAATACATTAAAACCCTTCTACAATCAAATGAACGTATCGTAATGTTACGTCACCGGTTAATGGTTTTGGCGGTCAACAACCGTTTCGTCGCGGTCAACACTGTCGTTTTTCTTTTCAATGCATTTTACTTTCACTTTTACCTATGAGTATAGTATTGAAATACCTACTACCTAGCGATATCTATTGGCGAGTAGAAAACGTTTAAATTACAACGCCATCTGTTATCAAGTAGCTCTCAAATGTGGCTCTTAGATTTCAGTCGTTCGGTTGCTTTTGAAAACGATGGGAGGTTCTAGGACGCATAAAGCATTTTTGGGGGAAACAGGATGCCTCACTTTTAAATTTCCTAGATTCCATGAATTATTATTCCTGAATTTTCAGCCAATTATTCCAGGTCAGGATGGCCGAGCGGTCTAAGGCGCTGCGTTCAGGTCGCAGTCCACTTCTGTGGGCGTGGGTTCGAATCCCACTTCTGACAATTTCTTACTGTTTTATATCACAAAACAGTAAACAGGTAAAAGGAACCTTTTTGGTCTCTTCTAGTACATGTTTATGCTAAAGTTAAACTTATATTTTTTTTTAATTTCCTAGATTCCATGAATTATTATTCCTGAATTTTCAGCCAATTATTCCAGGTCAGGATGACCGAGTGGTCTAAGGCGCTGCGTTCAGGTCGCAGTCCACTTCTGTGGACGTGGGTTCGAATCCCACTTCTGACAATTTCTTAGTTTTATATCACAAAACAGTATACAGTTCTAGGGAACCTTGTTGGTCTCTTCTAGTACATGTTTATGCTAAAGATATAGTTATATATTGATACGGCTCCGGAATGTTATCACAGCATGTCAAACAATTTGAGCAAGGTCATTGCTGTCAAATTTCGTAACCTCAAATTAGTTTTTGTCAACTTGGCGATTGGTAAAGTTTCTTCCCTTTGTAGTTTTTAATTTACGCAAAATGACGACAATTATTAAAGTAAGCGATGAGAAAGAAATAATAAACAGGCTCTCTTCATACGTGGAAAAGATTTCAAATGATGCAATCAATAATAGAGGAAGATTTTACGTTGGACTTTCCGGTAAGAAATACTATTCCATACCTACCTAGAATGTTCTGTAGTTTCCTTGTTAGTTTTAGGTACATAATATAACAGTAAATAAAAGGTGGTGATCTCATCACACATCTATCTTCACTTCAATACGATCAGCAGGTACTTTATTACTTAGATTTTAGAAGTTGCAAGTTTTTTACTGATCTGTTGCTCACCGAAAGCGAATGTCAGTAAATAAAGGCACAGAAATATAACATAATATATTTAAACACTTCTATCTTCCTACTTGTTCTAATTAAACTAATTACATAAGTAGGTACCTACATTGTCAAACAGTTTTAGATACCTAATCATCACTAATTCACCTTCCTACCTTCCACTGTGAAAATAAATACTCAGTCTAAAAAAAAATATGTTCCGAAGGAAAACATTGTGATGATTGTGAGGAATCTGGAATTTCCTAGAACCATAAATTCCATGATACTTATGCAAATTGAATCCTTTCACCATTTCCACTAGCCCCTTTAAAGGCCACCATTCCTAAACCTGGCCAATACAATACTAACTAATATGATAAATAATAATGTTTATTTATTTATTATTAATGATACTAAAATACAAAAAGAAATAACACCAGACTATCACATAGTCCAGAATCCTAGTGTGGGACACTAGGATTCAAGACTTATTTTAAAAATTAAATTAAATAAATTTATTTCAGGTGGTTCTGTGGTGAAGTACCTATGCGAGGGGTTGCCCAAAGTGGACACAGAGTGGAATAAATGGACCCTTGCCTTCTGTGATGAGAGAATAGTCCCAGAAGACAGTGCAGATTCCACATTTGGAATTTACAAGAAGGAGCTTATTCCCAAAACTGCTCTGGATGAGAGTCAGTTTATTGTCATCAAGCAAGGAGTGTCAGGTAGGTGATGCCATCCATTAAATCACAGCGTCTCTGAACAACCTCACCGCCTCGCAATATATTCTAATACTTTATTGTACACCATAAACAGATAACATAAGCTGTGTTGGCCTAGTGGGCGTACCCCGACTTCTGATCTGAAGATTGTGGGTTAAAACCTGGTTGTGCACCAATGGATCTTTCCACTCGAAAAAATGTATGTGCGCATTATCACATGCTCAAAACGGTGAAGGAAAACATTGTGAGGAAAATGGGATGCCCTAGAACCAAAAATTCAGAGGCATGTGCCAACAGTTAGAGTTCCAATAAGCGGCGATGGGCTTGCAACCTGTAACATGGAATGCTAACTTGCAAAATGCGGGCATGTGTCAAATGTAATGTTTGGACGTGCCTATGACTACCCCCTACTTGGTATCCTCAAGGATCTACTCACTGAGTATGTATCTGAGAATGTCCACCATGGGGAAGACAGTTGTAAGCATGTTTGTTTGTTTTTTATAAACTGATAACAAAATATTATTCATATTAAATTATAATGGACACTCTTATAGTCAGAAGCTATCATCTTCCAGACAACCATTGGATGGAGATGCTACTAAGAAATTGTAAGAGTGAACTAAAGTGTTAGTTTTCACAGATAAAAACAGACACTTAAATGGGCTTATATTGATACAAATTATAACCAATAATATCTGCATTTTGGGGTGTATGTTCGTCGTGCGTCTTCCAGTTTGTATTTTGACTCAGTAAACAATCCGGAAAGTGCGTTCAAATTGATCTCAGCAAGAGTTCAAATTGATCTTGTTCCGATGTCTTACACGACACCGGAATCCATCCGGTTTTTTGAGAGATCCTAGTTTGATCTTTGTGTCTTTTGATAGTATTTTGGTCAGGCGAGCCGTTTCGCTCTGGGATGCAATAGAGCTACTGTATCTCTTCCAGGAGTGGTTGCGGCTGCGTCCTATGTTCATGTTTGAGTTTCTGTCTCGCTACTTTATAGTCTTTTCAGTCTTCATCTTTATTGGTGTTCATCGCTCTGTTTAAGTGATGTCGTACCTTCTTTCTGAGTTTGATGAGGTCATTGTTCCACCATTTGTCCTTACGTAAATCTTGAATCTCCCAAATTTCAGCTGACGAAGCAGCCAAAGACTACACGGACAAACTAAAAAAAGCCTTCAACAGTGATGAGTTCAAATTCGACCTGCTCCTCTTGGGGATGGGACCTGATGGGCACACCTGTTCCCTTTTCCCTGGACACCCCTTGCTAGAAGAGACTAGTCTACAAGTAGCTGCTATAACGGACTCGCCCAAGCCGCCCCCACAAAGAATAACTCTCACATACCCCGTGCTCAATAACGCTAGGAACTGCATTTTCGCGTGTAGCGGCGCGGGGAAGGCGGATATGATTAAGGTATGTACTTACATAATACGAGATGACCAAGAAAGAATAAAAAAAATACTTAACATAAAAAAACGGGACAAAGAGTTTTCTAACAGGAAGTTGATAAAAGTGCAATAAGAAAACTTTTCACACTTAGATTTAGGATTTTTGAAACTGGTTATAAATTAGTAGTTTTCAACCAACTAATTACATTACAATACTAATTACATTTATTGCTTTCACATGGTTACAAAGTTGTTAAACTAGCAGGTTCTAGTCTCTTATATATCTTTTAAAATAATAATCTATACTAATTGTTTGATCTTGACAATCAATAACATAACCGCTGCTGGCTCCTTCTACCGGCAATCCGCGTGTTGGGATGACGTGTCGGGGTGAGTTTAGTTATAGTCTATATAAGTATTCTATACATAAATATACTATAACTAAACTCACCCCGACTGCCACAACGTCTGGTGTGTGATGCACTTGCACATATTCCGCTTTTATTAGATTTTTCTTGACTTGACAGATCATTTTCTCTCTAACCGCCATCGTTCTGATTCTGATCCTTTTTACACAATGGTGGTGCTAGTATAACGCCAAACACGACATGGCTACTCCGGCGCATCGATATGTCCGCTTCCGGTTTTGGATGACAAAACCGACCTTAGGGCCACACGACCCTAAGGAGCCGAGCAAAATAAGTAAAAGCGCGGGCGGGCGATGCGTCGCGGTGGGTCGAGGGCAGAGGTTGGCACTGCTAGTACTAAATAATATGAAGCCTGTGTTAGGGTATAGCAACATGGCGGTAGGCCGAGTTTTACTTATTTTTGCACTTATATGGTCTATATTATGTAGGTAGTCTACGTAGGTATTTTCGGAGATAGTTGTTTTAAAGTGTCCATACGGCATACGGCCCACCTGTCGGTAAATGGTTACAGTAACCTATGAACACTTGCAACACCAGAGGGTATTATAATATTTGTGCCAGAGGTATCACTCGCGCGTTGTCGACGTTGAGGCATACCAGGTGAAAAGTCTCAAGTGCCTGTAATTTCACCGGCATTACTGCTTGGCGGCAGAAATAGGTATTGTGGTAGGTATTACTTCCCCAGACGAACCCTTCACAAGCATAAAGAAAATAAGATTTTGTTCCTTCCAGCGCATACTAAAGGACAAAGAAGACCTACCAGCCGCGAGGGTGAACTCCCGCAGTGGTTCCGTCTACTGGCTGGTCGACAGTGCGGCCGCCGCACACCTGTGATAACGTACCTTATTCACACGGAAGCCGATAACCGGCTACCTGGCTACCGACGTCGGCGCTTACCTGTTTAGAAGCGACACCAATTGCAATCAACACTCAGATAATATTGATATAGATAATTATATAGTTTTCTATAATTTATTTTACAAACCAGACACATTTCAAGTGTCGCAAGTGTACAAAGCTTTAGACTGCATTCACCTATGTGAATTGAATGGCCAAGTAGATTAAGAAGAATTAGCAAGTAGTTAGACCTTTCAATACAACAAAACCCGGAGATAAGACAGAATGAATCATCAATTTGACAGTTAAAAATAACTATCATCTAATTTATATTATTGGGCTCCGGCGCCGGATAGTCGGTCGCTACCTGCTTTATGTGTGAATACGCCAGGTAATTTGACATCGAAATAATTTCAAATAATAAATAAAAACCAATCAAGAGTAGAAATAGGATAATTAATTGTTTACCAAATTACTACAGAAAAAAAGAACTTTGTTTTTTTGATGAGAACAGGATTTGAAAATAATATTTTTTTAAGTAATTTGATAAATGTTGCGTATTGCGAATTTGTGATCGATCTTATCAAAGATTAACTTGGTGATAACTGGGCTGGACCCAAATCAGCAACGTTTTGAAGTGTTGTTACTTTGAACTAAGTTCAAATTGTAGTATTTCTTTGACTGTTCTAACTCCTTTGACCTAAGTCCAAACTCTTTGTACCTACGCTAAATATAAGAAATGATTGTTTATATTTACAAGATGTTTGTATTCTTTTACATTCCTGTTGATTTTTGGTAAGAATATACCTACTTATTTTGGGCTATCAGACTAGTTTTATTGCAAGTATTTACCATTTTCCAGACACGGGATGACTTGCTGTTGCAATACAGTTGAAACTTTGCAAAAACAATAAATAAGGTCAACTCGATAAAGGCCTGCAACAACCTATAATTATGAAAACTGATCGAGAAACTTTATAAATTACTAAGTAGCTAGTTGTCCTCTCGCCGTATGCAGGCGTATGCTTTTTTATCACATTCCTAACGTTTTCATACAAAAAAGTACTAATTCAATAAAATATATTTAAGCTATTGTGAGTGCGAACGGGTAAGATTTTAAACAGCCACAAACGGTTCTTGTAACCTTATTCCTCGCAAATAAATAATTTAATTTAATGTCAAAAGGTTACGGTTGAGATCAATTAAATAAAAGTGTTGCATAAGTTCGAATGTGTAATCCGTCATTCTCTCAAATGCCCGCGAGTTCATCACAACAGCATTTATTCCACATAAAAAGAAACATCCTACTGTTACATTACGATTATCATGAACCTATTACAATTACTTTTTCATAATATAATGATAATTACAAAGTCTGTCGAACTAAATACAAGTGACCCGGCGCGCATAGCGAGCCCGGCTTACATACATATACATATTATATTAAACATATACATAGCGACTACAGTTAATTTTTATTAGAAAACGAATAATCGTAACTTAACTTTATCGAGCGGATGCGGGGGCGCCACTAACATTCACAAACCTACAGCGCCGACTACCAATTTTAAATAATATTAACATTTTAGCAGTTAACCTTTTTTTATACAATTAAAAATACATACACGAAAGACATTTAATGTTTTGATGGTTGTCGCCGGGAGGGGGGGAAGGGGGGAGAGGGCTGGGTTGGGGGGGAGGGGCGCACAATTGACGGAGCGGAGCGGCGCGGTGCCGCTGTCTATGTACATGCGTCTAGAGACTGCTTGCAAAGGGGGCCTGGAACAAACAATTTATATATTACTGTTACCTATCTTATAAAGTGACAATTTTATTTATTTTGCATCTGTCCTTTCTTGTTGTGTCAAATATACCACTTTATACAGGTAAATGATAGTTCGTGATCTGGAAATACTAGGTACTTTTTTATATGAGAACCATGCGGTTAGCAACAAACATATAAACTTGATATTTATAATATTAGCAGTATAGAATTGAATGTTATTATGATTCTTGTGATTTATATGTAGAGGAATAAATAAAAACCGACTTCGAATAACGGGAATTTGATAAACATTTCCTATACGAAACTTCATCCATATTTTTTTCACGTTGGTATTTTTTCATAAAATTTATATGGGTGGTCCCATATAAATTATTTCCTTGAAGTATTTGCCTACCCATTAAAAATAGAAGTAAATTGTAAATTGGCCAAAATACCGCTTAATATACACACGAAAAAAAACAAATACAAATACAGACTAATTGACAACCTCCTTATTTGAAGTCGGTCAAAAATGTAACGAGTTTGAGTACGATGCATACCCGTTCGGTTAATTAGGCGGCCAGTAGGAATGCGAGTAGGTGGGCTTGCTGTGCGCCGCCTTGCTGCTGTTGGAGCGACCGCCCGAGCTGACCGACTCCTGCTGCCAAACAAACAAACAAACGCAACCATTCAGTCGATGCACCAATTCCAACAATACTTCACATCTCAGATCATAGATCAACCAGAAACCACGTCCACACGCCATACTCTTGCTAGTTTGCGAATGGTTTCCAGATTGTTCGATGCGATCATTCGTACAGTCAGTAAGTACATCCTCTTGATTAAATGTCAAATGTAAAGGAAATCATGCAAATGCCGTACGTAACGTATCAAGCTCGTTGCGAACGGTACGTTACGATAAAATTCTCGGTCAGTCGCCACCTTTAGTGTCGATTGATTCACAAGAATTTCCAGAACTCCTCGTGGCACGCGGGACGAACTTTCTGGTTAATC
Source organism: Perizoma affinitatum (assembly GCA_961405105.1). Classification (NCBI taxonomy): domain Eukaryota; kingdom Metazoa; phylum Arthropoda; class Insecta; order Lepidoptera; family Geometridae; genus Perizoma; species Perizoma affinitatum. The sequence continues at coordinate 14,956,683 of OY560190.1, read as the reverse complement.
TATATTCTAACTAAACACCATAGAGGAATTTAATCAAATCATCTGAGCTTTATATCCTGAAATAAAAAGGACATTTTAAACTCGAGTAAGAGTATACGAAGACCATGGAATGCACACGCGCGTTTCTGTTGCAAAATGTCTTCTCGTGACACGTTACACGGAGTGATAAAGTTAGGATGGATGTTTAAGGCGGGGTGGACTGCGATTTGAAATATTTTATGGCGCACACCGTAATATTTTTTGTTAAATGGAGATTCAAATGAACTTTCATAAAATCTCATACGTCATGGTAAAAATTTCGCGTATTTGAGAGTAATCTTTCGATTTATTTAAATATAAGACCACACTTCAATATTATATTATAGGTAACTAATATTTAGTTTTAAAAAAAAGTTGTAGCCCAAATAAACGCCATTGAGATATTATTTTATAGATACCAAGCCGGTACTGAAACTTCTGTTCGTTTTACAATGATATGCTATGTATTCTCTTCTCTTCTTCTCTAACCATACTATTGTGTTGGTTGCTTAATATTGTTCTATTACGTCACAAAAGATGATGAAAGATCACACTTTCGGTCCACCCCGCCTTAATTAGGTTTCACAACGTCCTCCAAGCTTAAACCATTATAATTTTAAGGTAGTTAAATGAGAACAAAAGACAATGAATTATACCTAGATGCGAATATACAAAATTAATCAACAATAGCTCTAACCATGCAAACAGAGGCGGGTAATACATTAAAAGCTATGAATATATGTGCGACAAATGTAAGTGTATAACATATACTTATTTATATGTCAACTTACCCGCCTATTATTACTGTTCATCCGTACATCCATCTACAAAACAAAACTATATGATAACAATAAAATAAATTATACAAATCCATGCATTATTTTTAATATTTTGGTTGCGTGCGGCAAACGGTAATAAATATTAAGGACATTTTAGATAAATAATTATTTATTAAAAGTTTATTAAAAGCGGGAAGTACAGTTTCTCAGTCTTACTTGACCGCCGTGAAATGTACATTTTACGTATGTACAAAGTAAGTTTACAGTAAGTGATGTAGATGGTATAATGGGTGGTGGGTGTTAGGTGGGTGGTGGGTGTTAGGTGGGTGGATGAATGGTTATTCATTCGCAGTAGTTCCAATGACCAGCAAATAAATACATTTAATTTCAGTTCCGATGCAGAAATACTGCAAATTTTCATTCTCGATATATCAAAAAGATATATCTACCTAAATTTACCTATCAATGCATAATTTACTACATAGTTTTAAGTATATACCAACAGAATAAATTGTATTAATTTCAGATATATAAACTCTATATTTGATTTGATAAGGTAGATGGACGTTTTTTTTTATATAACTAAAGTGGCAAACAATCATACGGCCCACCTGTTGGTAACCGGTTACCGTAACCTATGGACGCTCGCAACACCAGAGCTATCACTCTCGCGTTACCGATCCTGAGACGTAACGAGTAGTTTCATTTGCATGAAATTACAGGCAACTTCAACGTGGTGAAGGTCCGATAGTGGTCGGTAGTGGGATATGGGGGGTTATGGTCGGTGTGTGGTTATGGTCGGTGCGGGGCTGTACCTGGTGCTGCTGCGGCACGTGGTGGTGGTGCGGGGGCCCGGGGATGTACAGATGCGAGGCGGCACCGAAGGGCGGCGGAGTGCCGCTGTGGAACGCCGCCTTCTCGTAGCTCTGCAGACAACAGTACTCACTGATAATACCAAAACCCGCCTCAAAATTAATGTAAACGGGGTCCTTCAGAGCAGACACCGCATCCGCAATGCCCCCGGTGTCGCAGATTTCAACAGGCGACGGTAACCGCGCATATAGTCCGGTGGGCCGTATGTTTGACACCCGAAAGGTCCGCTGAGAGATTCAGGCCACGCGAAGAACGAAAGAGAGAGCCAGGGTAACGCGAAGAGCTATAGAGAGAACCAGGGTCACGCAAAGAACGATATAGAGCCAGGGTCACGCAAAGAGCTATAGAGAGAGCCAGGCTCGGAGTCACCTTGCATGAACACAATCAATCCGAGAGATGTAGTTATTGCTGTACGGAAGTGGAGTTAGGTCGGTCATGTTGCTAGGCTTGAGAGAAGTCGAGGACCAGAGGAATCCTCGAATGGAGACCGAATTCATGGAGCGAACTCATTTAACTAAAAACTAGTTTAATACAATGCATGTCTGTATACTGATATGGTTTGGGCATGTAGAAAGGATAGTTGAAGGAAGATTAACAGAACAAGTAGACAAGGCGAGCGTGAATGGGATAGTTGGAAGAGGAAGGCCACGGGGAACATACTCTGACCAACACCACATCGGAGAAAGGTCAACGTAAGAGTACACTAAACGGACTTGAATGAAGCAAAAGAAATGAGGAAATCCGACACTACGGGAAACAGGCGTAATTTTATGTGTGTCTTGTGTAATGTTTGGACGTATCTGACTACCTCCTACCCGGTTGGTACCCTCACAGATCTGTGTACTGAGTATGGATCGGAGGATCTTCATCATGGTGAGCGTGTTTGCTTTTAAATAAATAAATAATGCTGTTTTTTTTTTTTTGAAAATACATACATATTCAACCAGAAACACCCAGACCCGAAATAAATATTATCAGATATCATAAATATTACCTTGTTATTATATCAATAACAAGGATCATAAAAAAAAGCAGACTTCGCTGCCTGATTTTTCGTGGCTCGGTTAAATGTACTTTAAATTGACATAGTTTTTAAGCTGACTTTACTACATGATGTTTGTGATATATTGTCGTGTATATATATATGATAGTGATGTATGTATTGTACGTACATTGACCTTGTTGAGTGCGACGTGCGTCTTGGCGTACATGGCGCTGTTGAGATCTGCGGAGGCGGCGGCCGCCTTGCTGCCGCTGCCCGCGTACGGACCGCCTGCAACATACATACAAACACATACCCTATCATTACAGGAACATTACACATTTCATACACCGGAATACCAGAGCTAAGTACCTACCTACCATTATACTGAGCTGATACCTTTCTGGTGCGACATTGAACCGTCTAGGTGGATCTATTAGTAAGGTGCGTGGGGCATTTCTGTTTCAGAAACCTCTGTGACGCAGTGGGTGAAGGTCCGCCTGAGACGCAAAGGGTTAGATTCCCGCCGCGGGACAAATGTTTGCATCTGCAAATATTTTTCTCAGGATCTGGATGTTTTCTAGGTATAATATGTAAGTATTTACAAAAAAAAAATGTTTATAAATTAGTATATCAGTCATGTAGTTCCCATAACACAAGCTCTGCTTACTTCGGGGCTAGATGATGCTGTGCGAAAAGTGTCCAGCATTTATTTAGCTTCAAAGTAAGCAGTGCTTGTGTTACGGGAATTACACGATTTATAAACCACTTATATTAAATTATTTTGTTAATACATACATAGTATACATAGAAAACACCCAGACCCTAGGCAAATCGTAGATCATACAGCCATTTGTGCCGCGGCGGGAATCGAACCCAAAACCTTCCCGAGTCTCAGGCAGGCCTTCGGCCACTGCGTCACAGAGGAGCATGTTGATTGATGTAAGAATAGATGCATACCGGGTTTGTACGAGTCCTGCGCGTCGTACTGCGGCTGTTGCTGCTGTGCGTAGTTTAGAATAGATGCATACCGGGTTTGTACGAGTCCTGCGCGTCGTACTGCGGCTGTTGCTGCTGTGCGTAGTTTAGAATAGATGCATACCGGGTTTGTACGAGTCCTGCGCGTCGTACTGCGGCTGTTGCTGCTGTGCGCAGTTTAGAATAGATGCATACCGGGTTTGTACGAGTCCTGCGCGTCGTACTGCGGCTGTTGCTGCTGTGCGTAGTTTAGAATAGATGCATACCGGGTTTGTACGAGTCCTGCGCGTCGTACTGCGGCTGTTGCTGCTGTGCGTAGTTTAGAATAGATGCATACCGGGTTTGTACGAGTCCTGCGCGTCGTACTGCGGCTGTTGCTGCTGTGCGTAGTTTAGAATAGATGCATACCGGGTTTGTACGAGTCCTGCGCGTCGTACTGCGGCTGTTGCTGCTGTGCGTAGTTTAGAATAGATGCATACCGGGTTTGTACGAGTCCTGCGCGTCGTACTGCGGCTGTTGCTGCTGTGCGTAGTTTAGAATAGATGCATACCGGGTTTGTAAGAGTCCTGCGCGTCGTACTGCGGCTGTTGCTGCTGTGCGTAGTTTCCCACCTTCCCGCCCGCCGTCACGCCGCCCACGCCACCCACGCTCGAACCACCACCGTACTGGAAACATCAAACAATCCACTTTTAAGCCGCCATCGCTGAAAATACATTTTGTTTGTGATCGTTGTTCAAACAATAAAACTAATTAGACTTAGGATACACAGACCAACCAGAATAAAGCATATCCTATACAAGGTTTAATTAAATAATTACAGGTATTTTTTTAAATTAAATAGGGTTTGCGTTTGGCTACCCCTCACCTGATCGTAAGCTCAGGTCGAACCTATGTATAAATACGCTCATTCATTAAATAAAATAAAAAATAATGCTGGACATTTCTGGACGCACAGCGCAGCAAAGTAAGCAGAGCTTGTTCTATGAGAACTACATGACTGTAATACTACATACTGTCAGTAATTGTACTGTTTTGAAAGCAAGGCCCATTTTGTTGAATGTTCTGATGACTCACCGTCGGGTAGACTCCGTACTGGTAGGTGGTGGGCGGCGGCGGCTGGTAGAAGTAGGCGTAGCCCGGCGGCAGCGCGGCCGGTGGCACCTGACCGACGAACATACATACTCACATCACCGAACAACAAACTATACTCGAACAAACATCCTACTGATCTACTAATCGCGCGCTATTACTTATTTTGCTCGACTCCTAAGGACCGTAGCGTTATGTTAACTAGCCTATAACCTTCCACTAGAACTGGGCTATCAAATGAAAAATATTTTTTCAAATCCAACTGATAGTTTCAGAGAAAGATAAATTAAAATTACAGTAAATTTTTCACGTCCTCTTAATTAATTCCTGCGAATTCCCTAAATAAAGGAGACTTCGAAGGGCAGCATTTTAATTATGTCCATCTGTCAGAAGCAGAGCGTGTCCGAGAAAAACAACGAAACGGAATGAACATGCTCGCTGCGTTATAAACTTAAGTTCCAGAGATTAGCGCGTTCAAAGTAACTGTCTTTATAAATGTGTATAGATAGATAGATAGATAGATAGGTACCTGCTGCGGCGAGGCGGCGTCGGTCCGTCCGAACCTCTCTCCCGCGCCGAGACCGAAGGCCCCCTCCCGCGCCCCGCCCACCCCGTACCCTACCTCGTAGTAGCCGCCCTGCAACACACAACACATCATACATACATACATACACATTACACAATACACGCGAACAACAAAAAAAATATTAAAAGACATACTATAAAATGTCTGTTTATTTAGATGATAATGACTCATGGGACTGAAAATGCACCAACTCGATAAAAATTTAGGTACCTATTGTTTTATAAATGCCTTTTTATAAAGTTTTAGTATAATTAAGTTTTTTAATTTGTTAATTTCAATTTTTGTATATCTCTTGGGAGTTTGTTATAAAAATACATATCTGATCACAAATTTAGTTTCCATCTCATTCCTGAGCAAAGTCACCAAGAAGCAAAATTACCTACACATTTGTTCAGTTTAATATTCTTTCTCGGCTTAGAGTTAGAAGCTTTATAACTACATCTCAATTTAACTAGATAGTAGGTATGACTAGATCGCGTTAGGACTAAATAGCTATCCAACCATATATGCATACATCCTGTTATCAGATTGACTTAATATCGATAAGACGTACAATGGTATCTAAAAGTGGCACTTAGTTCAACTTTACACTTAAGCATACATACTTCTTGTAAATATCAACCCTCTTTACAAGTAGTTCTGGAACCTATTTAAAATAATAAATTAAATCAATTGTCACTTTGACTTTTCTCTTTTCTTTCTGCTAGCTAGCTGATCTGGATTGTTTGGTTATGTTCTATGTAAAATCATTAAAATATGATTATAATAAACAAAAATTTAATAATTATTAAAATAATGCAAACTAATGATAAATTAAGTTTTATTAAAAATAAAAAGAAAGCTCTTCTTCATAATGGCTATCGATACAATTATTAACAAATGTAAGTTATTTAAAACGTAGATATAAGTAAATAAATGTTATATTACAAGTAACTGCTTTAATTTTATTTTAATATAGGTACATGCTAAGGAAAAAAGGCAGAAAGTTCTAATTAGCTAGATAACTTTACTTTAGAAAACAAACGACAATTATTGTTGTTACGCTATCTGGCCTTATGGCGATCTAGTCCAAACGCAATGTAGTCCTAACGCGATGTAGTCCTAACGCGATGTAGTTAAATAGAGATGTAGTCATAAAGCTTCTAACCCTCGGTTTCGTGTTATATAAGTATGTATGTAGGTGTGGTGTGGTGTGGTGTGTTGTGGTTGGTGGTACTGACCATGTGGTGCGGCATGGTGGAGCGCATGATCTGTTCGTCGTAGGCGTATCCCTGCGAGCCGTACAGCGCGCCGCCCGCGTAGCCGCCGCTCGCCGCGCCGCTCGTCGCACCGCTCGCCGCGCCACTCGACGCGCCGCTGCCCGACATGCTGTGAGCGGCTGCACAACAGAACAATCAACAAATGTTACCATCCACGTCAGGAGCCCGTATGTATGTTTTACTCGGGAGGTTTTTTACTTGTTTGTCTGGTATTCGCACACAGATCGTGGCAATCGTACGCGAATAACATTGTGCCGATCATGGCCGCTCGCGAACAGGAAATCTAAGTAGCTGCAGGAATTCACATGGACACTGCAAGTTTTAGTCAATATTTAAAAATATATAATATAGATTAGATAGGGATGTATGGGAGCAACATTTCACCTTTTGCTACAATCGTCAACCTACACCTGCACGCGGTACATTTTGCAGAAACAAACGAGGCTCTGACGACCAGCTGAAGGCGGTATAGTTCTCCCGAAACTGACACATCTCCTGACCACTGACGGGTAGCAGCGTCAGTGGTGCGACAAGCTATGCCCTGCGTTCGCAAACCCGCCTGCCCAGCGTGGCGATTATGGGCAAAACCCTCCCAATGTTAAGCACCTTGAATAAACGGCCCCCAGTTCCCGGCCGCCCCGCTATTCCTGGCCAAGGTGGCGGCCATGGTAACGGCGGGGCAGGGGGTGCTATGAATCCCCGGGATACGGTAGGCTACCACAAACGAAAAACAACTAACCTTAGCTACCTGTAATGGAAAAACACTGCGACTCGACGAACATTTGGTACAGCAAGAGATGGAACTGAACAACATAAATTGGCACAGACTCGGGTTAAGCGAAGTCCGACGAAAGGGGGAGGACACCTTAACCTTGGAGTCAGGCCTACTTATGTATTTCCGTGAGGGAGACTTTCCCAAGGTGGCGTGGGGTTCCTCGTTAATAAGGTCTTTACTGATGACGTTAAAGAGATCTGGGGCCGTTCAAGTATTACGTAAGCACTATTGGGGGGCGGAGGGGTCTTTGTTTTGCTTATTTTGGATGACATGGGGGGTAGGGGAGTCTAGATGATGATTACGTCATCGGTAGTTATTTACTTTTTTACACGAATGGCAACCCTCACATTATCTATGCTTGAAAACGAAACGCATTTTCGAGGATTCCCGCAAGTAATGCATACGTTTAGGCACTCGCTTTAGAACCGATTAGGGGAATTACCGCGCGCTATTCACTTGTCTAAATTTCATTTTTTAAAAAAAGATACATTTATAATTGAAAAATGTTTACGTAAGCATAGGGGGAAGGGGTAAGAGCTTTGCTTACTTTTGCTGACAAGGGTGATGGGGGGGTAAATAATTGTAATAAATCTGCTTACGTAATATTTGAACGGCCCCTCTCGAGTGTATCGAACAGGGTAGCGTACCTGATACTCAGGCTATCTAGACGATATAGCCTGAAAGTGATACAGGTCTACGCACCAACTGGGGCACACCCATCTAAAGAGGTAGAGGATATGTACGAAGACATATCCAAAGCCCTTCATAACACCACCAAAGCTCACGTCATCATGAGGAACTTCAACGCTAAAGTATGACTACAGACTGGCGGTGAATTGAGACTACGGCCGCATGGTATTGGTAGTAGGAACAACAGGGGGTTTAGAGGCGGCGCTTGATAAAATCCACGCTCCGACCTAACCTACTGCAAACCAGTGCGGGATCCGAAGCCTTCTAAAAGAAACTGGAAGATCGATTCGCAGCCGTGGAAACTACAGAAGACGTTGACGAGGAACTCCAAAATATGCTAGGAGTCGCGAAGGAAGAGGGCGTAAAATTCTGCAGCATGAAACGTTTGGGTAGGAAGTCTGAGGGTAGTGCTTAGCTATTGTGGACTACGAAAAAGCCTTCGACTCCATCGAAACCTAGGCTGTTTTGGAATCCCTGCAGCGATGCCAAGTGGACTATCGTTATATAGAAATGTTGAGATGTCTGTACGAAACCGCGACCATGAGTGTTCAATGAAAGAACCAGCAGTCTAATCCCATCCAATTGCGCAGAGGAGTACGACAGGGAGATGTCATATCTCCAAAACTGTTCACTAACGCATTGGAGGATCTGCTTGAGACGCTGGACTGGAAAAATATGTGCATCAACATAAATGGCGAGTACATCTCACACTTACGATTTGCAGATGACATAGTCCTCATGGCGGAGTCGCTGCAGGAGCTGCAGGGAATGCTAGATGGCCTAGCTGACTCTTCTCAACGAATTGGTCTTCGGATAAACATGGATAAAACGAAAATTATGTTCAATGGGAACATAAACCCGCAGCCAATCGTCGTACAAGGCCACCCACTTGAAGTTGTTCAAGAATACGTCTAACTCGGGCAAATTTTGCAATTGGGTAGAAACAACTTCGAAAAGGAGGCCAAGAGAAGGATCCAGCTGGGTTGGGCAGCGTTCGGAAAACTACGTCGAATCTTCTCGTCACCCATACCACAATGCTTGAAGACTAAAGTCTTCAACCAGTGCGTCCTACCCGTGATGACCTACGGTGCCGAGACATGGACACTCACAGTAGGGCTAATCCACCAGTTCAAGGTTGCACAGCGAGCTATGGAACGAGCTATGCTCGGATAATCTCGTTGCGGATTTTATCTCTAAAAGATAAAATCCGCAACGAGATTATCAGAAAGAGAACGAGAGTCATCGACATAGCTCAGAGGATTAGTAAGCTGAAGTGGCAAGGGGCTGGTCATATATGCCGAAGAACCGACAACCGCTGGGGATAAACGAGTCTTGAGTGGAGACCGCGTCTGGGCAAACGTAGAGTGGGACGCCCCCCGGCTAGGTGGAGCGATGACGTAAGAAAGACAGCGGGCAGAAAATGAATGATAAGATACGAAGACCGGGCTCAGTGGCGCGTATTGGGAGAGGCCTATGTCAAACATTGGACTAATGTGGGCTGATGATGATGATGATGATGAGGTTCTAATCATAATAAATAATGACAAATATTAAATAACAATTGAATAAATAACTTCATTTGTATTGAAATGCTGGTTTTGCAATCGATTAGCATGACTACTTTCATAGACTAACTAAGCTTTATGACTAAACTTTAATCTGCTTTGATTAGACTTGAATCTACTTGAGTTGACTTTAACTGATATCGACTAGACTTCAGTTGACTTGTTGACAATAAGAGCACACAATGGCATACCGAGTCCGCTCTTAAAGCAACTTACCCGTGGTCGTAGCGACTTTTGCGGTTGAGGTCTGCGTCGTCGACGTACTCGTGATACTGTTGCTGGGAGCCACTGAGCTCGCGTCATACTGAAATATAAAACAACAAGTTATAAAAAGAATTTTACAAAACATTCAAACTCACAAATCAAAAGTTTTGATTACTAATAAATCTATACAAATAATAAGCTGAAACTACCATTAGAATATGAAAATAAACATTTTGCATTTGATTGTTGATTTATTTTATTTTATTACCAAAAAGTAATATTTATTTGAATAAAGAGGTTTTATTTAAAACACATGGTAGAAGCGCCATCTATAGTTTGTATTCTTGTGAGCTGTGTGCTAGGTGTCAGACGTATAAAACTTCCTAGTTATTTTAAAAGGATAATATATTTTTATTTGTTAAATCCTTTATCATATTCGTTTTTATTCAATCTACAGAACCCGATTTCCAATATTGATAGCCAAATTCTTGAGGAAGGTTATAGATTTAACATCACACTTTGACCCTTAGGAGCCGAGCAAAAGAAGTAATAGCGCGGTCGGGCGATGGGTCGGTCGGGGCCGAGGGCGGCCGTGGCACAGCTGGTATTTTAACTTATTGAGCAATCTCAACAGATTAGTTTGGCTGGTAGATAATGCGAGACAAAAGTGACAATTAAGTCACATATATGTATCTCACATAATTTGTGCAGTATATAAAAACATAATTTTAGCTAATGACAGCTATAATTAAAACTATATTTTTTAATTTTTCTCTTTATTTAACTAAATGTAACACTAAATACAGATTTACTGGGAATCAAACGCTTCCCCGCTCTGGATTAAAAATAGCGCTCTCGCCGTTAAAATATAATTTTGCCCCGTTATGGTCTAGTATTGTGTGCTGTAGGGTGGGTACCTGATGCGCGGATTCCTTATGTTTGTGGTGCGGCTGCGGCTGCGGTTGCGGTTGCTGTTGCTGCTGCGGTTGCGGCTGCGGTTGCGGTTGCGGCTGAGGCTGCGGTTGCGGTTGCGGCTGCGGCTGCGGCTGGTAGGAGTAGGGCGCAGCCGCAGCGGTGTACAGCGCACTGTTGTTGTACACTCCCGCGGACGACGACGTCTGTACAATGTACATGCAATCAACACTTTACAGAACTACCCTCATCGTTTCCTGAACTAGTTTGGCCAATGTTGTCATGTGCCGGAGATGTTTCTGCGGTAATCTCCAACGCGCCATCGGCGCAATCCTTTAAGTTTTAACTTAAAAACTGGCTGATTGAAAGGTTTATTTGCGAGAAATATGGTTACAAAGATCTTACAGTAAGTAGTTATAGTTTCACATAATTATTTCACCAAACACATGGGCATGCAAATGTTTAGATAAGTTTAACCAAATATCAATTTAATATAATTATAATTATGATACTATGATGTTTTTTTTGCCATAAAATAATTTGAATATTTCTATGACATTAGAATTCCTTTTTTTATATAATTTTGAATTTTAAATGGATGTATTCAACTTTTAATGAGATTCTTAAAGGTATAATGTTGTTTATTTATATTTTAGGAGGGATGAGCTCTACTCGCACCTTACAACATGCTATGAAAAGGCGTTGGATCGTGAGTTATTGGAAGAAACTTGAAACCACTGATTTCTTGGCGAAGTCTCGCCTTGCCACAAATAGGTTGTTATGTATACAATAATCAGTGTTGAACAGGTTGGCTGTTCGTATTTTGTTAGAAGCGTATACATTGGCGCATATATATAAGGCGCATATATTAAAAATCAAATAAGATGCTGACATTACTGTTCTATTTAATTTAGTTTCTTGGATAATTATAATTCTATCTTAATTATTTCCATTTACTTTGTTTGACAAGGCCTCTTTACAGCCGCTAACTTAATTGACTTAGGATTTTAGTAGAAAATTTGTATATGACATGGCAACACTTATTGTTTGATTGTAATTTTATTGCTAATGTTTGTTTTGTTTTGTCTCATTTAAATATGTGTTATTTTTTACAATTATCTACAATCTGACAAGGCCTATGTACAGGCCGCTAAAGAATTTATGTATGAAAAAAAAAACAAAACCAAGTGCTCCCTGTGTTCCAAAGGTGAATATATGATATGACTATGACTATATTATATTTACTATTCCTCTAAAAACGATACAATACTTTTTTGAGCCTAGTTATAGGCACAACGAATTTATTTTTATATATACGTTGTTTTTTTTTGCTTCAAAAATACCCTCGGTTTTTGTATATAAATAAGTATGAAATATACCTGATATGAGTTGAGTATGGGCTGGTACTGCGCGAGCGTGACGCTGGCCGGGAAGCCGGAGCCGATGCCGGCCGCTGCAGCCGCAGCCGACAGCGACGCGTTCGTGGAGTTCACCTGCGGACAGACAGACAGACACACTTACAGTATATGCATACAGATTTGGCTGATATGTCTATATCATACAGTGTTCAATCAAAAGTTTTTGTTTTAAGTTTGATTCACTTGTTTTAGCAATCAATTGTTCTTTCGTAGCCATTAGTCAAGGTTGTTCTTAAATGCGTTAACAGAAGTAGCGGAAACAACATCCTCTGGCAGTTTGTAGTGAGCGTGTTATAGATGAGGTTGTGAGGTTGTGTTACCTGCGGCGCGTACACATTCGCGGAGTAGACGGCGGGCGGGAGGTTTGTAGTTTGCAGTGAGCGTGTTATAGATGAGGTTGTGAGGTTGTGTTACCTGCGGCGCGTACACATTCGCGGAGTAGACGGCGGGCGGGAGGGTTGTAGTTTGCAGTGAGCGTGTTATAGATGAGGTTGTGAGGTTGTGTTACCTGCGGCGCGTACACATTCGCGGAGTAGACGGTGGGCGGGAGGTGCGACACGGGATGGTGCGCGTACACGTTCTGTTGCTGCTGCTGCTGCGACACCGTCTGTTGCTGCAACGATCGAACACTTATCGTACTACTTGTCAAAATTATGCTTAACGAACCTAATCATTTTATTGTCTGGAAATGGTCGCTTTTGGCGTCTGCCTTTGGGTGCAAAACAGATATCAGAGACGAGATATATTCCAGGTTTATTTGAACGATTTTGCAAAGGCTACCTACGCTTTTTAACACGCTTATATTAACTAAATAACAAAAAAACAATGAAATCAAATGTTGGAAGTCATTTTGAAGCTACACAACACATACATATCGTTTCGGTAGTTGCGGCTACTGCCTTTATTTTTGACGATAGCTACGTATAATACTTGTAGTGTGTAATTACAAAAAAGTATTTAAGTAATAATACAAGCTTGCTTAGTTTGGGGCTGGATGATGCTGTGTGGAAAAATGACCAGCATTATTTATTTATTTATTTATTTATACTATACATAGAAAACATACAGATAGACAAATATTTACAGATCATACAAACATCCCACAGAGGTCGTCAACAATGTGAGAGATGTATGGATACAATAGTTAGCTGTTGCATTACCTTGGGTCTGTGCGCGGTGACATAGGGCGCATGCGCGGACGCGGAGGCCGAGGCGGAGGCGGAGGCCGAGGCGGACCCGGGCTCCGCGCCGCTCACGGACAGCTGCTTCATGGTCGCCGACAGCTGCTTCTCCAGCGACGCTGCGGACACGGACACCGCTATCACTCATATACCCCCGTCAGCCCCGGAAGGAGGGAATGGACGGGACTTTCGACTGGGACCAACATATTTCTGGAGGGATGCGAATGCGGCATCACATCCAAATATGTACCTATATGTAGTAGCTACTTTCCACGGCTTTGCCCGCGTTCTACCCGGACAATTAGAAGCCGATTAATAGTAGCGTTCGTAAGAATTCATTCGTCGACTTACGTTGTAAAATTGATTTCCAAGAAGAAGCTCTTTTATTTTAACGGTATAATATACAGCCTATGTGCATCATGAAAGTCTCATTCTAAATATTTTTGAAATCGGATGAATAGTTTCGAAGATTGCCCTTTTCAAACAAACATTACCTCTTTATAATATTATAGCTATATCTAATAAATATATAGGATAGTTATAGTAGAAAGTTATATATAGTATATCTTACATGTGACATTTGTGACGATAGGTTCGGAAGCGGCGCCGGAAGCTGCCTGGGTCACCGTCGTCGACTCCACGGACGACAGGCTCTCGTTCAACTGCTAAATTAATAATACAACTATATGTTTCAACTGTTTAAGACGATCCCATTATATGTTTAAACGAGACAGCAATTTTTTCAAATAATGTAACAACGTGTAACAAATTTTTGTAATTTTGTTATGTAAATTTAAATGTTCGTCACTACTAAAAGCATCTCTTATTTATTGTTCTCATAGAGGGGGATGACAAGCAGAGTTTGCCACGCGGTACCAAAATTATTTAACCTCGAGCGACGTACAAACAATCGCTCTCGCCCTCAATACATTATTTAGGTCCCTTGTGACACAATTTACTATTTAACATTACAACAGAATACGTACCAGAGTCTGATGCGTCTGTTGGTGCGGGTGTGCGTACACAGCGGACGGCTGCGCGGGCTGAGGCGCGGAGGCTGGGGCGGGGGCGGGGGCTGGGGGCGCGGGCTGCGCAGCGGGCGCGGGGGCGGGGGGCAGAGCCGCGCCCTCCGGGACCGCCTCCCCTCCGGTCACGTGCCCCGGGACGTGGCTCGGCATGTGACTCGGCGTCTGCATTCATAAATAATGACGTGTGTTGATTTTTCACATTTTATAGGGTGCTTTGGGGCTTAAAGTTTGTATGGAAGTAACTTTTGTTTTTAACACGACCCTACGCATGCCATGCCGCTGGCAACAGCTAATAGGAAATAAAGAAGGAATGGCGAATAGGGAATCACCAGAAAGAGATTAAATACAAAGAAATGAGAAAAATGAGTGAAGTGTAAAAGTGTCACCTGTTTGTGCAGAACGGGCGCGGGGACGGTGGCCGGCGCGGAGTCCCGCAGCGTCTCGGGCTCCAGGGCTCCGAACTGTACGTCCAGGAACATGTTGACCTCGCCCACGCCGCCCGGCATCTCCACCGCCGACGATGGAATCTGATGGACACAAGGAACATTTATTATTTTCATCTAGCCACTACCTACACATCGCTTTTGTTACCTACCCTAATTTATGATTCCTTATGTATTATGTACCTTACCTAAATACCTACCTACTTACACCTGCGTCTGTTTTTCTAAGTGGAATAAAACTTATGTATTTTGCCTTAGGAGTATATGTGTGATGGGGGATGTACGGGGGGTAGAGTTACGTTTGTGGGGGGAGAGGGTGGAGAGTTGTCTCAAATAAACTTATTCCATTATTTTGTATTTTCATAGAGATTTGTAAACGTGAAGGTCTAATCTAGAGGGACTCCTAGATTATTTTATTGATTGAGTATGCTACATGTGAAACATTTATAAATAACGTTTTTGTGCTGCAGAAGAGGGCTGTTCGAGCAATTTATAATATGGGTCCCAGAGAATCACTTCGTCAGAAGTTTAAAGAAATAAATATAATGACATTTCTTTGTCAATACATACATGAAAATCTGATGTGTGTTCACAAAAATATTAATTTATTTAAGAAAAAAAGATCACAATGTTAATACCAGAAATAAAGATAAACTCGCTGTTGCCACTTGTAGACTCCATAAAGTAAGTAAATCTTTTAAAGGGCAAGGTGTACGCTTTAATAACAAACTCCCAAGAGATGTACAAAAATTTACAATTAATAAATTTAAAAACAACTTTATAAAATATCTGATTATTTAGATGATAAAAGCTCTTGGGATTGAAAATGCACCAACTCGTTGTTTTGTAAAAGGATCATTAAAAAGAATAACCAGCCTTGTTTTCTTGCCTTTCTTTCCTGGCTTGGTTGCGGAGGAACAGGCAGTAGATAAAACCGACGTTTCAAAGTGATCCTTGTGATTTTAATGAATAAATGAATTTTGACTTTGACTTGACTTTGACTTTGATTTAGGATTTCTAGCCTTTTGACAAGAAGGGTTATCACCAGTGATCGGAATTAGGTGAGCTAATTTACCTAAAGTTCAAAGAACAGAGTCAAAAAAAATGGAGACTTCCTTACCATTAACATTTTTTTCCGGGAAATCTTTCCCGGAAATTGGGAATTTGTTCCAAGTTTTAGGATATCAGTTAAGTACATTTAATATTAATGTTATTCATACAGAAAACTAACTGAATTAATTTTCCTTTTTAACAAACTTCAATAAGATTTATTTTGTTATTAACTCAGGTAAAAAACTGGATTCGCCTATGTTTTCGTTTCCCAGAATAGCCAAATCATGCTGTCCCTTTAAGTGTTTGTAGCAATACACTGCAAACCAGTGATAAACAACAACAACAAACGCTAAGAAAGGGACAGCATGCTTTGGCTATTCTGGGAAACGAATCATTGTTTAAGTAAACAATGACAAAAGGGTTGAAGGGTGAGGGTGTTTTGCATCCAAACGGCGTCATAACTTGTATGCGTGCGTGCATCACTTCTATAGTTACCTCGGCAGCGTGTGTATCTTAGACTCGTGAATATTTTATTAACCTGTTTTCGTATCGTTTATTGGATCTGCTTCACATAACTACCTTGGCTTGAATTTACGGACTGCGATTTATTGCAACCATATCACTACTTGTACCTATCTACCTTGGCTTGAATTTACGGACTACGATTTACTGCAACCAGAAATTTACTGCGCTTTACGGCAATCAAATTACTTGGTAAGTCTTTGATTTGTACTACACTTTTAAAACATTCTAAATATTAGACTGCTTTTGATAAATTTACCAAATTCAAACAATTTTATGCAACTATTTATTTATGGAATTTTATTCAGTGTTTTATATTTGAGTTCGTGCACAAATGTTGGAGCTACTGGCAATTCTATCATCAAACTATATTTTACGCGAAGACGTCCCTGGAAAAGTGTAGAAACTATATATTTGTCTCATTGTTTTCAGTAATTTTTCTGCCTCAACGCAACTAGCAAATAAATGGCGACCAAACCTACCGACGGGATTGTACAGTCGTGGATTAGAGATCACCCCGAATTGTACCACGACCCCGCTAGCAACACGATATTTTGTTCTAAATGTGAGAATTCTATTGTATGCAAAAAAAGCAATATACAGAGGCATATTGACGGACCAAAACATCAAGGTACTGCTAGGCAAGTGAACAAAGAATTTTATTTAGATTTAATACAATTTCTTATATGGTGTAACATACCCTGGTCACGAGTAAATCGACCAGAGTTTAAAACTTTTTTAATGAAATATATGTGTTGTAAATGTACAAATGTTAAAAGGATTCCCGATGAATCGTTATTGAGAAAGGTTTATTTAGACATAGTTTTTAAAAAAAAAATTGCATCAATCCATGACCATATTCTTAATCAGAAACTTTGAATATCTCTAGATGAAACTACCGACTATTTAGGTCGTTATATTGTAAATTTTCTTGTAAAACCTTTAAATCTCGCAACAAACAAACCATTTTTAATAGCTTGCAAAATGTTAGAAAAAGTAAATGGAGAGACAATAGCTCATTTTGTGATTGGATGCCTAGAAAATATGTGGGGTGACTCGTATGAAGACAAAGTAGGAGATGTTTTAGTTTTATGTTCTGATAGCGTAGCATATATGTTAAAAGCAGGAAGAATGTTAAAGAACTCCTTGCCAAATATGATACATGTTACCTGTTTAGCACACGCTCTTAACCGCGTTGCAGAAAAAATACGGACACAATATGCGGATGTGGATACTTTAATTTCAAATGTAAAAAAAATATTTTTAAAAGCTCCTAATAGAGTAAAATTGTTAAGGGAAAAATTTCCGAGCCTGCCATTGCCACCTGAACCTGTCATAACAAGGTGGGGTACATGGCTAGAAGCAGCTTCGTATTATGCTGAATATTACGAAGAAATAAAAACTATTGTAAGACTTCTAAGAAGTTCTGATTCTTTGTCTATCAGGCATGCTAAAACTGTCCTAGGAAAAGAAAGTTTAAAAACTGATTTAGATTACATTGACGAATATTTTAAAATAATTCAAATTTCATTAAAAAAATTGCAAAAGTCTAACTTATTGTTGACGGAAACTTTCCATATTTTTGATGAAGCAAGAATTGTTCTAAGCTGGTGTTCTTCTGAACCAGTAAAACAAAAATTAGAAAACGTTATGGACAGAAATCCCGATCTAGATGCATTAAGAGACATTTGTGAAAATATAGATAAAGGATTAGATAATGAAAATGAATTATTGTCATTCTATAAATATGTACCTGTAACTTCAGTTGATGTTGAAAGGTCCTTCTCTACGTATAAATGGATTTTAAGTACAAAAAGAAATCGTTTGAAAATAGATAATATGGAAAAACTCCTAATGATTTTCTTTAATTCTCCGGACGAAGATATTTCTTTATACTCCGTCCATGATGAAAACGTTAGCGATTCAGATTAAGGGACAAATTCAACATCAATGGAAATAATGTTTAGAGTTCCGACTGTGTATCTTAGGTAGGACTGGTTACTTTCTTAATTATTGATTTTGAGTTCCATTATCTGTACAAAATGAATAAATGGTACAAAAACTATAAAATGGCTTTTTTATTCCCTTGCTTAAAAAAATGTTTTTATTACTATAGCTATTTACTAAAGCTGGTTTATAAATCACATTAGCTTCCGCGCTTACTTACATCGTTCATTTTATTTGTTGAAAACAATAAAAATCGTGCTTACCGTTTTTTACAACAATCGAATTCGTTTCCTCTTCTTGTTATCAATAATAAGAAGAGGAAATTAATTCGATTGTTATTTTACTGTATTAATTTTAGATGGACCTAAGTAATTTCTCGAAACCCGGGAAAATTTTCCCGGAAAAATATTTAGTCGCAAGGCGTCTCCACTTAGTCTCTGTTATTTTTCGAACTTTAGGTATTTTAGCTCACCTAATTCCGATCACTGGTTATCACCTATGACTATTTTATATGCCCGCGACGTATAGAATTAGTTTTTTTTATTTTTTTGAATCTTACGATTCGATTGGTTGCGTTATTATGATGGTTTTCTTCAAAGAACTAATTTCACATTAAGACTCAGGCCCGGTCAGACTAACACATTGACCACCGATTCTGTGAATAATCTGAGCCCTTGTCTGAGCTCGGTGCCGACGTGCATGAGTTAGGGTTACCTTGTCTGAGGTCGGTGCCGTTGTGCATGAGTTAGGGTTACCTTGTCTAAAGGTCGGTGCCGACGTGCATGATTTAGGGTTACCTTGTCTGAGGTCGGTGCCGTTGTGCATGAGTTAGGGTTACCTTGTCTAAAGGTCGGTGCCGACGTGCATGATTTAGGGTTACCTTGTCTGAGGTCGGTGCCGTTGTGCATGAGTTAGGGTTACCTTGTCTAAAGGTCGGTGCCGACGTGCATGATTTAGGGTTACCTTGTCTGAGCTCGGTGCCGACGTGCAATAGTTAGGGTTACCTTGGACGGTGGAGGAACGCGCGCGCGCTGCGGCTTCCTTTGGCTGGTGGCGTCCGAGGATCCGTACACGCCGTAGTTCGATGTATACACACCTGCAGAACAGATACCATTACTTATATTATGTTACTAATTACCTAAATTATACATATTTACGCTTTATAGTACCTTATGTACACACACAAATAAAATGGTGCGAAAGAAAGTTCGCAGTGGGCGAAGGTCCGCCTTTTTGTGCCTAATGCAAATTTGTAAAGGAAAAACTGTAAAAGTGGTATTTGTGTAGACAAGCAATGTAGACAGCAGTGTGTTTGGACTGGAAGGAGTATACTCACTGGCGTCATGTCTCTGCGACTGCTGCGTCAGTTGCGTGAGGTACTGCGACTGCGCCGCCGTCAGGCTGCCGGACATGCCCATCGGCTGCTAGCAAACAAACACATTACATTACTCGATTATCTAGTGAGTAGGGTCTTCTGGCGTCTGTGGCGTCACTGCGTAGGGTCAGCAGAATACTAGCGCTAAATAGGTAGCCTATCACGCATTATGCTTAAAATGTTTCAATCCAAAAAGCCTGGAACACAAAATTATTTATTTATGATGAGCAGTGACTAAAATTACAATTTTCAAGTTCCTACCTTTAAAAAACAGATACTCATATAAACTGTCACCCCCCATTTCCCCCCTGAAAATGAGAAAATCCAAAAAAGATTTCCAAAGAAGAAAAACTTTCACATCATTATTTATTTAAGCACAGTAGTTTCTAACTTCAAAGAATAAAGACTTACATCCCCATTATAGTGAAAATTTTCAAAAATGCTTTCTTAGCGCGTGCTTACGTTATAAAATATACCTATGTTGCAAATTTTAGGTTTCTAGACTCAGTTGTTGTGGCTGTGCCTTGATACACCAGTCACCAGTCAGTCACTCAGGACAAACGATTTTATGTGAATAGATAATATAATCCTATCAAACTAAACGTATCGGCGGCATCTGCAAGAAACATGAGGTTCTGGTAGACGCACCGCCGACACATGGCGGCAGCTGGTCGGAGAGGTGTATAGTATATTATAGTATAGTGGTAGTTACCTGCACCGGTGCATGCTGCTGATGTATCGGTTGGTGCATCTGCTGCTGGTGCAGGTAGTGCTCCGGCGGCAGCTGGTCGGAGAGGTGTATAGTATAGTATAGTATAGTGGTAGTTACCTGCACCGGTGCATGCTGCTGATGTATCGGTTGGTGCATCTGCTGCTGGTGCAGGTAGTGCTCCGGCGGCAGCTGGTCGGAGAGGTGTATAGTATAGTATAGTTTAGTGGTAGTTACCTGCACCGGTGCATGCTGCTGCTGTATCGGTTGGTGTATCTGCTGCTGGTGCAGGTAGTGCTCCGGCGGCAGCTGGTCGGAGAGGTGTATAGTATAGTATAGTTTAGTGGTAGTTACCTGCACCGGTGCATGCTGCTGATGTATCGGTTGGTGCATCTGCTGCTGGTGCAGGTAGTGCTCCGGCGGCAGCTGGTCGGAGAGGTGTATAGTATAGTATAGTATAGTGGTAGTTACCTGCACCGGTGCATGCTGCTGATGTATCGGTTGGTGCATCTGCTGCTGGTGCAGGTAGTGCTCCGGCGGCAGCTGGTCGGAGAGGTGTATAGTATAGTATAGTTTAGTGGTAGTTACCTGCACCGGTGCATACTGCTGCTGTATCGGTTGGTGTATCTGCTGCTGGTGCAGGTAGTGCTCCGGCGGCAGCTGGTCGGCAGAGGGCGTCGCGGGAGGCGCTGCATTGCCGCTGTTCAGCTGCTGACAGAACAAAAACAATTATCAGTGATTGACTCAATAATACTATATGGTGACCCATGCTCCATAGTAAGTCCGTTTTACGTCAATTTACTCTACTTGTACGGTCCTAACTGGAATCGTACAATCACCACCTATTGGATTAATAATTTAGGTATTTTTACTGTTGTCTGTTTCTGGCTTACTTAAGTATGTATTATAAAATAGTTAATGATAGTATGTAGGTATAATGTTGTGTAGTAAGTAATTATGTAAGTAAAATAATAATATAGTGTTTTCATAGTTACAAGGTTACAAGGGATTATAAGTGGTTTGGTACACCACTTATAATCCCTTGTAAACTTTCAGGCGGTCCGTTCCATCCAAAGTTTGTCTGGTAGACATCGCTAATTAACGATAATACCGCCCATTGTATGACAATGTCAAAGTTAAGGTGAAATATTTGGTGTGCAATAAATTATTTTTTGATTGTGTATGTGTTGAATTAATAATTTAGGTTTACCTCTACGTTGGCGTGGTGCTGCGCCGCGTTGTGGTAGGTGTACGTGGGGACGCCGAGCGGGTCCGCCCCCGCCCCGGCTCCCGCCCCGGCCCCCGTACTCTCCCACTCCTCCTGACAACCGGCAACACATTTCAAATATAGTAGATGTACCACAAGCCGCACCCTTATGGTTATATCATATTTACGGCGCAGCGCCATTTTGAATCCAGAGCGGAGCGAAAGATTCTTGAATAGGATTCAAAGTCCGTTGGCCAAAGAAATTTTTGCAGCCAATTGGTACACTCTACCTCTGAGAATAGATTGTGTTTCACATTTAATACTTGCAGCTGTTAATATTATGCTTTCACTAACAGACGAACGCATTTTTTTTGCTATAACTAATTTCGATATCAATTCGTGAACAGAGTAAGTGTAAAAATGTGTTTTCATCCCATCTCTTCAAAACACGACGTTTTGTTCCAAGTGCAAGCAAAATAGGTCTTCTCTATATTAGACCAAGCAATAATGAGTCTGAATATTGAATATTATGAATTTCTAAATTGACAAGCGCGAGGCGAAAGTGTGTTTCTCAGCGCAGCGAGGTATAAAAAAAGTCTGTTAGTAATAAATCAGGCATGTAGTTCCCATAACAGAAGCTCTGCTTAAATTGGGGCTACATGGTGTGTGAAAACAATAACATAATAATGCTGGACATTTTCACACAGCATCATCTAGCCCCAAACTAAGCTTGTATTATAACTATATGACTGATATACTACTTATACTATATTTGTCCCGCGGCGGGGATTAAACTCGCAACTTTCTGCGTCTCAGACGGGCCATCGTTGTTATTATGATTAAGGTGATGGTTGTAATGAAGGTGTACATACCACGGGAGGCAAGGCTTCGGGCTCGGGCGGCACAGCCGCGGCGCTCGGCGTGAAGACCTGCACACAAACAATACATCTCTAGTGTTTATACATATAATCAATCAGCCTGGTCGAGCTTGCCGGCAGACAGGGACGCATGGTAAAACGTCCTCCACCGCTCTAGGCGGTCCCTACACTACCTAATCAATTTATAATTGTAATCAATCGTATCATTTATAATTTCACATTCTTTTAGGAAAATTTCAGTTAATTATAAGAGTTTAAATAGTTTATAAAATTAGTTAATATAAGTACTTTTCTTGGGTTTAGTCATATTAAATTTGCCCAAAAGCTAGTACGCGCTATCGATGCGTTTTTGGTCAGTGCTTATACAAACTTTAGATTTTACCTGAATGCAGCAATTTATTTCCCTGTTGTACTATACCATTTTATGAAACAAATAGCTACTAGCCCCGGAATCATTCAGCGAGACTGTTCAGATCTTACCTTCGTGTCTGACAGTGAACCGGACCACTCCTCGTTGTCCCAATCCTCTGTAGCCGGGAACGCGTCTCCCATCTCGTTGGCTGAAACAAATACTAATTACTAATCTGTAAGTACTTTGCTGGAGGAAGAAAGGTTCTTGAATTGCAACAACGGTCCGGACGACGCAGTGTAGGAAGGCCTCCCACCCGACGGACCGATGACATCGTAAAGGTTGCGGCAAATCGGTGGATGGAGGTGGTTAGTCATGACACTCCAAGGGAGGCCTGTCCTAGTGGCACAGCAATGCGAGCATCACTGCTTGGTGGAGGAAACAGGTCCGATGTACTGTGACTTACTGTCGTTGTAGTTTGGCTGTTGCCAGTCTTGTGCGGGGTCTCTGCGCGCGCGGGGCGGTCCCCTCGCGCCGCGCATGACTCCCCCCCGCCCCCCGCGTCCGCCGCCTCGTCCCCCGCGACCCGCGCCTCGCCCCCGCTCCCCGCCGCCCCCGCCCCCGCCTCCGCCGCGCTCGCCTTCCCCTCGACCTGCAACAACAACATCACGTGACGTGCGCGGCTAGCTAGCGCCATCTCGTAGCGAACAGACGCATTACCGACATACCACCCACATCTACACACTAACCGCGTCAGAAAGAGACAGCGACGTGTTGGAGAGACATAGCAAGCTGTCTGAAATATTCGAAACATGTATATAAAAACGTACAGGATAAATATATTATGTATGGAGAGTGATACTGCCCTGGATTCTGTTGTACACCAACTAAACTTAATTTTATCTATCGCTCTCTTTTAATCAATAACAAAAGAAAGAGATAGCAAATATTTTTAATTGGTCACTATTAAGTTTTACATGCAAGTTTTGTAACACTAAGAAGAGCTACACAAACTAGTTTGACTAGTTTGAAATTGTTGCCATCTTTTTCTTTCGTGCGTTTGTATCAGTAAAGGAGGGTTTTATTTGGGAGTTTAATTGGTGTAAAAGAGAATCGACGCTATTGTCATTTTCTATTTGCGCAAATAATACCTTAGGTTATTGACCGTTTTTTCCATTTCGAAGAGTATTATAGTGTTATAAAAAGTGCGTGGATAAAGACGGCTTGGTTTCCGATATGTGCGCTATATTTGCGGACGAATGGAAGGAACTTATGTGGTATGGTATGCAGTACCTCAATACTGCGAGAATGACGTATAAGTTGTTATATGTATTTGTCAATTCCATTAATTAAAAAATAACTTTGAGTTTCGATTCTTTATAATTATTTTTTCTGTTATGTTCTGAATGAATAAGTACTCACGTGGTCGGGAGCCGGGCGGGCCGCGCTCGCGGTCGCGAGGGGGCGCAGCCTCCCCGTTGTTGAGGGGCTGCGGTGGCTTCTTTTTCTTCTTCTCGTTAGTCTTCCATTGACCTTGGCCCGCCTGTGGGGGTCAACAATATTAGTGAGTGAGTGATCGTCTCTCATGTCGCAAGCGTCCATAGGTTACAGTAACCGCTTACGAACAGGTGGGCACGTATGGTTGTTTGCCACTTCAGTTGTATAAAAAATAAAAGTACAGTCAGCGTCACTAATTTTGAAACTTCGCAAGTGAACTGAAATGTTGGTATTAAGCAGCAGGTTTTCTTCAAACGCTCCTCGAGTATGTAGGAAAGCGTTTACTGAGTTTAGCGCGCTCCGAGTAAGGCGCTCTCTGCCCAGCCCGCTTACTATGAGCCAACCCAAGACAACGTTTTGTCTACGAAAGAGAAGACAATAAATATTCCTATCGCCTATTCTATTAAACAAAAAAGAGAAAAAATATATTTTTTTGTCTTCTCGACAGTAATCGAAACCGTTGTCTAGGATCTAATGGCAAAAACGAGAGGATACATTATAGTGACAAAATAATAATAGAGAATATAATAAATATCAGAAAATGTTAACAAGTAACCGGGGACCATACAAGTAACCGGGGACCATACAAGTAACCGGGGACCATACAAGTAACCGGGGACCATACAAGTAACCGGGGACCATACAAGTAACCGGGGACCATACAAGTAACCAGGGACCATACAAGTAACCGGGGACCATACAAGTGCAGTACTTACTTTAGCCTCGAGTAGAATGTTGCAGGCAGTGACCAAATCATTGTCGGAGTCGTGCAGAGCCGAGCAAACCTCGTCCTCCGTGCGGCAAGTCATCTCCATCAGATCTTGAACCTTCACAAAAACACAAATACAGCTGAATCAACAAACTAACCAAGTCACTCAGCACTAGGGTCCAAGCAGAGAACTTAGGATCCAGTCAAACTGGAGCGGTGGCGATCATCAGAATTACAATTTATTCAATTCTTTGGATGTTTCTTAACAGTTAAAATCAAAACGCAACATCTGAATTAATTGTAAGAATAAAAACTTAACTATAACTTAAGTACACTCTATGATACTGATAGATAGATTTAAGACTCGTTAAAGATGGATTCATTCCAAGAAGATCAATTTCACGCGAACTTTAACAGCCACTTAACGCGTCTGTTCGACTGGGCCCTTAGCTACACAAATGTGCCTTCCTTTTATTAGGTATACTAGGACTTTTTAACCCCCGCCCGCAAACAGGGGTGTTTTATAATTTTAACATGAGTATTTTTGTATCTGTCGATGTAATCGTAGCACTCAAACAGATAAACCGATTTTTATTTATGATAATTCTTGAAAGAGCTCATAGATCCGTGCTTAAAGTAATGTTTCGCAAGTCTTACGTTCTCAATTGAAGTCACACCAACCCTAACGCATCCACACAAACCCTTATGCATTCACACAAACCCTCATAATAATAATAATGCTGAACAGTTTCACAGAGCATCATCAAGCCCCAAAGTAAGCAAAGCTTGTGTTATGGGAACTACATAACCGATATACTACTTAGAATAGAACGTTGGGGGTCACTTACCATTTTTCTGACGTCGGTGCCGTCATCTACGGTTTTTAGATCGATCATGTTCGCCAAACGGATTTGTTCTGTAGTAGCCTGAAAATTTAAGGTTATGTTTGAGAATAAGAAATTAACTATTTATATGAATGCTAGAAAACGGCGAAGGTTAATGTTCCAATATGCGGCGATGCCTGTCACGTGGAATGCTATTTATTATATATGTGTCTCTAACTTTCCTCTATTTTGTATTCTCACAGATCTGCGTGCAGAGTACAGATTTGTTTCTACCCATAACGCAAGGAGCGCGTATATGCGTTTGTAGTATGTTTTTTCTGTGTATGTTTTCCCCCAAAACATAGACATAGACATAACATGCGCATAGAAGCCTGGTAGCTAGGCTATCGGTATTATACAAAATTCATTTTGGAAAGAGCGAGAACCCAGGCTCTTATCGACATGCCTTCTGAGACAACAACCACCTTGTGTTCGCGTCAACGTCTGAGGAAAAGTTATTTTCTTGGCAATTTTGCGTAAAAGTGAGTCTAGATTAAGTAACATGTCATAAATCTGTGGTTAAATACAAAACGTCCACTTTGTTTGTCTAGACAAATACGTACGTAGGTGTCTAGACAAATACGTACGTAGGTGTCTATACAAATACGTACGTATACCTCGCGCTTAGTTTTCCTTTATCGCTAACGCAAATTTGCCAAGGGCGAACTTGGCAGTAGTCACGTAACATTTCCACAGCGAATGTCATTTCCATACAATTCAATGTTTCCGCAGGCGTTAACGCCAACGGAAAGTGATATTTGTCTAGACACCCTGGTCCCAGCATCTCCATTTCATAATCGGACTAGCTGACTCTCAACAATGTGACACTCCGTTTGGTAGAAGTACCACCTTTCCGCACAAAGCTGTCCAAGTCCACCTTCATCATTACGAAAAACGGCTGTCTACTCTACCCCGATAAATATAATCTTAAGTCTTCAAGTCGAAGTTTAATATGTATCTTCTAGACAAGCGTGTTACATCCTCGACCACATCGACACTTTTCATAGATAAATAGATATTGCACAACTAAATTGTACTGTACACAGGCTAACTTAATACTAGATAGCATTCTCTTCCAGCTAACCTTTGTGTAGTTTGGAAAAGTCTTGTCTTTCATAAGGTTGCGATCAAACATTAGCCGTACGCCGGTATCGATGCTGCATGCTCAATCACTGCATTCATTTAAAGATCGTCTAACTATTTCACTAACAGCAGTCTTCGTCATGTTTTTGAGTTTTTGTATAGTGTATTTTACGTTTTATTTTTGACTACTCTATTTCATTTGATCTGCTTATATACATGTTCTGTAGGTATACACTAACCCATGTTTCGCAAATAAACAAATCTAAATCTGGTATTATAGAAAAGTAATGTTTAATTTGTATTCTATGGTTACTCCCCACACTTGCTCCACCCTAAGGTTGTCTGGCAGAAATCGCTTTCAGCGTTAAGACCGCCTATTGTTCATTTATTTTGTTAATTTAATATGTTTAAGTATGTGTTTTGTACTGTAAAATGTGTGTTATGCACACTAAAGAGTATCTATCATTAAACAATACGGCTTAACTGAATGTGTTGCATTTTGCATGACTTCAGGAAATGTAATTGGAAAACATTGACTTATCTATGTTTGAAAAAAATATGTATTAAAAAAAAAAACAAAGTGGCAAACAAGCATGCGGCCCACCCGTTGGTAAGCGGTTACCGTAACCTATGGACGCTTGCAAAACCTCGCGCGTTGCCGACCCTGAGACAAGGTGGTGAAAAAGTACAATTTCACCGGCAGCCATAGCCTTCAAACCGGACACAGCAATGCCAGCATCTCATTTTTGCATGCTTGGCGGCAAAAATAGGTATGGTGGTAGTACTAACGCGGACGAGTTGTTTCACAAGGATCTCTACTGCACCCAACATTTTATTTGGTGACCCCAAAGTTTCAAATTTAATTTCTTTGACTATTTACAACTAAAACACGCACAAAGTCTAACCTCTCCCGTGAAACCCTAACCTACGACACCCTACTTTACGAAGTATTGAAATAGGTATTCTGTCTGCGTCAGACGGGAGCAATGACCTTTTCAACGCCCTAAGCTGTCGTGACCTCTCTCGCGAGTCGTTCACATAATTAGAGGTCGCAGGATCGCATCAGGACTTTGTTTACACCGACTTACGCAGCCATCGAAAAAATAAATCAAAAATATGTGTAGATATCTTCCGATCTATATTAAGTACTTAGTAAAAAATACTAAAATAAAATCAGAACATAATTTGTGAATATACATACATACATACATAATAGTCACGCCTGTTTCCCGGAGGGGTAGGCAGAGACCAAGGATTTCCACTTGCTACGATCCTGGCATACTTCTTTCGCTTCGTTCATCCTCATCAAATTCTTCATACAAGCTTCTTCAATTCTTCATTTGTGAATATATGTAAGATTAATTATAATACATACATATAGTCACACCTGTTTCCCGGAGAGATAGGCATATATCACAGATTTCACTGTCTACGATCCTGGCATTCCCCATCCTCATCAAATTGTTCATACAAGCTCGGCGGTTCAGTGTACTTCAGACTTGGCCTTTCTCAAGATTAGCTCCAATTTGATCAGAGTACGTTCGCCGAGGTCTACCCCTTCCAATTATTCCATTGACGCTCGCATTGTATACTTGTTTTGTTAATATTCTTTCATCCGTCCTTTCTATATGCCCCAACCATCTGGAAATACGTTTCTCAGCGCTCGTTTCTACATTTTCATGCACTCCACACTGCCCTCTTAATACGCTATTCCTCACTCTATTGCACAAAGTCACACGAAACAATCTTCTCAAAGCTCCCATCTCCATTGCATTTTGCATTTATCGACTTTGATGTTTGTTCCATACCTACCTTATACATTAGTGTACATTACATTATTATTGATTACTAGCTTCTGCCCACGGCTTCGCCCGCGTGGTATCCGGATAAAAAGCCTATGTGTTATTCTGATGTATAAGCAATATTACTGTAAAGTTTCATCAAAATACGTTCATTAGTTTTTGCGTGAAAGAGTAACAAACATCCATGCTCACAAACTTTCGCGTTTATAATAGTAGTAGGAAGTAGGATAAATGTTAACATTCTCATAGGCTATTATATTCTACCATTTAAATGGTACGTGGTAATGATAGTGGTGATAATAATAGTTATGGTACCATCAAAAGGGTTACGGTAACAATCCTGTTTACGTCACCATCGTGAAATAAGAGTCACGTAGATCCGTGGACACCAATTTTAGGGTAGTCGGAGGCAGATCCAAACATAACAATAGGCACGTACCCGCGTTTTGTAAGTAATTAGCATTCCACGTGACAGGTTGTAAGCACATCGCCTCTCCAATACCAAAACGACTCCAATACTTACGAATACATAGTATATTATAATGATCGGCTTCTAAGTGGGTTCGGTAGCCGAAAATCGATCTTAATGTAGTGGGAGGTACTTCCTACGCCCAGTACTAAGATAACGCTCTTCACAATCGGCCGCTTACTTGAGAATCGTCAACTCACTTTGATATGGACAACTACATATTCTTAATAAATCCGGACTCTGATATCCAACCATCTATTCCAGCGCTCCCTATTAGTGACTTGTGGCGACAATACCTATCTAAGAACCTACCTCGAATTCATACAAAACTATTGCAAAATCCTGCATCACAATCGGTTAAGTATAAGAGCAAACATCCTTGTGTCGCGATTTAAAATAGTGGGACAAAAGTTAATAAAAGTTAATTTTATCAAAATTTTAAACCCCGTCCGATTTGTTTTCTATCGTCTATTTAAGTCACCCCTATAGATAAACCCTATCTAAAACCCATTCTTGAAACCATACAAAACTATTAAAACCGACTTGAAAACTAGGAATAAAACGCATTTTAATCGACTAAGCCATTTCGGAGATAAATGGTAATAGAAAAACTTCTTACGGCAAACGCATAAGGGCTCCTTGGGTCGCGTCGGACAAAAATGAACGAACTTGAAACCTAAATTGGTGACCCCGATGTAGGCTAACCCCATTCTGCGGTTCACTGACCTGAGGTTTGACCTTCTCCTTAGGCTGTGGCTTGTCCTTCTTGTCCTGTTTGTTCTTCCCGCCCCCCTTGGCGCCCCTTTTGGCACCACCCTTGGCACCTCCGCGGGCACCCAAACTCATCTTTAATCTATATGTACTTTATATTTACAGCTTCTATTTACAAGCAGCTGGAACAAAACAAAACAGTATTTTAGTAATAGATAAGTACCTACTAGAAACTTTTACAAGTTGTACCTACAATGGTCGCAGCATTTACAAAGATAATTTAACAATATTCACGATTCAATTTTAGCAACAACGGCGCGGCGAGGTTCGGTCTTGGTACGCGGGTGTGTAGCCTTTATTTAAGTATGGCCTGACAAAAAGAAAACAAATAAATTCGTTCGTAACACGGAGACATCGTTTTTAAAACAAAAAGAATTCTTCGAAAATTAAAATACTTTACATAAAATGGTTGTCTAGAAGATATAGATTCTAAGGTATTGAAGTAAACTGTCTAATAAGTAGGTACATGCATTGATAGGAATAAATGAAGAATAAGCTACATTAGGTACCACATTCAATAAGTTCAAGTTATAATAGACAGAAGTAGGTCAGGACATAATACTATATTGATCCTGACATTAATGATACCTCAATTAATAGATATGTCTTCATAACAGTTTTTTTTATATACTAAGCGAGTAGATCTTTGAGGATAACGTACATAAACACACAAAAAACTTGACTAACAAGGAGATTATGATAGACAAAAATGAGCATATCTGTAGAAGAAAAGCTATTCATCACCTGCATTTTCCTTACTAACATATAGATGCCAAACATGGCCTAAAGCTCACCAAGAAATACTTCAAACCACTCAAAGGCGGGTGGAGGGAAGCATGACCAGAAAGAGAAAAAAATACAAAATTTTACCCTGCAATATCAGAAATGCAAAAAGACAAAAAGCTCAAGATGTAAACATAAAAATAAAACAACCAAAAATGGTGGTGGGCTAACCACATGACCAGAGAAGAGAAATGGACCAAAGTTATAAGCACTTGGTTCCCAAGAGAAGGAAGGCCATTCTGGAAATGGGATGAGATAATCATAACCATTGTTACATCCTGTCTTGTACATAAAGCTAACTAAATAAACAGATAATGCTGGTCATTTTTCACACAGCATCATCTAACCCCAAACTAAACAGAGCTTGTATTATGGGAACTATGTGATTGTTTTTAGTAATAACATACATATTATACATAAAAAACACCCAGACACAAGACAAATATTTGCAGGTCACAAACATTTGTCCCTTGGCCTGAATCGAACCCGCAACCTTCTACATCTCAGGCGGAGCTCCGCCCACTGCACCACAGAGATGGTCAGATGCTGCTATGCTGTGTTTAAGTGTAAGTTGTATCTTTAGTTGGAGGCAAAATTCAACAACAATTCACCCAAAGTAAGATGGCTCAGAAATAACAAAAATATAATCTTTGTTATACCAGGTCAGGAGATGACCCTGACCTTATCCACATCATGTGGGGTTGATTTTCTTCTTACATTCCCACTTTCAGCCTGCAACTTAGTGCTCCTTCCTTACATACCCTTATAAACATTTTAAACAGTTATTTAGCTAGATAATGTTTTGTTTTCTTGATATAAAACATATCAGACAGAGAAAAAGCAGTGTTAAGTTTATAAACTAATAAATGTTCTTTATAAATAAGAACATTATTGTTCACACAATCCTACAATCTCTTTATATTTTTGGTTGGCTGCCTCCTATATTTGTGTTACTAGCCTCTGCCCATGGCTTCCCCTGCATGGTACCATGATAAAATAAATAATCATAAATCATTTTTGTAATTACATAAATATTAAACATAGAAAACACCTAGAGCTGAGACAAATATTCCAAGGTTGTCTGGTAGAGATCACCCATTGTACAACTTTGTCAAAGTTTGTAGTACTTAGCTAAGCTGATGTAATATTTGATGTGCAATAAATTATTTTCTACCTTTCCATCTCTAAGGATTTCTATAACGGCTGAACCTATTTGAATGACATTTGGAATAGATATAAAGACCATGCTAGAATAAAATGTAGGCAATTTTTTTATCATGGTATCATGCGGGCAATTCTAATAAAATAGAAAAATAAAACCATATCAAAACATAAGCAAACTTATAGAAGAAACATAACCTATCTAACAAGTTATAAACATACCACAGACATAATCTTATTTGTCAAAACAAACTGATTACTTTCACATCATTAAAAATATTATGACCTAAGGAGTCATTACCATTAGGTGTAGAATGAATTGTACCATTTTAGCAACAAGGGATGAATAAAAATACAACAGCTTTCCGAGCTAGCAATAACTATCACCTTTATGACATTGATATCAGCTGTTTGAGATAGATAATTGCCGTTGCATGAGATAGTAACAATGAACACACAAATTGACTTAACAAATGTAAACACAGAAGGACATCAATGTTTTCATTTAGTAATTTAGAATGTTTATCAACACTAGGTAGATAGAATTGGTAAATAAAACGATGGGATCTTTGGATTGGTTTGGATCCTTGGCACTTCAAGAAGCATTAGAGAAAGCAAATTATCATTTTGAATCAAAGTTATTTACAAACCAGAAAAGATTTTATCAGATTGTGTACAGATTAGTATAGTCTGTGAAGAACGTTACCTACCACGGAAATCAATAATTCTAACACCCGCCGGCGTATATGTAACTACGTAAACAAAACATGGGGCGTATCACAGTAGTAACAGCCTTTTCTTACACGACATACAACACCGACAGGAATCCTTCCCGACAGCTTCTTACACAGAATCGAAGGTACTGTTGAGCTGATTTTGCCACAAATCAGGACAATGATCATTACGATTGCAAGGGCATTACCGGAAAGATTGCGCAGTGCAAGGATGCGCGCCGGAAGAAATATTCAACCGTGCACGATCACTTTCCATAACATTCTGAGAACTCACGTTACCAAATCTAAAGCACAACCAAGACAAAACCCTACGAGCCAGCGGCACATGTGGGGGACGCCATTCTTGAAGCACCTTTCTTGGTATCAAAATGACAGTCTTTGTTGATGAAATTACCGTTCACGGCAACAAACAACACCTTGTTTTCACTCACTTATACACAGCGTATCAGCGTTTAGGTTCTCTTTACCTTATAATTACGATAAAAACCGAAAATAAACCGATTTTTCAGAAAAAACCCCAATTCTTCATACCTGAGAGTGCGCTCAAACGCAAGCTGATCACGTGACTTTCTAGTGTTGTGCCACCCGTCCAAGTAAGTTTTCGTAACGGTTTACTTTACGGAACTAACGATTTTGACATAAACATCTTTAAAATCGATCGCGAGGTAAAATCGGCTTTTCTTTAGATATTGTTTGAAGATACTGTATTCAATTACGATAAAAAAAAAATTAAATAAAAAGACATATTTTTAACGTATAAGGTAACGTTTACCTTATGTTCAAACATAAGCTAAGGCCTGATAACTCGGCGCAATTAAGACAGTGTCACTAATTGTTACAGAAATAATAATATCTCTAGGTATGTACCTTTGTTTTATAAGTAAAAACTATTTAACTTACGTACGTTTCATAGAACATACAACCGCTGGATA
Organism: Perizoma affinitatum; assembly: GCA_961405105.1. Lineage (NCBI taxonomy): Eukaryota > Metazoa > Arthropoda > Insecta > Lepidoptera > Geometridae > Perizoma > Perizoma affinitatum. The sequence goes on along the minus strand of OY560190.1, from coordinate 14,923,038 downwards.
GTCCAAGTAGATTCAGATATGTTTTCATGCTTTGATCGATAAAAATATTTTATTTCAGCCAAAACTTAGTGAGTCAAATTTGCACTATTTTTCATTTTATATATAAAATAACTAGTCTTATAGGACTAGTTATTTCAGTTTTTGTAAAATTATAAGATGGAGTGTACCAAAAAATGTTATCTTTCATCACCGTAACATAATAAATCATAAGCTACCAAAATGTTAGTATATACTGTAAGAGTAGAATATAACCTAATCGAACAGAACCAGACGACGCAGTGTAGGATGACCTTCCCACCCGATGTACTGATGGCTACTCAAAGGATAAGAATACTCAAAGATCACGTTAGCCAAAGAAATACTTGTCCGCCAAAATAAAAAATATAAAAGAAAGGGATTGTACTGAGTCGAACCGACCACTGTCGCCGAGCAACCAGCTAACGTATCTTCACTGAGAGACAAACTGCAATGCAAACCAGAATGGCACCCAAAGCGGCATTGCGGCATTATACACTCGAATTTACTATTGCTGCAACTGCCACAAAAAAGGACCTTAGTTCAGCGAGTAAAGACTCGTACTTCAAAACCACGATGGTATAATCAGAGTGTAGACGACCAAGATTATAATAAAAGACAGAACAGTTTATTAGTCCCACTCCGTAGTTTTATAATGCACTCAATACATATTGAGTACATTATAAAACTACGGAGTGGGAGTTAGAGAGACGTCGCACGAATTTAGATTCAAAAATAAACATCTATTCAATTCCTGACTTTGGGAATGGTAGCGTTGGAATTGGTTTTGGAGCCCCTCACACAACAATTTTTTTTTTTAATTAAACTTATTGTGACCTTTTATTAAATCCCAACCATTCTATAAGCTGATGCTGCAGGTATGATTATTGTATTACCATTATCGATTGTTAACTTAATCGATATCATACCTGTTTATTGTTGTTAATCGTAAAATTGGAAGAACAACTACATCCCTAGACAGCAATGGCGGCGCGACGGCAGTTCTATTCCACAGATAATTAAAGGTATGTTCTGAACCTATGATTGTAATATTTAACGAATTTAAATGTGTGATAGTTTTTTTGTGATTTAAATGAATAAAAACCTATTGACTTTGACTTTGTTGGCACAATATTTTTCGATCGTCTTCAGTTATGTTATGAAATTAACGCTCAGCTGCTTCAATTTCAAAAAGTAGTAGGTCTACTTCATTGCGAAATAGATATGTACTGATATCGATAAAAATCGATACTGTTAAAAGGTTCGGGAGTAATTAAACGCCTGGCTAATGCAAATGCTATTAGAAAAAAAACAAACATTTTTACTTTTACTGATGGCCTTAGGTCAAAGCGCATAGACTTGATACAAAAAGTATCAAATCTATGCGCGTTGTAAAAGAATAGGTAGGTAGGTACAGCAAAACAAGCATAAACATTTCCTACCCATGTGCCCGATGTATTGTGTAGATACATTATTCCACAGTAAACGAGAGATTTAAAATAACTTTGAGTTCATAGATTTAAACATGATTTAATATATCATGAGATCAAAAATATAATCCGTTTAAAGACACTTTTGGTCAACATTTAAAACATTCGCGCACACTGCTATGAACATCAGTCATAGTCATAACAATTTAATTTATTATTACATGATGAATGTGTGTCCAACAAATTAATAGATTTCCGAACGTTTCTTTTCGTTCTTTCTGATTTCCCTTTCCGATTTGTAGAGGTAGCGTGTCCTATCTTCAAAACATAAATTTTCTGTTTTTTATGGTGGACTTCTTTAGTCAAGTCCACCTTAAAGTAATAATTTTGATTTTTTTGGTTGGATTGTTTGGCCTGTTAGCTAACTTGGGCATTCAAAATTATTTATCTAACGTCATTGTAATTATATTTTAAAATAATCGGAAAACTCGAAAATTCGTTTGCTCTGGCTGTCCTGACTCCAGTTTGATTCAGAAAGTACCTAGTTCGTAACTTTTTATGTTGAAAAATTTTGTCATTTTCTTTATCTATTTAACATAACAAAAGGTTTATTTGAATGGAATTCAATTATATTGGACGGGCGTGTTCTGCTTTGCTGTGGTGCCGAGATAAAGAGGTAAATACTGGAGTGCCCTTGTGCATCCAGTATAATTATTGCTTCATGGTGTTGATGGGGCTGCCACGCTTCGTCGGGTATGTTTGCGGATGCACGCGTTGGTGACTGCTACGCGATCATCCGCAACAGAACACCATCCTTGATGCGTCGAATGCGGGACAGCACCAACAGCTATGATCTGTTACTATAATCTTAGCCAACAGCTACTAATAGTGGGCAGGCTGGATGTGGACACTGTAAGGTTGTCTGGAAGGGATCTCTATAAGCGATAAGACCGCCCATTGTACTTCCGCGGTTAAATTGTTATTTGTAACCAACATATTATGTGGTGTACAATAAAGTATATCTATCTATCTATCTACTGTCTTCATGAGGCACTGCATGGACATACTTCACAGTGTGCAGAAGAAGAGTGCATACTTTTAATCTCTGTTAGTAATTTAGTAATTATATTTATTATTATTTTATAAAATGTTGTAGCAAGTCGTTTTTATTCGGTTGACCTCGGTAGTCCGTCGCATCGGCTCTCTTCGCCAAAACCGGCGCTCGCCTGCGCATCGCGACGAGCGCCTAGCAACAGTCGGCCCAGAGCGAGCATTCGATGTTCACGCGCGCTTTCGTATCCTCCGCGACCGACTCACATCATTTTGTACCTATCTTTATGTAATTCTGTATTTCTAGTATAATATTTCCGTGTTCTGTTTACATACCTAAATAAACTTTAGATTCTGTTTTAACGACCTGTGTTGTGACTGAGGAATCCCGAGTCCCCATAGGCAAGCGTTAAAATGTTTAATTATGGCTCTAATACCTGTGTGTGAAAGCTGAAATACGAAGTTTTGAGTTGAATTGAATTACTCTGGCTTTGGATTTGTAAATGTTTGATTGCTGTGGTAAATTTTTTATCAAATTTGTTTATGTTTCAATTCAATAATTATAATAGTTTAGGGAAATTATAGATTTCTAGATATTCTAGAAGTGTAGAATTTATAGATTTCTATTTTTTTGCATCTCTGCAGAATCATTGAATTAGTTACTTTTTTGATTGATATGGGATTTATTGCTCTCGTCAAAAAGACTAACGATTGTCTAATAAAAATTGCATTTTATGATAAAAAGGAAGCGGTTTTTATACTTTTAAGTCATAAAATATTACAAAGTGCAGAATGTCCGCCTTATGTAGTACTTCTGGTTATACTCTTAGACCATCATCTGAAGATTTGAGAGGATTTCTACCGTGCTTGGTTGGATACAGTTGTAAACCTGTTTACGTTTACATTGAGTTAATTTTACGTCTTGTCAATTTACAACCATTCAGTTTCCATAATCCGCGCGACTGTATCTGAATTTAACAACAATAATAGAAAATAAAACAAGTATTATCAATTATTACCGTAGAAATCAGTTTGGATTGCTCTAGACAACAATAATACTTAAAAAAAATTACACTGGAAGAAAATCAAGAGAGAAAGAAGAGTGCTGAGCGACGTAGAATGGCTAAAATAAGGGCAGATCCAGACCTCTATATTCAGTAGCTGATAAAATCGAAAGAAGATATCAGAAAAAAAAACGAGGCAAAGTTTTTTTTTGTATTAAAATAACAAAGTATTGATAATGTTTTTTAGTTTTTTTAGTGTACCTACTTAAGTAAAATAACGTAATCTAAATAACAAATTAGAAAGGAAGTATAATGTAACGAATGATTTATGAATGTGTTGTGGCCAAATAGCCATGAACTGATTATAACGTGGTCTGACTATTTTAATACAAAGAATTTAACAGATTTTTAGTATTTTTCTCATACAAATCATTTTCACACCCGAATATTTCAAATATTGGTTGATAAAATTAGGGGCCAATATGAAAATATTTAGACACCTCCTTTCCGAAATAAATACAGAACCGAAATAATATTAATTTTTAAAAAGCACCAGAGTTAGAACAACTAAATAAGCTGATTTTGAAGATTGACCCAATTTTCTTCACTCTAAGAGCCAATATCATAGATGTTCTATATACGATTTAGTCGGCGGCCGGGAACAAGAATTCCCCGTTTGATTCATACATTCAAATCGTAATTAATTACTACATGTGTTTTGCCTTGTCTCGATGAATGAGTTTGATAACTCTAAACTAAATCCTCTGCATCAGAGACTCTCTCAGAAAAAGCGATCAATGCTGAATTGTATTTTGCCTATAGAAGTACTTTAAAAATTGGGTCCTGTTTACTTGAAACCAATAAAAACACTGAACATCAACCATCGATATCTTCCTCTTCAACTATGTATTTGAATTGATTAGTTTACATTTTTACATTATTGCACATTTTAATAATAATAATAAATAATCTGTTCATTATAATACACGAGAGTGTTTGATGTAATAAAACGATGTACCTACCTATTATGCCATTTTGAAATAAAAAATTGTTACCTACTAAGAATTTTTTCTACTAAAAACTACTTCTAGCAACTTTTTTGGGCAATCTAGCATCTTTTCCCAAGATATCTAGCAGCAGTTGGCGACACTGTCTGTGGTTGGTATACCGCGTGAATTTGTGTCAAGTTTTGCAAAATTGTGACGAGAAAGTACTCATTATCTCACTGAATAATTACAGATAAAAAATTAAATATATAAACTACAGAACATCTAACTGAACTAAATACGGGATAATGTCTCTTCTAGAAGACGTATTTCTGGAGAACGAGGCCGACGAGGCTCAGGAGTTAGAGCGAATTATCGAAGGAGATGAATTCGACGACAGACCACGATCGAGGACCGATAGTGATGAAAATAGTGCGAAGGAGGACGAAGCCGGTATCTATGTAATCTTATGTTATGTGCCAACATATTATATGTTAACATTGGCAGAATCTAAGAGCTCTCTAATCCTACCAACCTATGTACCTACCCATATTTACCAACAAAATAAAAATACCTACTATAGTTATAATTTATTTATAATTTATTCTTATAGAAGAGGATAAAAGACGGGTTGATCCAACAAATGCAAAGCCGAAACGTGTCATTAAAAATCCTAGATTTGTTTTGAATCCTGCTCGGCTGACTGGACCACGAGGGATTCAGGTATTACCTGAGCATTTCAAAGACTTCAAGTTCAAAGGTAATAAATAATAATTATTATCACAGAATAGACGGGAGTGGTGTTCGAGGGAGAGGGCTTATGCCCAGCAGTGGGTTACTGCAAGCTGTCAATGATGATGATAAATATTGTATACATATTATATATATTGTATATATATAATATGCATTGTTTGTGAATGGGCCTAAATATTTTTGTTTACTCTTTTGAGGCCATGTAAAGGTTTTTGATCTAAAACTATTTTTTTATTAGGTTTTCCTTTTCCAAAAGAAAATAAGTGATAAAATCTTATCAAAGACTGTCCCATATGTGCATTGATGCTTTGCATAAACTTTGATACTGGGGGACATCTTGCAGTTTGAACATGCATACATAAATAATTGATTGTATGTTGTAACTAACATACATCATGTTTTCTTCAGATGCATTTTATTTTTCACATTTTGTTCTTTTAATGTTAATAATCTTTCTGAGTAAGGCCCATATTTTATAACTCATTCTAGGCAAAGGCCATGAAAGTGAAGATTTGGATTTGGTTCTGAAGAAACTGGAGCATTGGGCCTACAGGCTGTACCCAAAGTTTGCATTTCAAGACTGCTTGAGGAAGATTGAAACACTTGGCAAAAAAAAAGCAGTTTCTGTAAGAAATTAATATATTATTATTATTGATTCATTGATCAGATCTTAATCCATATTTGTAATTATTATATTAAAAAAAAAAAACAAATTTCACACATACACAACATTCACATTAAACAAAACAAATTAACTTATAAGTAAGTACTTCAGAGACACCCAAAAATTCACATTAATATAAAAAATGACTTTGACAAATTTATTTTTTATTATTATTATTTATTGATATTTCAATAAATAATAATAATAAATTGTAATAAAAAATACAGGATCCCTATTATAATTTTAATTAGGATGGTGTTTTTTTTGCGAGTTATTGTGTGAAAGCCGTCAATGTGTGCCTCTGACATCCTTGATATACTGCAATAGTGATTCAAGCACATATATAGCTATTAGAAGGCTTCCCCCCACGGCTGCGTTAATAACGGTCGATAATTAATACATTTGACCTCTGTGGCGCAGTGGGCGAAGGCCCGCCTAATACGCAGAAGGTTGCGGGTTCGATTCCCGCTGGGACAGATGTATGATCCACAAATATTTGACTCTGCCCTGGGAGTTTTCTATCTATAATATTTATGTAGTTATTAACAAAAAAAATATATAAGTTGTATATCAAAATTGTAGAACAAGCTCTGTCCACTTTGGAGCTAGATGTTGCTGTGTGAAAATGTCCACCATTATTAATATTATTATGACTAACCTAACTGACATAGTCTTGACTTCTCACAGGGAATCCTAGTGTTGGACTATTTACATGACTGTTGGTTGTTTATCATTTATTTAATACAGACTATCCTCTACCCACAGCTTCACCCGCATATTACCCAGATAAAAATAGCCTATGTGTTATTCTAGGCCATAGGCTATTCCAAATGTTATCTAAATCAGTCCAACCATTATGGAGAATATTGGCAACAAACATTCGCTTTAGTAATATTAGGATTAATTAGTACGGATTCTAAGGTCTGGAAGATATTGTTTTTAGCGACAAGATTTAGTATTTTTATTTGTTGTGAAATAAAGAGTTTATCTACGTATTATTCTCTTTCCATCATCAGGTCCACCTCACAAAGATCCGTATGGACCTCATCACATCTGAAGAAACGGTGACGCAGAGAGACTCCAGCGATGATGAAGCCGCTCCTGTGCAAGAGCCTGAAGATGAATTTGATAAATTATTGCAGCAACAAATCGAGATCGCCAGAGCGACGCCGATCTCCAAGAATACACCTTTTGGCGATAGGTGAGTGTTAAAGCATTATTGGCGTTGATTCTCTTGTAAACCAACTAAAATTAGACGCAGAAGGTTGCTCGCCGCGGGACAAATGTTTGTATGTTGGCATACTATAAAATATCTGATTATTTAGCTAATTAAAAACTCTTGGGATTGAAAATGCTCCCACTCGTTGTTTTATAAAAGAATCATTTAAAAGAATAACCAGCCTTGTTTTCTTGCCTTTCTTTCCTGGCTTGGTCGCGGAAGAACTGGCAGTAGATAAAACCGACGTTTGCATAATCATCAGTATAAAAACCTTTATAAGTAAGGCTCTTTAAATAATAGGTAAATTTTAGGCAGATAAGACATTACCTTTCCTTATTTCAGGACTTCGATGTTGCCGAAAGCTACATCATCACCTTCCATAAACGATGAGCAACGTGAGAGAATGCTACGCAATAGAAGAATGGCGGAAGAACGAAGACAACGTAAAAAGCAAAATACATCTCAAGAAAATCCCATCGAAAATAGTTTCGTAAAATCACCAACAACAATAGATGATGTTTCTATTGAAAAGAAACACCAATCTGCAATTGGTAACACTGATGATGTGATGATGAAAAGTGTTACTACTGATATTCATGATAGTAACAAACGTGATATTGGTAACAAGGGTGAAACTGTCGAACTCGATAGTGATGGCACGGTAGTAACAAGTTTGACAAAAAACTATGTACCTGCAAAGAAACACAAAAGATCTAGTATTGATAGTACTGAAGATGATGGTGTTATGAACAAAAGTGTTACTTCTGATAAAATTGAAACTGTGGAACTTGATAATGATGGCATAGTAGTAACAAAGATTGCAAAAACTTATGTACCTGCAAAAAAGCACAACATATCTAGAATTGATAGTTCAGATGACAGTGATGCTCTTGTTATGAGCGAATCTGTAACTGTTGATGTTGAAAGACATCACAATGATATTAGTACAAGATTTAAAAATATCGCAAACAAAAATAACAAATCCAATGCAATGGATAGTTCTGATGATGATGATCTTGTTATGAATGAACCTATGACGGTTGATGTTAAAAACCACCATGATGATGTTACTTCAAGGAAACACAATAAACCTAACATAAAAGACAGCTCAGAAGATGAAGATGAAGCGGTTGTTATGAATGAATCAATTACTGTCGATATTCATGACAGTAGTAGTCGTAACAAACCAGACACTAACTAAAGTGATAGTGTTTTTGCAAACATGGTTGATGAAATTGTTGGTAACCAAAATGTTACTATTAGTCGTAACAGACCAGATACTAACAAAAATGATAGTGTTTTTGACAGTCTGACAACAGCAAACATGGTTGATGATAATGTTAGTAACAACATGATACTATTTGTAGTAGTAACAACAGATACATCATATTTATGATAGTGTTTTTGATAGTTTGAGAACAGCAAACACAGTTGAAGAAAATGTAACAAATAATGAAGGCAGTGATGATACAGAAAAACAAGACACTGAACAAAATAAATTAAGTTGTGGTAATGTAGGTAGTTGTGGTATGGTAAGTAATTGGAAACATAATCAAGAATTGCCTAATACTAAAATTAGTTTGCGAAACTAATTCTGATGAAACTCCGGTAAGGAATCAGGAAAATTATGAAAATGTATCAGAGGTTGAAAACATTGGTGGAAATAATGGTTGTTGATTTTGGTGATGACTTTTGATGCTATTTTTCTGACAATAAAATTAATATTTATTAACAATTATTGTTTTTTTTATGTGTATATAAATAGAATTATGAAAAAAATAATTCTATTTATATACACATAAAAGCAAAAAACTGAAGGATGAAATTTCATAGTTGATTTTTTATCAAGTTCCAGTATTGGATCGGTATTTATTATTTCCTAAAAAAAATTAAACTTGTTTCATTGAAATCGGCTTGCCGGGAATAAGAAGTGGTTCAAGACAGTCAGTCATGACACTCTGAAGAGGCCCGCTATTCATTTATACATGCTTTTGAGGACAATGAATAAAACACCGAAACACCTATTAAAATTTTATTTAGGATTATGACGCAAACTATTATGAACCTTATCACAGTACACAATAACCTTATTTTCCATGGCTAATATCAATAAATTACAGTTTAGAAAATGCAATGATTCTTTGTAAGTATACAGGGTGTACTTCATTTTACACTTAAAAGATTTTACATCCAAATTAGATGAAAATATTAATCAATAATGTAAATAACTAACGCAATAATAACCTATGTACCTAAATGACTGTATTTGATGATAAATAGAGATATCATAGTTTGAAAAGCCTCGATGCATTCATTTTACCAGATATCTGTCAAAGACTACTAATATAATTATAAGACTTGATCGGAGAGGTTAACATAATTTTGAATAAGTTTATAATGGGCAGGGTATTTGCTACACACTGTATATATAAATAAATAGACTCCCAATAGACATGGCCGGACCCAACAACACGATTCCCTGTGTCGTCGGTATCAGGCGCTACGAGTACCGTGGTACCACAACACCCAGATCCGGAACAAAAATCTGCAGAACACACAAACGTTTGTTCCGCAGCGGGAATCGAAGCCGCACTTCTTGCGACGCATCCGGCTACTCGCCCGCCAGGCCATAGAGGTCGATTTTGTGTAAGCAAGTTGATAAATAAGCATTGCTTACCAAAAAAAAAAAAATGTAACAATCTATCAAAACATATTTTGTATTTTTGAGACCCCTAGGGGGATTTTTATTAACATTGCAAAGCAAATATAACAAGGCTATAATCTAAACAACTATATCTACACAAGAAAATATTATTTACATTTAGTATTTGGTTTTATATCAGTACGCGAAAACTTAGATATTCCATCGAAATATCTGCCAACAGGTAATTTTACGATTATTACCAATTATATTTGATTACCGATTGGAATTTAAAAATTGGATTCTGTAATACGCTTCCCGAATCCCGTAGTGTCACAAAAATACCGAATAGAACGGGTACTTGAAAACATATTGCAAAAAAGAAAGTACTTTGTGTGATTTTATAAGTGACAAAACATTTCAACAATTCAAATAAATTGGTCTGTAAATATTTTTTAAGTTTTACCATGACATCTGTTATTAGTGCATAGAGACAATTCGTCTAAACCATTCACATCGACACAGCAATGAGAGTATTGCTGCTTGGCGACAGAAATTGGTGGTAGCTCGGAAGAGTTCTATCAAATATGTCAAAATAATGATGATTGTGAAGCGATTAATTTATACGGATCGAAACCCACTATAACTAGAAACATTAAAACTACCGATTTAGACTTTTAGAGGAAAATGGAGTCACACAGTGTTTGATACCTAAAATAAAGAGACACATTTACGGCAAAGTCCGCAATAAACTATTTGCTTAAGGGCCTGATCAAACTAACGCGGTGACGGTGGCGATCAATACATTCACGTGAACTTTGACAACCATTTTCCTTGGATAGCCAACGCGTTGTCTGAACGGGCCCTTAACCAGCCAGTCGAACTGTGCATAGTTCTGATACAGGTCATTGTTAGGATTCAGTAAAACACAAAATAGATTCGGGCTTTGACCACTACAGCTCTGATAAGCTATATCAGAGGCTTTGTTCACAAAATAAATGTACCCGAAATGTGACCCAATTCGCTCCCTTATCGTAATTAAAATAAGTTAATTTAATTCTGAAATCACTGCTGATTAGCATCTGGTATCAAAGAGGCAAAGAAAGTTGTGAATACCATCCATGTAAAGGACCACAGTGATCTCTGGTCCTCGATTGGTTGCTCCGTCTCGGGTTGGTTGCCGTTCGGATTGGCCTGGTTGCCGTTCGGATTTGCCGGGTTGCCAATCTGATCCGGCTGGTTGCCTTGGTTATCGGCTGGTTGGTTCTGGTTGGCAGCCGGTTGGTTTTGGTTGCGATTCAAATTCAGGTCGCGGAAGAAGCCAATCTGGTGACTGTGATTCAGAAAGAAATAAACATTAAAATATATAGATAAATAAAAGTGAATGGCCCAATGTGTTGCTAAGCGAAAAACTCGATATTCGGCTGTTTTGTTTTAAAATATTCTTCATAAACAGAATTAGAATTTTTGAAAATTGCACGACTCTTTCTCCCATATAAATTGTTCTTGGTTGTCGAATTGACGTTTCGTATCTGTCACATTCAAAGACATAACGACGTGTGACGGGTCAGCTAGTGGTTGGTAGAAATATAAAATTCGTAAACTTCAATATCATAATCAAGGCTATAGGTAGGTTTTTATTACAAACAAGTCATTCAGTAATTAAAGTAAATTAATATAATTTCCAATTTCCATTATGTTAGTGAAATTAGGTTGCTGTTTATTCTAACTACTTTCAAAACGAAGGCATGTGTCAAATATTCTCAAAGATGTACGCACTGAGTTGAGTATGTATCTGAGGATGACCATCAATGGGAATAGAGTAGTGAGCTACTTACAGATATCCAGCCACCGCCAACACGATCACCAGTAGAAGCCGGGCTCCGCTGCCGTACAGGTAGATCAGCGAGGACAGCACTGCGAGCCGAGAGGCCGCGTACAGATGGTCGAGCCAGTCGCGGTGCGCCTCCTCCTCGTCGGCAGGAGGCGCGGGCGCGGGCGCGGGCGCCGGGGCGGGGACCGGCGCTGCGGGCGCGGGGGGCGCCCCACGGTACGCCGCTTGCCAACTGAAACGATCAGACATACCAATACCACTATGCTATACTGCCAAGCCGCGGCTTCACTCGCATGGTACACATAAGAAGTTGCGTTTTGGAATCGGATGTGAATAGTTTCACTGATTACCCCCACATCTAAACTATACCACAGCTTTATTAACTAGCTGGGCCACGGCCGCCCTCAATCCACCGCGTCGCCCGGCTCCTAAGGGCCGCAGCGTGATGTTAAATAGCCTACAACCTTCCTCAAGAAATGGGCTATCAAATTCAAAAAGATATAGTTCCAGAGATCCAAACAAAAAAATAAACTATATCATCTCTTTATTATTAGTATAGAAGATATATATTAATAAAGATATAAACTTACAGTGCATATTGCTGCATATATTGCATATAAGCCTGTTGCATCATCAGCATCTGATTGGCGACCGAGGCGGCATCCTGAGCTGGCATCTGCGCCCCCAAGTTATAATTCGGATATGGGGGTACCCGTCCGTAGTTATTCATCGCAGAGTTCAGATAGTTTTGCATCTCGACCGTGTGATTCTGCTGGTTCTGACTGGTCTCTGCTCTTGGGAGCACTTCTGGTTCTATGTTCCTGTGCCGGAGACCGTCTGTAGTTTCCGGGGTGCGGATAGGCTCTGCCATTTTTTTGGGAGTGCAGACTAGATGCATTGTGTGGGTGATTTGGTTTTCGTAGATTCGAAGGACATCTTTTAATACTGTGCTATCATCCAGTAACCGACCAGAGTATATTATTTTCTGTTCTTCTGTCCTCTGTGAATGGAGAATTATTGTTCATTTATATTTGAAATGTCTACATGGGTAACTAAGCAGGACGTTTTCTGAAGTAAATTCCTGTAGTCTGTGGTTCGAATATTGTGTCTTTAAAATAAATATTACTGGTTTATAAATGTGAAAAGATCTGATCATCTCTGATCTAAATCTTCGCCTAAGATTAACATAATTTTAATTTTTTTTATTGACCATTTTCTTTACAGATTCAGCCATTTCTTGGTTTAGCAATGATTTATGCACTATAGAGGATTTAATATAATAGCTTAGAGCATTTCAGTATTTCCTATTATCTGATTCTAAGGCATGTAAGTAGGCACAGGTCACAACACAGTCAGTCAACAATCTCATTATCTAATTAATAAAGCCTATTAGGCTTAACATATTGCGCATGTGCGCATTAACACGTCCTCAGAATGATGAAGGAAAACATCGTGAGAAAACTAGCATGCCCTAAAACCAAAATTTCGAAGGTATATGTCATTTATTAGTGTTCCAATAAGCGGCAATGGGCTTGCAACCTCTCATGTGAAATACTAACTACTTTCAAAACGCGGGCATGTAATAAATAGATATATGGTTTCGACATGTTCCTGCCTACCCCTAATTAGGTATCTTAGAAATTCTTTGCAGTGATTATGTATCTGAGGATGTCCATTATGGGGAATACTTTCATAAGCATGTTTGTTTTGTAATGTTCAGTATCAGGCTCTTCCAAAAGGACTTTGCCAAACCTCCCAGTATGACGCCTTTGTTGTCACAAGCATCCTACGCTACGGTAAATACTTAAGAACAGGTGCGCCATATTCTTGTTTGCCACCTTGGAGGTTATAAAAAAAACCTTAAATATGTATAAACAAATTGTATTCTTTTATTCTTTTATTATTTGTCACTTATTTTCCATAAGAATTTTGTTTACGACTGTATTGAATATAATTAAGTTTGTAAAAAAACAAGAAGTGGGTGTGGATGGTCCCTTCTATGAATGAAAATTATATTTCATTTGACATCTGTCTCTAGGGGCCCACAGTCCATTTTATTTTGTAGTCCTTAATGGTAATTACCCCTAATAAAAATTTATCAAATCAATACACCTAACAATGTCCTAATATGTAAAAAATCTAAAGTAAGGGTAAAGAATGTCTTTAACACCTAACAACATAAAGAATACTCAAAAATAGTTTACAAGCGCAGGTATGAATACCTACTTCTATTGTCATTTAATTGAACATTGTTAGTTTATTTCTTATCAACATGGTTAATTGGAGCGAAAAAATTGTTTTCTGATAAGAAATATTAAACTAGTGGATAACATGTTGAAACTGTGTTTAGTTATAGGACCTATGTAAATAAGTTTAAACAAGTTATTCACTCAGATTTTAAGTAGACTGTAAATAAACCATTTTCAGGCTGAAAATCAGCGCTGCAGTTATCTGCAGCATTTAGGCTTAAGTGACCATAGCGATTAGCTATTAGCGATAAGTGACCATAATAATTAATCAGTGGCTGAGGGACAGCAACTTGCAAATAAAATGTATTGCTGTTGCAGCTGCTTGTTGCCTGTGACAGACTCAAGCCTTATATAGGAAGATATTTTTTTAAATACCTTCTGTTAAGCAGTTATTGTATCTTATTATCTCTTCAGATAATGATGCTGCTAATACCTCATTTTCAATAATTATCTGTTTGCAAATAGTAGGTATTTTTTCGTTTGTGGGTAATCATTGACCTTGAAAATTATCTCTAAAATGTATTTCATAGTTCTGTGTCATGCAATTTTAATTTTAGTGTTTTTATTTATGATAAATTATAGTCATATTCTCCAGTAAGGGACTCTTTTATTTGTGTCCTGCCTCGCAGAAAGCCTATTCAATCGGGACATGGATGAATGATGATGACATTAATTAAACATTTTTATTGTTTGTTTCATAGCTATCTTTTTTTTATAGTCAGCATATTTAATCACTTTGGTACAACTACAGCTCAAGACAGGTTAAGACCATGGGCAGCTCACCAGTCAGCATATTTAATCACTTTGATACAACTACAGCTCATGACAGGTTAAGACCATGGGAAGCTCAGCAGTCAGCATATTTCTTGATTGTTCGTCCTCATCAGGATATAAGTACATCAATTAATAAAAATTGGACATAAATTTGAGACAAGAGAAATGCCTGTAGGTACTAGGTTAGGTACATATTATTATAATCGATAAATATCTACCTAAATCGAGAGCCGAGTTGGATAACTAATTGTGCACACTATTTGCTAAATTGTAATGCCCAGGATAGCACAAAAACTTACAGGTTTATTTGGGTAGACATCTGAGAGATGCCCCTTTAGTTGTTTCACTGTCCACGAAGACTGGCATTCGATGTTTTGGTCCTCGATCTGCTGGTTCGGCGCCTTTACAATCAGCGTCACGTTTTCTGGTATCATTGTCCAATCATCCATTAAGCTCGCGGTTAGATAATCTATATCTTGTGATTTGAAACGCACAAAAAATCACAATCGAAATGTCTCTGCACAACAAAAAGAGAACTTAAAGATTATGTCTGACGCACAATAGCACTAGAAAATACTTTTGTATTTTTCACAGTTGGGTTTAGGAAAATCAGGAAAATAGTGGCCGAGATATTTGGTTTCCGATGTAAATAAATACAACGATGTCCGAGCTCGGCACTTGTCAATTTGTGCATGAAATTATCTGTCGTTTTTCCATTGGTCCAACTCTTGTCAATGACGGATTGACGGACGTCATTATTTTCTTGTTGACAGAGCGTTCATGGTCTGTTGCTCTAATAGTTGGAGCGCTCTGGCGAGCGCAGCTCAAACGCCTTCAACCGAGCCATCTATTAGTATTTCTTTGAACAATTTGAAATCACATAATAGTTTTCAACAGCTACTTTAGTTTTACAGCTACTCACCGGTAGATGACAGTAAACCATACCCGTTCCGCTTGCTTCCTTCAAAAGTTAAAATCAAAGTTAAAGTCAAAAGGTATTATTATATTTCAAATATATTATTTTTATGTTATATATGGTCATACTGGACACGCCAAACCATATTTTTGCACTCCCAGGATGACTGGTAGAAAATGCAAATAGCATTAAGTCCTCCTAGCACTATATTGTTTGTGCGGTTGTATAAATAAATAAATAAATAAAAGGTTTCTTTTTCATTGAAATCACAAAGATCATCACACAAGCCATAATTAAGTTATTTCCTTGATGAGCATCCTGAATAGGTACGTCAACTTATTACAGACAAGTTTAATTAAATAATTTTTTATACCGATTTCTCTTGAGTACCATTTCCTAGAGCGCGGCCAGGCCCTAGTGTGTTGGCATAGAAGAATCAACTCTGATTGATTTCAAGAGCGGCGACACTTTATAAAAAAATCTGACACTGACACTGAAATAAAAAAAGTGACGATTGACAGTCCTAAAAAAATGTTTGTTTACGTTTTGGGAATTCGGTATCGGTGGTGGGTGCCGCTATCTGTTAACCAAAAAATTTAAATTTCATTATTAATACTCAACGAAAACTATATTTCCGCCGAAACTGAATTCAAAGATTTCAATTTACAACCAGCAAAGCCTCTTTAGATCTTCTTTAAATTATTATATCTAATCTCAATAACATTGAATACAGAGTTTTCAAAAATGGGTGTCACTGTGTGAGTAATGTTTTTTAGTATTATTTATTTAAAATTACAACTGTACTTCTACTAGTATTACTACTGATCAATTAAAATAAGCTTGAAATCGTATCTTATTGTGCTTTCCACAGTTTACAGCAGTATCCTGTGCCCGACAACAAGACGGGGACGTATGTTATAGAGTTGCTAACAAAGAGAATTCTTGCACTTGGTGCCACTCAACAGGGATCGTTTCTGGTGGATTGTGAGAGTTATCTTTCACTCCCTATGGGTATGTTTGATACTTCCTCTTATTTTTAATAACAAATAACTCTGATTCTATTAATCTATTATTCTAATTTTAATCTATTTATCTTCTATTACAAATTAGACCAAAAGTTTGGATAATTACTACAATTGGCTGATGTGATCCAAATATGCCATTTAGATGCATTGGAACTAGGGCATTAAGAACCGGCCATATTTTAAGAACCGGTTTTTTCAATTCCAGTTCCAACACAGAACCGGGTACCCGATTCTTTCGGTTATTTTAATAATTTATTCGAATTTTGTTTCGAATTTGGAAATAATTATTTTTCATTTTCAATCTCCGATTCTGTCTGCTTGTTCCCTCCACAAGCAGACGTCAGAACTATCAAATGTACTATGTAATGTAAATGAACTATTTATGATCTAAGATCTGCAAATATTTGTCTCGGTCTGGGTGTTTCCTAAGTATAATTACGTATGTATTTACAAAAAAATAATATTTATGTAGTATATCAGTCATGAGTATTGTATCCCATAATATAAGCTCTGCTTAGCTTGGAGCTAGATGATGCTGTGTGAAAATGTTCAGCATTATGTATTATCTATGTATGTATCAGTTATGTGAATTTTGCTTTAATTATAATAACATTAATTAATTTGCAGATGTAAATGTACCAACAAAGACAGTACACATCCTGCACAACTCTGAACAACCTGCCTCTGTTTTCTCCATCCTCGAGAGTGGTTCTAAAAACATCCACGTCATTGCCGATGGACTGTTTGATCTGTTAATGATGAAGCTTTCTCAACATTATACGTCCAAGAAACAGACCAAGATTGAGAGCAAAGGGCCTAGGTTTGAGCTCGGAGACTTCTGTGTTAAACTTGGCTCAGTCACCATGAACCAGAATTTTAAGGGGATCTTAATTGAGGTGAGTGTCATTCTCAGACTCATTGTCTGAAAATATTATTAATCGTGATTGTAATTATCTAAACTAATATTATAAAGACAATCGCTCAAGAACAAGACTAGTGGAAAGGATTGGAAGAGGCTTTTGCTAGTGGGCACACAGATCTAGACATTAACAACCCATAAACAAACTGCCTGTTAACCAATTATCTAAAAAAAGGCTTTAATTCAATAGAATACATAAAATATTAGAAAGAGATACAAGATGAAATATTCTACAGAGATAAGTTTTGCTGTAGAAACTAATTAGTTTCGGAGATTTCCTTCAGAGAAACGGACTAAAGTAATTACTTATACCATTTAAAAAAATATTTCACCTTTTTTTAAAATGGTCCCATTTTTTAGACATTCACCTTTGTATAACAAAATCTGTTGGTATGCAGAATCTTAAGGGTGAACACAGGCTGTATATTATCCCGTTAAAATAAAAGGGCTTTTCTCAGAGACCAATTTTGGTAAAGTAAGTCGACGTAAAAACGTTCGAGCGAATGCGTTTCTTACGAACGCTGCCTTAACAGTAAGTACTACTTTTCATCAGTTACTTTTTATTAGCTAAAAAGTAGAAATTTAAAAAAAGTTGTATATTTTAAGTAAATTTCACGTGTGCGAAGCCGTGGACAGTAGCTAGTTAATTATAAACACCCAACAGACATACATCCTGACCCCACTAGGATTCCCTGTATCATGGGTGTCAGGAATTACGAGTACCGTGGTACCACAACATCCAGACCCGGAAAAAATATCTGCATAACCGTTTCCGCACAGTGAGAATCGAACACGCACCTTTTGCGTCATGGCTGGCTACTTGCCTGCCATTCAATTGTCGCCGTCATCTAAGAAGTTCTTTATGGAAAAACTAGTTTCTGCCCGCGGCTTCGCCCGCGTGTTATGTTGATAAACCACCAACTTTTGTATCAAACCATTCAGTTTTCAATAAAAATTTCAGAACTTTATTGCACAACTCCTAGGGGTAGTTTTAAAAAATTCAAAAATATTTGTTTTATTATTTATTTTAAAGTTTATTTGTACCGAGTTTTGAGCGAATCTCTCCAAGGAATAAAAAAAACCATAGAAACTAGAGACACTTCTTCTATCCTTGTCACACTCATGCGATAGATATATCCTCGTCTCTTTCATACCCATACATCGAGATCCATGCTTCTCGTCCATCCAATATTACTACCATGTTTCCATTAGGGGTTGATTTTCGAAAATACGATTAGCCTATGTGTTATTCCAGAACCTCAATTATCTACATTCAAAATTTCATCAAAACCGATTTAGTAGCTACGGAGATACGTGGTGACAAACATTCAACACAACACACAGACTTTCGCATTTTTTATATCACTAGCTGTACCCGCGACTTCGTACGCTATTGCCATCCCTGACTATCCCGACTATTCGCATTTGACCACAGTTTGTCTCACATTCAGTAACGCTGTAGACTCCGGTGAAGCACTCTTATCAACAAAGGAACTTTTTACTTTGGGTTTGAAAACTCCCAGGTTGTAATTCTCAGAATTACAAACTGGTTCATTACCAAGGATTCAAAAAAATAATATTAGTCGGTTTACAATTGGCGAAGATATCGCGTAACAAACACACACGATAAAATAAACATACAGTCGAATTGAGAACCTCCTCCTTTTTTTTGAAGTCGGTTAAAAACTACAAAAAATATGTACTTACCTAAATGAAATTTTGTAATTTTTACGTAAAAAAAACGTTCATGTTTTACGTTCGGAGTGGCGTTACTAACTTTGACAATAGCAATACCAACTCAGCGTACACTACAAAGTGCACTTACGCCAGCTTAAGATCGATCGTTAATTCGTGAAGAATTAACACCTCTTACTTGGTATCCTCAAAGATCTACTCACTGAGTATATATCTGAGGATGTCCACCATTGGGAAGACAGTCGAGAGCGTGTTTGTTTTTTTGTTTGGACTGCGCATTTTTTACAATCTTTTAAGTACCTCCTTTCTAACAAAAAAAGAATTAATGAAATCGGACTATGCATTAATGAAATACAACTAAGTACACACATTTTGACTTTCATCCCCTCTCCCAAGGGAACCAGGCTGAATTTCGGAATAAAACGTATCCTATGTCCTATTCCGTAGTATGAACTCAAATCTCAAGATGAGCCCTACCTTCAAAGGTTCCCGTACAATCCGGGTTTCAAGTTATTTGGACCTAATACTGAGGGTTGTGATGTCTGTTCTACTTAATAAACAGATAAAATTTAGAGAACGTTTAGATATAGTCCACCTCTGTAGAAAGACATCGAAATTGCCTGCATAGAGTTGGAGCAGTTCATAGTTATAAGCGTTTGTAGCCCACCATCTGCCTGATTCGATATTTTTGAAAAAGTTATTGTTGACATTTTGTTTAAATTATCTAAATCAAATAAATACATTACATGCTGAGATTTTGATACTTGAACATAACTCATCAAATACTAGAATAATTATAGTTATTTCAATCGTTTGATTTGAAGCCTCAATTTATGGAGCCTACTCGAATAACCGACACTTCGGCCACATGTATAGACAATATCTTTGCCAAAAAATAGGAGTAAAAAAGAGTAGTAATAGGAACTAAATAGGAGTTTAATTAGCAATATTAGGTCGGATCATCTCAGTCAAATAATTAAAATAGAGATTAAAAAAAAAACTTGAAGAAAGAAAAATTACTTGTATACCTATGACTAAAGATAGATTGGAGAAACTAAAATTGAATTTAACTTCTGTATTTCCATATGTATATGATAATAATAATCCAAATAATTTATACAACACATTTTTTAAGAAATTTAGTGATGTGTTCAATTCAATTTTTAGATCGAAATCTATCATGGTCTCTGACGGTAAAAAAATCAGTGATGGCAACAGCAGCAATACATAAAATCAGAAATAAATTGTATGATCTTTATGCTGAAAAACAATATAATTTTAATGAGGAGTTTAAAAAAAAAGTCAAAAATTATTATACAATTTTTAAAAATGTTTGTCGTGAATAATATCTCGTCATTTGAGTTTTTTTTTAAAACTAGCCAAGACAAAGTGAAAGCCACTTGGAAAGTAATCAACAGTAAGACTGGAAGAGTCACAACTAAGAACAATAAGTTTAATTTGAAAATCGGCAATGCCACCGTCAATCAGGATGGTTATGTAGCTAATGCGTTCGAAAACTTTTTTACCGACATTCCAGTCTCTACCACAAAGTCCTCTCCTATAGAAGCAGAGTCATTTTTAAAAGTAAACTTAATGGAATGCAAAATTCAATTCAAATTTGATTATGTAAATAGTGATGACATAATAAAAGCTTTCAACCTCATAAATGTTAAGAAATCCACAGACCTCAGGGGCGTCTCTGTTCGCGTTGTGAAAACATTGATTGGCATAATTGCGCCCGAACTAGCTTTAATATTCAACGAGTGTTCCCTGATTTAATGAAACACAGTAAAATAACTCCACTTTTCAAATCGGCACTTGTTCTGACCCTGGTAATTTTAGACCTATCTCAGTACTCCCTATATTTAGTAGTGATTGCGTAGACCAAGACACTACACCATTATGGTATTAGGGGCGTTGCTCTAGACTTTCTCACCTCCTATTTAAGTGACAGAGTACAAAGAGTTGACGTGAATGGAAAGCGTTCTCCGAGGTCTTTGGTTACTATGGGTGTACCGCAGGGATCAATTCTTGGACCATTTTTATTCTTAGTATACATTAATGATCCCCCATCTTGTGAGGGATCATGAGGTTGTATTGTTTGCAGATGACACGTCACTTTTTTCAAATTAAAGCGACGACAAACCTACGACGATGTAAACAATGCAATCTCTAAGGTTGTAAAATGGTTCAATGTAAACAATCTTCTACACACAGCTAGACTAGTTTACTTCAGCTACTTCCACAGCATTATGTCGTACGGTATACTGCTGTGGGGGAGTGCTGCAGATATAAATAACGTGTTTGTGCTGCAGAAGAGGGCTGTTCGAGCAATTTATAATATGGGCCTCAGAGAATCACTTCGTCAGAAGTTTAAAGAAATAAATAAAGGGTCTTCCAATAGGCACGTCCGAACTTTGGCAGTTGGTAGCGGCCATCTTGTTGAAGCTGTAGTGTATGGTAGTGTGCGTGCGCCGGGCACGCGTGTATGCATAGTTCAACTTCAGTCTACAATAAACGGTTGTACTAGCTAAGCGTGTTTCCTTGATACCGACATAACAGTGGCGACGAGGATGTTCTGTCGCGCGAGGCCCGTGCCGTACGCGCTACGAGACCGGGTGGATGAGGAGCTGGACGAAATGCTGCGTACCGGCGTCATCGAGCCCGTCGAAAGCGCGGACTGGGCGACTCCACTGGTACCTGTGCGTAAGGCTGATGGTGGACTCCGTATCTGTGCCGACTATAAGGTGACATTGAACCCTGTTTTGCTGATCGATAGATATCCTTTACCGCGTATCGATGACCTGTTAGTCAAACTGAATGGGGCTAAAATACTGTCGAAAATAGATCTTTCCCAGGCGTATAATCAGATTGAGTTGGAAGATCCTGATAATTTAACCGTCATAAACACACATAGGGGGCTATTTAGATATAAAAGATTAGTCTATGGATTATCCTCGAGTCCAGGTATTTTCCAACGAATAATGTCGCAACTCCTTAATGATATTCCTAATGTTCAGGTATTTTTGGATGATATTATCATAGGATCGGCTACTATGATTGAACATTTAGAGATCTTAGAAAAACTATTTAAAAGATTGCATAGCAACGGAATAAAACTAAAAAAAAATAAGTGTTTTTTTTATGACCAATGAAGTAAAGTACTTAGGTTTCATTATATCGGCAGATGGAATCAAGGCCGACCCGGGGAAAGTAGAAGGTATATTAAACATTCCACAACCTAGTAATGTTACGGAGTTGAAGTCATTTTTAGGTACCATTAACTTTTATGCGAAATTTGTAAAAAAATTAAGCGCCATTTTAGCGCCCCTGTATAACTTGCTTAAAAAAGATATTACGTGGAGATGGGACCAGGAGTGCGAGTTAGCATTTAGAAAAGTGAAATCGATTTTAACTAGTGTAGATGTCCTTGCGCATTACGACCCGAACAAGCCTTTGTTTTTGACGTGCGATGCAAGCGCGCGCGGCCTGGGCGGAGTGTTAACTCAGCTGTGCGAAGGGGAGTACGCGGGCGCAGGGGGCGGCTCGCTGCGGGAGAGACCGGTTATCTATGTTTCGCGCTCACTATCCACTGCTGAGAAACATTATTCGCAAATCGAACGGGAGGCGCTGGCGATCGTGTTTAGCTTAGAAAAATTGCATCAGTACCTGTATGGAAGGCGTTTTACATTGCGCACCGATCACAAACCGTTGGTTACCATCTTTGGACCTAAACAGGGGATTCCGTCAATGGCAGCGAGTCGGTTACAACGTTGGGCCATTAAATTAACAGCGTATACTTACGACATTGAATTTGTAAGATCTCAAGATAATGGAGCGGACGGGTTGTCCCGATTACCAGCGCGTTCGTCTTGCCAACAAAAAACAAGGGCCCCCGAACAAACGTTCTTGCATTTCGCGCAAAATGCAATGCTAATGGACTATCATGAAATTAAAAGACAAACTAGTCGAGATTTATTATTAGGTCGAGTTTTGTCTTACCTCAGAGACGAGTGGCCATCTGATAACGTAATAACTTCGCTCAGACCTTATTTTAATCGCAAGAAAGAGCTATATGAAGAGTTAGGTTGTGTTATGTGGGGTCACAGAGTCGTTGTACCGGAAGTATGTAGGCCTAAAGTATTATCCGAGTTACATGAGGCGCATATGGGTATCGTCAAAACTAAAGCGTTCGCTCGAAGCTATGTATGGTGGCCAGGCATTGATGAAGCCATTGAATCAATATGCCAAACTTGCGGCACCTGCGCAGCGGAGGCGGACGCGCCACCGCGACACGCGCCCTGTCCGTGGCCCTGGCCAGATAAAGCATGGGCTCGGGTACATCTAGATTTTCTGGGGCCAATCAACGGCAGGATGTATTTGGTTTCAGTAGATGCTAGGACCAAATGGATAGAAGTTAGTCAAGTACCAAGTACAGCAGCGTGTCACACTATCGCCAGATAGGGACGCCAAAGTAAGACAAGCTCAAAACAGGCAGCAGAAGTTTGGGTTATGTGGTTCACGTGAACTACGTTCTGGCGATGAGGTTTGGCTACGCCAGTACAGAGGAGCGGATAGATGGGTGCCGGGGAAAGTGACGGAGAAATTGGGTGCTACAGACTACAGGGTAACCGATGCGGTAGGTAGGGAGTCGCATAAGCATGTTGATCAGCTTAGGCAACGTAAACGGAGTTCACTCATCTGTCCTTCTAGCCCGTCCTTTAGCAAAGAGTTCACGGAGGAAGCAGCGGGTGATGGTGGAAGGATCAGTCCGAGCCATTCTCGGGAGAATGCATCTGAAATATTACCAGAGGGGAATGACGTCCAAGATCAATTCCAGGACTGTGAAGAACCACCAGCGTCGGCCTTGCCTACTTCTGAACCGATCCAGCCCCGTCCTATGCGCCAGTGTCGGTTAAATAGTAAGCCACCTAATTACAAAGTTTAATTGTGTAATACCGATAAGGTTATAGCATATAGGTATAGCATAAGTATATATTTTGTTTAGAAAACAATTACTTACCTTCATAAATATTAATAAGTAATAATAGACTACGGGTATTAAAATAAGGGTGGAGGATTGTAGTGTATGGTAGCTACATCTGTCAAATTGGTTGTCATTTATTCATTCTGTTTTGCCAAATCATCATGGATAGCTATAGCATTCAACAACACGTGCAAATGATAAAATTGTTTTATCAAAATGAGTGTTCTGTTCGGGCAACGCACAGCGCGCTTCGCCCATTTTACGGTCGCCATAATCGTCCTACCGAGAGGACTATTCGTCGAGTGGTGGATAAATTTGAGTCCACTGGTTCGGTAAATGATCGACCAACACCCGTTCGTCAACGAAACGCAAGGTCTGCCGAAAACATCGCCGCTGTCCGTGAGAGTGTGCAGGAGAATCCGAGGCAGTCGATTTCGCGTCGCTCACAAGAACTCGGCCTTTCACAGACCACAACTTGGCGAATTTTGCGTCGTGACTTGGGCCTGCACCCGTATAAAATTCAACTCACCCAGGAATTGAAGGTAAACGACCATAGACAACGACGTGTGTTCGCTGAATGGGCACTGGAGCAGTTAGCAACTGACCGCAATTTTCACAGAAAAATTTTCTTCAGCGATGAGGCCCATTTCTGGATGAATGTACGTAAACAAACAAAATTGTCGAATTTGGGACGATACCAATCCACATGAGATCCAAGAGCGTCCAATGCATCCCGAAAAGTTACAGTTTGGTGTGGGTTTTGGGCTGGCGGCGTCATCGGGTCATATTTCTTTGAGAACAACGTTGGCCAGGCCATCACTGTCAACGGCAAGCGCTATAGGTCGATGATTACCAATTTTTTTTGGCATGAACTGGATCATCTGAACACCAACGATATGTGGTTTCAACAAGACGGCGCTACGTGCCACACAGCTCATGCCACATTGAATATTCTGCATGAGAGATTTGAGGGCATCGTCATCTCACGTGGAGCTGATGTGAACTGGCCACCGAGATCGTGTGACTTAAACCCGTTAGACTTTTTCTTGTGGGGTTTTCGTAAGTCGCAGGTATATGCGAATAAACCACAAACCACAGCGGCCCTCAAAGCCAACATAAACTATGCCATAGGTCAAATTCAGCCTGATTTATGCGCAAAAGTCATGGAAAATTGGATATCTCGCATGCGCTCCACCCAGAGAAGCCGTGGCGGACATTTGAATGATGTCATATTCCACACATAATGGCATCACTAAATCTTTCAAATAAATAAATAATTTCGATAATATCTCACACACACTTTGTTTTATTTAAATTTAATGACATTTAATGGACATGATTAATGAAAGACCTATAATACATACTATGATATAATGACATTTTCTTGTCAATACATCTATGAAAATCTGATTTATGTTTACAAAAATATTAATTTGTTTAAGAAAAAAAGCGATTATCAAAATGTAAATACCAGAAATAAAGATAAACTCGCTGTTGCCACTTGTAGACTCCATGCTCGTATGCTTTTATAACAAACTCCGAAGAGATATACAAAAATTGACAGTTAACAAATTTAAAAACGTAATAAAATAAAAAGGCATACTATAAAATATCTGATTATGTAGATGATAAAAACTCTTGGGATTGAATATGCTCCAACTCGTTGTTTTGTAAAAGGATCATTAAAAAGAATAACCAGCCTTGTTTTCTTGCCTTTCTTTCCTGGCTTGGTCGCGGAAGAACAGGCAGTAGATAAAACCTACGTTTCAAAGTGATCCTTGTGATTTTAATGAATATATGAATTTTGACTTTGACTTTGACTTTGTATTTTCTGAACTACAAGACAGATGACCTTGAAATATTTACGGGACAATCTTTAAAGTACCTCCTTTCTAACAAAAAAAGAATAAATGAAATCGGACTACGCGTTAATGAATTACAACCAAGTACACATTTTGACTTTCATCCCCTCTCCCAAGAGAACCGTGCTGAATTTCGTGATAAAAAGCATCCTATGTCCTGTTCCGTAGTATAAACTCAAATCATGCCCAGTTTCATTTGATTATATTTAGTAGTTTCAGCGTGATGCGCGTTCCAGATACAGATAGACAGCAGACAGACAAAATTTTTAAAAATTACATTTTTGGTTCACTTTCGATGATTCAAATTCCATTTTTTTTTTAATATCTTTAATGTACAGAATTTTACCTGTTACATTCTTATTATAATATAGATTTGGAATTCAATTTGTTTCAGGTGGAATACAGACCGTGTGTGATGGCAAATGCCGTGTGGGGCCTCCTTCGAGAGTTCCTGCAAGGCCTCCTCGGGCCCTCCATTCCGGTGCAGCCCCCACAACACCTTATGTCAAAAATGAACGACATATACACACCCATCGATACTATATACCAGTATTTAGAACATTTCAGTGCATATAGAAAGATTGCAACCGGTCTAAGGACACAGTGATGTGTATTTTGTGAGAGTTTTTTTAAGATTTACTGTTATTAATTATAAGTCTATTATTTCTTCCTTTTTATTATAGACCCAACAGACATGACTCCACACTAATATTCCCTGTGTCGTGGGTATCAGGAACTGCATGGTACCACAACACCCAGACTTAGAACTAATGTATGCAGAACATTGAAGCATTTGTCCCTCAGCGTGAATCGAACCCGCATCTTTTGCGTCGATTCGGCTACTTGCCCGGCGCGCCATCTAGGTCTTCATAATGCCAAAGTACCGACAACCGTGGGGGTGAACGAGTTCTTGATTGGAGACCGCGTCTTTGCAAACGTAGTTTGGGGCGCCCCCCGGCTAGGTGCTCCGCCTAACCATAATTTAATGAATAGTACCTGAATTATATTTTATATTTATTTGCGTAATACGTACGTACGTTTAATACGTACTCAAAACGGTGAAGGAAAACATCGTGAGGAAACCGGCATGCACTAGAAACAAACGTTCGAAGGCATGTGCCAACATGTGTGTTAGTGTTCCAATAAGCGGCGATGGCCTTGAAACCTGTCACGTAGAATGCTAACTTGCAAAACGCGGGCATGTATCAAATGTAATGTTTGGACCCTCATACTACCCCTACTTGGTATTCTCAAAGATATACTCACTGAGTATGTATCTGAGGATGTCCACCATAGGGAAGACAGTCGTGAGTTTGTTTTTTTAGTACTTGAATTTTACGTCTAAATTCTAAACCATTTCAGCTGATGACGGCAGGAAAAACTAATTTAAACACAGTGTGTATATCTGACTCTAAAATGTGTACGAATTCTCAATTCTAAAACAAACAACACTCCGGCTTTAACGGAAAATGCCTGGACGTTGTCTGTTTTGTTATTTTTTTTAACTTGTTTGTTGTAGTGTTTAAGGTATTTGTCTACTAAAGACTTGAATGTAAATCTATTGTTCGGAACAAAGACGGGGACGTATGATACATTCTTCAATTGATTGAATTAAGTCAGACATTCAATCAGTGCTAGCGAATGTGTTTACAACTATTTTATAGTATAAGCTGCTTTACTATAAAATTAAGATTACACATAAACGATTTTCGCATAAAATTTAAGATTACACATCGTTTAAAATAAACGCTCGTAAAATTGTTTTTAAACTTCATGGTTGAAAACTGGTGAAATTTGTTTTTTTTTAATTCTATGATTTCAAAGACTATTTATTTAACTAATTAATCGTTTTTAATTCGAAGTGATGTTCGAGTGTGAATTTCGGGTGATTATTGTGTTCTTTCTGAATTGTAAGTAGCAACTTAAATATATATTTTTAAGTGTCATAAGTTTATCATGTTTGCGTGTCTGCCTCTGGCATCGTAGCTCGAAAACGGTTGAACCGATTTTGATTAAGTGTTTTTTGCTTGAAAGGTGACTTGATAAATAATAAATAAATAATGCTTAAAATTCATCACACACAGTATCATCTAACACAAACTAAACAGAGCTTGTGTTATGTGAACTACATGTATTCAGTATTCATTTATTTCAAACCATAGGGACATATAGAACACTTGGTTACGTCAGTTTACAGTTGGTCACAATTTAAAAAACAGGTACATTTACAACAAAACAGATTATGAGGCAGCTGTATAGGGGCTTTGTCAAACAATTATATGTAAAATAATATAAAATCTTAATTACTATGTCACAAGTATAACAATTATATATTAAATATGTAGCGGCGGTATTTACAGAAGCCTTGTCAATCAAATATTATAACATGTCGAATGGTGGCAGCTGTACAGAGGCTTTGTCAGTTAACATTTGCGAAGTCACAGAGCTAGAAGTATGTAGACACCATGCGTGTTTATCATTCAAGTAATCATTAATAGAATAATATGCTTTGTCAGTTAAGTTTTGTTTAATACATTTCTTAAATTTATTTTTAGATTTATAATGTCTTTAGGAATTCTATTGTAAAAACGCACTGTGTTACCCATAAAGCTCTTGTTCGTCTTCTGCAATCGAAATGCTGAGTTTACTAGTTTGTCTTTGTGTCTTGTATTTATACTATGGACATCAGAACGCTTCTTATAGTTCTGCATGTTTTTACGTGCATACATAATGTTTTCGTAAATATACAATGCAGGAACAGTTAATATTTTAATTTTATTGAACACATCTCTCAGAGATGCTCTTGAATTAAGATTATAAATCGCTCTGATAGCTCTTTTTTGGAGAACAAAGACTAAATTTACATCTGCTCCTGACCCCCACAGCAATATTCCATAACTCAATATGCTATGAAAATAGGCGAAGTAAACAAGCCTAGCAGTTTCCACGTCTGTCAATTGCCTTACCGCTCTTATAGCATAGATGGCAGAGCTTAGCCTATCTCCTAGTTTAGTAATATGAGGCCCCCATTGTAACTTACTACCTATAGTTATTCCTAAAAATGTTGTAGTGTCCACTAAATTTATATTTTTGTTCATCAATATGACGTCTCTGCTATTTCTTATTTCATTTATCAATGAGAACTTGACATAATTAGTTTTAGATGGATTTAGTAATAAATTATTTGCAGAGAACCACTTGCTTACTAGTTCTAGTGCGTCATTAATCAGATTTAAGTCAGTATTTTTTGACATATACATCTGCTTGACTGATATACATCTGCTTTTATTTTTATGAAGAGTGTTCATAGCCGTATGAAGATCATCAGCTCTTTTCTAGTTGATTAAGAGATGTGATTCTAGTCTAGAATTTAATTAATGCAGATTTTTTGTAAAGTAAATTTATACTGCAAATACTGTGTATAAAGGTGAATGGTATTGTTTAAATATGTTAAAACGCTTGCCCGTTTCGGACATACTGGTCTTAAATCTAATTAGAAGTTGGAATTTTCCTAATAAATAAGAAGGAACCTATAATATAATAGTATCTAACTATTCTGTTAACTGTTCAATATAATATTATTATAATTCAATATATATAATTTAAAACATGTTCAATTGTCGTCCTCGCAAAAATCTCATCTAGAAAGCATTTGATTGATATTTTTGAGTTATAAATGATCTTAAATCGTATATTTTTGTGTGCAATTAAAGTTGTTTAATGTTTCAGTACCCCTTTGCTCTTTAGTGCAGCTGGACTTAATAAATTGTGGGATTGACAACGAGGAAAACGTTTTGCAAGGGAACGTGACGATCGGACAGTACCCATGGCTGGGCATACTTTACTATACATACTGTGAGTTTTATCATACTGTGCCGTCTCTTTGATTACTATAGCCTGATATTTTGGGACTCTAGTTAAATGCTGAGACATACATTTTTAGAAGCAGTAGCTCCTTGTTAATGGCTCGTTCGGGGAAATACTACCAACATATCTATTTCTACCGCCAAGCAGTAATAGTCGCATTGCTGTGTTCTGGATTGAAGGATTCCGGTGAAATTACAGGCACATGAGATTTTCCTCTGATTCGGCAATGCGTAGTACTTCCCCGGACAAGCTCTTTCACAAGGAGCTCTACAACTGCTAAAATATCTTGGGGTAGACCTACGTCCAGCAATTCAGGTAATGATAATGGTATTTCAGATGGCGACGGTGATGAGACCAGGGCGGTTACCACAGTGGCTCTCATACATAAAGAGTTCGTTATAGCGGTGGCAGCGGACATAGGGCCGATGCCCAAGACGGATTTCAGGTTAATAAAACTATCCCAACCCTAGCGATTAGGGACAGCCCTAGTCAGATGTCAAAATGGTCTTCTCTATTAATGGCGTCCCGGCAAAGATTGGTTACTACAAGTTTAAAATATGAATTTACATTTAAAGATCCACCTTGGCTTTTAACTATTGTACATATTATTTGCCTAACTTGAAAAATATTAAATCTTTGTGAACAAAAAACACAATGGTTAACATTTTCTTGTTAAACCCAAATAAAATGAGCATCTTAAATTTATCTACCCTATACTAATAAAAAAGCTGAATACATTGTTTGTTTTTTTTGTTTCTTTGTTTTTTGTTTGAACGCGCTAATCTAACTACCGGAGTCGGATTTAAAAGCTAGTAATCAATAAACACCCAACAAACATACATAGCTGACCCCACACTAGGGTTCCCTGAAGTCACAACACTCAGACCTGGAACGAATATCTGCAGAACATGCAAACATTTGCCCTTCACCGGGAATTGGATCCGCACATCTTGCGTCGCTATCTGGCTATCTGCCCGCCGCGCCATTGAGGTCGTCATCTCATTGGTCTTATCAATATTATTCCAGACGCAACACCCGTGTGCTACTCGGTGAATATTGGAGCGCTCAAGGTCGACGCGTGCGCAACTATGTCCTTCATCCAGAATATGGAGACACTCTAAACACTGTAGCGCTCATACAGCTCAAAGATATTGTTAACCATAGTAAGTTATCATCGCCGTCATTACTCGTTAGAGCTGTTCTAGGATTCACCGAAATTGGGCTATTCTCATTGTGGCCCTGTGTTGTACGACCAGATAATGCACTGCCCGATAATCCGCAACCAGTCTTCCAATTATCAGGCCGTGCTATTGCACAATATATTATACCAACTTACCAATTTATATAATGAGGAATCGGTACTTACCTGCACCTTAGACAAATCACTATTACGTTTATTAGATGTTGGCGGCTAAAATAATGTAACCATAAACTTTATTATGTACAAATAAATAAAAACAGTATGTCTTAAAATTGCGATTAATATCGAAATAAACAAACATTCTGAACTTAATGATATGTAAATATACAAACATACTGAACTTGATAATATGTAAATATACAAATTTACTGAACTTGATGATAATGTACATTGTAGGTTATATTCTCTACTGTAGTAATTGTTCTTTCCACCTTCGTTTACCTAAAAAATAAAATAAGGTTTTTACGCGTGACATGTCGTGAATTATCGTACTTTCATAAAATAAAATGATGGTCAAAATTTGCCATTCTCTGTACAAAGTTAATCAATTATTTCTATGGCTACTGTTATGAGGCAATAGTATTATTTTGTTCGCAGAAGATATAAAACCTCTATGTCCGCCACCAGAAAGGTTGCGTGATCCAGTCTTCTACGTTGTCAAGTTTACAAACGGTAATTATGCAACTTACCATGGCCATTATAAAACTGACCATCATAAATGTATACAATTGTATAACTAACAATGGTAATTATATAACTAACCATCTTAAATGATCAACCAATCATGGTAATTTTACAACTGACAATGGTACTTTACCTATGCAACTAACCATAATTATTATTATACAAAAAAGCATTATACTTATTTATAGAACTGTATATGATTGGAGATTTGAAAGAAAGAAAGAAAATACATTTATTTACCACAACACAACACAACAGGTGACAAAATACAGATCAAAATAAAAACACACAGAAAAGCTACATTAAAACATTTATATATATATATATGTTTTAATGTAGTTAGTGTATGTAGTGTCTTTATATAAATTAAAAATGATAATATTAAAAAGATGCGTTGTGTGGGGTCAAAAGGTCCCTGTCTCAGCATAATGCTGCACCAAACCTAGGAAAGATGTAGCGCTGAACAACGATTATACAACGATTTATAAAAATAGCATCATATAAATATCTAAATGCGAAATTTATTACAATTTAAAAAGCATTTTAAAGGGGTTCTATTTAATTCCAGATTATAATAACCTACAAAAACAAGTAATACCGGTATCCCATGTACCATCGAATTTATGCAGGGATTTCTACGTGGTAGCTAATGTAAGTACTATTGTCATCTCATTTACCGCCAGAAATTTGCGAGAATCGAACCAGCACATCTTGCGTTTCGATCGGTCAGGTCGCGTTGGCCGTCACCTAATACAATAGGGTAGAAACATACAAAAATATCATTATCAATGATCAATTATTGTAATATAATCTAAACATCATTGGCAGCGTAACTTGTTAAAATAATATGATGAATGAGATGTCATAATGAGTTGTTTCCAGTTGTACAGTAGGAGGAGGCGTCCGCCGCACGTCGCGTGCGCGGTCGCTGTGGACGAGGACGCTCCGTGCGTGTGGGACGCTGGACACGCGCTCGCAGCCAGGGACGTCTGGGGGCGCTGGCTGATCGTACGTACACTGCGCCCTGTAACTAATGCTCACTGTGCCCTGTTACTGACGTACACTGTGCCCTGTAACTTACGTACACTGTGCCCTGTAAGTGATGCTCACTGTGTCCTGTAACTTACGTACACTGTGCCCTGTAACTAACGCTCAATGTGTCCTGTAACTTACGTACACTGTGCCATGTAACTAACGCACACTGACCTGTAACTTACGTACACTGTGCCCTATAACTAGTACACCGTTCCCTGGTTCTAACTCACATTGCCCTCACTGTGCCCTGTAACTAACTTACACTGCGCCCTGTAACTTACGTGCACTATGCCATGTCTATGTATAATATACTCATTTACAAAAATATTTAATTAGACGTATATCGGTCAAGTAGTTCCCAAAACACTGGGAACTACATGACCGATAATGCTTTGGGAACTACATGACTGCAAGCAAGCAATATCATACCAAAATTTGTCCCGCGGTAGGAATCGAACCTGCAACCTTTTGATGATCCTATATTCAGTTACAATGTGGTGGCAATAGAACAAGGTGGACTCATTTATTGAGAAAGAGTATTAGTGTTTTGGTCTATTATTTTCAGCTAGGGATAGGGGTTCGGGGCCCGGGCTGCGGGGCTCCCTCGAGGTACTTGGATATGGGCAGCTACTTCCCTTGGATCGAGCACAGCCTCTCGAAATTCAACCAGATCACCATATCCAAACTGTCCAAGCAGAAATACGTACTAAGAGGTAATTATATAATTAATGCTTAAAAGCATTCTCTTCCAGATAACCTTTGTGTATTGTGTTAAAAGAAGCGTCGTATTGCACAGAATTACTCGAATACATAATAATAATACATAACGCTCGTACGGCTGACTCTCGCACTTGGCCGATTTATTTGTTTCCAGGGGGCAGTTCCTCGAAGCAAAGGTTCGGTGACTGTGACTATGAGGAACGGTCGGGTCAGTTGATGTTCCGGGAGCTCATCGTGTTGGATACAGACAACACGCAGTTCCAGTTTATGACATATAATGTAAGTATCTTATATATACATATACTAAGGCTTCGCCCGCGTGGTACCTAAATAAAAAGTAGCCGATTAAAAATAGTAAAAGGCAGTGTTCCTAAGAAACGCATTTGCTCCACCGTCTTTTCGTCGACTTACGTTGCAAAATAGTGCGTGTGAAGTATTACTGAATAAGATAAAGAATAATAACATTTAACATATTAATATTAGCTGACGATATTTGTCTACAAGAGTTTACTTTCATTTCTGTGCTTTATTGGTGCTAACTAAATACAATTCTTTCTATACTTTTCTTTATAGCTGACGATATTTGTCTACAAGAGTGTAATTTTGTCCACAGTTGATGAAATTTGTGTGATTGAATGTATTTTTGGATAAAACCGTCGATATTTGTCTACATGTATGTTTTTTTTTGGAATTTTTCTGGTTTTAGAAGATGCTGTGCGAAAAGTCCAGTTTTTATCTTATTATTGTCCACAACTGACGATGTTCATTAATAATAGTGTACTTTTGTTTACAGCTGACGATATTCGACAACATAGAATATAAATGTCTCACCCTGGAGCTGACGAATGCCTCCGCGGTCTCTGAGATGCGAATCAGTCACTTGTGTCCGCGCAAGATCGACGGCAGCCCCTGCCACTACTATAATAGTAAGATAAGATAAGATACATTTAATTGTTCCACTGTTTGTTATGTAAAAGGATCATTAAATAATTATTAAATAAAATAATCACATACTATCACGATAAAGGCATTTAGTTTAACAATGTTGTTACAAACAGTTCGTATAAATATTTAGGTACTTAACTTACATTGAGTAAATCTAGATTAATCACTATTCTAACTAGGTTTATTTAATGTATAAAATAATAATTTGCTTAATAATATCTAATAGCTTCTTTGCATCATAATAAACAAAATATGTCCACCCTG
Source organism: Perizoma affinitatum (assembly GCA_961405105.1). Classification (NCBI taxonomy): domain Eukaryota; kingdom Metazoa; phylum Arthropoda; class Insecta; order Lepidoptera; family Geometridae; genus Perizoma; species Perizoma affinitatum. Next base: position 14,888,299 of record OY560190.1, on the reverse strand, counting down.
AAAGTCCTTTCTAAATATTGGTGAAATAATATTTGAAGTCGGATGAGTGGTTTCGAATATTACCTCCTTAGTTTGTAAGTTTGTAGGTATGTCCAAACTTACAAACTACCACTTTATGATATTAGTGTAAATAATAACGAACATATAATAATTTGATAATGTGTGTATAGATGTTTCTTACAAGGATCTCCTTAACAAGTAAATTTCATTAATTGTAATTGTGCTATCAACCCCTGTCTATTTTATATTTTGTACCGTCAAACAAACATTATCTGATATTGACGACCTCGGTGGCGTAGTGGGCGAGACGCAGAAGGTTGCGGGTTCGATTCCCGCCGCGGGATAAATGTTTGTATGATCTGTAAATATTTGTCTGGGTGTTTTCTATGTATAATATGTATGTATTTACAAAATGTATATAATTATGGAGTATATCAGTTATGTAATGTAGTTCCCATAACTCTGCTTAGTTTGGGGCTAGATGAAAAATGTCCAGCAACATCTTATCTTATGTACTTTGATATTGTTACAGATTCTAAGTTCGATATATCCGTGTACATAATGTTTTCGGATAAATGCAGGTTCGAGATGTACGCGTGGGGAGAAGAGAAGATAATGAAACTTTTGGATACACAGGTAAGTTCAAACTGCAAAGTCAAAGTCAAAGTCAAAGTCCATTGTACCTTTTATGTTTATGAATTTCTGTGTTTTTCTAATTTGCTTTGGTGTGCAATGAAGAGTTTATCTATCTATTAAAGTCAAATTCATTCATACAAAAAAATTACAAGAATCACTTAAAAACGTCAATTTGACTGCCTGTTCCTATTGGACTTTTGATCGACTTTCCGTTTTTTGAAGTCGGTTTTTACTTTTTTTGCGGCGTTTGGCTTGCAACCTGTCACGCTGAAGGCTAACTGCTATGCAAAATGCGGACACGTGCCAAGTATAATGTTTGGACGTGTCTCTGACTACCCCCTACTTGGATCTGAGGATCTCTATCATGGGGATTACAGTTGGGAGCGTGTTTTTTTAAATTATTTAAAAACAAACTTGATTTTCAGGAATGGAAATGGGAAGAAGGGACATACTATGAAGATTTCTCTCTCGCTCGCCATGAATATAGGTAAGAAGGTACTTTTTAAGGAAGTATTTTTAAAGTCGACCTCAATGGCGCGGCCGGCGAGTCGCCATCTGCAGGTTTGATTCTCGCCACGATGTTTTAAGAACAAATGTTTTAAGATATCCAAATAACTAACTCGGGTCTGGGTGTTTTATACGCATAAAATTAAAGTACGTACATAAAAAATATATATAAGTAATATATCAGTCATGTAGTTCCCATAACACAAGCTCTGCTTACTTTGGTACTAGATGATGCTGTGTCAAAAATGTCCAGCATTATTTATTTATTACTATTTATATAAGCTATAATATTTGGTGTGCAATAATGTATTTTGTATGTTCTATATATTTTTATGAACAGAGGTCAGACGTATATGACGGAGTTTGGCTTCGAGCCGCTGGACGAGAAGATGTGGTTACCGGAGTACGATCTGTGGACAACCACGGAATTCGACAAGAACAAGTGGTCGAGCACCACGGAGCGGCCGTCTAAAGACGGTAACTAATCTATCACTATCATTATTATAATATCTGTTCTAATAATGACGACCTCTGTGGCGCAGTGGCCGAAGGCCCGCCTGAGACGCAGAAGGTGGCGCGTTCGATTCCCGCTGCAGGACAAATGTTTGTACAATTAGCCAATGTTAGTCTCGGGTCTGGGTGTTTTCTATGTATAATATTTATTTACAAAAAAGTATATAAGTAGTATATCAGTGATGTAGTTTCTATAATACAAGCTCTGCTTAGTTCGGGGCTAGATGATGCCGTGTGGAATGTCCAGCGTTATTATTATTATTACATTTGAGTATAGTTTTACATATTCGGCATATACTTGGCGGTAACAAGAATAATTCAACGCGCATGTGATACCTCTGGTTACGAGCGTCTATAGGTTACGGTAACCGCTTACCAACAGGTGGGCCGTATGCATGTTTGCCACTTTAGCTGTGTAAAATAAAACTTCAGTGTTTTTTTGTACAACTTACGTGGTTAACAGGCATACAGGCCCACCTGTTGGTAAGAGGTATCACTCGCACGTCGCCGACCCGGAGACGTGACGTAACGGGTGAAAAGTCTGATGTGCCTGTCATTTCACCGGCAGCCGTACCCATACAAAATAAACTTATATAAAAATAAACTTGTATTTATTATATTTATTTATTTCTTTAGAAGGCAAAGAACCCAATAGTCGATATTCGAATTCGTGGGGAAAATGGAAACCACCAACCGCCGCAACAACGACGACCACCTCTTCACGACGTACCAAGAGGTATGTACTCTCTGCTATCTAGTGCTTACAATAACATCATCTATAGAAGATCTGACGACCTCTGTGGCGCAGTGGGCGAAGGCCCGCCTGAGACGCAGAAGGTTGCGGGGTCGATTCCCGCCGCGGGACATATGTTTGTAATATGAAAATTTTCGTCTCGGGTCTGGGTGTTTTCTAACTATCAAATGTATGGATTTGCAAAAAAAAATGTATTTAAGTAGTATATCAGTCATTTAGTTCCCATAATACAAGCTCTGCTTAGTTCGGGGCTAGATGGTGCTGACTATAATAAAAAGTGCGTGAAAAGTTTGTGAGGATGGATGTTTGTTAATCTTTCACGCAAAAACTACTGAACGGATTGTGATGAAACTTTACAGTAATATAGCATATACATCAGAATAACACATAGGCTACTTATTATCCGGGTACCACGCGGGCGAAGCCGTGGACAGAGGCTAGTTTATCTATAATATAAATAACTTATTTAGTGGATTCAGCGACTTAAGTATAATGAATCAGCTATGCTACATGTTAAATCAATAAATAACTTTTACATACTAGCTAATGCCCCTGGCTCTGCTCGCGTGGTACTCGGATCTGATGAAAAAATAAATTAGTCTCCACGAAGAGCCCTTTCATTTTAACGGGATATTGACTTAATATTAACTTTAAATGGCGTCGATTCTATTGTACACTAAGCTAACCAACTGTCGCTCTCCTTTAATAAGAGTAACAGAATAACAAGATGGCAACACTTATGGTGCTGTCGAATTAAACGGAATTAAGTTTAGTTATGATCTCACACGTAAAATTATTTGACAGGAATAACATTCTTGCTTGCAATATCAATATCGGTGAGAAAGCGACATTTTAAATTAACTTTAGTTGGTGTTATGTCGATTAATCTAAACACTCTTTTTCCATATGAATGTTAAGTAGGTACCTACTAGTAATTAGTAGTAGTTTAGCTTACTTATGCAAGTAGTCAAGGTATACCAACACTACGACGTTATTATATTGTTTTTACAATTAAAATCTTTTGTTTTGTATCTTGCATCCTGAACGTGCTTAAAACAGTGAAAAGTAAAAGTTTATTTTGACCGAAACAATACACATCTACTTTTAAAATTGTTACATATAAGGTTTATAATCGATTACGTAACATTTATTTATTTTTATTAAAAAAAAATACCAATTAAGCCAAACATACTCTACAATCAAAATACGCGGCATGTGCCATCAGCTAGTGTTCCAATAAGCGGCGATAGGCTTGCAACCCGTCACGTGGAATCTGCATACTCTAGAATCAAAATACGCGGCATGTGCCATCAGCTAGTGTTCCAATAAGCGGCGATAGGCTTGCAACCCGTCACGTGGAATCTGCATACTCTAGAATCAAAATACGCGGCATGTGCCATCAGCTAGTGTTCCAATAAGCGGCGATAGGCTTGCAACCCGTCACGTGGAATCTGCATACTCTACAATCAAAATACGCGGCATGTGCCATCAGCTAGTGTTCCAATAACCGGCGATAGGCTTGCGACCCGTCACGTGGAATGCTATTGCTTATTTTGATTATATCATAAAGTATTTTCAATTCATTAATTCATTATGTAATGAAAATGCATGTAATATGATTTATGTAATTGAATGTTGGATGTTTTATATGGTCAGCAGTGAAGGCTATTCAATGAATTAATTAATAAAAATACTTAATTGTACACCTTAACAAATAACATAATCTTATTCCAAAGAATGTACAATGGGCAGTCTTATCGCTTGGAAGCGATCTCTTCCAGACAAATTTTGGATGGAGAGGGTAATAAGAGATGTGAGAGTGTCGGGGGTGTCGGCGGTGTCGGCGGTGTCGGGGGTGTACATACAATTGCTATTCTTATCTTATCTTAGAACTCCTTCTGATGAGATCGTCCGGTTAATTATTAGTTCTGCCACCAAGCAGCAATGCCCGCATTGCGGTGAAATCACAGGTGCACTACACCGTGTCTTAGGTTCGGCAAAGCGCGTGTTACGGTAACCGGTTACCAACAGGCCGTATGCTTGTTTGCTGCTTTAGTATAATTACAATTACTTTAGTAAATTTGTTGCGTGACGTATAATTATTTTTAATTTAATTCACAGGTACTTCAGAGTGAAGTCATCGCGGACTCCGAAAAAGACTACAAGCACGACTGAATCCACCTCTTCATCGTCTACCACCACTGAAATTTCCACCACAGAAGTTACCACTTTCACCACCACCAGGCTGTGGTGATTTCTAACACCAAGTATATAGATACGCTAGTTGTTCCGCGGCCGTCCTCGGACCTCGACCTAACGTTGCTAACCTAACTCCTTTTGCTCGGCTCCTAAGGGCCGTAGCGTGATGTTAGGTAAATAGCCTTTGGCCTCAAGAATTGGGCTATCAATTTTCTTTTTTCAAATCTACAGATAGTTCGATACAGATCCAAGAAGGTTAGCGCGTTAAAATAAAAAAAAAACAAAAAAAACTCTTCAGTTTTATTATTAGTATAGATAATATGAGCTCTGTGGCTTGAATTAAATTAATTTTGATTATTATTTTATTTATATGTAGCCATTGTCTACGCAATGTACTACATTATTCGCCTCCCGGAGTCTGCCTTCCTTAGTCTGGAAAGGTTTCATTTGCCAAACGTCATCGATGTTCCGCTTTTCATCGCCCTGTGAACAAAAACATGAAATAAATTAAGATAGAACAAGTATTTAAAATATCCCAAAAATTCAATCCGGCGGGACTCGAACCCGCAACTTGGTACGCGGGGGCTATACCAACTAAGCCACGAGATCTCTACCAGCCTTGCTTACCTCCATTTCCATATTCACTGCGTCTTCAGGCGTCAAAACAATGAAAGGCGTTGACTCGAAACTAAACGCCAACCCAAAGAAAGAATATCTCTTTATTTCATTAGAAAACAGATCCCACGGGTACACTTTATCGGGATCGCTGCCCAAATCCCTTATCTGCGTGGACAGAGCATCGTAATAATACTTGAGCAACTCTTTATAGTGTTTCGTCCTAAGGTCTTGGGACGTACACGCGTATATCATGAAAGATAAATCTAGCACTGGGGTGGCGCATCTCGACAGTTGAAAATCTATTATTATCGCATCAGTCGGAGTACTATCAACGTATTTGAATAAGAAATTGTTAGTCCAACAATCGCCGTGTGAAATAACACCCGTCTCAGTGGTGTTAGTAGCGGCGTCTATCATACGCTTGTACGTTTCCGGCACGCAAAATTGTCTGACCTTCTCTTCATAAACGGAGTTCGGATATTCCTTCTCGACGGCGTCTACAGCGATACCTCCGATCCGTTTCCAGAAACGTCTGTACCAGCCGTCTAAGCGCTCGTGGTAATAAGTCTCGAACACTTGGTCTTTTATTTGATTGAATTTATCCGGTTCCTGGTCTTTCATCGCGAAGGATAAGGCGTGGAACTGAGATAGCACTTTGAAACATAATTTGCAGTGGGAGATATCGATCCCTTCCTGTCTGACGGCACTGCTGAAGTTCTCTAAAGAAGCATCTTCAAGGCAGATCACGTCATGAATTCCATCCATGTAAGCGAATACCAGCTTTGCGTATTTATCGAACGGGTCTCTTAACCTTTTCTTTGATTGGAACTCTAATAGCGCTGGCAGGACTTTTTGGTAGAAATTGATCTCGTTTTTGAAGAATTCATCGCTTCGGTAGGTCAAACGTCTGGATAAGTTCTTTGGTATGTTTTTGAGGATGACCTGCACGTGTTTTGGAACATTTTGAGCTATCCCGTGGATCTTGATTCGGATTAACTCGCTGAGGTAGGAGTCTCCTTTTCCGGTTTCGCCGACGTACTGAAACGAGATTTGGACAAGAAAGTAATGGAATGAAGAAACTTAATAATCTTAAGTGTACCGTTTATAATCGTGTGTTATAAATAGTATGCTGCTGTGCTGATCGGCCATAATTGACATACGACGAACGTTTGTACATCTTATCGGGGTCCATCGGGAAACAATCACGCACACAGCTCGGCCGATCCGAGCAACAATTAAGTACCTAAGAGACACAGTCCTTTAGGCCCGAGTTCACTAACACGTAACGGATGGTTAGGTCCTAATCTAAGCTTTTTTGACACATGTTTTCATTGGAATCTGTCATCATAATCAATAGGTTAGACTCAACTGTCTGTTCATTTTGTTAGTGAACTCAACGTTAGAGTTTGAAAAACTACGCTGGACATAGTGGATATCTCACTCAAAAAGTGACACTTCCGGCACCTTTATGACGTGTTCGGTCAAAACCGATGGCTGATTTAAAAAAAATCACTAAATTTAGACACCATCATCTAAATTAATATTAATGTCACCAATTGATTCCATCTTTGTACACAGTAAGACAATAATCAATGATTCTTTTATATGCATTAGACGGGGGCCTTCTTACACTTTTCCGTTACGTAGTCAACTTACCTCCCAATGAGTGAATGTAGCAGGTTCTTTGAACCATGTCGAGAGGGCGTCGCTGAGTCTGCTGTTGGTAAGCAGAGGAGACACGTGGCTTAGTGTGCTGAAGTCTTCGGCCATCTTGAAGAGCTGTGAATAGTTTTATAGCGTACATGTGTAATTAGGTTCTGCTGTACTTAACGTGCTTAGAGAACGTAGACGTTTGGTTTTCGTCCTGTCGAAACATATTCGCGACTGAAATCACACACGCCATACCACAGGGCATCCTAGTTTGGGTACTAATGTTGTCCATATAATGATTATACAATATTTAAACATATAATGATAACTACTTTTAAGATTGTACCTACATGTATAATAATTTTTGTTGTATTCAATAAATAAATATTAAATATAAAAAAAAAACCCTAATGAGCTATGCTACAGATCAGAATATGGTAGATAGTGGCGTCGATTCCCTTGTACACCAATTAAATTTAATTTGATAGATCACCTATTATTTACCTAGAGGTATCGTTATTTTTTAACTGTTTGCCTACCCTCCTCCGGGACACAGGCGTGACTGTTTAACACTAACCTAAAGCACGTACCTACCTAATAGCCTAAGAATTTTTGGTTCTAGGGCATACCTGTTTATTTTTTACTAATGGAAAATTCATTGTGCACAAATAGTTAACTAACTAGGTTCGGATCGGAAGTCAGTACGTTGATAGTTACGTACCTAACCTAGTTACTATCCATCCACTAGACATCACGCCTTCTTTTTCGGTTTGGTTGTTGATCTGGTACTATTTACCTCTGAAACGGCTCATCCAATTGGAATGCGGTTTTTTACAATAGATTTGTATGAATTCAAGGATGGTTCTAAGACTGGTTTTATTGCCGCAAGTCACTGCAAAAATAGATGGAAAATACGTCCGGAGTTTCAAAATATATGCAAATGTAAAGTTTACAAAAAAATTCGTTGGCAGACTTCTTTCTATAGTTAATTGAAGTGAGACAACATGCAGTATTAGGCAGACATTTTAAAAAGGTAGTTAGGTTACGAAACTACCTACTAAGCGTTTAAATATTATAACGCTAGATTGGATGATTGGATCTAGTGCGCTTGCCATTCAAACGGCTAGAGGTCACGTCAGCTAGTGTTTATAGGGTGCTTAAAATCCTACTTATATTTACCTATATATTTATATGTAGGTACTTCCCTGAAGCTGAAGTTAGGAAATAAAAATAAATTACCTACCTCGATAACGTTTCTCTTTTTCCTACTAAAAGATGCGTTTTAAAAACCCAAAGTTCTAAAGCCCAAAAAAAGCTCTACTCGCGCAATCAAGTATTTTTTAAAGACGATCTCCTTCCACTTTAACAAACACCAACAATTAAAACTAAAATGATGCGCCTCGCACGAGTGTTCGCGGGCGATCTATGAGAGGGCGCGCTGATTTTGCTTGTTTATAGTCTGACGAAGTCAATAACCGATACTACGACGCAGTTGAAACGCAACGTTTCTCAACTATAACTTGTAACAGATGACAGCTTTGCGAATTAGCCGGGCTGCATAAACGACAGTTTGACATTTTACCGATGACGTCGTTGTTTCTGATGCGATATCAAGCTGCCATTTTCAATTTCTGACAACTAAATCAAGCATAGAATGGAAAATATTAGTTTGACGCAGATTGAGCATCAAATACGTTACAAAATACGTTTAAAACTTATCGTAATATTTTTGGGAAATCTTGTTGATACGGTCACTGTTTTATTATGCTTTATGATAATGACATGTTAAAAACTTAGCATATACATTTATATGGTTCTAAAATAATTCTTGCTAGATGCGATGAGTTTTTTTTCAAGCATCTAACAGAAACGTTTAGTTACTACCACGACCAGCTCTCCGAATTCCGCACTAAGCTCAAGTGGTTTTCAATTCAAGAAATACTTACTTTCTCTCACTCTTGTACAGTATCTTATGTAACCCTTCTTCCCCTCCATATCTCAAAGAGCGCTTTGAATATCATCATCTACCCAACTCTCGTTTAATGCGCTCCTCTGAGACCTTGCAACTTAAAACTCCTGTGCACACTTCTATCTACTATAAGTAATAATTATTTTACTGTATAAAGTATCCGTCTATCGAATGCTCTCTCCCTCAATATCAGAACTGCAAAATCCCTTCCTATCTTTAAAAAGCTATTGCACATCACATTTGTCCTTATCTCAAAGCTGATGAGTTGTTATCATAAACATTATTTAAGGTTATAGATTATAATTATATGTACTTAATCATGTATAAGTATATTTGTTTTATCTAATTCGTCACTATGTGTTAGTATTTTCTATACATCACCGTCCTTTATCGTTCACGTCAATTCCTGTCCACCCAAAGATTGTCTGGAAGAGATCGTTATAAGCGATAAGACCGCCCATTGTACTCCAGAATTAGCTTGTAATTAAAGAGTTATCTATCTATCTATAGTTCTGACGACCCCACACTAGGATTCCCTATGTTGTGGGTATCAGGAACTACGAGTACCATGGACCCGGGGCTTGACTTGGATTGGAACAAATATGTTCTGAAAATGCAAACATTTGTCCCGTACTTCTTGCGTCTCAAACGGCTACTCGTTCATTACGCCATTGAGGTCGTGTGAGGTTTGCTGCTACCGTCTAGGATATACCTATTAAGTAGGTATAAGGGATAAATTAAACTGATTTATAGTAAAGGTAATCTTAGCGATAAATCGTCTATAGGTCTGTCCGTAGGTACCTGGATTACATACTTTTTTTAAAATGTGTTTAGGTATGCGTTTATGGGTACCTATATATCTACAGTTATACCTATTTGTAAATATGGTAAGGTAATTATAATTTTGCCTACATAAGGTACCTATATGTTGTGACTATAAGGAAGGAATTGATTTCTTATCGCTCAAGTGGTTATGTTGATAACAAGGTAAACTATGTAGGTATAAACATATGCTTAAGGTACAGGTAGCTAAGTACTTAACGACCAATTTCCTAGTAGTAGTAGTCCTAGTTATAATACCTATACATTATGTTTACTTATACATATACAGTGGTGATTATATAACACAATAAGAAACACTTAGTCACTAAGTAATATTTTTTTTAAGTAACCAATATTTTTTATACAATTAATTGGAATTCATTTAGTAAATCACAATGTACACTCATGAGTAATATCAATTAGAAAACCAATGCAATAACTTGATTAAATAAAAAAACTATTTAAAAAAAGAGTACTGGCAGTCGGACAACTAATTAAAAAAGTACGACATAGGTTCTAAAAATTGAATTGAAAATACATCCTTTTTAATGTCATTACATTATGAATTGTGCCTCCTTTTCTGACTCATTTAGTTAGGTTACATTTTATCAGATTTTACTATTAAAAATGGGTAAAAAGAAGAGCTATAATGCAGCAAAAATAAAAATTATAGTAAATTTACATTTCATTAGACAAAAAAATACAGAAACATCGCAAAACATTTAGATTGTTGTGTAAAGAAATTATTTTACGCCCTTGCATATTACAAACAACAACCGGTTTATTCCCATCTGTCACCCTGGCCGACAAGGTCCCAAGAAAAATTAGCCAAGGAAGACCACCGTTCAAGAAGATAGACATAAGATTTGTTTGGCTAAGAAGGATCCCTTTAAAGGGATCCTCTAGTCACGCCTGTTTCCCGGAGGGGTAGGCAGACACCAAGGATTTCCACTTGCTACGATCCAGGCATACTTCTTTCGCTTCGTTCATCCTCATCAAATTCTTCATACAAGCTCGGCGATTAAGTGTACTTCTGACCTGGCCATTCTCTAGAATGTCTTCAATTTGGTCAGAGTACGTTCGCCGAGGCCTTCCTCTTCCAACCTTCCCATTCATGCTCGCCTTGTATATTTGTTTATTTAATCTTCTTTCATCCTTTCTATATGCCCAAACCATCTTATGTTATAGTAAAACGACAAGACGACCCTGGAAACATGTCTGCAAGACTAGTGTGTAGGCGGTTGGTTGAAAGAAAATTGTTTGGAAGACTTGCTAGAAAAGAGCCACTTCTTACCAGGCAACATAGAGACAACCGTCTAGCCTTCGCTAGAAAATATGCCATTTTGACTGTTCTTCAATGGAATAAAGTTTTGTTTCCAGATAAAAGTAAAATATATTTGGTGAATTATGAACAAGGCTTTGAATAAAAAGTACACATAAAAGACGGTTATGCACGGGCGGTGGAAATATTAAAGTGTGGGGATGTTTTTTGGGACATGGGGTGGGTCCCATGAGAAAGATCGAAGAACTAAGGTATACCAGTACAATATATTAGAGGAGACAATGATCTCATATTCCGAGGATAATTTAGTAGTGTCTTGGATATTTCAGCACGACAATGACCCAAAACATACTGCTAACAGTGTTAAAAAGTTTCTGAGCGAGCAATCGGCGAGTCCGGACTTAAATCCGATAGTATGTATGGCATACTGTAAAGAACTCTTTGTCGGATAAGATCATCACCAATGAACTGTTCCACGCATTTTCTGAAGCTTGGAGATGAATTTCGGTGGAAACGTGTGAAAAAATAATAGAATCAATGCCACGTCCTTGTAAAGCAGTTATTGAGAACAGAGGCTACCCTACCAAATACGAATCGGTTGTTGATTAAGTATTTTTCTAAATTATTTGTAGTTTTCTTCACTAGTTTTTTATTAGTTATCCGAGTTATCCTATTATATTTTAGTGTTTTTTTTAAATATTTTTTTAAAATTACTTTGTTCTATATTACTAAACTGATTTAATAATACTTAATAAGAACAGATAGATCCATATAAATATATAAAAGCTCTCTATGAAAAAAAAGGTTACAAGGTACGTTATTTTGTAAGAAAAATATAAGTCAAGATAAGTGTTTCTAATCATATGACCACAACTGTATATTATGTACATAATCTACATATTTTAAAAATATATAAGTACCTGGGTTATTTGTGTGTTTTCATAAATGTCAACTAAAAAGGCTATCTATCTAGCTAGGTAGGTAATACCTACCTCTTTTTTAATTTAGTTAAAAATTTCAAAACTCTCGAAACAAAAACACAACCGTTTTGTGTTTTGTTTACGTTCGACAGCCTGACATTTTATTACCTATATAATAATCCCGATTCTCTAAGATATCAATTCCAGTTTCATGTTTTCTAAGTCGTAAACGAAAATATGTAGCTACCTACCATTTATCAACGTAATACAATGAGAACAACGGTTTTGTTAAATTCCGAACGAAATCAGCAATCTCCATTTTACTCTCGAAACAAGGAGTGAACTAGGTACTTAACTTCAAAGCAGAGGGCCGGCATCTCACGGGGCTTCCGTTACCACAATCAGTCTTTTGTACAATTCTGCCAACCTGACAACATAAGGTTTACCATCGATACCGAAAAAAACAACCTTACCCCTCTCACTTCATGACTGGATCTCGCTTAGCAAAAAAATATCAAGTTGACAGATGGTTTTGGCGGTACGAGAGACGTCATAGCCTGAAGGCGCGAACCAAGGATTTTGTAGTGCGCCTTTTCCCGCCAAAACAAAGGTTTCAGCTCCTTCGTGTGGTAGTATGTTGCAGAGGTGCGCAAAATGTATTGCTTATATAAGTATGTATAGTATTTAACTGTACACCAAATGAATGATTTTTTGTACAGGTGTCCTAAAAGTAGCATACAGAAGGTTAATCAGTGGAGACGCTTCATTAGCTTAAAATTATTATTAGGTGCAGTTCAATATTTTCCCTTAAATATAAGAAAGGCGTTTTTTGATCTTGGATGACATTGAGTAAACGAGGTGAAATGGCGAAATCAGGAAAAGTGGTACCATTGCAACCTTTTTGTACCTACTTAGAGATTAATACCTATATAATAGTGGTGGTGAAGTGCCACGACAGTGGCCGGGTACTGTAGCTACCGAAACTATTCATCAGTCATCAACGGTAGGTACCTACATAATCTGTATGTAATTTTATTTAGTCACTTTTAATGTATTATAAATAATTTGAATTTATTTGTAAACATTGTCTTTATAATAACACTGCATTCGTTTTATGCATTGCATTGCAGAAAAGATTGGAAGTGGAAGTGGCATGAAATCTGTTGTTAGTTTGACTTGTATTATTTTAGTTGGTTTAATTTTTGGTAAGTTTAAATGGAATTTTCATTACCTATTCTTTTCCGGAATAGTCCGGTGTCTGTCGCTTGTCATTTGAATAACATTGCGGCCGTACCTTCTTTACTTAGATACTTATAAACTGAAATATGAGTTTTTTTTACAGTCACGGTCTTGAATCATGTACCTACCTACTCATTAATTTTTAGTGAAAATGTTGGAATAAAAGTGTTGTATAAAGTAAGCTTATGCAACACAGTTTAGCTACCATTTTGTAAAGAGCGTCACTTAATTATACCACTAAGTGCTTTTTAACATACTTTTGCATTATTTATTTTAACTTTGGACTAAATTAAATTGTAATTAAGCTAAGCCGAAGACCAAATTGGTATTATGTAGTAGTTAATAACATGATCCCTTTTCTTGATTATTTATCTCTATACTAAGGTTGGCTGGAAGAAGTCGCTTTCAGCGATAAGACTGCCCATTTATTTCTGTGTTTTGTTCTGTAAATTGGTGTTATGCAGTTTATCTATCTATCCTATCATCTGGAAATTTTCTTATTGGTTTTCTTTGCTCTCCGTTCTAATTTTCTTTATACCGATCGAAATGGTAAATCACACCTTCTCAACTTTTATATTTCAAAAACATGTCTTCTATGTAGTATGGGCGTTGGGACACAGTAACCTAAAAAAAACATTCTCATTTTTCAAGATGAATTTTCGTTGGTGATTCCACACGAGCACAGGAACCTAACATGTGGAATAGACGGCTCTAAAACTGGGATAGTATACGAAGGGGTGGCGGACATTGAAACCTACCCTTGGCTGGGGATACTCTACTATCCCATTGGTACGTATTTAATAATATCAATAATAATGCTGGACATTTTGCATAAAAAACACTCAGACCCGAGATTAGTAATTGCAGATCATACAAACATTTCACCCGCGACGGGATTCGAACCCGTAACGTTCTGCGTCCCTAACCCTTTCTTGGTGTTTTCAAAGATTAAAGCCAGACTCTAGATAGACTTTCTTTTAGAGCGGTTTAAATAAGCAATTTTAAGGAGGTTTTTCTTTATTTTTTTATACAACTAAAGTAGCAAACTAGCATACGACCCTGTTGGTAAGCGGTTAACGTAACCTCGCAATGCACGCTTGCGAGGTATCACTCGCGCGTTGTAATTCTCATGTGTTTGTAATTTAACCGGCACCCATACCATGGTACTATGTAATTTACTTCCCTGGACGAATTCTTTCACTTCCATCATTAGGTGTTTTTGAAAGATCCTAGCTCGTATAAAATATAAATGAGGTACAAAATCTAAATGAAAAACATATCAGCTGCCGTTATCTAGATATCATGTTAAAGATAATTAATAAGTCATGTGATTTGATGTAATATTGGGAGAAGATGAAGAGATATAGTGGCAAAATACTTACCTAGATGACAAACGAAGCCATATCTGGATGTAGGTACGACTATTATCTGAAACATATGTATCTACGTTTCTTAAAATGTGAAATTACATAATGTCACTCCTTCGTTGTTGTTTTTAAGACTAGTAGGTAGGTATCTACTTTTTATTTTTACATACTTGTAACTAAGCCCACGGCTTCGCTCGCTTGGTACCCTCGGTTACCCGAATAAAAAGTAACGCATTCGCTCGACCGTTTTTTCGTCGACTTACATTGCAAAATTGGTCAAAATTAATGGCGGGGCGAGCGAGAATCCGGCTGCGATGCAAGGGGTGTGGGTTCGATTCTCATTTCTTTTGCCTTTTCATGTTATTTAGTTATGTCTTGTAACTACTGCCTGCTTATTCATGTTTCAGGAAAGAAAAGGATGACTACTAGTGTCGTTCTTGTCACCAAGCAAATGGTGATCGGATCTGCTAACGAGATCGATAGGTTGCCTAAAAAAGACGTCAGGTAAATGGAATCCTAAACGAATGGGCAAAATGGCATTTTATTTTAAGATATCATTTAAAACGAATGTATAAATTATCCTGCTGACGTTTCAAAAAAGTATAGTACCTACCCAAAGTACGTGGTTTAGTCGTAATAATTTCCTAAAAGACCACGACAATTCCAATGCCTTCATCACCAATGCTTGTTGATTTTAACTTTTGTATACAGGCCGCCTCCAAAGTTTACCATGACGAATGATCTTCACCCAGCTTCATCCACCGACTTCTGCAATCCTTTAAATGCCATTCGTCGACCGAGTTTTTTTTTTACACAACTCAAAGTATAAAGTGGCAAACAATCATACCCACCTCTTCAAGAGCGGTTACCGAAATTTGGTAACCCCTTGCAACAGAGGGTAACCCCTTGCTAGACCCTAGACCCTAGAGGTGTCGATTGCGCGTTGCAGACCCTGAGACATATCGGGTGAAAAGTTTCACGAGCCAGTAATTTCAACGGCACCCATACCCTTCAAACTGGAACACAATAATGCTCACTGCTTCTCAGCAGGAATAGGTATGGTGGAAGTACTTCCCCGGACGAGCTCTTTCACAAGGACCTCTACTATTAACAAAATAATCATCAAAATCGGTTACCAATTGGCAAAGATATCAAGTAACAACCAAATATTAAAGGAGCCATCCCTAAATTACGTCACACGTTAAGGGTAAGGGAGGAGGTCAACAAAGTGTGACATCGTGTGACAAGAGGGGAGACGAGTCAAAAGCTTTGTGACGTCACATGTGTAAAGTATTAAAACTGTGAACTGCAACTTTAAACGAAAATCTTTAAAATATTAGCAACTCTTAATTTATACTTCTTAATTTATTATTGATATAAGATCTAAATAATTCTGAGATAATTTAATAATAATTTCCGTAGTGCTGTTTGAATTTTCTATTTTTTTAAATTTAAAATTATAAAATATGTGACGTTACACCAGGGGTGGCGGATCATACAGATGTGACCACCTGTGACAAGGACGGGGGGAGGGCTTCAAAAATCATGAACGTGTGACGTAATTAATGGATGGCCCCAAAGTGAAATAACGGTATGCATCAAGGTCAGAGATTTGTTTTAGGGTCCGTTCCAGAGTGGTGCTAGGCAATAAATGTGGAGCACCGAGTATCAGGGTGCGGGACTACACATTCCACCCCGACTATAGACATGACAGCTACAGTCCTACTTCCTTAGCCCTGGTTCAACTGGAAGTGGATCAGATACAACAAGGTAACACAGTCTTTCATCCGGCCTGGTCAATCCCTATAAGAACCCTCATATTCTTAGATAACTCGACTTTGAGCAAAGCAGGTTCTCAGATTGCGAGTAGGTTAGGTGCTATATATATATCTAAAAATTGGTGCTCTTTTTTGGAATATTCCCTCTATTCAACCTCACTTTAATATTGAGATATTTATGCAGAACACGGTTGGTAGTATCTTCCATTTGTAAAGGTGAAGATCTTCCACCAAGCTGATCCATCTGATTCACTTACCCGGGCTCCTGAGATCGACAGTTGTTTGTCAGAGGTATTATATGTTCAGGTTGCGTTAAAACTCCACTTGCGCGATCTAGTCACATCGATAGCCATCTGTGTATTGTATGTGGTAACTCTTCGTATGACAGTAGTTCGTTGATGTGTTGCAAAGTAGCTCAATCATGTGGCAAGAGAAATAGCTTCATTATTCTAGTCTACAAAATCTCCTCCACTCGAATTTACCTGGATATATTTGTTCGACTGGAACAATCCAAATGTAATCTCAAGGTAGCGATCTAACTTGAGTTTACTTAAAGTCTCATCGCTTCTACATTATGTTGTTTTCGATGAAAATGGCCTTTGAAAACGGTTTTGACTTGAATATTCAATGACAGTAGTATCTTGGACTTGCGAAGGAGTCTCTTCATCCTTCATACATACCTAAAACTAAAACGATAACTCAGTTATATCTTCCATTGTTCTATCATATTTTTAGCCTTCATTGTTTGTTGATAAACTTTCAATGTCACCTTCAACAAGCATGAGAAAGTTTTGGAGGGAACCTCAGGGCATCCGGAGTCGAGGAATATTTGCAGAAATATCTAAGCGGAAGGTCAGAGTTCAATGCAAGACAACCATCCGTTCCATTGCGACCCGATCCGCCTGAGAAAGATGCCGGAGCCATTGTCCATCAGCCTTTATGAAATTTCCCTAACTAAGAACCATGCATCAGGGCCTCTCGGACACAGTTTCCACCGCAAATTCTGTGTCAACATTTTTGACAGTACTGAGAAGAAGCAGAATTTGGTGGCAAAACCCGATTAGTACCTACCTACTTCCCCCCTATTTCGTACAGTCAGTACAGTACAGGTTAAGTATTTTATTTCTATATACTATTTCTATATACTACTCTAGAAATAATACTATATTATTTCTAGAGTAAATCAAGAGTGTTGTTTGAAGAACATATTTAGTTCAATGCGTTGTTATGTTCTTGTGTTACTTTTGATAATGAATATAATCTTGTTTGATTTCCTGATAGCTGTGTTGGCTTAGTGGGCGGTAAACCGACTTTAGATTCGATGGTCGTGGGATCGAACCCGTTCGTGCACCAATGGAATTTTCAATTTATGTGCGCTTAATACGTGCTTTAGGCGGTGAAGGCAAACTTAGTGAGGAAACTGGCATGCCCTAGACCCAAAAAAAAAAAGGCATCATCGGTTAGTGTACCAATAATTATATTTGGTGGCAGGCTTGCAACCTGCCACCAAATATAATTTGGACTTGTCTTTGACTACTTTGAATTCTCAAAGTTGGTAGTACTTAACTATGCTGATGTGTTATTTGGGGTGCAATAAAGTATGTTCTATCTATCTATCTGCCCTATACTTGGTATTTTAACAAATCTGCGCACGGAGCATAGATCCGAGGATCTCCATCATGGGGATTGCAGTTGTTAGCGTGTTTGTTTTTGTTAATTTACAGAGCTGCGTCCTATTTGCCCTCCGCCAACGTATTTCATAGAGCCAGAGTTTTATGCAATGACATTGGGCGGTAAGTCATATCTATGTACAATTATAGTATCAATATCTATGTACAATATATTATAAAACAATTGAGATGGATCGGGCATGTAGAAATGATGAATGAAAGAAGATTAACAAAACAAGTAAGCAAGGCGAGCGTGTATGGGATAGTTGAAAGGGAAAGGCCTGGGCGAACGTACTCTGACCAAATTGGAGAAATTCTGGATAAGGAGACATTCCACTATCCTGGCAAGTGGATATCCGTGGTCTCTGTCTGTCCCTCTGAGAAAAAGGCGAGACTTTATGTATGTATGTATATTATAATATCTGATTAACATTACGCTAACCTGTCACAAAACAGGTTTTCAGTAGTAATAATAACAATAATTATGCTGGTCATTTTTCACACAGCATCAACTAGCCCCAAACTAAACAGAGCTTGTATTATGGAAACTACATGACTGATATACTACTTACATACTTTTTTTGTACATACCTATTATACACCCAGACCCGGGAAAAATATTTGTCCCACGGCGGAAATCGCCGAGATAGTACGGTACGTGAAAATTCCCGTTTTTACAATATGAACAATTAACTACCTTTCTCTTTACTTATTAATTTTCTGCTCGACTTTTGGTGGACGATAGGATTCGAATTCGCGACCCCTTTATTTAGTGTCGGGGTCTATATCACTATAATGAATGTTCTACTTGTTTACAGCTTGCAACAAAGGCAAAGTTCGGATTTACAAAATGAAATATGTTCCTAAAGAACGTTGTAAGCAGTTTTACAGAAAATCTGGGGTAAGTGGAACAAATATGTCACGTGGAATGCGGAGTGTTATTGCTACTACGCAAAATATGGTTATTGGATTTGGCTCTGTCGATCCTCGCCTCTTACTCATGGGTTTGCTCACTGACCTATCAACTTACCCTTTCATTAAAAGTAGTTACATTACTTATAAAGTTACATATAATTTAATTTTGAATTACTTGCAACAATTTTGTTGGATTTTGCTTTAAAGAGTGTTTTTTTTTACCGTTAATGGCAAAGAAAGAAATTAGTTCTGCATTAATTTAACCTCAACGGAGAGAGATTAAAAACTGAATTCAACTTCCTCTCACTAGCCTCAAGGTTTGCTGGGAGAAAATTGGTTTTAGGGTAAAGTCTGCCTTGTACATATCCTCTTATGTGAATGTGTTTTTGTACAACAAAGAATTAATATTTTATTTATAATATAAACTATCCCGAATTTGATCATTCATTGTAAAACGTGAATTTCCACGTGATGCAGACTTTCACTCTCAGAATGAGTTGAAATATAGTTGGTGCCATCACCGGTAGTAGGTACGGTACGTGAAAATTCCCGTTTTATTTTTATTTGTTCTGAAGATCGTAGAGATTTAGATACTATGTACTCCGCACGTCATAAATGAAGGCCCCCCGCCCACAGCTGGACGTGGGTCAGTTCTGGGCGTCACATTCGGCGTGTGCGCGTGCGCAGTCCGGCGGACAGTGCAAATGGCGCAGCGGGACGGCACTCGTCATCAAACAAGATGGCCGCTGGCGCTTAGTGAGACGCTTAGCTTTCTGCCTTGAACACGCCAACAAAATAATCGGATGGTCAAGTCTAATCATTGATAAAAAGATGTCAGATTCTAAAAAAGCTTTGATTAAGACCTAACCACCCGTTATTGTGTTGGTAAACTCGTGCCTTAATTTAAATTTTGAGATTGGTTCGCTTACACTTAACTTAGTGGGGGTTCGATTCCTACTACGGAACACTTTACTTGGATAATTGCTCAATATCATATTAAAACTACTGCTACTGCACGCAAAATTGGCTATTCTACCTTCGAACGCGGTCCGGGGTGGTGCTCATGACGAAGAGCTTCTAAATTGGCTACGAAAAACTTAGTTTTTAAACTTCACTTTGATACCAGCTCATACGATTTTCTTAATAGCTAGGGTTTGGTCTCCACGGCCCTGGTTGTCAGTCTCCGGCCCGATTCCTGGATTACGGCATGCAAGAACAGTGGGTCCGCAAAAGCATTGCCAGGGTCGGCATGCCTGCTATCACCAGGCTGGGAGACGACCATATTATCATGAGGAGATGTAAGTATCCTTTCTGGAACAGTTGAGTTTTATAGATAATGATGTGATACCCACGATATGTAGTTCCTGATACCCAGGAATCCTAGTGTGGAATCAGGACTGTGATAAAAAGATGAAACGTTTTTGCAGATACTATTCATCCAAGATATATCTATAAACTGTGACACATGATTCAAAGGTTCTTTGTCCAGATATAAGATAAATATTTGATAAAGATGAAGATTCTAAGTCTACCTTAGTTTAGTGGAGACGGATATTGATTCCTGTGTTACTTTCAGCTCTAGCCAACGTGCAGCGATTTGGACCCTGTGACCCAGAAGAGATGAGATACGAAATATACACCGACCAAGTTAGAATAGAGGGCAGAAGGTTTTTCTCTAAAGCTGAATATAATGTATGTTCAGTTTCATGTTATTGATATGAGCTAGGGTTCAGGATAAAAATGTACACCAAGTTAACACCGGCGCCGATTTTCTTGTCTAGAAAACAAGAACTAGTGTTTTACTGACAGTGCACACAAGAAGGAGATGGCTTCTTCGATAGTCAGCAAGTTTTGAAATCACGACATCATTGTATGGAAAACTTAGATCTGACTAATGTGACAACACTAAAATTGTTGCTATCTCATTCTTTTGTTACTGTTAGTTTTTACTAAACATAATTTTACGTATCGTTCTCTTTTGAGAACGATACGTAAAATTATGTTTGGTTGGTGTACATAAGAGAATCGAGGCCAATGTATTTACCGAAATCGCGCTATAAAATCTCCACCAAAATAAACAGCACACCAATATTACACAATTAAAACGAAAGCACTAAAACACTGTATAACTACAACAATATAGAACAGTAGTACACCACATATCACTGATTATCGTTTCCGAATCATTCCGATGAATTAGCATTCAAATCTTGAAACTGAACTTCGCGTCGCGTTTCGGTTTTATTATTTGCCGGGGAACCTGCAGCCTCGTTCTTTCTAGAAATATTTCGTACGAGCGAGGCGTTTCCCGCTGCCTCGACTATTCGAGACAGCGTGCATCTTTCTAACACATTGCTGTCACAATTTTACTGACCAGTTAAATATTTCTTCTCGGTACAAGAAGGCGGTATCGTATACTCCAATAACAGATACTGTGTAGGTATATCCGCTAAGACATGGCGCTAGCGTAAGTACCTCAAGTTTCACAAACTTTATACCTCTGGGGATTAAATATCAGTTTATTCGGTGGGGAATTCCTACACAGCGTCAGTTGATTCGTTGTCGCTATTCGAGAACCTCTTCCCAGCGGTTGTCGGTTTGTTGTCGGTCAACAAACCGACAAACTTATTATTTCTATTACATGATAAAGAATCATAAAAATCGGTCGGCCAATTGTTAACCGATTTTGATGATTCTTCTGTTATTGTATTGAGAATGATCTCGAAGCGGTCCCATAAAGTTTGATTCCTGCGGGATCAAAAAAAAAACCATCATCATCTTATGGAATCACGACTAGCCGAAACATTTTTGTGGGCTATTGTTGTTTTTTATTTGAAAGAGTGTCATCCCGAGTGAGAAAAATAACGGAGGACGTCGGTTTTTTGATATTCAATGTCCTATATTATTTGGAATCAGGAATCAGTTGTTCTAGAGATACTAGTACCTACAAATAAACCAACAATTTTTTATAATATCTTTGATATATTAATTTGAAATGTTATTTATTTATCCTTAGCTGACACTAGTCTCTGACGTGGAATACTCCTGCGTTATTCTAAAAGCGAAACCCGTCGAAGAATCCTCCGAAGAACTGAACTCGAGCAGTGAACCACGGAATCCAAACGCGACCGGAATCAAACCGAAACTATTTTTGCGAAGATGGTGTGCGGGACCACAACATATCTGCCACGGGTTCCCGTTACTCGAAATAGAATTCAATGTCGTCATAGAATTTGACTTCGAGACTGAGTTTAGCATCGCTGCTTACGGGAAGGAAGCTAAGATCATCGATCCAGAGATTGTTTTACAATCCTGCAATAGTTTAGAAAAAAGCGCGAAATTTTTTTTTCATAATTACGAAGGATTATTGACTTATTTGAGAATGGCAAAGAGTGTGCTGAGTTTAAAGTGGTTCAATTAGCTATACCTTTTCCAAATTTCATTCAAATCGGTTTAGCCTTTACGAAGATTATAAGCAACAAACATACAAACTTTGGCATTAATAATATTAATTGAAGGAGGGATGTTTAAGTAGGTAGTTAACCTAATTCAGTATTGATAGTTACATAATCTACAGTTCTTTTAAATCTCTGCATGTGATTTAATTGACTATGAACCACCGACCTTTATCGTTTACAATGCCTGTCCATCGAAAAGTTGTCTGGAAGAGATCGCTATTAGCAATAATATTGTCCATTGCACTATCAATATACAAGCCCATCTCAGATATCTGTAAGTAAATTAAGGTACCTACATACCTACTCACTAAAACACAACGTACATAAGCACCAACCTAAAGAAAATAAATGAACATATTACTGATGGGACTGTAGTTTTTATTTATAAGTACCTAATTTATTTCCTATTTCTATTTTTACAAATTATAAAACCTTAGTTTGATTTATATCAAATAATATTTATTAATTTATTGTGATAGTACACAAACCTTATATATAAAAGAAATAAGAAATGTATGTGGGTTTGATAATTTCTTCAGTAAAACGCTTGCAATGAAAAAATACTGTTTTATTTGAAAATCCACGTCTACTCTTTAGTATCGTCGTTCGCCATTATTTTTCCTTTCGCCCCCTCTCCTCTCGCTCGTTCCTTATGTTCCATTTCATTCATGCATCACGCTCCATTCCTACATGCATTTAACTAAACAATACATATGTAAAACCATTTAACGTAATATTAAAAGAAGACTGTTTTTTACCAGTAGTAAGGTAGGTAGAAAATAGAGTTTGACATTAGTTTAATTGAATTGCACTGATTTATTTAAACTTCATAATTATAGACTTACACATAAGTACATAATGTAGTAGCCAACGGGATACTTTGAAATACATAAGTAATGTTTTGTCCCACGAAAATATTAAGTACTTAACTACTACTTAAGAAACTGAATCAAATAAAAGTTTTTTTTTAAAAAAAAAAAACTTAAAAAGCTACTGACTTTTTTTTTGTGCACGGAACACCAAATCGAAAGGTTTGCTGGAAGAAAACTTTTTTAAGGGTTAAGCTTGCCTTTGCCATGACTTACCTAATACTTATGATTTTTTTATTCTCGTTATTTCTGTTTACATTAGCATTATTATTATTATTATCGAAATATTGAAGTCTGTTTGTATGTAACAAAAATATAGTCTAAGACAATTAGTATACTTACCTACAATTACCTAATGATAAAAAAACTAAAATTTCTTTGCGATTTCTTTGATTTTTATAAAAATCAACAATAATAAAACAATAAATCATATATTATTTAATTTATTATTTATATTTATGTATTGAATATTTCCGCACAAACAATGTAGTGCTAGGAGGATTTAATCCTAAAGCATTCTCTACCAGTCATCCTGGCCGTGCTAAAAGATGGTGAGGCGTGTCAAGTAAAAACAATTACACTAGGTATTTAGGTACCTATGTACATTCCAAAAATATACCTACTGCTAAAATATATACACAAATAAATACTATAATAATAATAATAATATATAAAATACTTAAATATACTTATATTTGACTTTACTTGAGATGAACCCATCCATAGATGCGCAAACAGTCCGACAAGCTGTCCGTCATGACGTGTAGTAGATGTTAGAGGAAAGTAACCAAATATAGAATACCATTTTGTTTTTTAGGCACAAATAGAACTGATATCAAAAATCAAAAACTTTTAATCGTTATTATAAACAAAAATGTATAAGCGTTTGACATAGCAACAGTCTCGTATCGTATTCATTAATTACAAATAATATATATTTGTAATTAATTATGTCTTTGTTTTTGCATAAATACGGGCGACGGACCGAGTACGATTCATTCTCGCTCGAGCCGTCGGACCGTACAGACCTTGAAAGCCTCTGTATAACCAAGAATAAATTAGAAGAACATCTCCTGGAGTTTACTTTCGTCATCAACTATGAGCGACCAGCATGCTGGTGATGATAGTGACGTTAGCATTGCGGACGTCACACTTTTTAAAGACCACCTTGGAGCTTCTGCTTCGTCATATACATTTTCAAAAACAAAATCAACATGAAGGTATCTAATAATGGAATAGATACCCCAAATATGGAACAATACAAAAACTATCAAAAATCTATCTAACTTCTTTGTAAACCTTTTGGAAATTGGACAAAAACTTAAATTATTTGAAATAGTCACAAATCTATGTGTTGACCAGCACCAGTGCAATCATTATAATCAATTGCCAGAGACCACACATGAGGCATTTAATCCAGGTTTCCCTTGAGTATCATTAGAAAACAGCGTACAACAGAAAATACACATACAGCTTCAGACTCAGATGATGCGTACTTCTGAGTCTGGAGCTGTATGTGTCCTATCAAGCATCGGTCTCACTGTCTGTGTCAAACAGTACCTATCACCTCGTCATCATCCGAATCTGCTGGATTATTCTTAGCCTTGGTCTTCTCTTTTGGTTGTTTGCCTTTCGTTCTGTTTTTTATTCTTTGTCTCTGTCAATTTATTTTCTTGACTCGATAAAAAAAAAAAAAATACTTACCTATTGTTTTGTTAAAAGATAATTAAAATGGATAACCACCCTTTTTTCTTGTGGAACAGGCAGAGTAGATAAAATCGACAATTAGATTGTGTTTTTAATGAAAAAATGAATTTTGAGTTTGACTTTCTTCATACTTTTTTCCATAAGGTAATTTTTGTAAGGTGAAAAAATGATGATTGCTACAACAGAAGCGAAGAAAAGTTATTCAGTCTGCTAATGTTTTGGGGATACAAGTATAGAATAGTCCATTTTTAGACCCCATTAACTGTTCATATTTGGC
This sequence comes from Perizoma affinitatum, assembly GCA_961405105.1. Taxonomy (NCBI): domain Eukaryota; kingdom Metazoa; phylum Arthropoda; class Insecta; order Lepidoptera; family Geometridae; genus Perizoma; species Perizoma affinitatum. The sequence continues at coordinate 14,863,149 of OY560190.1, read as the reverse complement.
ATTACTAACGAATTTAAATTATTTATTCATAATTAAACTAAATAAACTAATACAATAAAATTCCTCTAAAACTTTCAAACATGTTTACAACTTATTAAAGCAATAAAAACAATATTATTTACAATTACATTACGAAAACTTTCTATACGTGAAAAAGAAACTCTTACCGTGGACAAAGCGCCCGCTCGACCGATACGTCGAAACCGCGCGTATAATGATGAAAACATATAGACGATCACTGCCTATTGCTTATATGTGTTTCGCCTAATATGCTGTATTATTGGCTCCGTAGTAATTAGGAATAATATTTTGTTTAGTCGAGTTTATGTAAATTGTTGTGGGTACTTTAAAATAACTCTAATAGAATACTATAGTAGTTTTGTTGCACCTAAGTATTGATCATGTATAGTGCTAAAAAAAATTATTTGTCATACCTGGAAGGAACTAATACCTATAATACAGGCTCGGCCTAGTTTAGGTATTACTGTCTTGTATACATCTCCGTTAAGCTCGAATGCCTACCTACTTCAGAAGTAGGTACCATCATTAGAAAGTTAATGTATACCTCTTATGTAATTTATTTGATCAATAAATTATTATTATTATTGCATTTAGGACTTTCCTACCGTTGTAGACAACTTTGGATAATGCAGGATATAATCAGCATCCAATGAAGGTTCCATATTTTTATCTGCTACATGCTCTTTGAAAAACCATCGGTAGCCTATGTCTATTTGTTTCTCATGTATAAGTGTAATTAGTTGAAGCAATCGTAAATACATGTATATACCCGGGCGTTTTCTCCACTTGTTAGCGTATGTCATCGCCCTGATAGGTTCCAAGATCTTCGCTTGTTTTCCTAAAAAAATAATGGTAATATGCTGGTCATTTTCACACACATCATCATCTAGCCCCGAGGTAATAAATTGGGCATTTATTCATACAACTATGTACAATTATATTCAAAAGATATAGATGAAACAGCTAGCTGTCTAAAGACCGTTGCAAACAATTTTTAGATAGCTCAACGGAACCAGACGGAAGCGTTCCCAAAATACTGGCAGCATTGCCATGCTGAATGGCAAAATGCTAATGTTAATGCGTTGACCCAGATAAGAGTCAGCTCTCTGGTCACGCGTCGCTTCGACCAGAGTAATAAATTAGTATGAACTAGGGTTTAGGTGAGCCACATGATGACTGCAGGTAATTTAACGTCACGAAGGTGGACTGCCCACTGTAGGGGCGTGATGATGGAAGGTCCACGTGGGAAAACACGTCACCAAGGCCGGTCACAACCCCGTGGGTGCTCATGCCTATTTGATGGTTGGTTTAAAATATCGGACAGAAGACAGACAAATGACAATATATTTCAATTTAATTGATTGATGCTCTACCAAAATAGGCATAACTTTTACACAAAATAACGTTTCTCTCAATCCGTTTTTAGTTATCACGTGGCAATACGCTGCGACTTTTATCTGGGCATTCAGTTTTACACGATATAGGGTAGGGTCTTGCCCCCTCTTATAGGGAGTTCTAGAGATATTGCTCAGAACCGATGATCATGACCACAGACTGATAAATTTTGCTGTCTGTGGTCATGGAAGCTCTGCAACCACTATTTGCCTTTCCTGGGCGCTGGAGCCTCGGATCAGTCAAGGAGCCAACGCATTTGCATTTCCTTCGTGACATTAAATATGTCACGAATATTGCCTATATTGTAGTAGAGGCGTGATGATGGAAGGTTAATGAGGACCACCTATCATCCAGCCCCTGACTTCTGTCCAATATGAGTCGAATTCAAGCCACACTATTTATCTTCACTAACCCAGTATTATCTATCAACTAATTATGACCATTAAATTGGAACAGAACGCAAAAAGCACCATACAAACGTGACCAATCGCGAAACCTAAATTTAACGTGTTTAAAGATACATAGATAGGTAAACTATTTATTGCCACCATTCAAGCAATCACCATTCTTACTATACATAGATTCTGCTTAAGATCAGCGATAAGAACACCCATTTTACATTTAGTTATATTCCGTATTTGTTATTTTGCTTTTCTTGTGTTGTAAGAATTTTAATTCATTAATTCATTCACACCAAATAAAAATAGAAAACACAGGAATTCATAAACGTACAAGGTACAATGGGCGGTCTTATCAAATCAATGGACTAAATGTATATCGGATCAAACGCGACTTAACAAAAAGAAGCATTTTGCTAATCGTATGGACTAAACGTCTTCCTGTGCTATCCCACTTATAGATCTCGGGAAAATGTTTTTCATCGATATGTAATTATTCTGGCGAACCTTCTCGTTCCGATAAATAACGTTTTTGTGACTAAACACCAAAAATAGTACTAGAGGGATCATCATCATAAATAGCTTGTAGAAGTATTAGGTACATAGGTAAAGCCTATGAAATGTTGTTTACCGTTTTGTCGGACTGGCCACTTTGGACTTTAACATATCTGTGGTATAACTTGGAATTCAAAGTTCAAATTAATATTAAAGACATGCTATTCTATTTAAAAAAAACAGTGATGATTTTTTTTTGTTTTGTTTTAAGAAAGACTTATTTTATCAAGGTGGACTTTCTTATGGTGTGGAAATGGTTATAACCTCGAGTAGGCTACATCCATTTCTTTACCAAATCAAATTATGCACTTTGACAAAGAAGGCCAAAACCAAGACAGAATTAGTGAACCGAGAGTTTGCTTAACGACGAATGATATGCACTATTAAAGACATAAACCCAAAATGCATTCCAGAATCCGTTAGAAGGTAATATAAAACGGAGCGGGTGCGATTCAGTAACATATATATCTTCACCATAGCATAGCTTCACAGATGAATATTCACATAGAGGTGATATGTGTATTTTTAGTATTTTTCATTAAAAAAATTATAATAATTATTATTTATTTTATCTATTCAGATAACTTGATTCATAAGCCTTATTAGGTAAACAAGCAATTTAGCTATATAGGAGACTAACTAGAATAACCAGCTTGTTTGTTGACTTTCTTTCCTGGCTTGGTCGCGGAAGAACAGGCAGTAAAATTGGCGTCCGAAAGTGGTTTCAATTAATAAATGTTTTTTGACTTTGACTTGTATTTTGGTTGAAGATCTTACCATAGGCTGCCATGGAGAAACTGATGGTATATACGAACTCCATCTCCACATAAAACTCGATCTCGAGAAATTGAAAGTCGTGGCAGATGTCAGGTGGACCGGCGCACCAGCGGCGCAAGTGGATCTTGGGGATAACGTGTTCACAAGACTCTGATGAGTCAGTTATTGGAGTCGCTCGGAAGACCACGCACGAGTATTCTACACCGTGTATGAGGGTCATCTGAGAAATAGTGAATACATTATGTATTCAATTAAAATCATAGAATTCAAATTGATGAGCTCCTTGTAAAACGTGAAAAAGTGACCACAAATACCTATTTCTGCCGCCAAGAAGTAAGGGTTTGGGTGTCGGTGAAATTACTAGTACATGAGACTTTCCATCTGTTATGTCTCAGGGTCTTACCGTGCGGGTGATACCACTAGTTTTGCAAGCTTCGATAGGTTGCAGTAACCGCTTACCAGCAGGTGGGCCGTACGTTTGTTTGCCACTTTAGTGTTAAAAAAGTTCTTGATACCCACGACACCGGGAATTTTAGTGGTATATGTCTGTTGGGTGTTCATTGAAAATATATAAAACATATTTACGTTGTATTTTGTTTTGGCCCCAATCACGGTACTTTTTATTTCGATTTGGTCGGTGTAAATCTCATATTTTGTCTCCTCAGGGTCACAGGGACCGAATCTCTGAACGTTCGACATCGCTGAAAAATAGAATAGATTAATAATAATAATGTTGGAAATTTTCACACAGCATCATCTATCCCCAACTAACTAAGCATATTATTGGAACTACATATAAGACTTATATATATTTTATATTTGTAAATACATACATATTATACATAGAAAACATCCAGACCCGCGACAAGTGTTTGCAGATCATACAAATATTTTTCCCGAGGTGGGAATCTGACCCGCAACCTTCTGCGTCTCAGGCGGGCCTTAACCCCCTGCGCCACAGAGGTCGTTAATCAAGATATATAGATAGAACATACTTTATAGGACATCAACTACTATTTCAGCTTAAATATGTACCTATTACGAACTTTGACAATGTTGTACATATACAATGGCCGCCCGTTGTACAACATTGTCAAGTAATTATCGCTAATTAGCTCTACCAGACAACTTTGGATGGAACGGAATGTACGAACGATTACAAGGGGTTTAAGTGGTGTACATAGCACAAAGTAATAAATACTTAACCTTTTATTAATTGAACATACGACGCTATACAAACGTACATTATTTTACTGCTGGAAGACAGTAAAAGTTTCTGCCACAGAAAAGTTGTTTTAAGAACTTAAATTAATACTTTTTTTGTTGACTTTTTTAGATTAATGAGTTTTCCTTGTTCGATTGACACTACACTATAGCTAAATGAAAGATCATTAAAAAATAAAAACCAAGCAGAGTTTGTTGCCCGATTCTTCTAGGATTAGTCGCGCGCGAAGAATCGGTGTAAAAAAAATATCATTTTAACATTTTAAATTCATGTAGTTTTTAAGCCGACGTTTATATATGACTTGGATCAATGAATAAAAACCTTGACTTTGTAAAAAAAAACAAGTTTCACAACGGGTACTTACTCCTCCTCAAGACAAGATAGTTGTCGGCGAGCCTAGTGATAGCAGGCATGCCTATCCTGGCGATGGATCTACGAACCCACTGTTCCTCCATGCCGTAGTCCATGAACCTCGCGGGAGATTGGCACCCAGGACCGTACAGACCGAAACCCAGCTTAAAAAATAATAGTCAATTGTTCAACAAGGGATTGAAATTACCCATTTTATACGAGATGTTTGCTATAGAACCGAGTATGAATGGGTTTTAATCTCGAGTTAAAAATTATACTTTTCACATCACTTAAAATAAAATAACTATTTCAATAAATCGCAATCTAGAGTTTTCGCGGCAATGCCAACTTATTTTTAAATTTCTTCTTGTTAACAAACGCACTGACGCATACATCCATGGATTGCCGATCGCAAAGAAAGGCATTTAAAAAACAACATAATTTTGTATTATTTTTCTAAGAAATTATTTAAAAATGGAACATCGAAAAGTTCAGTCTTTATAAAGAATCACTGAGGTCCGAGCTGAACATTATTTTAAGAAAACTTTTACCAATAAAAATAAAAAATACAAATTTCGAATTTCAGATCACTGAGGCTTACCTACTGCTAGGCTGTAAGTTGACTGGATCTCAGAGTCAGTTGAATCTAATTACAATATATAGATTCAACTGACTCTGATGCTTGTTTTTTTAATGTTATGACGAAACAAACAGATATACGGCCCACCTAATGGTGTGCGGTTACCGTCGCCTATTGACATCTGCAACTTGGCCATTGCTGGTTGAGGTTGAGATATATACGTCATGGGGTAAGTCATAAGTCAGACCAACGTAAGCAGTCAGATTTTTTTTTTAATTGTTATTCTTATTTCTATAGGACAACCAACAATTACACGCTTATATTACTTTAATGTTATCAACATATTTCTTAGAGCATAATTCGCCCCGTTGCCCACATTGTTAGTATGTAGGCAAGTACATCTGCCATATAGCTACAAATCCGCAACTTACCGATTGTCTGTCTGTTTGTTTTGCTTCGTATAAACCAGCAATGCTTAGTCAGAAAAAATAATTGAAAGGTAACCTCACCAGCCGCCAGTGTCCGTCTTGTTTGACGACGAGCGCGGTCCCGCTGCGCCACAGGCACTTCCCGCCGGACTGCGCGCGCGCACAAGTTGCGTGTGACGGCCAGAACATCCCCATGTCCAGCTGTGGGCAAAAAAACATGCGGTGGTGCAAAGCTTAGGGTTATATTTTCGTTCATAAATCAGTTCAGCTACATCCAATTTATAAAATAAATAAATAAAAAATAAAAAAGCCTATTTATTCCATAACTTAATAAATATGATTATACAATTCATGCAATTTTTCTAGATAATTTTAATTTATTTATTTAATGATTGTTATTATTTTTTATAATTTAATTTATAGTTAGGACCCCTCTCGGGTAAAGGCCTCCTCCAGTTCTTTCCAGCGGTCTCTGTCTGTTGCCACTTTCGTCCAGTCTTCTAATTTTAGGAATCTGTTTAGTTCGTCGGTCCATCTTGCTTGTGGTCTACCGATTTTTCTTTTTCCTTTTGGTCCTTTCCAGGTGGTGATTACGGTGGCCCATCTTTTTTTATCCATTCTGGCTACGTGTCCTGCCCATTGCCACTTCATTTTTAGTGCGTGCTCTAGAGTGTCTATAAAATTGGTTTTGGATCTTATTTCCGTGTGGCGTATTTTATCGAGCAGCCTTTTTTTCATTATATTTCGTTCTATGGCTCTTTGGCATTTGGTGATTTTATTTTTGACTTCTCTTGTGAATGTCCACGTCTGGCTGCCGTACGTAAGTGTGGGAAGAAGACATGAGTCAACTACTATTTTCTTTAACCTAAGGGGCAGTGGGCCTTTTAATACTTCCTTCATGCTCCAGAATTTCTTCCAAGTTTTTGATATTCTCCTTTCTATTTCTTCGATGTTGTTGGTAGGTTTGAAAGAAACCTGTTTGCCTAAGTATATGTACTCTGTCACATATTCAAGTTGTGTGTCTTCTATAAGTAAGTTTTTCTGTACGCTGTTTGTCATTGCTTGTGTTTTTTGTAGGTTCATTTCCAGTCCACTTTTTTTGCTTGCATTTTGTAAAGTCGTTAGCATATATTGGAGCTTTTGCACGTCTTCCGCGAGTAAAACTATGTCGTCTGCAAAGGCTAGGTATGTTAAATTTTTATCATTAATTTTTATTCCTTCGTTTTCCCAGGTAAGCTTTTTTATAATTGAGTGGAGCACGGTTATAAATAGAGTTGTAGAAAGTGGATCTCCTTGTCTCACTCCTCTTCCTATTTTTATGAAGTTTCCGGTTTTATCAAGTTTCACTCTACTTTTACAATTGGCGTATATATTTTTTATTATTTGTATATAGGTTTCGTTAACGTTTGCTTGTTTTAAGGCATTCCAAATAGCTGTATGTTCTATGGAATCGAACGCTTTTTTAAAATCAATAAAAGCAAGATATAGTGGCCTTCTGAATTCCTGGTATTTTTCGATAATTTGTTCAATGGTGTGTATGTGGTCTATTGTGCTGAAGCTTCGACGGAAACCGGCTTGTTCTACATAGAGAAAGTTTTCTACTTTTGGCGTTAGTCTACATTGTAAACCTTGTGAAAATATTTTATATAGGCTTGCCATAAGGCTTATTGGACGGTAGTTTGCAATGTCTGCGGGATCTCCTTTCTTATATAGTATGACTATGTCCGATTCTACCCATTGTCTTGGAATCTCCTTTTTCCTTAGAATCTTGTTGAAAAGTATTGTCAGTGGAGCAAGAAGTGATTTTTTAGAGGCTTTAAGCATGTCATTTGGTATTCCGTCTGATCCTGGGCTTTTTCGAGTTTTAAGGTTTTTTAAAAGAAGTTCGATTTCCTTTTGGTCAAAATTTGAAATAGAATTTTCAGTTGTGTCTTCGTTTAGTGATTCCGTTGTTGGATTTATTTCAGTGGATTTTGACTTATAAAGGGTGCCGTAGAAGTCTGTGGCGATGGCGAGAATTTCGCTTCTAGTTTCCTTATATGAATGTTCTTTTTTTAATTTCGGGATCCAATTTACATCCAATTTACAGTGTATCAATTACATTAGAAAAAACTCACAATATCTTGTTGAGTTTTTTCTAATGTAGTTCGGTTGTCAAAACGCACTCTGAATTGTGTTGGACTCAACGGAAAGAAAGAGTATTGATTACTTCATATTTCTGTTGAAATTTAGCAATAAGGTTAATAAAACTGTTTCTGAAGGTTTCTACTTACCCCTGATTTTCTGTAAAACTGCTTACAAAGGTCCTTGTTAACGTATTTCATTTTGCGAATCTGAATCATTCCTTTTTTGCAGCCTGTAAGCAACGAAATTAAAAAAAACTTGAAATTTGTTTTTTTTTTTAAAACAGTCGCATACATAATCCTTACCCCACGGAAATCAAGGACCGTAGCGGACCGTGGAAATAGAACTTTGTCTTCGGCGGTTGTCGGTTCTGCGAGCTATATGGTCTGCGCAATGTACACATTGCCACTTCTCGTCTTTAATAGTAAGAGCGCTGATTAAAAACTCCTTGATAAATATCTAGCTACTCACTTTTTGATGCTGTCATCGCGTAAAACTCAGGATTAATGAAAAAGGTCGGTGGTGAACAGATGGGCATCAGCTCTGTAAAATAAGTGTACAAAATGTATGCATAATATAATGTATACATTACCTAGAGCCATGTAGGCCGTAGTAGTCGGTACTCAGATTTTCAATCCAAAGGACGTGGGTTCAAACCCGCCTCTGATTACTCTAATTAAATGGACAATAGGAAACGGCTTATTTAAAACGGCCTAATAAGCCAACACTTAAAATAAATGTTGGGAACTCATTACTTTACAGAAACACCTTGATGGCGCGGTGGGCGAGTAGCCAGCTGTGACGTAGGAGGTGCGGGGTCGATTCCCGCTGCAGGCGACGATTTCATTGACGGCTGACATTGGTAGACATTGATGTCTACCAAAATGAGTACCATTGTCTCGTTTACATCGCCATTTTGTTAATGCCATTAGACTAGTCATGCAGCAATGACTTTTTGATTCGAAAAAAATATATCTATTCGCATTTCATAGTGCTCGAAACGGTGATAAAACCTGCATGCCCAAGAAACAAATATTAATAATAATAGATAATAGCTCTAGCTCTAAAACATTTTGGCCCTTGGCTGTAAGTTAAAGAGGTTTTTTTTAAATAAATAAATATTTTAGTAATATGGCATCATATTACAGGACTGCAACCTATCATGCAGAATGCCAACTCCTACGCAAAATGTGGGCAAGTGAATCATGATGTTTTGACGTGGGATATGTACTGAATAATACATTTATGGAGGATATTCTCAATTCGGTTGTTTATATTTCCCTTGATATCTTCGCCAATTTTTAACCGATTCTGATGATTTGGGAATAATTCATTATTTCTTGTTGTATAGAAAATGATCCCGAAAAGGTCCCATTATAGTTTAAATACTGAGGGATTTCTACTTTTCCCGTAAAACTCAAAAAACAGGATCATTTTATGGAATCACGACTAGGCGTAACATTTTTGGTGGGCTATTTAACTTTTGTATTTTAATCGAGCAAGTAAGGAAGTCGGTTCTATTACCATAAGGGGTGTTTTTATTAAATGTATTACCTTGTTGAATCTGATCTGTTTCGAGCTGAATCATAGCCAGAGCACTGTAGGTGTTTCGTCTGTAGTCGGGGTGAAAGGTGTAGTCTCTTATCCTGATGCTAGGCCCTCCACACTTTCTGCCTAGAACCACCCTGGAACGTTCTCTAAAAACACAAGGACTGAAGTAAAACCTATGTGTGTTTGCGTATCTATCGGACTAAATCTCGTCTAAACTAAGCTTATCCGTAAGACACTCCACCGCACTAGTTACAAAAACTTAGTTTAGACAAGTGTTAGACAATTGAAAATAACGGTTAATAAGTTTTTTTTTTATTGATGATTTTGGTGACGTTTCGAATTTAATTTGGAGGCTTTTAAAATGAGTGCCACCCGCGACCGTGCTCGACGGTAGACTGCGACTCCCGTTGACGTCTCAGCACAGTTCAACACTACCTTGGTACTCGCGGCGAGGTGACGAAACTGTGGCAGTTAGTCGTCGAAAGAGATATTAAGTAATTTCGGCTTTCAGGCTGCACTAAATCTTGGGATTAAAGTTGCTCCAACTCGATGAAAAATGTATCGTTTTGTAAAAAAAAACATAAAAAAATAACCAGCCTTTCTTTCCTAGATAGATCACGGAGGCAGTAGATAAAATTGACGTTTTGAAGTGATCCGTGTGATTTAAATGAATATAGGAATTTTGACTTTTGTAAGGTTCTGTAAGTTTCAAATTTAGATAGTGTATTTAGGAAATTTGCTTTGGAAGCTGGGTAAATACTGAGACAACCCAGATTCTATACTACACGAGGGAATGTTTTCTGGAATTTTACCTGATATCTTCCTTAGGTAGCTTATCAATTTCATAAGCTGGGCCTAAGGCGATCTGCTTCGACACCAAAATCACGGCTGTAGTCATCTTATGATTTACTGAAATCAGAGACTACTTTTTATTTTTTGTACGAAATAAATACATTTTACTAAACACATTTTAAATTGGGCCGGGGTATTACCAGCGTTAACGTTCCAGCTGTTCTCGAACAGAATGGTCTACTACGTGACGATGGTAAGCGCCCTGACGGCATGACCCTTGGGAGAAGGGAAGGCCTTTGGTATGGGTTATAGCACCATCTCATCTGTCGGGGACATGAGTTAGAGCCGGTGCAGCGGTTGGATCGGCAGAGGCGCAAATATCTCGGCTGACCTTACTTATTTGAGCCTTTTGACTTTTTGTTTACAATGGTCTTTAGATATCTAGCTGTTTCATTTTTTTTTAATACACCTGCTTGTACATAGTTGTATGAATTAAAGTTACATATACACACATCAAAATAAGTTTGCGAGCACTTTGAAAACTTTACATAGTTTTTGATTATGTTGACATATTATTAAAAATTATAAAACGAAAGAACTGAAAAAAAAATGTAGTAATATGTATTATAAAAGATGTATTTTTAACAACTAAAAAATTTTATAAAGAGTTCTTTTATATCGATATTTTGTTATATTAGGGAAACATACATTTTTTCAAACTTTCAAAATGAACGTATACTTTTTTGATGTGTCTATAATATATGATTATTATTGATATAATGAAGGGTTTTTTTAGCTTAGTGAACTTACTTATTTGATAATAGAGCGTCCCCATCCAAGGGTAGGTTTCTATATCAGCCACCCCTTCATATACTACGCTGGTCTTAGACTTGTCGACTCCACATGTTAGATTTCTATACGTGTATGGATTTACGCCTGAAATATAACTCACTGTAGGTAACTGAAACATCTGAACACTGAACATTCTTACCGAAATGCTACCTAGCTCATTTACAACCAGTCAAACTGATGCTGTAGCGGTGGCGGTGGCGATTAAAGCTTGTCAAAGTTCACGTGAATGTACTGATCAGCATTGTGGACTAGTGATCAGCATTGTGGACTAGGCAGTAGAAAGTGTCTACAGTGCTTTTATTTTAAAATTATAGTGTAAATTTTTGGTAAAATTAACTATTATTTTAATTAACTATAACATTAGGATGTTTTTTACACAAATAAATACTTCTCAGTCACATATATAGTCCTGACTCCACACTAGGATTCCCTGTATCATGGGTTTCAGGAACTACGAGTACCTTGGTAACAAAACACCCAGACTCGGAACACATATCTGCAGAACATACAAAAATTAGTCCCGCAGCGGGAATCGAGTCCCACCTCTTGTGCGTCAGCCAGCTACACCCTCGCCATGCCATCAAGGTGGACAAAGTGCCTAAGTGTACTATGGCGTATATTTTTTTTTGTTTATTTTGTACATGTTATTGCCCGTTACTACTAAACTACAGTCCCTAAGTTGCCTAATAACAAGTTTCTATAGAAAAGCAAATACTTCGTGTAGTAATATTATTATATCATCTGTTATGTTAAGATTATATTTTTTTTAGACATTAAAATAAAGGATGGTACTTACCACCAAATAAACCAGATAAAACACTCGCAACCACAAAAACACATTTCATGGCTCTACATTAAATTTAGACGCAAACTTGTAATCGATTATTTTAATTTATTTGGAGCATTGGACAGATAAACCAAAGCAACATAAAAAAAGTTGTAGATAAAATTAATTAAGCACTTTGAAACGAATTAATCGCGTTGTTTTGTTTTTTTGTTGACATTCCTGATATTTCGAAGGATTTCGTGGTGTCAGGTAAATGACAGGTGTCTCAATAGATCTTAATCAATTGTGAAACCCAAATCATTAATACATAATATTATTTATTTTATACTTATTTTTAAAGGTACACCGAATATTGTCAAAAAAAAACATATACCTATTTCATTGAGTTAGCTAACTGACTCTGAAAACAATTCAGTTTTGTGCGATACGATAGTAAATGCTTGTTTAGAATATTTTGTCTGTTTGAAAATAACTCTCCAAATATTCAACACAAACTGAAATAGAATTCAGCTGTTTGTCAAATTCATTTTATTATCCCATGTAGCTTGAATACTAAAATGCTTATGTTTGGAAGACACTGAGGCATATTCATGGAGAAATTCTTCGGCCACGTCAATGTCAATCTTGTCAAGGAGTATATCATAGAAAGTCAAAAAGAAGCGAGTGGGAGAGGAGTAAAATGTTAGCGTGGTATGTGCATGTCAGAAGGGGGAAGAAAGTCATGTTACGGAAAAAGTGATAGATAAGAATAGATATGAATAGGGATAATAAGAGTAGGGATAGACCAAAGCAAAAGATGGATTAATTGTGTAAGTAAAGGATGACATGGGTAAGAAAGGAGTAAGTACTGAAATGACGGCTGATAGAGGAGAGTGTGGCAGAAGAAAACAATTCTTTATTGTACAAAGAAATAACGCATAAGTATAAAAAATAAAAGCTAAGACATGTACAAAGGCGAGTCGAACCATATACAGAATGTTCTTACTTTGAGGAGCGCAAGAGGTGTCGGAAGGTTTACAGAGACAGAAACGAAGGAACTAATTGTTATTTTATTTAAAATACTATATTTAAAACATGAATAACCTTAAGACATACAGAAACCGAAAATAAATAAACATATTATGAATACGAATTTACACTTTTTGAAGAGGTAAAGTTTGTGTTATTATTTGTGGTAGTTTCATAGTAATAAATATAAGTAGAAGGGAACTCCTTTTTCCTGTTCAAGTAGGCCATAAACGCTTTCCTTTCAACGAGTCTTACTTCGCGTCCGTACGCCATTACCTGACAACAATTTATCATAAATTAATGTAAAGTTCACCTTGTTCGATTGGCACCACACTAAAGCTGAATGAAGGATCATCAAAAAAATAACCATGCAGAGTTTGTTGGCTGATTCTTCTAGAGATGGTCGCGCGCGAGAAATCGGCGTAAATTCACTTTAAAATTTTTAATTCACCTAGTTTTTAAGTTGACGTTTCTATAGTAAATATTACATTTATTCATACAACTATGTATAAGTAAGGTAAGTAAGGTATATACAAAAAATACAAATGAAACAGCTAGCTATCTAAAGACCGTTGCAAACGATCTATAGATAGCTCAACTGATCCAGATCACTATCAGACGGAAGCGTTCCCAAAATACTGGCCGCATTGTGTCACGCTGAATGGTAATGCTAATGCGTTAAATAAATAGATAAATATAAATCATACTGGTAATTTTTTATACAGAATCATCTAGCCCCAAAGTAAGCAGAGCTTGTGTTATGGCCGCTACATGAATGATATACTACTTGTATACATTTTTATGGTGGGGGGTGGGGGGGGGGCAAGGGCAGGTCTTAATGAAACGACCGTTACGACAGGAGCCCGTATGTTAAAAGAGGTTGACCTGTTGTTTCGTCGTTTTCGCGGGCGACTACTGGACACAGCGCAATTGCGTCGCAGACTTTACGTGTTAACAAGTATGATAGTATTATGGCCTATTGACATCATTTTAAATGTTGTTCATGTTTTGCCTGAATACATGTTTATTATTATTAATATAGTGTGTTTCTATTTGTTTTGGGCACCTCATACTTGACTATCGCTCTGAAATCGATCTCAACATAGAAGTCGATCTGCAGGTATTGGAACTCGTAGCAGATTGGCAAGGGGCTGGTGCACCAGCGTCTCAGACTGATACGCGGTCTATCCGTGACGTTGCCCTGTTCGCTGATCCGCAGCACTATGCAGGAGTAGTCCACATTTGCGAACAGAGTCAGCTGGAAAGGGCACATAGGAAAGCTATTATGGAATGCGTCGTAAATGTGTTTTTACCTTTGCGTATCGGCGTAAGGTATCGGCGTCAATAAAGTAGTCCAGGCGAGGTAGTGTAGATAGAATTCCTTTATTGGAGTAGGTATGCACAACACAATAGATACACAAAGAAAGTTTATAAAGACGGCACATAAGAGAAGAGTCAGAAGGTTTAAATATAAGCACAACGAATAGGTAGGTATATAGTTCACAGGTTTAGAATAAGTGTAAGCGATAGCGATTGGCAAGCTGAGTGAGGTTATGCGGAGGCGCGGCAGAGCGACACGGGTTCAGCGTCAGATAGCTATGTCTCGACTGCCGGCCGGCGCGCGGCGCGGCGCTGAGACCGCGTGCGCGCATCGCTACAAAGTTCGAACGGGCTGGATATCACTGCCCGCTGCATACTACGGGTTACAATAGCGATTGGCAAGCTGAGTGAGGTTATGCGGAGGCGCGGCAGAGCGACACGGGTTCAGCGTCAGATAGCTATGTCTCGACTGCCGGCCGGCGCGCGGCGCGGCGCTGAGACCGCGTGCGCGCATCGCTACAAAGTTCGAACGGGCTGGATATCACTGCCCGCTGCATACTACGGGTTACAATAGCGATTGGCAAGCTGAGTGAGGTTATGCGGAGGCGCGGCAGAGCGACACGGGTTCAGCGTCAGATAGCTATGTCTCGACTGCCGGCCGGCGCGCGGCGCGGCGCTGAGACCGCGTGCGCGCATCGCTACAAAGTTCGAACGGGCTGGATATCACTGCCCGCTGCATACTACGGGTTACAATAGCGATTGGCAAGCTGAGTGAGGTTATGCGGAGGCGCGGCAGAGCGACACGGGTTCAGCGTCAGATAGCTATGTCTCGACTGCCGGCCGGCGCGCGGCGCGGCGCTGAGACCGCGTGCGCGCATCGCTACAAAGTTCGAACGGGCTGGATATCACTGCCCGCTGCATACTACGGGTTACAATAGCGATTGGCAAGCTGAGTGAGGTTATGCGGAGGCGCGGCAGAGCGACACGGGTTCAGCGTCAGATAGCTATGTCTCGACTGCCGGCCGGCGCGCGGCGCGGCGCTGAGACCGCGTGCGCGCATCGCTACAAAGTTCGAACGGGCTGGATATCACTGCCCGCTGCATACTACGGGTTACGCCCGACTATGCTTTATGATTTATATTTTGTTTTGTGTTATGTAGCAATGTTGTGTAAGAATGTTAATTATAATGTCACCTATGGGTTCCCTACATCACTCCCTTCCAGAGGCCGTGTCTACGGTCGATAATAATCTGGGAAGTGGACACGTCTACCCGATCGTGTTGTTCGTGTTGCATCCTCGTGATGCGGTGTCGGTTGTGGCTGAGGAAGTTCTGGTAATGGAAGTGTTTGATGAGTTTGAGGCGCAGTTGTGTTTTCAGATAGTATGTATGCAGGCTTTAAGCGGTCTACTGATACCATGACGTCTCTGCCTCTGACACGGACTTTGAAAACCTTTTCGCCTCTCATTAGTACTTCGTGAGGCCCTGTATAAGCGGGTTGTAGTGTACCACGTAGCACGTCTTCCCTGAGAAATACGTAGCTACACGTGGTCAGGTCTTTGTATACGAAGACTTTGTTAGTGGTGTGGTGTTGAGTTGGGACTGGACGAATGTTCTCAGCAAAAGATTTCAAACGAGCTGAGAAATCAGCGATATCGGTTGTGTTATCAACGACGCTGCGGTCAAAAAATTCACCAGGAAGTCGGAGTGGCTCTCCGTACATCAGCTTAGCTGACGAGGCCTGAAGGTCCTCTTTGAAAGCACTTCGTATGCCGAGGAGAACTAGTGGTAAGGTGTCAGTCCAATTTGGGTCAGCATGGCAGGTTATAGCTGACTTCAGGTGCCGGTGAAATCTCTCAACCAAGCCGTTACATTGAGGGTGATATGCAGTTGTCCTTCGATGTCGGAAGCCGATGAACTTTGACAACTGCTGAAACAGTACCGATTCGAATTGCCGGCCTTGGTCAGTTACAATGTCCGAAGGACAGCCGAATCGAGACACCCAGCATGATATAAATGCTTTGGCCACCGTTTCCGCAGTGATATCAGTTAACGGAACGACTTCAGGCCATCGCGTGAAACGGTCTATGGCTGTCAAGCAGTATCGATAGTTACTTGAGGGAGGCAGGGGACCGATTAGATCTATGTGGACATATTTGAAACGTGCAGAAGGTAAGTCGAGTGTACCCAAAGGTGACGAAACATGGCGAGTCACCTTTGTGCGCTGACAAGTCAAACATGCTTTCGACCATTCGCGGCACTCCTTGCGCATGCGGGGCCAGACAAAGCGTTGTGCAATGAGTTTGGTAGTGGCATTGGCACCTGGATGGCTGAGTGAGTGAAGGCAGTTAAAAATTTGTCGGCGAAGGGGTTTTGGGACAAATGGTCTGGGAGTCGGTGTACTGACGTCACAGTACAATTTGATGCGGCTTCCAGGCAAGTTTATCTTGGTCAAGCGAAGGGATGTTTCGCCTTGAAGATATTCCACGATCTCGGGGTCTGTTGCTTGTGACTTAGCTAGGGCCTGCAGATCAACCGGCACCTGCAGTTCATCGATGCGAGAAAGTGTGTCAGCGACAACGTTGTTGCTACCGGAAATATGCTGGATGTCGGTAGTGAACTGCGCTATGAGATCGAGGTGTCTATACTGACGAGGTGAGCAGCTACTCTTCCGTTCGTGGAATGCGTAGCAGAGCGGTTTGTGATCGGTATAGATTGTAAAGTGGGTAGCTTCTATCATAAAGCGAAAATACTTAATGCTCTCGTAGATTGCTAGAAGCTCGCGGTCGTATGGGGAGTATTTAATTTGAGATGGGCTTAACTTGCGAGAGAAAAACGCCAGCGGTTGCCAGGCTCCGTTCTTAAACTGCTGTAGAACTGCACCTATCGCCGTGTCTGAGGCGTCAGTGACGAGTCCCAGTTTGGCTTGAGAGTCGGGATGTGCCAGGAGTGCTGCGGTGCAAAGACTCTTTTTACAAGCCTCGAATGCCTCAAGTGAGTTCCCTTCTATATCAACCGGATGGGAAGCTTTGACAGATCCGGCGAGGAGGGCGTTTAAGGGTGCTTGAATTTGGGCGGCGTTTGGTATAAATCGTCTGTAAAAATTTATCATTCCAAGGAAACGCCTGAGCTCCCGGACCGTTTTAGGGACGGGGAAGTCGGAAATGGCTTGTACCTTGCTGTCCAGAGGTTTGGTGCCATTTTCGGAGATGTTGTAGCCCAGGAATGTTACTTCAGAAACCCCGAAGACGCACTTTGCAGTGTTGACAAGTACGCCGTAGTCTCTCATACGAGTGAAAATTTGATGCAAGTGGTCTTCGTGCTGTTCCCGGGTCTTGGAAGAGACTAAGAAATCATCCAGATACGGAAAAACAAAATCTAGGCCACGGGTCATTTCGTCTACAAACCTCTGGAAAGTTTGCCCGGCGTTTCGCAATCCGAACGTCATAGAGGGGAACTCGTAGAGTCCAAAAGGGGTCGTGATCGCAGTTTTAGATATGTCTTCTTCAGCCACAGGGATTTGGTTGTACGCCTTCACCAGGTCTATAGTGGAGAAAAACCTACAACCAGAGAGGTAGTGAGAGAAATCATGGATATGACGAATTGGGTATTTGTCAGGTACAGTCCTGGCATTTAGTAACCTGTAGTCGCCACACGGACGCCAACTGTTGTCCTTTTTTGGTGCAAGATGTAGAGGAGACGACCAGGGGCTATCAGATGGGCGAGCTGTTCCATTAGTTAGCATTGCGTCGAATTCCTGTTTCGCTATTTTGAGTTTGTCAGGTGCTAGCCTGCGGGGAGAACACGATACGGGGGGACCTGGTGTGGTTCGAATGTGGTGTATAGTATGGTGTTTGACGATACCCGGAGTACCAGCTGGGCGTGTGATTTCCGGATACTGAGCTAATATCGCGTGATAACCATCGCTACCGCCATATGAGACTTTCACACTTAAAACTAGACTATCAGATTCGGCGACAGAGGCTATAGTACTGATATTGGTTAAGCTATCGATGAGCCTTTGGTTGCTGATGTCGACAACAAGACGGTAATGTGAGAGAAAATCTACCCCGATTATGGCTTTCGTAACGTCGGCGACGATGAAACGCCAAGGAAAAGCGCGTCGCAAGCCTAAATTTAGGTTGAGTGTTAAGTAACCGTAGGTGTCGATAGCGGAACCATTAGCGGCACTTAGTTGATATGAAGTCTTGCTACGGCGCTCCCTAAACGCGGAAACAGGGTATACACAAATATCACTACCAGTGTCAACCAAAAATTGTTCTTTAGAATCACGATCTGTGATAAATAAGCGACCTGTGGAGTTCCGGCAATCGTTGGTCGCCATTACTGACTGCCCGATGCGTTTCCCGCTTTGTAGTCACACGGCTTCACACATCTTCGTGCCTCCGAACCGAAATTAGAGTGGTACCAACAGACTGGGAATCTTCGGTAGCAGGAGTCAGACCTGCGCGATGCTGATCGGCTTCGATTTCCTAGCCCTCGTTCCCGGGATCGTGACTTATGGTTGGCCTTTGCAGTGAGAGCACTGACTTGTCTGGTCAGCTCAGCAACCTGTCGGGTCAGTTCGTCGATTGGTGACGATGATGAGGCAGCGGCGACATGTCGAGTTGATGGCGCGATATCATTGATCCGGTCGGCTAGTTCTGCTAATGCTTCCAGGGACAGTGAAGTCTGGGACGCAACGATTGGCTGTATTCCTGTTGGTAGTCGGCTGGTCCAGATTGTCTTAATGAAATCTTCGGGTACCTTTGGTCCTGCCAAATGTTGCAGATGTCGGAGAAATTGTGAGGGCTTGCGGCTTCCTAGCTCCTCATGCATCAGTAGTTGTTTTACTTTGTTTTCTCGAGAGACTGATAATCGCTTAATCAATTCGGCTTTTAATCGGTCATAATCAGGAGGTCCAACAAGAATGTCCTCAACTTCTGCGGCGTATTGCCTATCCAAGTTTCCAAGAATGTGGTAGAATTTGGTTGTGTCATCAGTGATCTTGTATATGGCAAATATACCTTCAATTTGAGCAAACCAAATTGCTGGTTTTTCTGGCCAAAATGGAGGAATTTTTATGTGGTGGACCGAAGTCGACGGTGGGTCTGTGGCTGTGGTCGAGGTTAAAGCATCATTAGGCTTTTTACCTCGCTTTAATGTGTTCACATTATCCTGCGAATTCGCGGAGTCGCTTCCGTTACCTTCGCTCATTTTTTTGTATGTATATATTTGCGGCGGCTCGCGTCGGGGTCACCAGTTATGTGGCAATGTTGTGTAAGAATGTTAATTATAATGTCACCTATGGGTTCCCTACAGCTATCGATATTTAAAAACACATTGACTTATATAAACGCGAAGGTATAAATGTCTGTACTCATCCGACTGTCTGGTATTTCCGAAAGGAAACAGCATACTTAAAGGGAATTTTAGTAGTATTTCTGGCGCTAAGCAGTAATGCCGAGGGCATTAATGCTGCGTTAAAAATACAAATTAATTAAAATACAAATGATTATTTCAGTGACTTAATCTACGTATACATAATGGGTTTGAGATCCCCCTTTAAGTATGTAGATACCTGTGGTAGGACATCTCGCTCTTCCGTGACAATATTTCTTCGATACTAAGTTCTAAATTTATTTTAAAACACTTAAGCGTTACTTTTACAAAGATATGAGTGCAGGCACATAAGACTTTTTATCCATTATGTGCCCAGGATATGGGCCAGAGCTGCAGAATGCAGACACAGAACACCGCCTCCTGAAGCTAGAAGCGGAAGCGCGCAACACCCACTTGTGGTCGGTGGTCGACTCATTGCAGCATCATAAAAGAGGTTTATTTATTAATTTTATATTAAGTTATTTATTTTTGAACAATATAACATAATATATAAAAGGAACGCTGATAAATACAGAAGTTAAAATGTGTAAGAATTAGAATTAGAATTATTTATTTGCGTCTTCCAGCGCCCGTCCTTATGACATTATCGAGATTTATGTTAGATAAAAAAAACATGATGACGGTTTGATTGCTGATAAATACTACTATTATAAATGCGAAAGTTTGTGAGGATGGATGTTTGTTAGTCTTTCACGGAAAAACTACTAAACAGATTTTGATGACACTTTACAGTAATATAGCTCATACATCAGAATAACACAGGCTACTTTTTATCCGGGTACCATGCGGGCGAAGTCGTGGGCAGAGGCTAGTCACCAATAAACGAAGGATAACTTTAACAAACGTACAAAAACATAACGCGTTTTGTCGAAGGCGGCCACACGAAGCGAGAAGCGGCCATTGGCGTGAACCGTGTGCAGCGAGGCTATGTCTCAGGGTCTCCAACCTCTGGTGTTACAAGTGTCCATAGGTTACGGTAACCGCTACACTTTAGTTGTTTATAAAAGAAAACCGAATAGTCGATTTATTGAAGGAACCGCCTAAGTTTAAACTCATTCCGAGAGTCTTCATCAGGGTGAGTGTTCGGGACGCTCTCCTTCCGCGTCGCGTCGTGCACTGCGCGCCACCGCTCGTTGTGCGCGCGATATGGGACGCTTGTGTTACCCGAGTCCTATTAGAAAATTCTGCTTTGTTTGCAGCAGTAGGAAAAACATAATAAAACCCCTTACATTTAGCTTGGCCCTCCTCTCATAGAGGATATTCCCAGGGAACAGTGTGGTTTGGTCCGTGTAGATTTCAGCCTGGGTCTCTTCAGGGTCGCAAGGTCCGAAGCGCTGGAGACTAGCCGTAGCTGCCGGTGAAGACCGCCATCGGAAAAAAAACATGTCATGGATTTTATCCCCAATAAGACACCCTTATATCTAGCACAGTACCAATTACAGTGCCATACAGATATGACGACCTCTGTGGCACAGAAAGTTGCGGGTTCGATTCCCGCCACGTAACAAAATTTTGTACGATCTGTAAATATTTGTCATGGGTCTGGGTATTTTTGGGTGGTTAATAATAGGTGTGTATTTAAAAAAAAATAAGGAGTATTGCTGTAATGTAGTTCCCATTACACAAGCTCTGCTTACTTTGGGGCTAGATGATGTGGTGTGAAAATGGTATAATTATTTTTATTGTTATAATTAGGGGGTAGTCAGAAAGATCACGTTCCACTTGCACGAACTTGGTCACATGCCCAAGTTCTACATAGTAGTTAGCATTCCACGTTACAGTTTAAAGCCCTATAGATATTGAATTTTATATTAAGATTATATATATTAATGAACCCAAACAAAAATAAAAATAAATACCACTTACTTCTTCTCAAAATAAGATGATCGGGTCCCAGTCTGGTCACAGCTGGTTTCCCGATCCTCAAGATGTTAGACCGGACCCACTCGTGGTACATTCCATAGTCCAGGAAACGGGAAGGGGTTTCGCAACCTGGGCCATACACCCCTATACCCATCTGAAAGTATTTTTGTTTAAAGATTTAAGAAGAGGAAAAAAGAGCAAGATTTTTTTATACAACTAAAGTGATAAACCTATGGACGTCAGAGGACAACCTATGATTAGCGACCACCTATGGATCACTCCACGTTGCCGACCATGAGACGTAATGGGTGAAAAGTCTTATGAGCCTGTAATTTCCAATAGTTTTAAACCGGGAACATAGCAATGCGAGAATTACTGCTTGACGGCGGAAATACAAAATAGATACTTTATTATCCAAAAGCCTGAGTTAAAAGGTTTAGCTTATTAGCTATATTATTATATTAGGTTTAAGCTTATTATTATTTATTTAGCCTTTTTTATTTCATTTTCTATTTTAGTTAACAATAATATATTTTAGTTCATAGATGGCAGGGCAATTTACACATGAAAACCAATGTCTATTTTACTTATAAAAAGCTTGATAGGGTATTTTTTTTAAATAATGTGACTTTATTCTACCACGGGAACATATTAAAGTTAAATGTTTATATCGTGGTTATTGAAGCAGATATCGAAAGTGACGAGATATATCATAAGCGAGAATTCCTAAGAACAAAGACTCACAAAGCAAATTTATTAGTTTTAGTGAAAATAATTTTAATTTTATAAGGTACCAGTACCAGTTTCCACCTTCGGTTCTCTCTCAAAACCAGCACAGCTCCGTTCCTCCAAACGCACTCGCCTCCAGATAAGGCCTTCGCACAGGCAGTATGCGTCGGCCACATATTGTCTAGATCCAACTGAAACATTCATCATGAATACCAATCTGGAAATCCGTCTGTTTAAAGTATTATAATATCTGTGTATCTAAAGCTAAAGGATTATAGTAGACTAGCTTCTGCCCATGGTTTCGCCCACGTGGTAAGTTGATAAAAGTCGCGTATGACCTTCTCTAGGCTTCAAACTATGTCCATATCAAAAATTTCATTACAAACGGCTCAGCGGTTTAGCCGTGAAGTATATAGGGTATATTTTCGTTATAATTTTACTGACTTCATTGCTTCTTAGGTATCGTTAATTGTAGACTATGTGTTGTTCGGTTGTATAAACTATATTACTGTAAAGTTTCATCAAAATCCGTTTGGTAGTTTTTACGTGAAAGAGTAAACTATCTAGAAAACCAACTATTTTCCAAAAATATTTTAATCATTTATTTGACATTAAATGTCAATAAACAGACTTAATATAACGTTAAATTGATAAAAAGTACAATAAGCAATTTCATCACCCTTTTTTTCAAACCCTTAAGTACTCAATCCATAAAAAAAAGAATAATTATTATCGGTTTGCAATTGGCGAAGATTTCACGTAACATACAAACAAAAAAAACGTACAGACAAATTGAGAAACTCCTTTTTTTGATGTCGGTTGATAATAATTAACTTGTGATTATCGCGATAGGTATGTAGGTACGCTTGCAGTCCCAAGTTTACGGTTTCTATCCTGCAAGTACTCTAAAAGCATCAGATCACGTGCCCACGTTATTTTGATTACTCTTTCCAATAAAAAACAAAAAACAAAAGTCGCCGACAAAAAATGTTAGTCGTGATGTTTTTTTAAGTTTCACGGGAAAAACATAACAATCCTTCTGGAATAAAGAGATCATTTACATCCTTTATAAGACCACCTCGGGATCATTCTTCATTTGTATGAAGACAAATAATTAAGATATCAGGTAACAAACACACACGATAAAAATAACATACAGTTGAATTGAGAACCTCCTCTTGTTTTGAAGTCGGTTAAAAACTACCAAAATTGTAATTTTGTATTGTTTACGTGTTTACGTTCGGGTTGGCGTTACTAACTTTAACAGTAGGACTACCTACTCACCGTACACTACAAAGTGAACTACAAATAAAAAGCCAGCTGAAGATGAGACATGTACTCGAAGGTTCCTATACATTCTAGGTTCGTTTTGCAATATCTGACTCCTTTGGAGTGGTCTGACTTTGACAATATGCCTTGTCCATTAATCCTATACGATAAAGTGTGCACGCCAGCTTAAGATGAGCCGTACCTTCAAAGGTTCATGTACATTCCAGGTTTCAAGTTATTTGGACCTAATATTGGGGGTTGTGATATCTGTAATTTCTGAACTACAAAACCTTTCAGTTGTATGTACAGATGTAAAGAAGTTTACAAATGCCCGCCACAGTGACTTGCAATTCCTTAAAGTAGGGTACCTACTAGGTTTCAACTTCAACTTCAACTTTTTTGTTAATGGCTTATGTGGTAAGGGTTGCCACAATTTTGCCAATGTCAGGTCGAAAGATTTAAAAAAATAAGGCGATGGAGAGGAGTTTGTCCGGTTTAAAATAGAGCGAGAAAAACAGTTTTTTTTTTTAATATAAGTTGATTTACTGAAAAGAAAGGAACAACACAAATACAGAGACAAGACATACATACTGTACATTTAACATTGTGAAAGGAACTTATAGATCTGCATGTACTAGGTTTAACACACTTAATGACGGCTTATTACGTGTGGTTAGCCAAACGCCAAACGAACCGTCGCCGAAACGTATCCGATATGCTGCGTTTACGGAATGACGTCATTTAGCCTCATTCATAGAAAGCAGGATGTCGGCGCCTGTCTATAGGCGTTTGCCAGCAAAAATAGTACCCTAGCCAAGATTTAGAGGCCGCATAGACGTGGTAGCCGGTGGTGACAGCGGATATAGTACATTTTTGGGAAAAGGTATCAAAGTTCGCGTCAGTGTGAACCTCTTCATACAGATACCTGCTGATCGCCTCCGCCACCGCACTAATTTTCCATACTCCAATCGGATTTAACTGTATAGGATCTTGGCAAAGTGACGCATGACGATCCAAACTCATAACTGATCAGTCCTAACCTTGAAATATTTTCGGGACAATCTTAAAAGTACCTCCTATCTAACAAATAAAAACAAAATGAAATCGGACTACGCGTTAATGAATTACAACTAAGTACACAATTGACTTTCATCGCCTCCCAAGGGAACCGTGCTGAATATTGGGATAAAAAGTATTATATGTACTTTTTACCTAGTATGAACTCAAATGATGCCTTTTTATAATATTAGTATAGATTAGTTTAGATGAGTAGCACACCTTTAGTTGGGAAGAAAACTTACCCCAGACTTCCTATAGAACATCTTGCATTCCTGAGGGTCTACGTAAGTCATTTTGAAAATTCTCATCGAGGACTTCTTGCAGTCTGAAAGAAGAATCAAATTTGGCAATATGTTTTTCATTGGCAATGCTTGACGACTCTCGTCGAGTGCAAAAGTATTCGGCGCGATTTGTTGGGCTTGAGTTGGTTTAAATGTGGTTTATTTGTTATAAAGTTCTACTGAGGCTTCTACAATTGGTTTAAATACATAAATAAATAATGCGGGACGGTTTCACACAGCATCATCTAGCCCCAAACTAAGCAGAGCTTGTATTATGGGAACTACATGACTGATATACTACTTATATACATTTTTTTTGTGAATACATACATATTATACATATAACACCTAGACCCGACGCAAATATTTAAAAATTATACAAACATTTGTCCCGCGGCGGGTATCGAACCCGCAACCTACTGCTTAGGCGGGCCTGCGTCCACTGTACCACAGAGGTCGTAAATATGTAGCTGGTGTTTTATTTCATAACTTTCTATCTGATTCAGTCGATGGTTTTTGTAAATAACTTCCTTTGTTGTAGTGGTTGTAGTGTAGACCGTATGTTAATTTAATTTTATGCTTTCTACTTCCGGATTAAAAAAGAAGTCCAAGATCTATTTATGTTATTTTATCTGCACTGACGTCTCACATAGGTCTCTGATCCAAACCTTAAAACCTCTGGAGAAGATATGTTCTCGAATGTCTCCCTCCATCCAATAGACCGATGAAAAAATATTGATGGCAATATAAATTGGTAAAATAGTGGACAAAACCTAGAAATGCCTTAATTACAGTTTAGAAAGAAGTGATGGACACTAAAATAAGTACTTATAATCAAAAGATAAACACTATAACTAAAATCACTACCTACCTACTAAAACATAATGTAGATAGGTAATCCCTAACTAGTTTGCGGTAGGTAGGTAGGTTTCCACACTGTGGTGAACAGCGAGTCCCACCAGAACCGCAAGCTAAACAGGCTTTTTTCAGCATCTATGCTACTTCATATCACATCTGTATTTACCTATGTTTCACAATAAATGCATTCTGAATCTGATTCTAAATCTGACATTTCAAGGTTGCGGGAGCTGGTATAAGATAGTTCGTACAATGTTTATTACCTCTAGCCAAAGTCATAGCGTAGAACTCAGGGTTTTGAATCACAGAGGGCGGTGTGCAAATTGGATGCAATTCTGAAAGAAAAGTTTCAGTAATATTCTTAACAATATTAAGCCAGCTGGCTGCCGAAAGCAAGTTTTCGCGTATGTTAATTATTATCTAAATATATACGTTACATAGCTAAATATATATTGGTAAGCCAACTGTTGGTTTACTGTCCTTTATAATTTCGTATAACCGAATATCTGGCTGCGTGAAGTTTGGACTTTCGCGCGCACTGCCTTGTGTGTTTAGTCTGTGCATTTTGACAAGTTCAGTAAACCTTCCTAAGGTTAAGTACTAAGGTTTTAAATGTGCGTCGTCGAAACGGCGCCCGTAAGCATTTTAAACTTTTGGCTGGCTATTGTTTGCAAATGCTTGATATTATGTAAGCTTACCTATTTTGAGATGAATAATGTCTAACTGTATGATTGATATGGCACTGTAGGTCGGCTCCTTATAGTCCGGGTGGTATGTGTAGTCACGAATACCTATCAGGGGCCCACTGCAGTTAGCACCTAAGACAACTTTCGATTTCGCTCTGAAAAAATAATATAAAAACCCAGCATATATTTGTGAAATAAAATTCACCTATCTCAATTAAGACAGAAAATGGTCCGTAGTTTAAAAGCTAACTGAAAAACTGGTGGCTCTCAAAGGTATTTTATAACCTTAAATTAATAAGTAAAAAATGACTATATTTTTTACACAGCATCATCTAAAGTAAACAGATTGACTGATAGTCATCTTTGTTTTGGTTTGTAGACTGTAAATTATTACTAGAACTGTAGCAAACCGTAGTATTCGTTACTGAGTAACGGGTACATAAACTGACTTGAAGTAATAACTGATTGACGTTACTCAAAAAATAATTTCGTTACTCGCATTTGTCGTATATATATTAGTTTGATACAAAGTACGAACAAAATCATACTTTACTCGACGCGACTCCATGCGATGCTTCATGCTAATGCTAGTGCATGATTGTATCAAAAGCAACGAGTAACGTAACGATAATATAGTAACGAGTTTTAGTAACGAATACATACGGGTACACAATTTCTCGTTACTTTTACAGCTCTAATTATTGCTATTGTACGTCTGAAAAAGGTTTACTGTTTAAAACTAAATTTCTTATTATCATTATGCCTTTGTACAGACTGAAAGTTTTGTCTATACATATAATAAAGTAAGCATGTCTTGGTTCTAGTCTATTCTATTCTATAGAAACAGTAACAGTCCAAATTCGTCTCCACTGATCTGTTTGTTAATAATGATGGGAAATTTTTGACCAAGATCAAGCTTGAATCGAGGTGCGTAGGTTGAGTTGAGATTATCATAGGTACCTGAAGTCGTTTTTAGGGTATTTGTCTATATCGAAAGCGGGCCCGATGACCAATTCTCTTGTTATAAGTACCACAGTTGTGGTTAATTTTTCATTATCTGAAAATAATAAACAAAATATATTTACTTGAATTGACGCGTTTATGTCAAACATCGTATGAGTACGTTGTTTTCACAATAAGTTTGGGATCACTTTGAAAATGTGTAAAAAAAATATTATTGTACATTAAATGTCCACACGAAAAATGTTTCTGCTAGTTGTGTTCCATAAAATGATAATGTATTTTGAGTTTAATGGGAAAAGTAGCAATCCCTCAGGAATTATACTTTTATGGAAACACTTCGGGGTCATTCTCTATACAATAAGAAAATAATCATCAAAATAGGTTAACAAATGGCGAAGATATCAAGCAACAAACATAAAAAAAAAACGAAATGATGAACTCCTCCTTTTTTAAAAGACTGTTAAAAATATGTGAGCAATTAGCTAGTTGCGACTTAAGAGGTGAAAATTCGATTCCCATTGCAAGATAAATGTTTGCTTGTTTTGCGGATCCGGGTCTGGGTGTTGTGGTACCACAGTACTCGTAGTTTCTGAAATCTACGACACAGGGAATCCTAGATTGGGATCAGGACTATGTATGCGTCTATGTATGAGGGTAATATACAATTGTAGAAAAGGACCCCGCTGTTCTTTTTTGGACCAAGGTTAGCCTTGATATTTTACAAATGAAAATCCAAATACTAACAAAGATTAAATTTAGCGGAGTTTAAATTTAGCGGAAAATGCATAGTTAAATTATATGTCTGATTATATTTCGTATCATGACCACACACAAGCTAGAACTCACTAAGGACTGAAGGTAATCTAAGCTTAGCTCGCTCTGATACGTAGGCCACAAGCTTAATGCAGACATAGTATAGGTTCTGAATAAGTTTTCCATCTTCTGCACTTTAGTGCTTGGGAGTGAAGGTAACGCACACATCCAAGAAATTTGTCGATAATAGCAGAGCGTGGATCGACCAATTCTATATTTTGGGCGCAATGTGAGCAGCAAATTAACAGATGATGCTTACGAGCAAAGCGAGCTTTCTTATAAAATAAATAAATAAATAATACTTGTCATTTTTCACACAGCATCATCTAGCCCCAAACTAAGCAGAGCTTGTATTATGGGAACTACATGACTGATATACTAATTATATACTTTTTTGTAAATAGTATGTATTTATTATTATACATAGAAAACACCCAGACCCGAGACAAACATTACAAACATTTGTCCCGCAGTGGGAATCGAACCCACAACCTGCTGCGTGTAAGGCGGGCCTTCGCCCACTGCGCCACAGAGGTCGTCTAATTTAAATGACAAACAAGCATATGCCCCACTTTTTGATAAGCGGTTACCGTAACCTATGGATATTTACAACACCAGAAGTAACACTCGCGCATTGCCGACCCTGAGACGTACCGGGTAAAAAGTCTCACGTGCCTGTAATTTTACCATCTTCAGACCGAAACACAATAATGCGAGCTACAAGTTTATTACATTTTAAGAAGGTCTACCGCCGAGAAGACAAAACATATGTTGTCCCTCTCTTTTGTTTGACAGAATAGGCGACAGAAATAGTATTTGTCTTCTCTTCTGTAGACAAAGGCTTTTCCTTGGGTGATCATGCTAAGCGGGCAGATGGTCAACGGGTACTATCGCCTATTGACATCAACACCAGGAACATTCCTGATGTCTGCCATCAAGACGAAGGTGAAAAGTCTCATGTGCCTGTGATTCCACCGATATCCACACCAGAAGCAATGCAACCATTACAGCTAGGTGGCAGAAACAAATACGGTGATACTAGAAATTCTACAGGCCACTACCAACGTCCATCCAAATAGTAATCTGATCATTTTTTTCTTTTTTTTTGTGTTTGGACAAGACAAACAGGCATACGTTCCACCTGATGGTTACCGTCGCCTATTAACATCTACAACAACACAAGATCAGGCAATGCATCATTGCTGATGCATTGCCTGATCTGAAAGACTTTTTACATTTACAAGCAACTTACATCGAACGCTGCAAAAATGCTATAAAATTCAGTTGTGCTACTGCTTAGTGTTACTATGTCATAAACCAAAACACGTGTACACACCACATAATGCAATGGTTTACTAGATTAGGATATAACTAGTTTTCAAATCTCTATGTTCTTGTAACCTTTGTATAAATTACATTTTAATGTTAAAGGGTCACTTAAATAAGAGGCTTTATGAGGGTGAGATAAATAACTGTGTGGTGTACGAATAACGAGTATTTACTCATTCACGGGTTAACTAAAGCCTCGGTCGTAAATTTGTGAACGCTCTACGTCCAACACCTTAGAGTACCTACGAAATGGAACATGATTAACAAATAACACTTATCTGGGGATCTTCAAGGTAAGAGTGAATATTTAACTTCTAGTTTGTGCTTCACCGTCAGTAATATCATCACTTACCACCAGGTAAGATTAAAGCCAAATTAAGATCTGTTCTTGTTAAAATAAACAACTCCAAAAATGACTCTAATTTAATATTCCGAGCATTAGACAATAAATATCTGCCCCAAAGAATGCCATGACGATCCTTGCCTATCTCCGGCCATCGTCTTCCCGCAACATTTAACATGATATCGGTATCAGCCTGAGAGCCATCCTACACTGATTCGTTCAGTTTGTATTCGCCATTCGAGAATCTTAATAGTTCCTGATACCCACGACACAGGGAATCCTTAGTGTGGGGTCAGGACTATAGGTGTGTCTATTGGCTACTAATCATTTATTTACTTCCAGCGTTTGTCGATTCTGCAAGCTTTATATTCTGCCCTTTTCAAATTGCTAATTCTGAGAGCTGGACTATGTCTGTGACTAATTCTTCAACAGGTTTCCTGGATTCAGATATCACGTAGAACATTTCCAAGCATAGCTTTTTCCATAATCCACTGCGCAGCGTAACCTCGGACTCATATTAAACTACTGCCAAAGGCTTCACTCTCGTGGGACACGAATACAAAAAGTAGCTCATACTATTGAGACAGCCTTCGTAAGAAATGCATTCGGTCAACTGGTTTATTGTCGACTTGCAAAATTGATCTCCAATTACTTTAATCGGTTAATACTGCTTTCAGTACACCCTGAAGGTCCATTCTAAAAATTGGTGAGATAATTTTTGAAATCGAGAGATTACCTTCTACATAAAAACTAACAAACATTACCTCTTTATAATATTAGTGTAGATATTCTTAGTTCAATAGCTAGCGATGAAGTCTCTGTATCATATATAATTACTGGTAGCACGCATTGATTGAACACTTTTGTATTGAGTCTCTGCGGTATTTGTGACGAAAAGATACGCCAAAGTTGGTAGCGTCATTTCATTCTTCGTACCGACAGGGTAATATAGGCGTCCTAGCCATGGGTATGTTTCAACCGTAGAGAAGCCTTCGTAAACCATATCTATGGGCGAGTTGTCTATGCCGCATATTTTAGATGAAAGATTTTCTGAAAAAAAAAAACCGAAAGCTTTTTGATAATGGCTGGTAGTGATATACAGAATTACAGAAGCGCTTCTGTGCTACGAAAGGCACATTTGGATAACCAAGAATAATCAATTTATTGGTAAATAAAAAAAAATACATGTCAGTCAATTAACATAAAATATGAACTAAAAAAACAAACATGCACAATTTTAGCATTAAAATAATTGATATAGTTGTTCAGAAACTTAATGATGACCTACAAGCGAGTGTACCAAATGGGAACTCAGGTGAGATTATGGCTAACCAAATGGAGGTCTATTCATGATAAATAAAACTACTTATTACTTATCATAGTTATTTAGGTTCATAATAATATTGAGTCTAATGTGTTTTTGTAAAAATCGCGACTGTAGTTTATTTCAGTTGGAAAAAAAATCGGATAAGTATGTTATTTTAGAACCCTAAGATTATGATTAAGATTGTGTGAACATCTTCCTTTTTATAAGTCGGTGTTAACCTCTCAGATGTCCAACCACTGTCTTAAACAAAGGGACACATCAGTGTAAGTACAAGTTAATAAGGACTTACGTACAAACGCGATTATAAAACACAATGTAAATGTAATTAATTCCAAATGGCACAACATTTTACAGTTTTTAATTTAGTCTTATTCTTAACAACGTATTAATTGTTCGAATACCGATTAATTACTAAAATGAATAGGCTTTTGTTTCGCTGAGGACAATGATTGTTGAATGATTTATACAATAGCTATAACTAGGTAAGATGGAATATCTTTATCTTTTTTCATCACTCATGCTTTTAAAGGAGGTCATAATTAAGACATAAAAAAAAACTAATATAAAATTAAAATTACTCTGTAAATGCTATTTACAGATTTAGTTGTAAGTTTTTTTTTTAACAGAACGTGGTTCACTAAATTCATACTATGCTACAATTAAATACAATATCTATAAAGATATATATTAATGTATTTGTTTCAACTAATTACGTTACAGTTGTAGGTCTTAAATATATTAAATGTTTCCAATAATTGAAACATAAGGTAGAACATAATTTCTATCTTAAAATTAGGCATGCAAATAAAATATGACAATATAATGTCTTATTACTATTTAAAAATGGAATTGGCCACAGTCCGTTTGTAAAAAAAAAAGAATAGTTCCCCTTCCGGAAACGAACCGTTAATGCAAATTTTCTATTTAGCAACTAACTTTTATAAAAAATCAAATTGGTTCTTTAGGGTTTTTTTTAATTTCCTCGTATTTGTGATGACAAATTATGTACTTACCTAAAAATTTATTAGAGAACATTTGCAGGACTACCCTGCTAGTGAGTCCTGTAAGTGTACTGCAGTGGATGGACTTTTTTAATACAATACAGTGCAATAAGAAAGAACCACTTTATCTCAAACTATGCATATACCCCCTCACTCCTCCCCTCCCAACCCCTTCAAGAGCCACGCTCGGCAAAACTCCCTTATCAGTGAAACGTGCTTGCATCCCGCGACGGAATCTGATAACAGCTGCTAGAGTTCTTGTTGTAGCTAATCTTCTTATTGAGTATTTTTGGGATTTTATAATGGCTAGATAATTATATCAGATCAGTAAACAGTATCTTTATTTCTGGTATTAACATTGTGATTATCGCTTTTACTCTTAAACAAACTAATATTTTTGTGAACATTTTCATAGATGTATTTAATATACATATGGATGCACCTATCGTTTGTTCACGGAGAAAGACTAATCATATGAAATGAACCACTATCACCTCTGATTTTAATATTAGTCTTTTGTGCGAATAGTGAAGTTCAAAAGATTTTGTATGAAAATAAAATACTTTTTCCGCTTAGTACAAGGAAGGCTTTGAGCACACGTTTCAAAATATTTTATTTCCAATACAAAATTCAAAGTCTAGCAAAACTCTTGCCAAATAAGTACATAGGAAGTAGATACCATCTCGACACATCTCAAGGTAGGCGCAGATTAATAAGTAGCTACTAACGGACACTCAAAATTCACTATTATGTGTTATCAGTTTATTTATTTTAAACAATATTTCAGCTTAGATAAGTACTACATACTTTGAACATTTTATGGATAATCCTAATCCAACTGTGACGTGGGTAACAGGAACTACGGGTACCGTGCTACCAAACCTGGGACAAATATCTGTAGAAAATGCAAACACTAACCAATGACAAATGCCTTTGAATTTTTTGTTCTAGGGCATGTCGTTTCCACATGATGTTTTCCTTCGCCATTTTGAGCAGTTGTTAAGCGCCCATAAATTTAAAAATTAATTGGTGTACGGCCGGTTTCGAACCCACAACCTTCGGATCGGCCGGCGGGTTACAGGCTACTAGGCCATACGGCTCCTTGGTAGATTTAAAGTAATTTAATAAATAATGCTGGAAACTGTCACACAGCATCATCTAGACCCAAAGTAAGCAGAGCTTGTGTTATGGGAACATGACTGATATACTACTTAAGTTATTTAACACATACATATTATAAATAGAAAAAAATACAATTGAAGGTAGACTTAAAGTGATACAGGGTGGCCTATATTTCCGTTGGAGCTTTGCAGAACAAGTTTAAAGCAGTCCTACGGAATCTTACATGAGCAGTTTAGTTCGAAATTGTGACACCGAAGCGAGCGGACGAACTGTTCCGAATTATATTTTGGTAAGCGTAGGTATTTGGAGGCTATTTTTTTAAATATTTTTTCCAGGCCTACATTCAAACGGACTTTCTGACGGTGCACGTAAAAGGACTCTTTTATTATTACGCTTTTATTTGCTTCAATTTTTTTACAAGGAATGTAATCAAATCTTGGAAGTAATTTTTTACCTAATTCTAATTGTTGAAATGAAACTTTCTATGTATATGTGGTTCGGATGACAATACAATAATTTTGGAGCTTATCTGATGATGGAACGAGGAGGTGGATAGATGGAACTCTTCAGTGGCTACTAGTAAACCCTTCGAGATTTGGCTCATATGATTGGTGTTGACGAGTCCAATAGATTGAGCTTTACTTGCGCTTTGCAGACCCTTAACAAATTTCAAAATGCAATTTTTGAAGAAACGCGTACTGTATTAACTTGAGGTCCTTGCTGAGGATTTCAGCAGACCCTGCTGAAAATATCAACATTGCCATTATTCCTGAGTGTTTGTGGGAGGAAGTTTATCTTAAAGCGCATTTTGTCTTTGAGTTTTATATTCAAAAACATAAAATGTTTAGTTAAAATAGTATTAAAACACGCTGTTATCAAGCACTAAAAATTATAAAAAAACCACTGTCCATATCCTGGCTCCATCATTAGGTGGTATAAAAAAAACACCCAACATATTATTTAATGTATGAGCCTAAACTTCAGAGAACACATGAACATACTCGACATTTACATACCTACTTATACATAAAATGTAACTTAGTTTTATGTTATTATTTTGTTTATATAATAACTGTCAAATAGCATTTATGTATCTGAGGATGTATGGCATGGGGAATAAAGTAGTGAGCGTGTTTTTAACTGAGTTTAAAAAGGTTTTTCTCAGTTCGGCTGTATGTTTCTTTAATCGTGTGTGTTTATTAACTTCTATCTATATTATATATCTACTCCAGTTAACCGATTCTGATTATTATTTTGTTGTTGTATAGAGAATGATCCCGAAGTGGTCCCATAAAAGTTTTATTCCTGAGAGATTGCTGTTTTTCCCGTACAGTTTAAAAAAACACATCATCATCTTATGGAAACATGACTAGTCGAAACATGAGTCAGCAAAATAATGTGGGAACGTAAGGATCTGATGATATAGTAGGTACCTACAGGATAGAAACGGTAAACTTGAGACTACAAGCGTATCGCGAATATGAAGATTTAATTATTACAAACCGACTTCAAAAAAAGAGTTTCTCAATTCGTCTGTATATTTTTTTTTGTAGGTATATTACGCGATATCTTCGCCTATACTGGGTAGGGTCAAGGGTGGTTCCATATACATTTTATGAAAAATCCTACTAAGTTTATAAATGGGTGATGAAATTGCATATAGTACTTTTTATTAATTTCCCGTTTATTAAGGTCGGTTTTGTGAAATTTAATGTCTTATAAATAATTCTGTATAAAATGTTTTTGACTATGCCAATTTCAAGATAATTTTAGCTCTCTGTGTGACAGTCAGCCACACTTAAAACGCAAGACGAGAAAATATCGGTATATAACTTGTTTGCATCGCGAACAGAAGGCATTGAGTTTCTAGAATCTGGCATTATACTTATGTAGTATAGATGTTTTACTAGCTTTGACAATGTTATTTGTAAGGCGCTGAGGAAACTCCATCATTATTTTTTGTTCCGATTATAGAGAAACGATTATGTATGTCCTCCATTTGCAAAAGGGAATATGTTTCACCGAGCTGATTCATCTGATCCACTTGCCCGGGCTCCTAGAATCGACAGTTGTTTGTCGGAGGTATTATATCAGGTTGCGTTAAAACTCAATTTGTGCGATCTAGATACTTCGATGGCCATCTGTGTATTGTATGTGGTAGCTCTTTGTATATCAGGTAGTTCGTTGCTCTTCGTTGACGTAGTAAACGTAGTTCAATCATGTGGCAAGAGATGTCGCTAAACGATAATTACAAGTCATTGTCTGCCCCATTACGTTGGGTTGGCACAATATGTTATCTTCTTCCACACTACCCTATTAGCCTATGTGAAAGATGACATGTAGAATGTGGATGATTTGGACTAGTGCAGGATCGAGGTGGATACCACAATCTGAGGGAGGCCTACACCCAGTATTCATTTATATTACATGACTATTACTCAGTTTTAAAAGACATATTATAATCTCTAGGAACAAGGATTCCCTGTTTCGTGTGTATCAGGAACTACTAGTACCTTGATACCATAACACCCAGACCCAAAACAAATATCTCCAGAATATGCAAAATTTAGTTCTGTAGCCCTTAAAATATGGCAAGAATGTGGGCTGTCTACTAACATAATGTGGGATGTGGTTGCAGGACCACATACCACTACGTCCATTATAAAGTATACAGTAGTGAACGTGTTTTTATGGCTTCATAAAATAGCATAATATTAAAATGTAGGTAATAAACAGCTGTAACCCTGCACCTTCTACAGTTAACGTCGTTAAACAGAAAACGTAAACTATCGACAGAAGCTTTCAACTCGCTAATGATTTCAGCCCAGGGTTGCCATATTGCTTGGTAAAAATATAAAAAAATATTAAATATTTGTATAAGTTGGCCTAGTATAACCGTGCTGGCCTAGTGGGCGATACCCCGATATCCGGAGGTCACATGTTCGAACCCGGTCGTGCTCCAATGGATTTTTCCACTCGAAAAATGTATGTTATATATCAGTACTAAATTAGTTCGTGACGAACTATTAGTCACTATAATCAACCTCGGTTGCGCAGCGGGCGAGTAGCCAGCTGTGACACAAGAGATGCGGGTTTGATTCCCGCTGCGTAACGCTTGCATATTCTGTAGGTATTTGTTCCAGGTCTGGGTGTTGTGGTACCACAGAACTCGTAGTTTCTGATACCTACGACACAGGGAATCCTAGTTTGGGGTCAGGACTATGTAAAAGTCTGTTTGGTGTTTATTTATTTATTATTTTGCGTCTGCCACTGTCTTCACTCGCGTAGTACTCCGATAAAAGTGCGTGTAAAGTAAAGTATGTGTCTGTATAGTAATCCAAACTATGAATAATACTTAATAAAAAAAATACCTAAATCGGTTCAGCTGCTATAATAATAATAAATAATATAATGCAATAAATTTTTCACACAGCGTCATCTAGCCCCAAACTAAGCAGAGCTTGTATTATGGGAGCTACATGATTGATATACTACTAAGATACTTGTATAGTATGTATGTATTTTTAATAAATACATACACACTATACATAGAAAACACCATTAACATTAATTAGCTACAAGGAACATAAATATCCATACTTTTTAAATATCGATTTCTTTTAGAAGGATGGACATAGAAAGCTATCTGCGATACGCTACGTAACGTAGAGGTGCTACGGCGTAGGCCTGCTACGAAACGATACGAAATCTTTGTGACACCCCTAATCTTTTAGTTGGCTTCGTTGCCACGGAAAACAGATTCAGAGTCACTCAGTCTAAGAGGCAGCCCTGAGATTGTCGCTCGATAAATATGGAAAATGTCACTGATTTTAAGTAGGTACTCACTGTCTTTTTATACGCCTACATCATTATTGATGTTTTTTTAAAGCCTCGGTATAGTTGCTCTTGAGTACGATGATAGGTGAATTGAACGTACGTCACTTTCACTCCATGCGAGAATAGGCGCAGTGCGATAAAGACGGATGTTTGAGAAGAATAACTAGAATATTTTAATAAAAACCCTTTATCATTAATCTAAGTACCATGATTACCTATTGAATTGCATAGCCTATTTAGATAAACAAATCTATTGCGAATAGATTCACCAACCTTGTTTCTTTATATGATTCATTTAGTTGTATCCTAAATTTATTAGTGTATAAATATCAAGTTTGTTATTTTGATAGTTACTGAGATATCATGTTAAGTGACCCCTAAATTTTAACAAATGATTTTAAAAGTTGCTTCGAATATTTTTCAACAAAGAACAGATTTTTCAACACAATTCTTCAACTGCCCTGCATTTTAAATGTCACGTTATCGAAAGGTTTGAGGGTTGTTGAAACAAGTGTCATTTTCGGCAGTTCTCGGGTAAATCGGTCGTAAAATAAAACATTGCTTTCATTGGAGTGGAATTCTGGATAGCCCTTTAAAATGTGTTTTATTTTTATATCTTTAGGTTGTTCATGGCTTAGTTGCGTAGTTGTATTTTCTGAATTTTCATGAGGCTTCTGTTTAACAGATCAAACAACAATCTTGGAATTAAAATTACCGTGGTTTGGTATCATTTTAGAATATAATTACGAAATAATAGTAAAATACGTGGTATAGTCGTAATTATATTCTAAAAAAAAAACAGCAATCTGTCTTTGCACTATGCAACACATGCATTTTCAGATTTCATAATGTAAAGTAGGCATTTGAAAAAACGTAAATAAATTACGAGATAAAAATAATGTACAGTATAATATAATGAAGTCCAATTGACAAGAACGCTTTTAGTAATATCACGCTTTGAAATTGTCATCAAAAAAAACAATATAACAAAAGTACACAATCAAACACACTATTGCACAATAGTAATTACTAGGTATCGCTCCCAAATCACTTCCATTCATTTACATTCAACGCTTGAACTGAACTGTCGCTACGAGTCGCAACGTGCTCTTGATCTTTCCAGTACTCACTCGTGAAATCCTGTATGAGTGAATCAGTATTTCATTCTAGAGACCTATAGACGTGCTATCCCTTTCTAACGATAACGTTTCTACACGATACTGAATGGCGTAGAAGAAATAATGCGTTAATTGAACAAGAGATGGCTCTAGCATAGCGTATTTAGGTAGAAGCGCTCGTCACAATAATAACTAAACACCCAACAGTCTACATTATAACTTTTGAAACTATCATAGTTATGAACTTATTTTTACTAAAAACGGTAAAAATCTATGGTTATTCAATATTACGTCAGCTACATAGTCCTGACCCCACACTAGGATTCACTGAGTCGTGGCCATTAGAAACTATGTATGCCAAAGTACCACAAAACCAAACCAGGAACATCTGCAGAATATGCAAATATTTGTCCCGCAGCGGGTATCGAAACCGCACCTCTTGCTCCAGAGCTAATAATTTATCATATACTATCATATGACTTTTTAGCCCTAGTGAAGCCTCATTACTTAAAGCCTTCCTTTGACGAAACTATACATAAAAACTGATCCATTTGGAGGTGGTTATTTTCTACAGATTTTCCATTCCACGTAGACAAAGCCAGTTCTTTGTGACTCGGGCGGTTGCCACAGTGGGAATATAACAGTTGGTTTAATAAAATAGCTTTCAAATAAATAGAACACCTTTATTATTTAGACCGTTATTATACGTTTTAATCGACTATCGAAACCCTCCTATGCCATAGTTTAAGAACAGTCCTACCGATAAAGATAGTTATCTAGCTATTTCATATTTACAGTGGTTTTTTGGTAGTGGTCTTTAGATAAAGACCACTTCAAACGATGTATAGAAAAGTCAACTGATCCACATCACTACTGAGCTACCTACCAACTTTCATTAGGATCGAATAAACGATCAAACAAACTTATATAGAAACATGTTTATCGTGTTTATGGCTTCTTTCGCATAAAATATTTTGTCGTTTTGGAATTTGACTTAACATGTCGGCATATTTTATTTTCGCATTATTTAGTGGGATGTCGTATGACGTTTCAAAAATACCACACTTTTGATAGCCTACATCTTAGGTACCACGCCATCTGTGTGACTATGAATAACTATAATATAAAAAATACTTGCCACAAATTCAAGGAAAACCCTTTTCTGGATTATCACGTCTGGAGCCGGTCAGACATTTGTGTATAGTGTCTCAGTTATCATATTTATGAGCTGGCTAGAGAGAGAAGTATGAAATTATGCAAATGCTGTTGATAATGACATCTTGCTTCCAGGATAAAGGGTAAGCCGCTAGACTTCATAATGACTATGTAGATGGAAAATCCTTTCCCATATTCCGTCTATGACGCACTAGCGCTGCACTCTTAATTACACAAAGGTTAGCTGAAAGAAAATGCTAGTTAGCATTAAGTACTTGTTTTATTTTGTGGAATAAATCATTTTCTATATATCTATAATTGACTTACCTACTGTTCTCTGGGTCAGTTACCTAGAAATACTGGACACCTAATAACACTAGAAACTCACAAAGATCATGGAAGTAAACCAGAAATGCACTGTTGGAAACACTAGCAACTTTGAGTAAATTGATTTGAATCATATATAACTCCAACATACAACTATCGGTCCTAGGACTCATTTATGAAGTCAGTGGAAGATCTCACTTTATTGCACCTTCTCCTATATTTAGGAGATATATTATATTATATTATATATGGAGATATATATGTTTTTTTTCGTATGCATTTTTTTTTTAATTATTCTAGCAACTGGTATAATTATCGTTTCGTTTTCGATTCCCTTATATACAAAATACAGTCCACTCAATATCTCACACCTTTGCTACTTTGTATATGGAAACGACGCAGGCAAAGCCGTGGGCTGAGGTTTTAGTAAATAATATGAAATAATATCTTTCAAATATTTCCATTTACTATAATTTCCATAGAGTCCTTTCTACGTATCTCTCGATTATGCAGACTCCATATTATGAATTTACTTGAATGCATTTATTGAGGGCCACTATCTCTGTATGAGCTTCAGTTCATCCGTGAGTATGGACGGATGGCAAAAAAAAATTGTTCAATTTATTGTCTATTCTATTTTTTCATGCCTTAGTGGGCTGGAATACAGCCGTGTTGGTCTAGTGGTAAGTACCCTGACTTCCGATCAAGATGTCGTGGGTCAGAACAAGGTTTAGCACCAATGAACTTTTCCAACCGTGCAGCCGTTTTGGCCTAGTGGGCGATACCCCGACTTCTGATCCGGAGGTCAATGGATTTTACCACTCGAAAAATTTATGTGCGCATTAACACGTGCTCAAAACGGTGAAGGAAAACATTGTGAGGAAACCGGCATGCCCTAGAACCAAAAATTCGAAGGCATGTGCCATCAGTGTGTGTTCCAATAAGTGGCAATGGCCTTGCAACCTGTCACGTGGAATGCCAACAACTTGCAAAACGCGGGAAGTATAATGTTTGTACGTACCTCACACTACCCCCTACTTAGTCTCCTTGTTCTTGGTGAATTGAGAAGAATATAACATTTTTAAAATGTCATCGTATATTTGTGTGCTATCGCTACACGCGAACATCTTCAGATGGGGTATCTCGACAGTCCGGCGCATTCTGTACTCTCATGAATATACCAAGAGAGCATCTAAATGTGACTTCCACTATTATATAATAACGGACCATTCAATTATATTCAACTATAAATAAATACAGGA
Source organism: Perizoma affinitatum (assembly GCA_961405105.1). Classification (NCBI taxonomy): domain Eukaryota; kingdom Metazoa; phylum Arthropoda; class Insecta; order Lepidoptera; family Geometridae; genus Perizoma; species Perizoma affinitatum. The sequence continues at coordinate 14,822,241 of OY560190.1, read as the reverse complement.
TATTATTTCATAATCTAATATGCCTTTGTCATCTACTTCACCCACGTGGTAGATGACAACGTAACAAGCGTGTATAGGGATGCCATGTCGGTCCACCTTTTTATTTTATGTATTTATTAGGGATCAGCGCAAGTTGGAGGGGGCGTCCTTTTAAGGGCGCGCGTGGGATCTCGGGACACCCGCCAGGGTGATATGGTGAATCTCACCCTGGCGGGTGAACCCCACCAAGGGTTCTGTCTACCCAAGGGAATTGGGTAGACAGATCCCACCTTAAAAAAAAAGTTGCGAACGTATTCCAAATTCTATTTTAATCGGTCCAGCCTTTACGGAGACTATTAGCAACAGACATTTCAACATCCAAACTTTGACATTTATAATATTAGTGAAATAGGATATAGTCCATTCCAAATGCAGAGCGAAAAACGGTCAATGACATTTGAGCGTTCCTACCATAGGGATGACCAACAGTTTTTTCGGTTTAAAAACATGTTTCAGTCACGAGGAATCAATGCAAAGATGTCTCAAAGATGACAGTTTTGAAATGCAACGAAATGAACAAATTAATAAATCCTTACAATATCCTGTTAGTGACATAGTTGGTGACAATAGCTTCATATAAATAAAATAAGTGTACGACCACTTCAATGTAACTCCCGTGAGACAGTGGTGTGATCCTGAAGATACTCTAAATATTCTTAACAACATCAGGCTAGTGGACACGCATTCGACTAAATAATTATTCATTCAGCGTCGATAAATCCTACTTACTATAGGATTATAAACGCGAAAGTTTTTGATTGTGGATGTTTGTTAGTCTTGCATGCAAAAACTACTGAAGGTATTTTGATGAAACTTTACATTAATATACCATATACATCAGAATAACACATATGCTACTTTTTATGCGGATACCATGCGGGCGAAGCTGTGGGCAGAGGCTAGTACATATATACATGCATAAATACATTATGTGTCGAAGGAACTCTCCCCTACCCCTAGCATCTTTGGAACGTGCCTGCAACGCGCCGCGGGTCCCGCTGAAGAACCCTTGAATATTGCCTCGAACACGCACTCAAGCCTTTGTACTGGGGAAACTTTATTGTAAGGATTATCTTAGGTTCATCCGGCCACGACATAGATAATGGAATTAAAAACTCCGGCATCAGAGATGGGCAGTCTTTAAGTAATCAGTTATCGTGTCTATCGGCATCTGACCAGATATTTTATCTCTATTATTTTGTTTGCCGTATTGGCTTAGTGGACGATACCCCGACTTCTGATCCGGAGGTCGTGGGTTCGAATCCGGTCGTGCACCAATGGATATTTCCACTCGAAAAAATTATGTGCGCATTAACACGTGCTCAAAACGGTGAAGGAAAACATCGTGAGGAAACCGGCATGCCCTAGAACCAAAAATTTAAAGGTATGTGCCAACAGTTAGTGTTGTCCTGTCACGTGGAATGCTTACTACGTGCAAAACGCGGGCATGTACCAAATGTAATATTTGGACGTTCCTCTGACTACCCCCTACTTGGTATCCTCAAAGATCTACTCACTGAATATGTATCTGAGGATGTCCACCATGGGGAACACAGTCGTGAGCGTGTTTGTTTTTTCTTTTATTATATTGTTTTTCTACTTTGTGCACGCTGTTTATAGTGTGGACAATTGTTAATGGTCATTAATTAGATTGTTCCATTTTCCCCTATTAGGTAGATAATGAGAAGAATAGCCGCAGAGGGTGCAGCACTGGGTACGGTGGCGATTGTAATTTGTAACACCCCAATGATCTTGATAGCTTCTTTCTAAGGGCTCATCCGGGGAAGTGCTACCACCATGCCTGATTCTGCCGCCAAGCAGTGATATTCTCATTGCTTTGTTCCGGTTCGAAGGGTATGGTTGGTTGTATTACAGGCGCATGAGATCTTTAATCATGATATCACAGGCAACACGTTAGATATCTGTAGTAAAAAACCACTTTTGTCAACTTTTACAACGTAGAAGCTAAAGAAACAACAATATAAACCTATCTAAACCGTAGTACCAGTATTTAGGGATCGGCCAAATTAGGGCGGTGGTGGCGAACTTTGCCAACCGCTTGACAACCCGTTCCCTTTGATCGCCACCGCCACCGCCACCGCCACCGACGCTTATTCTGCGCCGAACGATACGAAATAACAAAACAGACTTATTACATTGCGGCGAAAATTATAAACAAACACTGAGTATTATAGTCATACCAATAACCAGACCTACGAGTATAACCACTAACACACCAACGAGTATAACCACTAACAGCCACAGAAAATGCAACCAAATACAAAATAATTGGAGCCAACTAATTACGTTACATAAACCGATTTCAGTACAGAATTACCGAATTGAATGTTTTGTACAATCAGGTTTGCGTATACTAGTCAGTCGGGTAACAGCTGATGCAGTTAGTCCTGTCACAGGTAAAATGAAAACAGCTTGTTCACGGATGTGTGTACAAGCTATAAAAAAAAATCCGTTAAGAACCTTTAAAAATTGACACAATTTTTAGCAGTTGTTGTTTCAATTTCCTTCCGATTTTTTTGATCTCGTGTGATCAGTAAATAAATAAAATAGGGCATAATTGCGTTTGCATATTTAATAATAATAACAACAATTTATCTACTTATTCAGATAACTTGATCCATAATTTGTTAGTAAGTTACATAATGTCATAATGTTAGTACAATTCCTTATTGTACCACCTAAAGTGTTAGTGAAGTGAACCAACTGTTTTCAATTTGATCTGTGTCAAAACAGTGTTAGTTTGGGCTGGATGTAATTTGCTAGTTCGGCATCACTCTCACTCGAAATTAAGGCTTGGTAGGAACCTAGGTATAGGCACCTACCTCACTATACCGGGTGTAATCGTTAAGTGTGCACAGGCGATTATTCCGTAACTATTGCAGATATCAAAAAACTTTAAACTGATATCGAAAGTACTTTACCTAATGAGTAAAAACATTAATAACTTTTTAAAAATAAAACGAGAAATATCCAAAAAAATTACATTAATCACTCCCATACATTTTATTTCTTAGTAAGTACAAAATTTTGTGTTCAAAGCATATGTTCGAAGTGACGTCCTCCTTGTGCAATACAATGACGAGCTCTATTTACAGTTTCTAAATGAACTTTCCTTAACATTTGCGGAGTAATTAAAGCAATTGCACGACGTACACGATTCTGTAACTCTTCTAGGCTGTGTACTCTCTCAGCGTACACGTGGTCTTTGACAAATCCCCATAGGAAGAAATCACAAGGCGTGAGATCCGGGGATCTGGCAGGCCAAGGGGTTGCACTATTATTGGCTATTAAGCCATTATAATTGTTTCGTAAGAAATTCATTACAACATTTGTATTATGTGCAGGTACTCCATCTTGTTGAAAAATTATCGACCTTCTTTCATCGTCTGGAATTGGTTCTAAGAGACTTGGCATATCGTTTTGTACAAAGGAGAAATATCTCTGTCCATTTAAGGTTCCACTGTAAAAATATGGCCCAATGATCCGATCTCCAAGAATACCACACCACACATTAATTGAGAATCGCACCTGAGCTCTAACTTCAGTAGTTAAGCGAGGATTGTCAATTGACCAATAATGCGCAGTTTGAAACATTACTTTCATCGGTCCATAAAATTGACCTTACATTGACATAATTATTGACTAGCCAATTGCAATAGACCAGCCGACGAGCAGGATCATCATTGTGCAGCGTTTGAGTAGGTTTTATCTTAAATGCTTTGAAGTTGTGTTTTTTTAATAACTTGTGTACATAATTGTGGGACACTGGAAATGATCGGGCCACTGAACGCGTTGATTCTTGTGGATTATCTACTACGTAGTTAATAATATTGTTATCTAAGTCATTATCAAATTCCGGAGCTCTTGTTCTCGAACCTTTTTTTCTGTTAAAAGATCCATAATTTATCAAATTGTTATCCAACTTACGTAAATACGTACCAGAAGGAACTTCTCTATCTGGGTACTCTCTTCTGTAGGCGATAATGGCCGCCCTATTGTTACAATCATGTTTGTAGTACATTTTTAACATGTCCCTCTTTTCTGTATTGGAATATGCCATTTTTCAATCAATAAATGCAACAATCACGATTATTAACGCAAATTGAAAAATACAATAAATTGGCGGGAACGAGAACCCGCGATAAAGAATTTGAATTTAGAACGAACACCAAAGAGTATCTTTCTTTTTGTTTTTATTTAGTATGTTGCTTTTCAGCTAGTTCAAATCAATACAATATTGAAACAAGGTTTATTATAAATTTGAAGTGGTAAGATAATTAATCTACACGTGTATCTACTTGAAATTCATTAATACCTTCATATCGTACATAATTATAAAATGACAAGGGTAAAATGAGTAGGTACTATTCCACTTAAAATAAGGAAACTAAAACCTTTCTACTATCTCATACTAAATGTATGGGAGTGATTATTGTATTTTTTTTGGATATTTCTCGTTTTATTTTTAAAAAGTTATTAATGTCATTTTACTCATTAGGTAAAGTACTTTCGATATCAGTTTAAAGTTTTTTGATATCTGCAATAGTTACGGAATAATCGCCTGTGCACACTTAACGATTACACCCTGTATACTGCTTATGGTAGACATTACCTACTGGCCCCCATTTTAGGTAATAAACCTATACCTTACGAACTACTTAGGTAAGTGTACCTACTGTGTATCGTAACATAGTGTGACTATGTTACGATACACACTATACTTTTGGTAGAATATTTGTATGAACTTTTGTTTTTTTTTAATAACGTAAGTATGGATATGTATATAAAAAGTTATTGAATTCATACATAACAAACTCTTTGATAACCTCGGTGGCGCAGCGGGCAAGTAGCCAGCTGCGACGTAAGAAGTAGGGACTAAAGTTTGCATGTTCTGCGGATAATTGTCCGGATCTGGGTTTTGTGGTACCACGGTACTCGTAGTTCCTGATAACCATGATACTGTAAATCCTAGTGTGGGGTCAGGACTATGTGTGAGTCAGTTTGGGTTTTATTTTGTCTAAGAAAACCATATTTTATGTCAAACGTATATACGGGCTCCTGTCGTTTCGGGTGAAGAGGTCCTCGTCATCCCATCTAATTACATCTAAAAGCTAATTTATCGCGAGATGTTTAATTTCGTGTCATCTGGAAACTTAGATTGAACCGAGCACGACGATCAGATTTTAATTGGATCGAGCTGATGTGACGGGAGATGTCATTCGACAATGTAGTTAGGTTAGAAACTAGATACAGAGGTGTCTCAAGACAATTCGGCGCGGCTTTTTTTAGGAGAAATAATGATAATAATAATGCTGGACATTTTTCACACAAAATCATCTAGCCCCAAACAAAGTAGAGCATGTTTAATGGGAACTACATGACTGATATACTACTTTTATATATATATTTGTAAATACATACATATTATACGTAGAAAACCCAAGATAAACATTTGCTAATCCTACAAACATTTGTCCCGCATCGGGAATCGAACCCGCAACCTTCTGTGTCTCAGACAGACCTTCGCCAACTGCGCCACAGAGGTCGAAATGAAATGAAAAAAAAACAGCATTTTTTCTCAACACGAAAAATAACACAAATTTGGATATGACCAGACTTTATGACCAGATCAGTTGGACTATTTCAAGACTGCTGCCAACGATCTATAGAACTCAACTGTTTATTTTGTATATATTTTTTGGTATACAGGTTTTTACCTAAGTAGCTAGTTACATTATTACTGCTGTAGATTAATAAACAAAGCATGATTGCAAGCAATAATAACGGCTGTAAACTGAGTGGTGCGTACCGAATGCATAATTATCATAAATTATTTGCATAAAATGTTGGCTTTAAAGAAATTGTAGTAGGAAAGTAAGATTAATGATCACCAAGCGGACAAAGTTAGGTAAACGTAGCCTCCGCTCGTTCCTAACATCGATATAAAGCGGACAAAGGTCAAATCAAAGTTAGTCAAATGTAGCCTATGCACGTTCATAACGTAATTGGAAAGTTATACTTATAATATTTAATTCAAAAAATCCGATTCCTCGACACGAACCCGCATCTTGGGTCTTGATGCCTGTAATCGGCAATACGTTGACCAATTCTGCTATGAATCGAGTGACGCTTAGTTCGAATTGAATGTGGCACTTTCTATTCAGTTATGTGATGACGGATTACAGAGACGATAGATAGATATTCATTTATTTAACCACCACTTACAATGTATGTTTACTTAAGAACTAACACATATGATTAAACAAAAATATTTAAAAAAAAGGTGTGAATATAGTAGATCTATATTGCCATGCACTATAACATAAAATAAAATTAATCTTCATTGTAGTGCTAGTGCTAGTGGCGATAAAAATGATTTGATAATTAACCTTCTCATGTATCTAGCTTATACAATCAATGCTATTTTAAATATTCAACCATCGATTGTAGCTCCTAGGTAAAATGACACTGTATTATAGCCGTTTAGATGCCAAAGTTATATAGGTTCTATTAGTTGGAGCGCCCCCTAGTAATTTATGCTGTAAACAGATTGGAATAACATTTGGAACAGATATAGTTCGTGATCAGTGCGTAGATCTTTGAGGATACCAAGTGGAGGTAGTCAGAGGCACACCCAACCATTAAATTTGGCACATGCCAGTGTTTTGCAAGGAGTTAGCATTCTACATGCTTATTTAATTTATGTTTATCAGCCATTAATACAAAACAACTATGTATTATTTCGAAAATGTGTCTGTTAGTTGAGTTTCCGCTGCAACATGTTTTGTCCGCTCAGTGTACATTCATCTTTGAAGCTTAATAATCTACGTTGTATGCTTGAATTTGCATTTTCAGAGATTCTATTCAAATTTGGATACAAAAACGCATTCACGTAAAAATTTTAAAGAAAAGTTGGGAAAATGCAATAGACTATAGCATCCAACCCCTTTTGTTAAAAATATGCTTCTTGATAAAATGTTTAAGATATTAACAGAGATCAAAGCTTTAATGGAGCTTTCAACGTGAACTTTTGAAGGCGTTAAGTAATATATTGATTTCAAAATTTTACGGTGTTTGATTGTCATCAAAGTTAAAGTTAAAGTTAGCTTTATTTATTATTTGGAATCGTGTGAACTTCTACGGTTTGATGATGATGATGATCACTCAAAATAACGCAATACATAAAGTTCAAATCATTTTTTTTGAGAAAAGACCGACTTTCTGTCATTATCTGTTGTATCTTTCATCTTCATTTACAATGTCATCAACCATAATAATAATAAAGCCTTTATTTCAAAAATAATCTATGATCTAATCTAATTAGATCATAGATTATTTTTCGTCCTGGAATCACATTAATTGTCCAAGGTATGTATTCTCTGACGTATTCCACTTGGCAACTTTCCAGTATGATAGGTCTATGGTCTGCATTTGACATAACTCAAGTTTTTCTTACCAGTCTCTGTGTCCAGAGTGCTGAGCATTTGTTGAATGCGGTCATCGTTTTCTGCTAGAAGAACGATATCGTCGGTTAAACGAAGGTGGGTAAGTTTTTCTCCATTAATGTTAATACCATACTCTGACCAATCAAGCTTTCTGAATATTGTTTCCATCAACCATATAGTGGTAAAATCCTATCTTTCCGAAACATGATTTTTGGTTCGTAACGAGCCCATTGATCTCTCATCAATATTCCTCGGCTCCATGTCACACCGAAATAAGATTTATTACCGCGTTCGTTATCCGTGTGACTCGAGCCGTACCCCAAATTGGCTCACTTGTTCTACCGTGAAACTTAACAATCACTTTGCTGTAGTAGTTTATTTTATGGATATTATTATAGACGGTAGTTAATAAAATATATTCCACGCATAATAGTAGCTACCTACCAAATTCACAAATTATAAAGTACTGCCTGTTCTAAATCACATAAAATCCTCCTCGCTTTTTATTAATAAAGGTAGTTAATACCGTTCGTATTAACTACCTTTAGAAAGAAAAGAAAGAAAGAAGTCTTTATTTTTTTTTAATAAATTTATTAATAAAAAGCATTTGTCTACTAGTAGCTACCTACCAAATTCTAAAGTACCTACTACCACTTCAAAATCACATAAAATCCTCCTCCCTTTTTAGCTATAAGGCCGTCCATTGGAGTCTTTAATGAAATATGTTATAGTTTATTTCGTTAAAACTATTTAGAAAACTTGCATCATTTAAAAAAGATAAGGAGACTTTTTGTCTTTCATTATGTGTAGGTACAATTACAGCTGTGGATTTTGTCTGAGCGATGTCTAGTGTAAAAAGTACTTTAAAGCTTAGCAAAGTCAAAGTCGGTAAAGTGAATTATATGGAAATTAGCTGTGGAAATGTCACGTGACAGCTGGCAAGTTTTACCTTGACAAATTTGCGTTAGCGTGAAAGGAAAATGGAAGGTATTTTTCTAGACACCCTTGTGGGAACGTTTGTTTGTTTGAACCATTATCGTGATGATTATCAAGACTTGGTCCTGCGTTACTGAACCTAGCTGTTTCTGGGGTTTGCCAGAAAGAGGCTGTCTTCAGCGGTTTAAGAGTACGACCGCGGCTAACGAACGCAAACTGATTACCGCCTCTAGATTCAGGGAATACATTTATTTGTAGCGAATGCATGAAAATAATCTAATCATACTAATTTAGAGAGAATTGTTGGAAACTCTGGATGATTTTTACGGCACTTCTGAGATTTTAGTAATATTTACAGCATGTAACGAAAACCTCGTCCGATCCGAACGGGTATTATTAACTATCTACATGACGTGTTTGTCGTCTTTTTTCCGGAAATGAAGTAATAAAATATTTTACAGCGAATTTATATCATTGGGAAAAAAACTTATAGCTGGTGCAATCAAAGATCTTGAGCTCTTGCCGTTGCGACAATATTGGTTTGTTCGGCGGGCAAGTAGTCGGCTGCGACACCAGAGGTGCGGGTTTGATTTTCGCTGCGGGACATGGTTGCATGTTCTGCAGATATTTGTACTCGTAGTAGCAAACAAAGCGAGATGTTTGTCAAGCGGTTGATAAAGTTTTTGTGAATTTACCTATTATTCCTATATTTTTTTAAAAATAATCTTGGGTTTACTCAATTGGACAGAGTTTTTGCTACATTCTGTATGTTCCGGCAAAATGCACCTCAATGTAAAAATTACCACCGCCTCGATAGCTTTGCAAAATGCTTTAAGGGGCTGAAGACGTAAGGCGCTTTTATTTTTATTATCAAATAATGTTTATAGCAGTAGGAAAAACATGTTATAAGACGTATGTTATAACTTAAAAGTACAATGGGCGTAGAAGCAATTCATCTTATTGCCTAAGACGCAGAAGGTTGTAGGTTCGATTCCCGCCGCAAGGTTAAATGTAAGGTTTGTAAATATTGTTTCTCGGGTCTGGGTGTAGGTTAGGTACTTCATACACGTACAACAAAAAATAATTATTTGTAGTATATAGCTCTCATAACACAGCTGTGCTTACTTTGGGGCTAGATAATGCTTTGTGAAAAATGTCCAACATTATTTATTATTTATAATTTTATTGATTCAAAGAAAAAAAAAACAAAGTTCCCTCTAAAATAACACTTGTGACAATTATCACTAATATTAAACTGAGTTATAGAATCTTTATGTTTTACATTTTCGGAAAGTAGTTGTTTGAGAGAAAAAATGCTATAAACGCTATTTTCGTTCTATTTTGCCAGCGAGGTGTTGTAAGAGCCACGGTCTTGCCTATGCTGATATAACCTTACGTTAATGATCTAACGTTTGGAATTTGTATAGATACTTTCTGATGTGCTAGTTCGGCACCTGTCTGCGCCTTAAGTACCCTTAAAGAGCCTTAGTCAAGACGCGCCCTCGTACCTATGCGAACTTCCTAGGGGTTACCGTTGGTTGGTTTCCCCTATTGTGTACTACAAAGGACCTCTTATAGTTGAATTTGAAGCAGAAAGCTAGTTGTTGAATCTGGCCCCTAGAATATAGCTTGACATTTAATAAAAAAACATGCATCAGACACATTCATGTTCCTTACCATACACTAGGATTCCCTGTGTTGTAGGAAGCACGGTATCTTAACACCACGGGACTATGAGTACCAAGAACTGCAACATCTAGATTCGGAGCAAATTAAAACATTTGCTTCAGCAATTCGTTGGCCACGTTCACCATTAATCTAGATAACACTCCAATTTTTGTATTTTTAGATGTTTTTATCAATTGATTTAATTTCTATTAAACTATTGCTAATTTTACTATTCCAAAAACTAAGGTGAATTTGATTATTCATATATAAAAAACATTGTTTGTTGTTTGTTTTTTTGTTGTTGTTTGTAAAAACGGGATTTTTCACGTACCGCACTATCGGTTAGGGCACCGACTAAGTTTCGACTCATTCCGAGAGTCTTCATCAGGGTGAGTGATCGCGACGCGGAGGGAGAGTCGAAATGAGTCGAAACTTAGTCGGTGCCTTCACCGATAATGCGGTACGTGAAAAATCCCGTTTTTACAATATAAATTCTACTGTAGCTTGTAGTTTAGGTTGCTTAAAATTTTCTGTCCTTAAAACTTTATCATAGTTCACTAATAATAATTTAATAATAATTTTACACACCTACTTGCTTAAATTTTGAGTTCTAGCGTTTTGTTTTGTTTCTTTCATTTACCGCTGTATTTGGTGAACATACTAATAAATAAGTTGGTATGTATCTGTATAACTTAACCTGGATAAGTTATTTGTAGGTCAGCAACTTTATACCGTGGAAATTCTTTAAATGTGTTATACCAAGCTATTGCTGTGGGCTGCATATTAAGTCTGATTTGTATTACCCATTACTCTATTATTACATTAAAAATTACAAGTTATATTTATCTGGCACAAGTCGAGTTACGTGGAAGAGCGAGGTCTCGTCCGCAATACATCTTGACCCGTTTTCTGGAATAATGAGTTGCAATTACGTCATCGCGTTGTGTGGTAACCGTGGTAACCGGAACAGTGTACGTTTATATTTAACTAGCTTCTGTACACGGCTTCGTCCGCATGGTACCCGGATAAAAAAAAGCCTTTGTGTTGTTCTGATGTACAAGCTATATTACTGTAAAGTTTCATCTAAATCCGTTCAGTCGTTTTGGCGTGAAAAAGTAACAAACATCCATCCTCATAAACTTTCACGTTTATAATAGTAGTATGATATGATATGGATGTAAGATAGTGTAGGTAGTTTTACATGGCTTTGTTGATATAATATAAATAATAATATTTTATAAAACTACAAAAGTTACAAATCAAGTATTAATACCATTGTTAGAGAATGGTTTTACTATAGTTAAACACTTCAGAATGGAGAAATCCGTGAAGGAAAACATCACGAGGAAACCGGCATGCCGTAGAACCAAAAATTTTAAGGAACACATGCCATCAGTGAGTATTCCAATAAGCGGCGAGTGTTTGCACCCTATCACGTGGAATGCTTACTGCTTGCGAAACGCGGGTATGTGCCAAATTAAACGTTTGGACAGTACTTGGTATCTTCAAAGATCTACGCACTGAAGATGTCCTGACCATGGAGAATATAGTCGTGAACTAGTTTGTTTGTTATGTTTTGTATAAAATCACAATATTTTCTTCATAAAAATGCCTTGTGGTCCCAGTAAGATCCATGATTCCAATAACCCAAGTAATTGGCGGTTTCTACCCGTCAACGACACTCCAAGCCTTTATGCACACCTTTTAATGGAAAATTGCTTTTCTCCACTTCGGGTCTCGGATATTAGATTGAATTTATTGGAAATTTAAATCTTGTTTGCGTAAAAAGTTCCTTATTAGTGGAGGTACGAGAACGCTAAACGGTAAGATATTTCTACATATTCGATGCATTGGGGATTTGAGAGTCTTGGAAAACTTGGGAATGTGTGTAAGAAAGACTAGTCTCTGCTCACGGCTTCGCTCGCGTAGTACCCGGATTAAAAGTAGCCTGTGTGTCCCGCCGCGTCATCTCCCTTCGGGACCGTTCGTTTTCTCTGCCTTTCATAAGAAAGACATCTATGCGAAGCCAGTATCCTCAGTCTATGTGCGTGGAATCTCAAGGGGCAACTGGGGAGGTACTCCAAAACTGGACGTGATAAAGTTAGTCGTGCCCCAAACCAGCCATTACCTAAATTCCTGTGCAAGAATAATAATTATCTCCGTAACGGCTGAACTGATTTCGATGAAATAGGTATAGTTTGTCTAGAGTTCTAGACAGGGCAATAGTGCGGGGTGTGAGAGGCGAGACGCAGGAAGGGCTGGTCCGAGCTGCGAACACCACCAATTAGTAGCTAGCGGCGCACGACTTTCAGGGCTAACGCATGTTTTTTTTTTATGTGTAAACAAAATTGTTATTAAATTATGCATAAAAGATGAAGATTTATGCGAGATGAAGATTGCAAGTCTTCATCTCGCATAAACAAAGATCTGCGATTACATCAATTATTTGACGGATAAATTATTTAAAATGTTAAAAGACTATTCATAAATCGCTCGGCAAACTTTTATACAGGATTTCTGAAAATTTGTAATCACTTTGTCATTGTTCAGTAACCAAAAATTCTAATTGCATATTTACGATCTCCGAAGTTCAGATTTTTTTGGTACCTAATTAAAATAGTGATGTGGCTTAGATGTACCAAACCAACCAATTATATGTCAGTTTCATGGCTGATACATAGAAAGTATGCACACTCATCTACCATTTTATTGTTGATAATGATGTTTATCTCAAATAAATAAATAAATTCATTAAATATTGTTTTATTGTGACAACCCTAGCCTCCATAGACGCTGTCCTTGTCGCTGTCGGCATTTCTAACGAGATCAAAGGCCTTGTCCTGCTGTGCTTTTTCTTCCGGGCTAGTAACTAGTATATTATTCTGTGATGCTCGGAACTCCAAAACCTCCTTTTTGACTTAAAAAATATGTCATACCCTTAATCTTTTATCAGATTGGACGGAAATTCTCCGGAATCCGGATTATATTTCACCAAAAACACACACGATGCATTTCCAATTCCCGAACAAAAAATGAGTTACGCAACAAATTGGTCTGTTTCTATTTTAAAGTGCAACAGAAACTACAATCATTGTTGTATGCGGGCGGAATAACAATGCAGAACACCCTGTGTTCCGGTTTCAATACGTCCGTGAAATTTGCCCGAAATTGGTGGTATCTGGAACGGACGGACGTTTTCAAAACGTTATGAAAACGAACTTTCAAATGTCGAGACGCACGCAATTAAAGAATGTAGGTAAATGGTACTGAAAGGTCAACTCCATTTCATTGGGACACTTGGAAGCAGTGATGACATTCATATCCTTCAAGTGAATAACTGTATCTACCAAAAAAGCTCCTAATTTTCTGCCATTACAATCTGTAACAGTTTACCTTTGTCACTAAAGGAGATAAAAAAATATATTTGTAAACCAACTTCAGAAATGGACGAGTTCTTTGAAGAAAAAACGTATATTATGATGTAGCTATAGTATAGACTTTTAGTTAAGAACTAAGCACCTTATTAATTACTGTATGCCCGAAAAACTGTTTGTAATCTTTTCAAAAACAGTTCATAATAAAGACTATTCTAATTCTTATTCAGACTGAATGGTGGCAGAGGAGTGGTTATAGGAACATAGGACGTCCAGCAGCGAGATAGGCAGACGATATTGATGATGATAGTTTTACTGCTAGGACATGTCGAAAATGTGTATCTTACTTTGATAGAATTTGTGGCAAAATATCTTTAGATTTTTCTTTTGGGGGTTTGTAATTTTTTTAATTATCTTTATATTTTACCACTTCCTGGTAGCATAGCGGCCAGTACGTTATAGGTCACAGCACGGCAAGGCAGCGCGCGGGCCGGGCACGGGAGTCGCTAAGGGCTCGTATTTGTACGTGTACTTTACTATGTTGCCTGAAATAAATGAATTATTATTATTAGTTCTAATTGTGTAATTTTAAATAAGTGTTGTTTTTGTGTATTTTTAAGGTATTGGTTTAAAATTAGATTTCATTATTTTATCGTAACTCGTAAAATTATCGTTCTTGAAAAGCGTTACAAAAACGTTATGTTATCGTTTTTCTGGATGAACCTCGTGATGTTTCCATCAATATTCCGCTGGGACCGGCTAAGGCGCGCTGTCTAACTTTGTCGTAACGTGCCCGCTGCTCTTGAATGCAATTATAGCAGGTTCCTAACCCGGGCTCAGGTACTGTGCGGCTGCTTTCATTATCGGTTTATAATGTTACCAACTCATTGTATAGTTTATGGAACGATCGATGCGATCGGGCAAGTTTTGGACAACCCCTAAGCGAAGAACGAAACTTTTCGGTACTGCCAAACGTGAAAAAGTTCAAAAAGTTTTTTATTTCATAAAAAAACAAACACGCTCACGACTGTATCCCTCATGATTGGGTAATACAGTCGGAGTCGGTCTCGTGGTTTAGTTGGTATAACCCCACGTACCAAGCGGAAGGTCGCGGTTTCTAGTCCCGCCAAATTTGAGTTTTTGAGATATTATAATTTCTTGTAGTTTCCATGAAGTGTGGAATACCATTTAAAAACCAATTAATCTCTTCTAAGTTTCTACAATTCAGGGTGCTATTTTCAAAAAGAAATAAACGAGCCATGCATTTGAACTTCAAAACGCCAGACACTGTTTCAAAAACTACTTTATGTGTCTTGTTTTCTTTTCATAGGTTTAATAAACCCACTCTAGTGGAATTTTCCATTCGAAAATATAGCGTACACGAAACACGTTCTCAATGTTTTTAACGTGCTACTAACTACCCCCTACTCGGCATCCTCATTGATATATGTACTTAATATAGATCTGAGGATGTTCAAGTCGTGAGTGTGTTTGTTTTGTGAACTGTCTCAACTGGAGTAGACCAATGACCTTTGGATCGAAACAGAAGGGGGTAAGGTACATAGGCGATGCTTCGCCCACGTTGCAACTAAAATAGTCTAACAGCCTACAGAGTGATCAGTCCAGCTCAGTTTACCTCCCAGTAGCTGGTAGACCGGGTTGGTAACAGTCGTCAGCCATACCTATCGAGGACCAGGAGATAAAATATGGTTCATTGATATGGGATGAAAAACACACACACACAATAACGTTAAAAGGACGCATCCTGTCTGGGCGCTTCTTGGCAGGACTTTTTTAAATGGCTCGTTCTTTCACCTGTATTAGGACTCGTCCTTGATAGATAGGATTGATGATAGTGGCTACCCGGTCTTATGGACTCATTCACAAGTATTGACAATTTGGCAGTGATGTAGCTAGCTAGTTTACAACCGACATGATGGCTAACGGATGTGTAACGCAACGCCTAAGTGAATAACCACTCAGTCCATAGGATCTCCTAGCCAGCTAGTTAATTACACTCACAAAATGGTAATGAGAAACGAATTATTTTGACAGGCTCACCGCAAAATAGAGAAATGCTATTAATCGCTTAGTCATGATTTAGGACGATTACATAATGGCCTTGGAACTTAATTTTAGTTGGTGTACAACCAAATAACCTCTATAATGCAGTGGGCGAAGGCCTGCATGAGACGCAGAAGGTTGCGGGTTCGATTCCCGCCGCGGGACAAATGTTTGTATCTGCGAATATTTGTCTCGGGTCTGGGTGTTTTCAAAGTATGTATTTACAAAAAAAATTATATACCTAAGTAGTATATCAGTTATGTAGTTCCAATAATACATAATCTGTTTACTTTGGGGCTAGATGAGGCTGTGTGAAAAATGACCATCATTATTTATTTATTTGTATAATTTTATCTATCGCTCTGTTTTACTAACAGTAAGAAAGAGAAACAGATAGCAACAATTTAAGTGGTGTCAAATTAGTCTGATGATAAGTTTTTCATACAAGTTCACAGTAGTTTCAAAACATGCTGACTATAAACACGAAGAAGAGCGTAAACTAATTGGACAGGCTTAAAATTCTTGCCATCTCATTCTTAATACACTAATTATATCTATTCTAATCTTCGCAGAATTAACTACCAAATAGCCTTAAGTATATATTAACAAAATAGATTGTATTGTCTTGAATAAAAACTTTTGATTGATTAATATAAATATCAGAAAGAGAGGAAACAGTGTTTGGTTAAACAGCTATTTCTAAATCTTCATAGGTAAGGCAATACAATTTGTTTATGGGACACTTTTGAATCTAGACGTTTCCTTATTGTTTTTTTTTAGTTTTAGTCACTGATAAGTCTTGCAAAATGAGTGCCAATTTTACTATCCCATAACCATTTCGCTGTTGTAATTAGAGGCAGATAAGAATTAGAGTCATCTAAAATTGTGTGAAAGAAATACACTTTCTACACTAATATGATATGTTTATGTTTATTTTTGTTTATTGATAACGTTTATAAGTTACATGTCATGTTTTTAATTCTAATTAATTTGTGTAAGTTTAAATATAAATGTATGAATAATAATAAGATGATTCATATTGAATATTAGTGTATTATAAGGTAAAGTGTGTTATTTTTAATGAAGGAAACTACTCATCCGATTTAAAAAAAAACATTAATATTTAGAATGGACGTAGGCTGTATATTATCCCGATTATATAAAAGGGTTTTCCGCGGAGACGAATTTTGCAACGTAAAGCGACGGAAAAACGCTCGCGGGAATGCGTTTCTTACGAACGCTGCCTTAAGTTAAAAGTTAACGGCTACTTTTAATCGGTTCCTTTTTTTCCGAGTACCACGCGGGCGAAGCCGTGGGTAGTGACTAGTTCTGTATAAAATCTTTATTCCTTTTTGGTTAATCAAAGCGAAAAATCCTTTGAGAGCGTTCGCTTTGTCCATTTTCATTCAGTTTTTAGTTATTTTTGTGGACGTGACTCGGTTTTGGGAGGTGTGCTTATAAAGAAATCTCAGAGTAAAAACATGGCATTGTCGTGAATAGCATCTGCCTGCTGCCCCGCCCTCGTTGGGGTGAGTTATTAAGTAAATTCGTTATCTATACTAAATAATAAATCTGTTCAGTTTGTTTGTTCCCGAACATTTCGGGAACTAGCAGACATTTAAGTAGGATTCGAAAAAAAAAAGCATTTGATAACCCAATTCTTGAGTAAGGTTATAAACTTTTTAACATCGCGCTACTACCCTTAAGAGTCGAGCAAAATAATAATATTATTTAATTTAGTAACTTCCCAAAATGGTAATTATTGTTATGGTTACCATTAAGTACCTAAAGTTATCACTATTAGTACTTTGTCAATCAATAATTCTGATTCTGATTTCTGATTCTGATTCTGATTCTCATTCTAGTGATTAATAAAGATTCTTCAATTAAAACAAAGCACATTTTATACTACTTTTGCTTTACATTTTAGTACTCAAGGGGAAGAATTGAAAGAATTTCACTTTTGATTTTGTTTCTATTAACCCCTGGATCCCTTTTTCTTTCCATTTGACTCAGTCATATTTATTTAACCTTTTTCTTCAAACAGAATAACGTAATCAGATCTAAAAACGAATTTTCGACGGCATTTTCCATCTCCGCGAACGCAAAATGAAGTTCCATCCATATTTCTGTCGGAGTATTTCGTCAAATCAAATAAGTGAAACGTCGTCGGCTGCATGACGGAGTCGACTGTTCTAAATATTGCATCCACGTTTCATATTTACGAAATACTGACTTACATTTCAACTTTTTAAAATATATGTACGCCCAAAATTGTCACAACTGGACGTTATATATTTAAAAATCCTAGTGTGGGACTAGTGTTTGTGACTGTGTGTGTTATATTGTTTTATAATTATATGCGCGCCTTTTATAAATAATGTAATAGGTACGTAGGCATATATCCTAATACTATTATAAAGGCGAAAGTTTGTGAGGATGTTTGTTACTCTTGTGATGAAACTTTACAGTAATATAGCTTACACATCAGAATAACACATTGGCTACAGTTTATCCGGGTACAATGCGGGCGAAGCCGTGTGCAGCAGCTAGTATTATAATAATATTCGCAGGTAACGTATTTCTAGTTTTAAAGAACCTGTAAATAAGTAGGTACGTCGCTTTTGTGCTTTTGTATAAAACTTGTCAAGATAAAAAAACGATTTGGATTTTCATTTGAAAAAGACGTTTAATAGGTGGTTTACTACGAATAAAGCCAAAAAGTTAGTTTTTTTTTTAATCTCTGGAACTGAACCAGTGAGATTTGTTTTTTTTTTTTGCATTTGATAGCTCGATTAGGTCTTGAGATTTAACATAACGCTACGACCCCTAGGAGCTGAACAAAATAAGTAATAGCGCGGTCGGGCGATGCAACGCGGTGGGTTGGGGACCGAGGGCGGTCGTGGCACAGCTATTTTCAAAAAAAAAAAGTTACTGACTTAACATAGGGTACTTAGAACCAATAGGGATTCAGTGACCCGTTGAATGCTACCAGCATCGATAACTAATATAAAACCTCTTTCAGCATATAGCTGCTTTATGTAAATGGTTTTATTCATTAACTTCTCAAATTTAAAACTCCCTGTATAAAATTCTGCAAATATGGAAGTTTGCAGAATTTATATTCACAATAAAGATTCTATATTGTATTCAAGTTTTTGAATTGATTTGTAACCATTTTCTATTGAAATAGAAAGCTTTTTAACCGCGGCTAAAGGAATTTTCTAACTGTCAACCTCAAAGGTATTCTAAAAGAAAGGTTTAGGTGTTGTAGTACCAAAGTACTAGTTCCTAAAACACAAGATACAGGGAATCTTAGTGTGGGGTCAGGATAATGTATGTGGCCAGTGGATGTTAAAAAATAGGCCTCTAACATAAACGCCACGACAAATGGTCTTGTGAAAGTGTCAGCCAAGTTGAAATATACAATGCTATGATTGAAACCCACAATAAAATAAAAACCACCGAAATAATCCGAGAGATAGATCACTTCGCCAACTCTCTGACGTGATGACAAATTCTGAAGATATCTCACAGCCAAAGCAAGAGTCGCTTCAAAAGCGGCGGCGTCATCTGACGACTGTAATAAGTAACGGTTATACCGCCAACGACAGGAGCCCTTATATAACTTTGACACAATAGATAGTTTGTTTGTCTGTCAGCATTTTATCTCCGAAATAGTTTATCGGATTAGAATACGGTTATTACCAATCGAATTGTATGTCTTTGAGGCTAGTTCTTAGATAAGTTTTATCGCCATAAGTGATTAGAGGGCGCTGTAAACAATAAAGGAAGAACAATTTGTAAAAGTTAACTTGTTACACGAGACGCCAGGAGCCTACATAATATGTTTGAGGTACGAGGTGTTGTGTGTCTGTCTGTTGCAATTTCTAGGACACGGCTGAGGTATTGTGATGCGGTTTTTTTTCACGTCGATCGTCTTTGACTTTAGTGAAAATCGTTTTTTTGCAGCACTTCACTAGGGGCGCTGTAACAGATGATTACAAATTAGGTACTCAAATTTACAAATTTACTTTTTGAACATAAATAAATAACAAACTAATAAATAAGTATACGGGAGTAACTATAAAATCATTATCAATAAATCAGCCAGTTGAAGTCTATTACTGCTGAACGTAGGCCTCTATCCTATGCCACGACGAATAGACACACGTCGTTTCCACCCACCAACTAAACTAAACCAAGTCAACCAGCCTTTGCAGCCGTCAAATTACGGACGTCGTTATTTTAAGAACTACGGTGTAAGCACTCGAAGAACAGAAAAGAACATGTGTCGATGCTTTCGTCAATTTGTAATATCGCGAGAAAGATTTCGACATGTAGTCTAGGAGTTGGCAGAAGAACCGCCTATAAAGAAAGGTTAACTACATACATACAGTCGACGGAACTGTTTTATGCGGGCAATCGTATGTGGACACGCTTTTGGGATAGCTAGCGCCATGTCAAATATATTTTTTATGGCAATAGTTTTTTTTACCTTTCGAATCAAAATTCCAAATATGGAATTCTAGTCTCTTCATGCCACTCCGTCTGTCCAGCTAAAAAGGGTAGGCTTTGCCTAACAATTATTCACGCCACTTTCTCCGTCTGCCCAGCTTAAAATTGTAGGCTTTGCTTAACATTTGAACATGGGCTAACTGATCCAGCGACGAAGCCAGCAAGGATCTTTAAGTCTGGGATGTTTATTGGTTTTTCTGGCGAGAACCGAACCGCATATTCTGTCTTAATGAAACTTGGTAGCTAGGTAGAATTTTGGAGTTTGAATATGAGATTTATTTGTAAGAGGGTTTTTGAACTATGGGGTCAGCAACTTTTTTACATAAACTAACCTTATAAGGTTAGTTTATGTAAATAAGTAGGTATATGTAAGAATTTTCTATCTATATATCTATGGGGTCCAATATGCCTATACTTCACGAGATCTCAGTTCGTGGTGATTAAACTCGACTATTAGATCCTGTAATTTTTTTGTCCCTTGTTCTTGCTCTAGGCAGGCAAGTCGAATCCCCAGCCGACGGACTCGCGCTTGCCCGCGGGAACCTGATCTGATAAATGTAACGCGCAAATACATCGTCTAACTTGCACGATATTTCAATATTTTATAGACGATGCTGTTTCCAATGTTGTATGTCGTTAAATTTATTTTTGCTATAACAGGAGTATATGCGTTTGTTATAGGTTGATTGTTTGGTGTGTATGTTTAACTGATTGAAATGTTTTTTTTTGCAATTGTTTTTGGTATTTTCAGATGTTTTTGTCGCCACATGTCACGTTGCGGGGCCGTGTTAAACACATCAGAGGATTATTTTTGCAACAATAAGCTGCTCGTTTTGGTTTTCTTGTTGGTCTATTTTAGACCATAAACCAATATGAATTTTAAAAAAAACAAACAAAACGGTTAAAAAAATCTTCTAATCAAGCGACGGCAGTATATTTTCTTTGACTTATACAAAAAAAACTAAAAGTTAACTTTTTCTGCTAACGAAACGGCGACAATCCATGTTCCAATCCAATCGACAAACAAGATCGCAGATAGAAAATAAACGCCATACTTGTATCATACAGCTACAGAAAATAAAGTACTGCTTGCTAAAAAACACTCCGCGAATAAATGTACCTTCGCAAATTGATCTTATAATAATCGTAAAAAGTGTATACAAGATGCTACATTTTCTCCTGCGAGCGCAAACTGCGACTTGATTTAGCGAGCAACGTTCCCATTCAGTTAATTTGGCTGTGTCTGCCCTCGGTGGTATGAAGCTACTAGTTTTGGATGCGGCATATAATTTAACCAACTTGAATGTTCAGTTCTTAAATGTATTGGCTGCGTTGTGTTGAAGTTGTTTTTACGTAAGGATATACTTGTATGGCGGTATATGCGTTTGCCGTAAACTTCCGCAGTCACGGCGACCGTGACGGTGCGCTGGCGGTGGCGGTGGCGATCAGTATATTGATGCGATCTCTGAAATCTACTTGATAACCTTTCTTCCTTATTACTATAGCCACCGCATTAGTTTGACCGAGCCTTTAGATGTTGTTTGTTTAATGTATGACGTTTGTTTTTACCTTTTGTATACTTATCCAGTTAAAATGTGTTTTCGCAATCGATTTGCTTTGACCTTGTTCACGAGGGTCGGATTATTCAATCGTGATTTTACCAAAACAATCGCCAGAGCTTCGGCTCTTCTGCGATCTTATAAGTTTTAGCCACCCGACTATGAGAGCTCAGTGGCTTAGGAAGCGTATGCGTAGGCTAAAGCTAAAGCAAAGAAGATGCGTGCGAGGTCCACAAGTACACAAAAATAGAATGGTATACAAGTGGAGTTAGTTACTACATTTTAAAACTTCTTATGTATTCAAAATACAAAAATATAAAATTTGTAAGACTGTAATCAAATCTCTAAAGGGCGCTGCACATTGAAAAATACGTCGAAGGTTTTAACATCTAGAAGGTCCTAACTCATGCTGGGATGTTGATAACAATCACATGTTTATACGTTGCATATATCCATTCACATTTTTTTTATAATTCTTCGTAAATAAACAAGAAATTAATCAAAAACATTAAAAAAAATACATAAGTCTGCCCCACGTTTGGGCGCCATAGTTATAATTCAAACTGGCGCCCAACACAGGGCAAAATAAACAATAATTTAGTTAGATTGTCATCATTATCATCATAAACGGCCACTAAAAGACAGATCTTGAGCCATATCCATCCACCAATTTCCTGTAATCTTTAAGAAATGGTGTTAGTTACGAATACAAATATGCATTGAGCCGATGGACGAAGAGAAAAAGCCTGTATAGTGCTTTTTCCCAATATAGGTTTTTTACCATTACAGTTCGGCATGACAGGCCTATACCCAGCAGTGGACATCTTTACAGGCAGGTGATAATGATACGTTATTAATAACGGATGCTAAGCCACATCCACATTATTCATATCTTCCAAACCCTGGTTCCAAGTGGCTCGTCTGATTGCCGTCAAGAATATTTATCAAATTCACCAAATAAATTCAAACGCTCATTTACTGCGCTCTAGATTCTGTGATTTTGCAGTCACAGATCTAAGTCAGATGATATTACTATTTCAAACTTTAGACATTCATATTTGATTGCTTTGCAAGGAACTTTACGTGACTTAATCAGAGTTATCGTTAAAAATCCATGATATACTATAAAATCTTCTTATATCAATTTAATTATTATTATATTTAATTTAAAACTTTCTATCAAAGTCATAGTTTTAGCTTGATCCTGGTCTGAGTTGCGACTGTTCGTATGTATAAGTATTCTATTTATATGTATTTTGACATATATGTCATATATCATGTCAGCAATGCTAACGTCACTATAATCACCAGAATGCTGGTCGTGATAGTGACGTTAGCATTGCTGACGTCAAATGGTAACGTGGTAAATAATAATTAGCCATTAATTAATTATTTTACAGTGTAATTTGACAATCTAAGTGATGGTTCGTGAAGTAACTCGTGGTTCTGCGCCGATGACTCATTGAGAAGCAGAATAACGCCTTTGCGCCGATATACATATATATATACAAAATACGTATATGGAATTATGTATTATATTTTGCTGTAGTATTTTTTATGCATAATATTATTAAAGTTAGTTTACATAAATTATGAAGTACACCCCCGGCCACTTCAAAATCATATATAATCCTCTCCATACAAAGATTACCTGGAAGAATTTTAAGCGATAAGACCGCCCATTGTAATTTTATCATTATGTGTTATTGTTTATTTTTTTTATACCATAAGGTGTACTTACAATAAAGTATTTCCATTCATTCATTCATTCAAGTCTATGGAATCAGATAAAAGGGACTGGTAAATCTTGGTTGCCCTCGTGATAGGTAGGGCTGGCTAGTCACTTTGGTAATATCTCTGTTGTCTGAATGAGAACGGTCGGACAACAGATGGTGGGTATCCAGAATAAAACCGGACTTTCTTCCTAATTTGTCTCAAAAAAAAACAAACACGCTCACGACTGTCTTCCCCATGGTGGACACCCTCAGATACATACTCAGTAAGTAGATCTTTGAGGATACCAAGTAGGAGGTAGTCAGAGGCACGTACAAACATAACATTTGGTACATGCCCGCGTTTTGCAAGTTAGCATTTCAAGTGACAGGTTGAAAGCCCATCGCCGCTTATTGGAACACTAACTGTTGGCACATGCCTTCGAATTTTTAGTTCTAGGGCATGCCGGTTTCCACACGATTTTTTCCTTCACCGTTTTGAGCACGTGTTCATGCGTACATAAATTATACGAGTGGAAAAATCCATTGGTGCATGACCGGGTTCGAAGTAACGACTTCCGCATCAGAAGTCGGGGCACCCACTAGGCCAACACGGCTCCAATATCATAATTAAACCGTCTGAGAAGGAGGGTCGTGCCTTAAGAACATCACGACTTTGATAGATAGATAACACTTTATTGTACACCACATTATAAGTTTCTTACAAATAACACAGCAAATTACAATCTAATCGCGGAAGTACAATGGGCGGTCTTATCGCTTAAAGCGATCTCTTCCAGACAACCTTTGGATGGACAGGAATTGACATGCACGATAAAGGACGGTGTTGTATAGACAATAAAAACAAACAAAGTGACGTAATATTAGATAAAAAATATATACATACATACGTACATTATTACATATACTTTATTCTTGAATCACATTATAGTACTTACAGATTAGGCCCAGTTCATCTATTGTAATTCCAAACTATCTATCAATCTAAGCTTGGCTTCCTCGACATTAATGCCTCAGCCCGACTGCTGAGCGGCGGGACAGCGCAATCTGTCGATATATTCACTAACCGGTGACGGATTGACGGTCATAAACTATGCTCGGTTGTGTTGTGATGTAGGTCACTGAACCAACCCAGTTTCAGAAACAAAATATTGAGAATATAATCTTTACTTGACATATAGGTACAATTTGGAAGGAACGCAGTCAAGCTCTAGGATTCCGTTTTGTGAAAAACTAGTCTTCTATAATCAGGATCAATGGTAAGTACTTTAAACAACGGACGATTTAGTGTAGAATGAAGCCTTTGATTCATTCTATATCGCCATTTTTAGAAACCGTGGTCAATATTGCCTGTTCAAAATATTGAGAATATAATCTTTACTTGACATATAGGTACAATTTGGAAGGAACGCAGTCAAGCTCTAGGATTCCGTTTTGTGAAAAACTAGTCTTCTATAATCAGGATCAATGGTAAGTACTTTAAACAACGGCTTTAGTGTAGAATGAAGCCTTTGATTCATTCTATATCGCCATTTTTAGAAACCGTGGTCAATATTGCCTGTTCAAAATATTGAGAATATAATCTTTACTTGACATATAGGTACAATTTGGAAGGAACGCAGTCAAGCTCTAGGATTCCGTTTTGTGAAAAACTAGTCTTCTATAATCAGGATCAATGGTAAGTACTTTAAACAACGGACGATTTAGTGTAGAATGAAGCCTTTGATTCATTCTATATCGCCATTTTTAGAAACCGTGGTCAATATTGCCTGTTCAAAATATTGAGAATATAATCTTGACTTGATATATGGGTACAATTTGGAAGGAACGCAGTCAAGCTCTAGGATTCCGTTTTGAGAAAAACTAGTCTTCTATAATCAGGATCAATGGTAAGTACTTTAAACAACGGCTTTAGTGTAGAATGAAGCCTTTGATTCATTCTATATCGCCATTTTTAGATACCGTGGTCAATATTGCCTGTTAGAAGCACAAACGTTTTATACTTAGGTCGTATATTCTGATCAATGTTTAGTGCGGCAGCAAACTTTGTGTGTTCATTTCTATGACTTTCGTATTTTTGTTTCAAAGTTATTTTTTTATCACCACTATCATTGTTACATTAAAATATGTGCTCATGTTGGCAACTGATGCTATTCCATTTTTGATCACCAAACACGACGTGACATACAGGAAGATACATGAAAGTGACTTTCATGTATCTTCCCTAAGTAGATTATTCTCTCTTTCTTCCTAAATGTTTTTCTATTAATCCGATGATGGTTTTTATGAAGTTGTTATGTCGTATAATACCAATAAGATGATTATAACCGCCAGTATAACTCATATTCTGAAACTAAACGTGGTTTAAATATTTTTTTCGGAATAGGTAGGTACTCACTTCAGGCTGAATTCACCATTAGCGTGATCCTCAGAGTAACAATGAGGAGTCCTTATATCACATCGTGATTATTTAAAAACGTACAAATCCCTATCATGTTTCTCATCCACCTTATTCTCCGACGATGTGTCCAAAATACCAACACCACGAAACCAACTCTTTTGAAAATACTTTATTGTACACCATAAACAAATAACAAAGTCTTATTCTAAAGAAAGTACAATGGGCGTTCTTATCGCTTCGAAACGATCACTTTCAGACATTATTTGGGTGATACTTTTGCGTAGGTATAATGGCATGAAAGCCATCTACTTTTTTCCCTTTAAACATGTTTAATAGGATAGTCTCGCTTGAATCTTTCATTTTGTTTCACAATAACAAACGTAGCTTTACGAATTAATATGGTTCATGCTCAATATATTTTTTCTATCTCTATTAACATGCCTCTGAGGTCGGGATCGATGGGCAATCGCCGGAACCTGTTTACCGTCTACTCACTCATCCGAGCTGTTATTTTTATCCGCTGCCCCTTATACACCCCTTTATACGCTATTTCAGAGTTTACACCCTACGGACACTGGTATTTATTTATTTTTAAACGAGCAATATAGGTAAGTGTTGTTTATGAGTAAAAACAGTTTTTTTGAGAGATTTGTATAAAAAAACAGAGGTTTATATTTTCTGGATGATGACATACCTTTTTGTTTCTTTATTTTTGATCTCGATTGATTTTTTAAGGTATATAAATGTTTCAGCTGGCTTTTAAATAAATAAAGAAAAACAATAGAATTAAAATAAGTTAAAGGTCCAATGGGTGGTTATCGGTAAGAGCTACTTTTCATCACTGTAGTAGGAACCAACTATTGACAGAATACATTTCTATGGCGAGTTGGTAATCAGTTCAATGAGCTATCAGAAAAGCATAATGACTGAATCTTATCGGAGATTTCTTTTCTGCGTTGCGAAATTTAGATTCATTTGAAAATTCATAATGCATTTTGCTCTTATATTTTTATCTGTTTGTGTTCTACTAACTTTGTATTTCTTCTGTTGTATTGTTTCCTGTCCAGCTCACACTATCTATACACTATATCTACACGTGAAAACCTTTTATTGGCCTTCGGTGTTATATTATCATGTCGGGTGCCAGTAGCTAATAATTGCTTGTAGTGTTAATATTGTAAAATAATAATTATTTCAATAAGTGTAAAATATAAACGTAAAATAACTAGGCATAGGCCCTATAAATAATCTATGCATATTCCTAAGGTTGACGAAACGTTTTTGTTAATAATATAATATGAGTATTTTAGGTATTTGTCTATTTAGAATTCAGGTTCGTTAAAACATCATGGTCGTTAGAATTATCCAAATTCTTGTATTCAATCTCTTATTTAATTTGAAAAGAATTAGTATGCCTATAATTGAAGGAATACAGTCGTGAGCGTGTTTATTTTGACTCTCAAAACTGTCTGTGTTATTTTGGAATCCAGTAGCTCAACCACTCAAGAGCTGTTCACTACCAGCCCATGGAATCCATCAAAACATTCCTAACTAGGCATCGGGGATCCTCCCTCTCCCTCGCACTTGTGGTTACCCACACGCCCCGTCTCTGTCTTTAATTAACTGAATGTCAGTTTGGAAGAGACACTTGACGGGCTGACTGTACCAATTTGATAGTAAACTTGTGAAGTAGGGCGCATTACGTGTTGGTGTTTCTATTTGATTTGATTTTTAACCGACTTCAAAAAGTGTGAGTTCCTAATTATAAGTTTTACGGGTATTAATCGCGTTCGTCCCGTGACCACGGCTGTTGAAAAAAAGTCTAAACGTCGGGAAAATAATAAAAAAGGTAAACGCTATAACGGTACAGTTAAAAGGAATTATATGTACCTATCTAAATTAAAATTGTGATTGTGAATTGACGGAGAGCAGTGTTGATGAGTTCTTGCAGTTCCGTCTTCGACCTGACTTCGGTAGTATAGTGGTAATTATCCCCGCTTGTCCCCGGGACCTTCTGCAGACACGCGCTGCCTCGTCACCGCCTACTGCTTCATTCGCGGAAGAGACTAGCTGTTGTGCGTCGTTAAGGATCTGAATCCTTGATATCCTATGATAATTCTGTAATTATCATAGGATAGCCAAGTGGCTATCAAGACCAAGTCAGTTTGTAATGCCGATAATGGTAATTACAAATTTCTGATTGCCTACAATAGTGATTGCAATTGATACGTAACAGGTCAGAATCTAGCCCTCCAAGTTCCTAAATGTAGCAAAGCCACTGTGAATAAGTTTAAATACTGTACTACATTTGTTCACGATTTCACTGGATTATTTTGAGTACTTGGCTATCAAGGACAAATAGCCAGTTTGTAATGCTGATAAAATTAATACCTTTTTGAAGTTTCTGATTGCTTTCAATAGTGATTGCAATTGATACGTAATAGGTCAGAATCTAGCCCTCGAAGTTCCTAGATACGGCAAAGCCATTAATATCAAGTTCTCAATACTCTGCTTGTTCATTTGGTCACTATTTCGCTGGTCTTTTTTTGTTATTGGGGAATGTAAAACAATTTAATTTTATCCACAAACCAAGGAATCCGGTATAATTACGTGTAATAACGTGTGTTAAGTGTTCGTTCGTTTGTTACTGTTCCTATAGATTGCTGTTAAGAGGAATTAGAATTAGAATTATTTATTTCAGAAAATAGTAAGCTTACAGTATACACCAAAATGCTAACTAACTCAGGTAAAAACTTAAATATAATCTAAGGGAATTAAAGATTGATGACGGGCTGTGTTCTCGATCGGGTTAAATTTCGTGTTCGTATTAGTTTTTGTATTGGTTTTCTTGTTAGCTGTTTTCTTGTTCGTATTGTGTTCAATTTGGTATCATGTTTATGTTCGTGTTCATATCGTATTCGCGTCCGCTCGTGTTTACATTCGGTGAAATTTGCAATTTGAATCAATTAAACCAACTATCTTCATGTGGCAGTCCTATTCAAAT
Source organism: Perizoma affinitatum (assembly GCA_961405105.1). Taxonomy (NCBI): domain Eukaryota; kingdom Metazoa; phylum Arthropoda; class Insecta; order Lepidoptera; family Geometridae; genus Perizoma; species Perizoma affinitatum. The sequence goes on along the minus strand of OY560190.1, from coordinate 14,793,479 downwards.
GCAATCAATATAATTAACTATCAACAGTAGAGTCCGCAGAGGAACGGAACTACCGATAGGGTGCCTAATAGCATTGAGAAATTAGGAACCTTCCTGAGATACATCATCATTATCATCGGCGAGAGCAACGCATTGGTAGTCCCCGGTAAGGTGGAAGGAAAGAGACGGTGAGGATGGAATGCGTTGGTGCGACCAGATCCGCTCTACAACCGACTCCAGTGTAAGCAAAGTCATCCGATCCGCTCTTGATTGAGGACAGATCTCAATGGAGAGAGATAGTAAAATCCAGAGTCCTACATAAAGGTCACGACCCTCAATATTGAGGATATCAACTCAAGGAGGATGAGGATAGGACATCATTTCCAATGCGTTGAATTAACCCTTAGAACTAAAGCTCTTAAAATAAGCGACTGACAACCGCTGAGGAAAGTTCTCGCATGGTGACCACGAATTGAGAACCCTTTTTCTCTAGCGTTTGATGGTTCTACGCTGCATTATCTTTATCATCAGCTGATAAGGCAACATTTCCAGTGTTGATAGGGCGACAAGGTCATTTGATATGAGTTTTGTATTAAAAAGTATAGGTACTTACTAAATTTTATGCAATTAGTTGTTCGTTCTTCAGATGACTATCTCGATAGCGTTGCGGTTAAGTAGCCGGCTGAGACCTAAGAGGTGCAAGTTCGATTCCCGCTGCAGGACAAATGTTTGCATGTCCTTCAGATATTCGTTCCGGATCTGGGTAACAGGGTACTAGTGTGGCGTCAGGATTATGTAGGTACATGTTGAGTTTTTTTTAAATGAAGGCATAAGAAAACTTTAATCGAGTAATTAATACTTACAACAATAATACTGTTCAGAGCTCGATTTTAAGTTTAAGTTTATTTAAACAGAATGGCACTTTATTGCCCTCGTTTAAAATACACTTTAGTTTCAAACAGTTAACATACTTTGGTGAAAGCGTTGCTACACAGAAATGAACTTTAACACAAATCATTTCTAGTAGATTTTTGTTTGCACTACCAACGAACGCTAGTGTTGCCAACTCTGTATTGTTATAGGAATGTCGGCTTTGGTCTGCTGCAAATAAGGTTGATTTTATATCGAAGAGTGAGTCGGTTGTAGGGTGACATTGATGTAGGATCCAATCAGTAGCAAGATTTAATTGCACCATTAACTCATTGGAAATTGTCCTGGATATTGTAATTGCATGGTTACCTTACGTAATGGCATTTGTCCTATTGCGAGTGTTATCTAAGTTGATTATGTGTTTATTAAGTAGAATCATTGAAGTTCTGCTTAATTTAACGTAAAATTCATTTTGAATAACCAAGGTGATGAAGCGATTTAATGAGATTACGATTTATCTAATATGTAGGTTTTTTTTATATGGATTTTTTGAGCAAGTTCGTGTTCCTTTGACTCGCGTCCAAAAGTTCGCTCCCAAAGCTTGTGCTGCGAGGCGAATGGCTAAGCGAGTTACGAATGTGCCGTAACATAATACGTTGTATGCATTCATTAAGTTTTTATGTCCAAGATTTTTTGCAACCTCTTTGTTTCAAGAAACAAAGAAGTTACAACAGACGGGTACCAAGGTACAGGTAGTCTTCAGTTTTAAGTGTATCTGACAAATCGATGAGATGAGCCAGCAGCAAGCCTTTTTTCTGAGCATCGATCCCAAGGCAGGTGGAATAACAGCTGGTAATTTCCCCGACAGCCTGCAGTGTCACGTGCTAATTCCCGAATCCTGCTGTATTCGGGAGTCGGGTACACGGTTATATAAAAATTTCCATCGGGTGTGGGCCGCGCTGAAATTCTGCACCTGTTATCGACAGATAGATACGGTTAGACTACATAGACTGTGAAGTCTGTTAAAATAAGTATTTTGTAGACTGTAGATATTGTGAAAATAAGTGCTATTTAATACAATCTCATATTATCATAAACAAATCAAACAAACACGTTCATAACTTTAGTAACCACATTATGCACGTCGCCGCGTTTTATAGTTCCATTCCACGTGACAGGTTGCAAGCCCATCGCCGCTTATTTTAAATAACAAATATCCAGCTGCGTCGCAAGAGGTGCGGGTTCGACTCCCGCTGCGCGACAAATATTTACATGTTCTACATACATTTGTTCAGACGGGTATTGTGGTACTCGTCATTCCTGATACCCACGACACAGGCGTTCCTAGTGTAGGGTCAGGACTATGATGTGTCTGTTGGGCGTTTCATTAATATTTACTAGCCTCTGCCCACGGTTTCGCCCGCTTGGTACCCGGATAAAAAGTAGCGTTTGTGTTATTCTGATATATAAGCTATATTACTGTAAAGTTTCATCAAAAAACGTTCGGTAGTTTTTGCGTGTAAGAGTAACAAACATCCATCCTCACAAACTTTCTCGTTTATAATTGTAATCATAATAATAATAATGCTTCACATTTTTCACACAGCATCAGCAGAGCTTGTATGGGAACTACATGACTGATATATTACTTATATACTTTTTTTTGTAAATGCATACATACATATTATACATAGAAAACACCCAGACTCGAGACAAATATTTCCAGGTCATACAAACATTTGTCCCGTGGCGGGAATCGAACCTTCTGCGTCTCAGGCGGGCCTTCGCCCACTGCGCCTCAGAGGGACTTCCTATATGTGTGTAAAGTAGGTTTAAAGTTCTCAGTTTCGTTGTATTTGGCCAAGTTCATATGCAGAATGGTGGCAGGGTCCTCCCCCCACAGTAGGAGTAGTGAATCTGTCGGCAGCTGTGCGAGGATTTGCACCTTTATTATTCACTAGCGCTGGCACCCGGTCTGAGTTGCAATTCACTGAGGGCCATCGATAAACTAAGTTTGTATGTGGCTTAATCTGGTGCCGGAGTTTCTATGCCGCATGGAGACCTGCAACATAAATTAATAAATAATGCTGGTCATTTTCACGCATCATCATTTAGGTCCAAAGTAAACAGAGCTTGTCTTATAGGAACTGCGTGACTGATATACAACTTACATACATTTTTTGTAATACATATTATATCATATTATAGAAACACCTAGACCCGGGACAAATATTTGCAGATCATATACATATTTGTCTCGCATTGTTTGAAGATTGCTTTAGCCGGTTATCTGTTGTCCTGATAAAATAGACTCGCCGATAGCCTGAATCAGGACATGTATTTCAGGATGGTTTGTAATTTGAATCAATGTTTATTAAGCAATTAATAAGGTAATTAATTTTGATTAATGTTTAATAAGGAATTGTACTCACACTGTGCTATTATGTAACTTTCTACCAAATTATGCATCAAGTTATACGAATAAATAATTGAATTATTATAATTATTTTGTCATTTATTGTTAGTGAATTTAGGTAGGTGTTCCATCAAGGTGGTAAATTAAAACTATTTCTATCACTTATTTCTGCCCTTAGAATAACAAACATGGAGTTTAGATTAGGTATCTCAAAGAATACTGATATTTACATCGGTATGTACCGATAGAAAATAAAACTACTCACTATTAACCTATTCCATCAAAATGATGACCGGAGCCCTGAACTTAACGTTATAATCAGTAAGCGTAGTGTCGTATACCGCTCGCTCGTGATATGGAATTGATGAATAAACCCTTGTCCGTTAGTAACGGAGAGAAATATAACTTTTTCAATTCAAGATTTTTTTTTTTACATTATTGAATGTAGTTTAAATAAAGAATTGTACATGACGGAGCAGAAGCTCCAAGGTAGTCTTTAAAAGGTGTGACTGTCAGCAATGCTAACGTCACTAACATTACCAGAATGCTGGTCTCTTATAGTTGACGACGAAAGTAAACTCCAGGAGATGTTCTTCTAATTTATTCTGGGATGTACATAGGATTTCGAAGTCTGCACGGTCCGACGGCTCGAGCTATAATGAATCGTATTGGGTCCGTCGCCCGTATTTATGCAAAAACACAGACTCGAGCAAGCAACTTGTGAACAAGTTAAAACTATCTGCAAGCATTAATCATTTAAGTTCTCAAATGGTTATGAAGGTAAACATGGTCAAAATAACAACTTGATTACGTAATTAAGTAATAACCTAATTATTATTTGATTACAACAATCAATAAATGATTTTACACTGTGTTTGACAATCTAAGTGATGATTCGATAAGTAACTCGTGGTTCTGCGCCGATACTAAAAAATTATGAATCAAGTTATCTGAATAGATAAAATAAATAATAATTATTATAATTTTTTTAATGAAAAATACTAAAAATACACATATCACCTCTATGTGAATATTCATCTGTGAAGCTATGCTATGGTGAAGATATATATGTTACTGAATCGCACCCGCTCCGTTTTATATTACCTTCTAACGGATTCTGGAATGCATTTTGGGTTTATGTCTTTAATAGTGCATATCATTCGTCGTTAAGCAAACTCTCGGTTCACTAATTCTGTCTTGGTTTTGGCCTTCTTTGTCAAAGTGCTTAATTTGATTTGGTAAAGAAATGGATGTAGCCTACTCGAGGTTATAACCATTTCCACACCATAAGAAAGTCCACCTTGATAAAATAAGTCTTTCTTAAAACAAAACAAAAAAAAATCATCACTGTTTTTTTTTAAATAGAATAGCATGTCTTTAATATTAATTTGAACTTTGAATTCCAAGTTATACCACAGATATGTTAAAGTCCAAAGTGGCCAGTCCGACAAAACGGTAAACAACATTTCATAGGCTTTACCTATGTACCTAATACTTCTACAAGCTATTTATGATGATGATCCCTCTAGTACTATTTTTGGTGTTTAGTCACAAAAACGTTATTTATCGGAACGAGAAGGTTCGCCAGAATAATTACATATCGATGAAAAACATTTTCCCGAGATCTATAAGTGGGATAGCACAGGAAGACGTTTAGTCCATACGATTAGCAAAATGCTTCTTTTTGTTAAGTCGCGTTTGATCCGATATACATTTAGTCCATTGATTTGATAAGACCGCCCATTGTACCTTGTACGTTTATGAATTCCTGTGTTTTCTATTTTTATTTGGTGTGAATGAATTAATGAATTAAAATTCTTACACCACAAGAAAAGCAAAATAACAAATACGGAATATAACTAAATGTAAAATGGGTGTTCTTATCGCTGATCTTAAGCAGAATCTATGTATAGTAAGAATGGTGATTGCTTGAATGGTGGCAATAAATAGTTTACCTATCTATGTATCTTTAAACACGTTAAATTTAGGTTTCGCGATTGGTCACGTTTGTATGGTGCTTTTTGCGTTCTGTTCCAATTTAATGGTCATAATTAGTTGACTCGTAAAAAATAATGTTTTAAAATATGACAAAAGTGACAGGTACAATCAGAAAAGCACGGGACTTTTCATGTATCTTATTAGCGGTGAAGGTACCGACTTGTTTCGACTCATTTCGAGAGTCTTCAGCAGGGTGATCGCGACGCGCAGAAACTTTCGCATCATTTGACTGATATGTATGTGAAAGTAAGTGAACGTTGTTACTGATTAAGGATTTTTTTTTTATAAATAGTTATGAATTATTTCTTTACCTTCTGCAAGTACCCGGCTAAGACGCGAGTTCGATTCCTGCTGTGCAATAAATATTTGCATGTTTGTGAGTATCAAAAATCACAACCGGTCTCTCATACATGATCTTTGTGTAAAGAACTAAAATCATGATCTTAAAAAGTACACTAGGCCTATATCCACGGAAATAATTTATGGGCGTAGAACGACTGTTTATAAAAAAATATCGCACTCAGTAAACAGCCGTAGTAATTCCGCAAAGATTGCCTGCTACGAGAGATTACTGACAGACAGACAGACGCGTCGCAGATGCTAATCGCATGGCTCATTACACCGAATTATGTAACGTAATGTAATGTAATAAAAGCTTTCAGTCTTGTTTATACTAATTCGTTGATACAGAAAATATTTAGAGATGCGAGTTTAATGTTCTTTTGAGGCTGTTTTTTCATAGAATATTCTATGAAAAAACAGCTTATGAAATACAATAATTTACTCCTCTGGCGTGGTGTTCGAGAAGCCAGCTCGCATGAGATGCGGGTTCGATTCCCACTGGATTGCAATTGTTTGCATGTCCTGCAGATATTTATGCCGGGTTTGGGTGTTCCTAATATTATTTGAGAATAGGAATATGTGTGTGTTTTTGGTACATAAATAACATACCTAATATCGTATCGTTTCTATCCATGGTCACAGATAGATAGAAAAGAACACATTGGGTAAAACATTAATAAACATAAATGGTTGATGGCCAATTTTTGTATACTAAAGAGGCAAACAAACTAACGGTCCACTCACGCGTTGCCTCCCTGAGATATCAAGGTGAAAGATCTAATGTGCCTGTAATTTCACCGGCAACCCTTCAAACCGGAACAGATCAACGAGAACATTACTGCTTGGCGGCAGAAATAGGCATGGTCTTAGCACTTCTCCGGACGAGCCGAAGTCCTGTTACTGTAAAGGTAAAATGGCACCTGCCAATACTGACTTAAATACACATCAAATCATAGGCAGGTGATACATTGCCGTCCACTAAAAGGGCTCCCATAAGTGCCGCCAACAATAGCCAGCGTAGTTACGTTGATATGAGCTTAAGGATGTCTAGAGGTATGCTGCAGTTTCACTATACGCTACTCCCGGGTTTTATGGCTTTTTTGGAACGAAGTTCTTTATCGCGCGTTGTGAAAGGGGGGGCTAGACGGAAAAAATCTCACGAAAAGTTGTAACGACACTTTTTGCTATAGTAAGCTATTGTAAGCTGTGCGGCGTGCGCATGTTTCTCTGTCTGTCTCTCTCTCTCTCTTATAGAAAGCAAGCCAGATATTTTCATTTATTTTATTATTTAATTTATTTATTTTTTATTTTTTTTAAGTTGGCTTGCTAAAAAAAAAAAAAAAATATTACAATTCCTTCACTAATTAATTAATCGAAAGGAACTTCGTTCCATCCGGGTGTCCCTTGACACCTCTCATTATAATTAATGCCCCTTCCATTCTACAAAGCTCATTTCTTGTGCACTAGACCACTAGCCAAGTCATAATTGTAATTTTCGCAAAAGTGATGCGACTCGCCGCGTATAATTTCTCAAATGGGAAGGAGGGTTTCCATTTAAAACCGCGAAGGAGGAAATGTTTCCTGCATGAGCCGACGTACTGGCGCCCCGTGAGGACCAAGAGTATTCGTACAGATGGGACTGGGAAATACTGTTTTGACATATAATTTTGAGCAAAAAAGAGATGATGGAGGTTTTCATGGAGGTATCCATTACTATGAAAATAACAAACAATAATAATATGAAAAACAATAAACACAAAATTATACAAATTAAAGACATATTCATACTTTTTTCATGCATAAAAAAAACAATAATTAAATCAGATAATTTGACATTTAGGATATAAACGATAAATGGAATGGATTCTAGAGTAGTATCCTTAGCGCAGGATTCAAAGTACGTCGCTCGAGGTTAAATAATTTTGGTACCGTGTGGTTTTCATCTCCCTCTATGAGAATAAATAAGAGATGCTTTTAGCCGTTACGAATATTTATATATACAAACAAATGGAAGAAAGTAATTCTACCTTATATATTTTTAATAATAATAGCTACCTAAATATCTATATCTAAAAGTAAATGGTGTTAAACAAACAAACTCCCGCGGTCAAAGAATATTAAGTATAGGCTCTTTACGTCGCGCGTAAAAATGCCTACACGAAGTCATATCTGCACTAACTCATCTATATCATCGCAAAATGCGCTGTTTTGTATAAAATTTATTACATCATATCAATGTCTGACTTCGAATACATTCGACTCTATTACGTTGTTATAAGGGTGAGATTAGCATGGAATCAGAGTACTCGGCCGAACCATTCGTTCTATGTAAAGAAGAGAGACTGTTCATGTAATCTGTTCGTTTTAGAGATTTATTGGATTTTCACTGTAGCTTGTTAGAACCAAAGAATCTGGTCCCTATTCAAAGAAAGCTTAGCTCTTCTTTTAACCGATGCAAGAAGCAGGTAACAGAAACGGAAACAGGTTTGGGTTATTAATTTCTTTATTCATTAACTTGTTATTCAAAATAATATACTTCAAGCTTCACAAGAGTTCTGATCATACCAAAACGAATCATTTGAGCCCAAACTCGAGGAGTTTACTAGTAGAATGAAGAGTTCCACTATCCAACTCCTGGCTTCATCATCAGATCAGCTCCAAGATACGAAATTATAGTATTGTCATCTGAACTACATATTCATTTAGTTTTGGCAAAAAATGCTAACATACAAATGAATAAGCAAACTTTTACGCAAAAGGCATATACGGGCAGCTTACGTCACGGGTAATAATATAATCTGTAAACTAAATGCATTATTCCTATTAAAAAAGTAAAATCACTCAACAAGATGAAACCACGTACAATAAAATAGCATTTAATAGATAATATACTATTGAGTTCTATCAAAATACGCTATCAAAGGATTTTCCGTTGCCTCGGTCTAGTATAGACTTTGGTCGGGCATAGAGTATCTAGTGGGTACAAATGTACAGATGTGGCAATTAATATTTTGTACGAGTTTTTGTCGCGTTGTCTCAACCTGCTAAAGACAGACAAAACGAACATTGTCTTTGTACATAAGTTAACTAACCTTAATTAATATTATTTTATAAATAACTAGCTACTGTCCACGGCTTCGCCCGCGTGGTATCCGGTTAACAAGTAGCGTTTTTTCATCTACTTATATTGTAGCATTGATCTCCACGAAAATTCCTATTATTTTAACGGGATAATAAATATATAGCCTATGTCCACCCTGATGGTCACCTTCATATATTCCACGTGACAGGTTGCAAGCCTGATTCTTCTAGGCTATGTCGCGTGCGATAAAATTTACGTAGTCTTTTAAGCTGACGTTTCTTGGTATTTCATATATATTAAAATATTTTTGATCCCTGTATCTGACTCGACTTGACTTCTTGATTACGTCTTGTGTCGCTATTTGTCACAATTCTGCAAATGCCCGTTTCATGCTAGTCATACGAAATTTTTGGACACACAACTTTTGGAGATGTGTTTATAATGTTAAAAGATTTTTTTTATGCTTTTTTGATTTCAATGAATAAAAACTTACTTTGACTTGACCTAGACGGATTTGACCTTTGTTTAGTTTAGACGGATCTTTTCGTCTTATCTAGCCCTATTTCTTAATTACTCTATGCCCTGATGTCGTCGGCGCGATGACGTCATAACTCTGAAATACCCTACTTCTGTTATTCATGGTGGATACTAGAATTTTACGGTTATATACCGTGGTTGGTTGTGTCGATGGGTTTGTACTGCTTTGTGGGTAGTTTGATAAAATAACAAGGCTCATTATGGAATAATTGAATGCTTTGACATTTTTTTTTGTTGTAAAATGACGTTAATGTGTAAATTAGGTACCCTGGTTTCTTCATCATCAGTTGTAAAATTCACTTTTTTTTAGTTTAGACTAATGAAAGAACAAACACGCTTACGACTATGTACCCCATGGTACATACTCAGTGAGTATATACATATTTGTGCATAAGTCAGTTTTTTTCAATGGTGTTTATAAACATGATTTAAAAAAAAAACTACAATACATTATAAACTCTTTTTTTAATAAATATTTTTTGTAAATCTTGTTATTTTTGTGTGATTTAAAAAAATGCTGAAAATGTGCGAGTGCTGAAAATGTATCTACAAATTCTGAAGCAAAATTCATTGAGCTTTTTGCGTTTGTTTATTTAAATAATGATTTTACGAAATAATCTACTGTATGCACTATATTTATCGGAATATCCCGTTCCACGGAAGAATAACATTTCCGCGGGCAAGCTTGTAAATATAGAACCTACATCCATAATTCTTTTCACCACATATTTTCCTGTTATAACGCAACACGACAAAAGGACAGCTAACATTTTCTACAACAATACAAAGCAGGACTGAACCTCGCACATAATCGTAAATAATTTTCTGCACTCTAGAAAATACATTGAGATGAACTCGGTGGCGCAGTGGGCGAAGGCCCGTCTGAGTCGCAGAAGGTTGCGGGTTAGATTCATGCCGTGGATCCAATTTTTTATTTTTTTTTCGCTGGACATTTTTCACACAGCATCATCTAGCCCCAAATAATCAGAGCTTGTGTTATGGGAACTACATGACCGATATACTAATTTATATACATATTTTTTTGTAAATACATACATATAAAACACCCAGATCCCGAGACAAATATGCAAACATTTGTCTCGCGGCGGGAATCGAACCCGCAACCTTCTGCGTCTCAGACGGGCCTTCGCCCACAGAGGTCGTCAATGTTTGGATGATCTGCAAATAATTGTCTAGGGTCTGGGAGTTTTTTATGTAGTATTATGTTACATACATAATACTACATAGAAATAAGTACATTAGTAGTATATCAGTCATGTATTTCCCATAATACAAGCTCTGCTTAGTTTGGGCTAGATTATGCTGTGTGAAAAATGTCCAGCATTATTTATTATTTATTAAGGCAACATTTTCTGCGCGTAAAAATGCAGGGAGTTCGTCTTAGCTTACACTAAACTCTGTATTCTTAGACATCACCTCGGGATTAACTCGAGTAGAGTTAATCTTAAACCTCACTTTTGTGTTGTGGTATTTTTAGCCAACAAAATGTCCTCCAATCGAATTCACTTAATCCAGGAAATTCACCGAGGAGAATTTCTTAGACTGAGTGAACGACGGACTTTGTGGTACACCGGTTGATTAGCCGGCTGAGACATATAAAGTGCGGATTCGATTCACGCTGTGAAAAAAATATTTGCATGTTTGAAAAATATTTCGATTCCCGCACTTCATCATGTACTCAAACAAACCATGAACAGCACAGTATGCCAGCTCTCAGCGTCGCGGGTAAAAGCACTTTTAAGTTATAAGATTTTCTTTAATATGACGACTTTGGTTGAACGGTGGGCGAGTTGGCTGAGACGGAAGGGGTTCGATTCACGCATACGATGAACAAACAATCTCTTAGATAACCTAACGCATATGCTAGCTCTTTGCGTCGCGGGTAAAAGCACTTTTAAGAAAACGCAAATCAGCCTCGCGGCTTATATTGAACTAGCAAATTCCATCTATTTGTTCCACACTCGTAAACTGTGTGCTTACCTAAATACAAGGTGGCCAAGGACATGACATGGTTTATCTATAGAGAGATTCTCATCAAGTAAATTATAAAGTTTTTGTGTATTTCGAGAATGTAAATTGTTGTTTTAATTTTCTTTTCTTAATTTTGTTATGTCAGCGTCACCAACTGGTTACCTTTCTGTGGTTTAAAGATATAATAATAAAAGGTGAAGGAAAATATCGTAAGGCAACCAGCATGCCCTAGAACCAAAAAATCTAAGGTAAGCGCTATCGGTGAGTGTTCCAATACGCGACGATGAGATTGCAACCTGTCATGTGGAATACTAAAAACACAGGCGCGGATCGAACTCACGATCCGCTCTTAGAATGATATGTAGAAGGATCACTTTCGATATACCCACATTTACAGGATGCCCCATAAACTGGGGCACCCTGTAAATGTGTGGGTATATTATGTGGTATATAGAATGCTGAGTTGAGGCTGTAAATCTAATGGCGCGGCCCATTGCGAGTGCAGACTTCACGTTGCCTATTTGTATATAGCTAGAGCTGTTAAAACTATTAAACAAAAAAAAAAAACATACTAAACTCTGGCTAACAATCCTCCGGTACAACTGCTGGTAAGCGACGACCGTAAATTATGGACGCTGGCAACATCAGAGGTATGACTCGCGCATTGCCGATAGTAACACTAGTTTAATATTGTATTTTCCTTTTGTTATGTTTCTTGTCTTAATAAAGAAGGTGGAAGGTAAGATGTATAATAAATATTAAATATGTTTTAGGATATTATTACGACTGTACCACGTACTTTACTATTCTCTCGCTGACGTTTCGTTGACCGTTTAGAGGTCCTTCCTAATGCATACTATCCGCGATCACCCTCGACGGTCGTGAGACGGGAACTGACTTGACAACTTGGCATGTGACCCTATAAATTTTAGGGTGGCTCATGTAAACTTTATGAAGATATCCCTCCCAGAAAGATAAACAAATAAGAAATGAAATTTCATAAATAACTTTTATCAAATCCCGTTATTTTAAGTCGGTTTTAAATTTTTCCGAAAAAATGTAAGTAAATTATTTTTGACAAGTTCAACAGCTCCAAAGTATTCCTGCCAAAAATTCTATTTGGCTTGGTGCAACGAAGAATATGGTCTCGGATTTGCATCCCGCTTGCCGCCTCTTATATTATGCAAAATAGTCGAAGAGCCAACGGTCGCTTGCGAACGGAATGTTCATTCATAAAGTCGCTATCCATTTTGTGCACCGACAAATTAATTTCGGTATTTTCTTGTTTGTCAATAAAGTCGGTTTCTGAAATCAGCGGTGACCGTCGAATAACGGTAATATAGTGCGCAAAACGTGTCGAGACACAAGATTTTAGGGTTTCAAAGATGAAGTAATCATTGGAAATCCGTTACAGCGATTTTTTTAAGTGTTTCCCTCACTAAAGGCATCTTGGCTTTGTTGTTATACCCGCAGCGTACCAAGCGGGAGGTAGCGGGTTCGAGTCGCCGCTGTGGTTGAATTTTCGGGATATCATACATTATTTTGTTCTTATAGAGATTATTAGTTTCATATCTTATAGAAATATGAAATTAAATAATTTATAATGTAATAAATAATTATAACTCTAATATAAGGGCCAAAAATTAGAAGTGTGGGAGAAATAAATTAAGCTACTTTTCAACTTTAAATTTCCTGGATGGGAAACCTCAGAGATTTTTACCCGTAACGTAAACAGCCCATAATGCGTTTGCCGTATGAGGTTGTTTGTTTGTTTGTTTATCAGTTAAGTATTACATTTAACCGTTCTGTTAGTAGCTGTATTAAAAGTTTATAAGTTTAAGTTCTTGAGAGCTGTGTTATTTTGTTCAGTAAATAAAATACAAATAGACTAAAATTTTCAAAACATTGAAATGCGGTTATTTTAAAATCAATTTGTGTGACTTTTAGATTGGACGCTGCGTTAGATGATGAAAAACACGTCAGGGGTTTTAAAAGTTTATTTATTGTTAAAGACTTGTCTCATGAACACCTTATACGTTAACTACGCTGCAAGATTAGTCTGAAAGTAACGATTGCCGCTTTACAGGAAAACTAGCCTTAATGTAGGCACTTTGGCATTTTCGTTAAATTTATTAAATGCTCCATCGTAGTTAATATAATTATTAAGATGAGTAAGCTGGCATCAGATTAATGCGGTGTTGTAGAAAAATTGTTCGGTTTTTTATTTTAATATGCAACGTTGAAAATTACTAGTGCATGAGGTTTTTATTGTTCAATTTTTCATTATTATTCAGCATTTTCACGTGCTGAAACATAAATAATTTCTGAATTTATATTTTAAACGGTGACGAGAGGAGTCTGTATATGTTTTACATAAGAGGTTGCCTGTTTGTCTGTTACCATTTATCTCCAAAGCGGCTTAACTTATTCGTACACTGTTTTTTGTAATCGATTTTAATGACTTCAAGCATGGTTTTATCCCAAGAGGCGTTACTATGAAGATGGAAAGCAAGTCGGGGGTTTTAAATATTGCAAATAATTACTTGTTTGTAGTCAAAATGTTTCCTACGTCCATTTCGTTTTACGAAAGTTTTAAAAATGATGTCTCATGTTTATGTACCATTATTTTATTAGAAAGTTTGTTTTGTACGAATGTTTGTATGATCTGCAAATATTTGTCTTGGGTCTGGGTGTTTTCTATGCATAAAATGTATGTATTAACAGAAAAATATGTATCTAAGTAGTATATCAGTCATGTAGTTCCCATAATACAAGCTCTGCTTAGTTTGGGGCTAGATGATGCTGTGTGAAAAATGACCAGCATTATTATGATTATAATAAGTATATTATTATTTATTTATTTATTTTAATCACAAGCTCTTGCACTATATTTTAAAGCATTGTTCTGTCTACTCGAAACTTGTCTTACCTCGGAGATGTCACGCCGGGAACTCTGAATATTCAAGTATTTTGAATAAAACTGGCCAAGGTTAATATTCGTGCTTTTATCTTGAACTAACAAAACCTGCGACTTCATCTGTTAGTTTTTACCTAGAAAAAACTCGTCCTAGTTGAGTGAAACTGAAACAACAAGGCATATCTACACTAATATAACAAAAAGGTAACGTTTGTAAGTTTGTATGTAGGAGGTAATCTACGAAACTACTCATTCCATTTCCAAAATTATTTCGCCAATATCATTAATAATAAAGAGTTTTTTTTAAACGAGTTAATTTCTGGAAATACAAATATATTATTTTTGCATTTGATTCCCAACTTAGATGGGATATTTAACATCAAGCTATGACTCTTAGGAGCCGAGCAAAAGAAGTAATAGCACGGCCGGGCGATGCGACGCAATGGGCCGGCGTGGGCGGGCGATGGACTTGCCTAAACTTAGCTAGTTTGGAATAAACCTTCAGTGTGGACATAGGCTTTAATATTATCCCGTTAAAAAAGGGCTTTTCTTGAAGGTCAATTTTGCAAAAAAACGGTCAATCGAAACTTTTCTTAGAAACGCTATCTTAGCGGTAAGAGTAGCGAATACGTGGGCAGTAGCTAGTAATTATCAAATAAATAAATACACAGACACATATAAAGCCCTGATCCACACTAAGATTCCCGGTGTCGTGGGAATACCCACGATGATATAAAGTACCGTTATTGTGGTACCACAATACCCGGAATCAATATTTTCAGAACATGCAAAACATTTGTCCTTGACTGACAGATTAAATGACATTTATAACAAACATACATACTCTCGCATTTATATAATAATAAGATTAATTCATGAGACTAAAGGCTAACGAGGTATTTTGAAATTCAAGAAGTATTTGATCACCCACTTAGGGTTCATGAAACTCTCTTAAATCTTATCTTGGCTTGAAAATTCAGAGGAAGGCGATGAAAAGGCAATAAACAGCCACAATTTGAAGAACCAAGACTTATGCTTGCCTAAACTTAGCTTAAGCGAAGACTGAAGCATCGCTTACTGAAATTTATTTATAAATCGACTACTTAGACGAGACTTCGATCTCTGCTTAATCTTAGTTCAGACAGGTACCATTGTTGTTTGGTGGTAAGTTAGGTATTTATGGAATGAGGCTTCAGAGGTGTTTCCGCTGAATAAAACAGCATAAAAAAAGAGTTCTTCAAAGCAATGCCTCAGGTGTTGCAGATGGGCATAAGTCTGTTTGTCACGTAATAAAAAATATTGTAAAGACTCATCTCCTTGTAATTTTACCGGCACCCGCCAAGCAGTAATGCTCTCATTATTGTATTCCGGTTTGAAGGGTAATGTTGCCGGTAAAATTACAGGTAAATAAAATCTTTCATCTTTCAGGTTCATAGGTTACGGTAACAGCTTAGTTGCAGCTCAAAATATTAGAATATTTGCTATTTTGAGCCACTGTACTAGGTGACCAAATAAAGAATCAAGGTGTTGCCAGTCCATAGGTTACGGTAACCGCTTACCAACAGGTGGTTTTGCGACTTTAGTTGTATAAAAAAAGAAGCAGTGACGAAAACAGAAAACAGAATCGAAGAACATATTTTTAATGATGGAAATCTTTTGATTATAGAAAAACTCGCAGTCCATAGAGATCCACGAGATTCCCTTTTGGAGTAGTCATAGACACTTCCAAACATACTAGTTATTATAAAGGCACACCACGTTTAGTAAAGTTAACATTGCAAGCCCATCGTCGCTCACTATCACACTAACAGAAAGCATGCCTGAAACTTTTTGGTTTCAAGGCATGCCGCTTTCCTCACTATGTTTTCCTTCGCACGTGTAGAACAAAATTTAATAATTAATCACATTCTGTATTTATGACGTCACGGGCACAGTACACGGCACTTACGGAGTTCAATCTCGGCTATTGATTAATAGTCTAACCAACCAACTTGCATGTCAGTCGCATACTGTACGCGGACGTCTCAAGTACCCTATCCGCGGCGAAAGTATATGCGTTTGCCATAACTATTTGCTTGTAGTCAAAAAACGGTAATGGAACGGAAAACATCTGTTACTCTTTTTTATCCTAAAATCTAAGAGGGTCGTAATTTATTTTACCCGCAGCCCAAGGAGTCAGTATTTGTTCTTGGGGTACGAGGCCGTTTTTGTTTACAACGGACTTTTAAAATTGTTAGTAAAATAAATAAAGGTCTAGTCTTTGACTTTAACCAACTCTCTCGGAGCTATTGCGACGTCTAAAGGCCTATCGATAGTAGACGGAATTATAAGAATCGCAGCTAAAAAAATATATTTATATTATTTAAAACCAATATTGACTCGTCCAACTGTTGAGAGTTTTAGGCCACCTAAATGCCTCCTGTCACAAATCGATATTAGGTATATCTAGTTCGTAATCTATCTTTAATACTTAATTATTAAACTAACAGAACTGCCAAGTACACAGTATTCTGCCAAGAAAGCCCCTTCTATTTCGAAACCAGCTCAGCAGTTGCTGATCCGTTTATAGATTAACTTGTTTGTGAAAACTGAATGGCAGGCGAAAATGTTATGCATTTTATGGAAATCTAAGCAAAACGGAGCCTGCAACAAAAGCGAGTAGATCAGATAAACTTTAATAAATAACGTACTCAAAGAAAATTATTATTACGTCGAAAACTCTCAATGGTTGTTTTATAGGAGATAAATATGTAGTGACAGGGCAATATGATTGATTTTTAAACTTATTTAATTTTGCTTGATAATGACCTCGATTCTCTTGCACACTAACTAAACTTAATTATATTAATATCTTTCATTAACTAACAGTCTCAAAAGATAGCAACAATTTTACTGCTGTCCAATAAGTAAGATTTAAATTAGTTAGTCGTGATTTTAATACACGCTGACGATGAACACGAAGAAGAGCGACGAAAGTTTTTAAGAATTAGATTGTTGATGTATTTTTGAAGCCTGAGAGGTGAGGAGGAGAGAAATTAGATTCTTAAAAGCCAACTATAAAATAATGGGATTCATATTTGTTTCCATAAAATACAGTTATCAAACAAATATTATGTAGTATTATTTTATTACACCCCCAGCCATTAATACAATCTTATTAATCCTTCCCATCCAAATGTTTTCTGGAAGAGATCTTATCGCTTACAAGCGATTGTACATCTGTACAAGTTGTTGTGTAAGTTTTTTTTTAGTTTAGTTAAGTTTAACCTGTTTTTCTTATGGTCTTATAAAGTATTTTCATTTATTCATTAATTCATGTATATAGATTAGGTCTTTATTATTGAAAATGGTATCATGGAAAATTTGTCACAAATGGTCTTAAGGAGACTCTAGAAACTAGATGTTCCTACGGTGTAGTTCATTTTCCACCCTCCTTTTCTACCCATTATATTCCATTTTCTATACAACAATTTATAATAATCAATTTATATTTTTGCGATAATTTTCACACTACAACGTTAGGAACGTTGTAGTGTGAAAATTATCTGCTTTGTTCTGGACAGAGATCAGAGTGCCCAGAATAGCAAGCACTATAATATTAAAGGGGAGTATAGTCGCTATTCCTGCTCTGCTGACGCGAGTATATACAGGGTGTAATAGACAACGCCGACATTAAGACCGTGGTTCGGAATTGATTCACATTCCTAAATCAGACACACTAACACTTACGCGATCCTACCGTTTCTGCAAATGCAAAATTTTGAGGAACAGGCCTCGTCCTTGGGAGTTTTTACGTCCAGTACTTTGGACCCTATCCTGATATGATACTCTGTACCCCCTCTGTCCCTGTAATGAAGGATACTCTGTATCCTTAGGGTATCAGGTATAGTTCTCGAATGGTGACTATGAACCGGAAGACACTGTAAGAAGGCCCCTCAACTAAAGGACCGATAACATCTTAATGGCATGACATGGAGGGTCATCCACTTACTGCCCACAACCTTCAACCATGAAAACATACCTTCACCTGGAGGTACAATTTGGAGGTCATTTAACACATTATAGATTCCTCTCCATCCAAAGGTTGTCTGGAAGAAATCGCGTGTAAGCAATCAGGTCATCCATTGTAATATTCTTATGATGAACAACATTTTTTTTTACTAGCTTCTGTCTACGTCTTCGCTCGAGTTATACCCGTATAAGAAGTAGCCTATGTGTTATTCTGATGTATAAGCTATATTACTGTAAAGTTTCATCAAAATCCATTCAGTAGTTTTGCGTGAAAGAGTTACAAACATCCATCCTCAGAAACTTTCGCGTTTATAATAGTAGTAGGATTCATTTCATTCATACAAAATATTTTCAAAGACACTTACCGAGTTTACGTCGATAGCTCGCGACTAAGCTACGAGCATTGGCTTACAATGTGTACATAGGGTAGAATGTCTTTGTGGTACATCTCAGAGGTCAGATATCACAGTGTGCGGGATGGAGCGGCACAAGTCAGGAGCTCACGAGTGATTTGAAGCTTAAAACAAAAAAGGTTTTTACAAAATTTCTACGAGTTTTCTATTATCGATACCAGTGGATTACAGTGACTTGTGGTAATAAAATCTGTCTAAGAACATTATAAATCGATTGCTAAATAACGCAATGGAGATCAATAAAATACAAATCGGTATCGCATAGGGGTTTCTCACGATATTTTCCTTTACCGTTCTGAGCACGTGTTAATGCGAATATCATTTTTTCAAGTGGGAAAATCTATTGTTGTATGACCAAGTTCGAACCTACGACGTCCGGATCGGAAGTTGAGATATCGTCCACTAGGCCAACACGGCACGTTTTACATACGTACAAACCCTTCACTGCGATTCACAAATTTCCTTTTTTTAACACGCTAATTAACATGCTTGTATTGGCTTCACTTGTAACTAACTAATTAACAAACAAACAAGTTAATCAAATCTTGGAAGTCAATTTAAACCAACTTCTAAATTGTCCTACAAAATTAAACTTTGTATGTATATGTAGTTCGGATGACAATACTATAATTTGATATCTTCGAGCTGATCTGATGATGGAGCCAGGAGCTGGATAGATGGAACTCTTCAGTGGCTGCTAGTAAGCCCCTCGAGTTTAGGCTCATTTGATTCGTTTTGGGCTTGCTAACAAGGGTCTGATGATGAAGCCAGTAGATGTATCATGGAATTCTTTTTATAATTTTAATTGCGTCACAAAAGCGACTTTTTTAGTTTTTTTTTAAGTACACATTTTATTATTATATCAACTAAAGTGGCAAAAGGCATGTGTAATAGGCGGTTACCAAAACCTATGGAAGCTTGCAACGCCAGAGGTATCACTCGCGTTATCGACCCTGAGACATAACGGATGAAAGTATCTTGTGCCTGCAATTTCCATCCATGATTTTCAAACCAGAACATAGCAGAAATAAGTATGGTGATGGTAATTCCCCGGACGAGATCTTTCACAAGGTCCTCTACTAAACATGTAATACCTATTTCCTTGGGTAATTTCTATCTTCTTTGCTTTAGACCAGCATACTCTTGTACCACAAGTTCTAACAATCATACTATTGTCAAAGCATAGCTTAGATTGTAGCATGTGAACCGATAGTATTTAGTAACTATATGCCTATACGTATACTGTCCATTTCTGTGTTCCTGTTTGAAGGTTATAGATGCCGGTGAAATTACAGGAATATATGACTTTTCACCCGTTATATCTCAGGATTGGCAACAAGCCCATCGTCGCTTATTGGAATACTAACCGATAGCACATGCGTTATTTTTTTTTGGTGTCAAGAAAAATACCTAACGCATGGTTTCCTTTCACGCTATGTTTTTAAAAAAAAAAAAGACTGTATTACTATGTAGTTATTTGTGTTATTTTTAATTACAGTCTAAATAAATGGATCAGGGGATTTCTGGAACTCTTGTCGCAGGGGATTTGTAGAATAAGCCAAATTTGTCAAGGTAAAACTTGACAGCTGTCTCTTGATATTTCCACAGCTAATGTCATTTCCATACAATTCAATCTTTCCGCAGGCGTTAACGTCAACAGAAAATGGTATTTGTCTAGACATCCAGGCATGTCGGTTTCCCTACAATGTTCACTGCGTTGAGCACATGTTACTTTTTTTATTTATTTTTACGTAATTCATATTAATGTGACGTAATGGCACAATATTGTACATTACTGCATCAAAAATAAGTGGAATCTCGCTATTTGGAGTATGCAGAATAGGAGTCAAATATACGAACACACTGCCAAATTCGTGATAGAATTAGAGAGTTTTTCGGCCGATACTAAGTCACGAATGACAATGCTGGACATTTTTTACACAGCATCATCTAGCCCCAAACTAAGCAGAGCTTGTGTTATGGGAACTACATGACTGATATACTACTTATATATATTGTAAATACATATATATATTATACTTATAACACCCAGATCCGAGACAATACATGACTCTACCTTCTGTATATTTTAAAAGATAATATATCGGTGTCTTTAATTACCGATCCAAATATAGCATACTAAAACTACAGAACACCAAAAATTTCCAAGCAAATGTAATGCGGTAGACCACCGCACTACACAACGAAAATTAGTATGAAAATTTTCCCTCAGAAAATATTATTTGGCATAGAGCCAGCTCTTTCAATCTCCATTTTAAGTTAGAGTTAAACTAGGGGTCAGGTTTCATACATGTTTAATATAATTAGGTAAGTTAAGTATAATACAAAGGCAGGATTAAATTCAGATGAGAATAAGATTTTTAAATAAAATCTGTCAGCCGTCACGCTTAAGCTACGCGAACGCTATGTTTTACTAAATGTTATACCTACCTCTATATTGGTGACCCTCCTTGTGATTATCAGTACATAATGCATATCACTGTATTGGTGACCCCAAAGTATTTGTTTTTCTTCACTTTTTGACGGCATGTAATACAGACTGCCCCAGTCTATGCTAACTATGTAATCGCAAAAGGGCGAATACAGAAAAGGGTTCTCAAAAAAAAAACAAGCGGTTTTTATCGTGTGGACTTCGTTTATGATAGTATGCCATCTTCTAGGTCACCTTGTATGACAGACATGTTTTTTGAGTAGGATACGAACCTACGACATTATTTTCGATGATTCCATGCTTAGGTATCAGCAAGAATATCCGTGTCAAAGCATACCTTCTACCGTCACATCTAGATTAGTATCTCCAGTAGGCTTTGTGAGTGTGACGTCATGCACTCCGTTTACAAAGACGATTGAACGGCCTGACATAGTCCTGATTTGTATTGTATGTATATATCTCAAAAGCGATACTCCAGTCGCTTTTGCTGGTCGGCAACTTAAGTGGCTGAAAACTGAGATATGCTGAAAGTTTTTTAACAAATTCGGTTTGATTTGTGGCAGTAGTACAAACAAATGTTAAATATATTATATGGTAAAGAAAATTCTAAAGTTCGTTAGTATGGAGGTGGTAATACAGAAACTACACACAAGCAATTTAATAAAATATTTCACTAATATGTATAACTAGCCTCTGCCTACGGTTTCGCCCGCATGGTAACCGGATAAAAAGTAGCCTATGTGTTATTCTGATGTATAAGCAACATTACTGTAAAGTTTCATTAAAATCCGTTCGGTATTTTTTGCTTGAAAGAGTAACAAACATCCATCCTCACAAACGTTCGCGTTTATTATAGTAGTAGAATGGACCATATTATGGGCTGTATATTATTCCGAGAGAAAATATCTTAAAAATTTCGCCAGCGCGGTTTCGTATACGATTTTGCGTATGCTATAATCATTTATTAAATAAACACTCAACAGACACATACATAGTCCTGTCACACTATGATTGCCTGTGTCGTGGGTATCAGGAACTAGGAGTACCGTGGTACCAGAGCACCCAGACCCGGAACAAATATCTGCAGAATATGTAAATTTATCCCGCAGTGGGAATGACACATGACTCATGAAAAGTCTAGTCTTTCTAATCTTTCTTTACGAAGCTGGAACGTGGATATTTAGATTGAAATACCGTAGGAAGCTCGATGCACTGGTAATGTGGTGCTGGCGACGTCTTCTGAGGGTCCTTTGGAGCGCAGTCCATTATTAACCGCCACCGCGTCAGTTTGACCTTGTCTATGTTTGGACCTTGTTGAGCTATCTATAGATCGTTTTCAACGGTCTTTAGATAGCTAGGCTGTTTCATATGTATTTTTTATATATATATATACCTACTTGTACATAGTTGTATGAATAAATGTAGCTATTCATTTATTGAGTAGTAAGCTTTAACATTTGATTTCGTTTATTTTTTAATAGTTTTCAATAATTTTCAGTGTCACTGGGAATTTATTCTAAAAAAATACTCTTGTCTTAAATAGTTATTCTATGGGATGGCATACGTATTGTATTGGCACGTCTACCTTGCAGCACTTCTATTCAAGATTTTATTCACAATCAACAGAACTTCTAATATGTACATGGGAGTGTCGAAAATGTATGTTAAATGAATTGCGATTTACATAAATCCATTTGTTGAAGTTGGTAAATTAATCGTAAAAATCTTTTTTGTATTTAGCATAGTCGATTTCATTTTGTTCCATAAAATTCCAACAAAACAAGTTCATTTCTATCCAGCGCAAGTTTTGTATTACTTTAATACCAAATTGCAAGAATTCAATAATTCAATAATCCTAATCCCATATTGAAATTAATATCTAGTGTTATGGGTGCTGCTATATTTCTTCCGATATCTTTACTATAAACTCGTTTGTTCTGACTGACTGACGGAAAACAACAAAGTCTAGAGAGCTGAAATTTGGAGCAAAGGTTAATTTTATAAAGTAAACATGTGCAAAGAAGGATTTATGGAATTTTCCACGTTTAGGGGGGTAATGGGGGATGAACTCACATTATCATAGTAACTGGAGATACTATAATGATGTTCATAGTTCTTTGAAGCTTTACAACTACTGAGCATAAATAAATGATGATATATTTCAGGATTTTGGATTTTAAATAAGGGGAAGTGGGGAGTGAAATTTTTTTAGGAGTATCGGTTTTTTCAAAGGTACTAAAGGTAAGGTAGGTAAAGGTTTTTTTTAAGGTTTTACTTGAAAATTGGATTGTAGCCACTCATTATACATAAATAATGACGTGTTTCAGGGATTTTAACATTTTACCGGAGTAAAAGTGTGTATGGAGGTATGTTTTTTTTAAAACACGACTTCACGCGTGCAAAACCACTTGCAACACATAGTTAATTATAAATTAGTTCAGTAAATACCTCTATCGTTAGTTAATTGGTTATTCAAATTAAACAATGAATTCAGTAACTTACTTATATATATATTTGAAATTCTTGGTACAATGTACAATTTTGGACTTATTCACTGTGACTTAAAAACTAAAATTACATAACAATACTGAGCGGTGGTGGACTTAAACCATTATCATGGATAAACTTGAAGATATTATGTCAGTTTTAAACAATAGTGGTATAAAAAGCGTGTGTCAAATGAATACTTTATTTCCTTCATCAAGTCTGCACCCTCACAGTGCGCACTCAAGACTCTCGGAATGAGCCGAAACTTAGTCGATGGCTGTACGGTACGTAAAAAATCCCGTTTTACAATATGCATTCAAGACGCGAAGCGAACAGAGAGCGTCACAATCCTCACTAAGATCATGAAGACCCTCGGAACTATATCTGTGCATAAACCCATAGAGAATTCCCGTTTGAAAAAAATATGACTGATCAAATTCAGGATACCTTATTTTCTTTCGGTTTTGACATTTACTGTCAAAATCGAAAGAAGATAAGATATTCTTTGTCACTTTAACATTTTGATCATTTTGATCAATTAAATATTGTGTTAGTATCAGACATTATTTGGCCACAAAGGTCCAAGTCAAGAGAAAACTAAAGCGACGAGCTTGTATGGAGAATGCTATGAGGATGCATAAAGCAAAAGAGATAGAAGAGATGTAGATATGTCAGGATCGTAGCGTCAGGATTGTAGTCATAATGTTAGTGGAAATCTGGTCTACCTAACTACCCGGGAAACATGCGTGACTTAATGTATGTATGTAACCTCAACTCACACGGACTGGAGAACTCTTAGACCTCGAGTTTGTAGACGAGTTCGTCTACTTGGGATCGATGCTAACCGATCAAGGAGGGTGCGAAAGAGAATTTCGGCGTCGCACACAAATGGCCAATGTTGCAATGAGCAAGCTCACCAGAATATGGCAAAGTAGAAAAGTCTCCAACACCACAAAAAAGAGACTCGCTGCGAACGCTGGTCTTTTCCATATTTTTATATGGCCCTGAATCCTGGACGATCCGTGTGGTGGATAGAAAGAAGATATGCCTTCGAAATGTGGTGCTGGAGAAAAATGTTACGCATCCCGTGGACTGCCAAAAGGACCAAACAAGTCAATACTAGACCTACTGACCATCAACACTAGGTTGTCCACAATCACCAGCGAGTACTCGGCTTTTTTGGAAATATAGCCCGAAGACAGCCAGATTGCCTTGAGGAAACTGGTCGTAGTGGGAAAAGTGGATGGTAAGAGATCTCGTGGCCGTTCACCTAGCCGATGGTCTGATCAAATCAAGGCTCTCACTGGCCAACCTGTCACCGACACCTTCAGACAAGCCGAAGAAGCAGCTCGTCATTTGGTCAACAAAAACTTTCCAGGACGGGCACGACCATCAGTAATGAATACTGCGACAAAGAAGTAACCTCAAACTAAGCAGTAGTTCCAAATCGGAACTGATCAGAACTACAGATCATTGTGCTTATAGGAACATACTTATGTTACTTTAACAACGGCTTTTTAGGATACTTAAAATCAATGACAATGTATTTAAAAGAGAGCAATAAATATGCAAACGATACCAATGTTGTTCAATGACATGCAACGCCATCTAGTAAAAATCCATCGAAAACGAAGTAAAGCGCGGGTGGGTCGGGGGTGAGGGCGGCCATGGCATTGCTAGTGTAAATAAAAGCTGAAACCAGAAATTAGCTTTCATATAAGATTTCTACTTTCATACGTAGCAGGCTGTATCTATGTAGTTCACTAAAGCTTACTAGATGGCACTACATGTACGCATGTATGTCATATTTCTACAGTCTAGATCTACCTTTCGGTAAAGAACTAAAAACATTACTCTTCCCACAGATTAGAAAGAAACTTGAGAGGTTTCTTTCTAATTCGTTTTTGGTAATTTGGTGATACTTGCAACAATTTTTAAGGTTTATTTGCATAAAAATACTCAAAATCTACGGATTCACTCAAACAAATTATAATTCTTCCGGTGTCATTTAAGTGTATTTAAATCAAAAAGTTATCGAGGTGGCAATAAAAAAAAATACCGCTTATTTTTATTTGATTACATCCGTAGATTTTCTATATTAACAATAGCACTAAAATAGTAATATTAATATATGTAATTTAAAAGTTTTATAATAATTAATGCCCATTCCACGAACAGGTAACATATTTTCCATGCAATAGCATACAACTATTTACAATTAATTTTATTATAAAAGCGAATCGTATTGCTTTAATAACTTCATCAGAACTTTCTCACATATCCACCTAATTTGATATAACTGTCTATCTACTTAATTCAGATAAATAAAATGATATATAACTGTTATGTAAATTGACTTTACTACACGCTAATGAAACATAAGAATTTTGTTTAATATATATGAATACATGTTTTAAATTTTCGTTAGTTTTAATATAATATTTAAATATGTTATTATTATAATCGAAAAATACATTTCATATTGCAGTTTTGGCATTTAACTAATTCAAATCTAGAAGTTCAAATTTATTTTGATGAATTGTGCACATTATGCTAGATTTTTCTATGTATATGACAGTCAAGCGTAGCATTGTGTCCATAATATTTTGTTATCATATTTAATATTTACAATTAATATATTTTTATGTATAGTACAAAACATTTTTACTAAATATTTTCATTTCTACTTATACACAAAGGACTATGTTTCGAAACAATTTACATTTTATATAACTTACATACATTCTAGTCAATTTGTATGTGCTTTTCGACTAGAACTATGATTGTGCTAAAAATACGTTTATCAACGTTTCATTCTTTCACAGTATTTGAAGATTCATTCATTCTTTCAACTAGATACAACTTTACTATGTATTATGTCTCATATGTACTTCACTTTCATCATTATATATCCTTAGTCCTTTGCAAACATTCGGAAACCGATTATTATATAATATTAATAATTTTATTGATAAGCATTGACAAAACCAAGATAACGCTAGGAGTTTTAGTAGGATGAACTATAAGTTCATTATAATTTTGAGCCACAGTAAGAAACAACTATACTATGTTTTTCTAAGAATTGATTTTCATATTCACTGATTAAATCACAAACACTTCAATAAATAATTTTAATTATTTACTCATCCGAAATATTTTACTCTAGTCAATTCAATCGATCTGTGAAATCCAAAACAATTCCCGGTTCTAAGATTATGTTTATGATATTAGACGGAACAAGTCTTGCAGCACTGTTCCTTATAGCGTTTGAGCGCGCAGAGGTTCATTGCACGTACATTCTCGCAAAATCTAGAAGTATCGCGGCAGACGCCATCTGTATAAAACAACAGCCGGTTATATAAATTGGGAACAGATAAGAGCCCAATGAAGACCCTTGAGTAACTCCATATAATTTTATGGTACCTGCCTACCATTTGACACAGCACATTTATTTTCTACTAAGAAGATAAGTGTTTTAAAGAGAACACATCACTTTAACAACTTTTACCAAGACGTAAAGCGTTCTCAATTCTTAAATTATTATGATCAACACACTCAAAAGATTGACACAGATTTAAATAAATGCAACAAGATTCATCAGACAAGAGCAATTTTACCTTTGCAGATAGTGACATGACAATCCCTGCTGACTATGGGTCGGGTTAGGCCCTCACAGGCGGCGGCTGCGCTTCGCTCTCGACGTCTAACGCGGCCCCCACTACCTCGCCACACGCAGCGTAAGACGCGATGTTGGTGACCCAGTCCATTGCAGGGACCTATACACTGTGAAATAAGTTTGAATGAGCTAGCGGTAATCTCAGAAGTAATTGAAAGATGGCACGCTCACGACGGTATTCCCCTTAATGAACATATAAATACATGCTTAGTTCTTTGAGGGTATCAAGTAGGGGGGCAGTCACAGGCACATCGAAACGTTACATTTGGCACAAGTCCGCGTTGTGTGAAAGTAGTTAGCATTCCATAGGTATATATATATATATATATATATATATATATATAATTAGTATAAAGAGAGGTAAAAAAGGTATCAGTTCAATTATACTAAGCTGATCAGAGTGGAGGGTGTCAAATGGCATTAATTCATCTACGTGCGATTATATTGCTTGAATAGAGGAATGCTCGCGACTTCGTTTGCGTAATTGGTTTTGTCATTAATAATGCTGCACTCTCATTGGCCGAGAGTGTAGAGGTGGTGGGCGGGTTGATTTTATTTTTCGCTATGTAGATGAAGTATTTTAAAAGATACCTTGCTCCAAGGCCCAGTGGCCCAAGCAGGCTTGCATGGCCTGGCCTCTCTTCTAGTGTTCTCAGGACGCGAAGTATACTCGCAAGATGTATCAGGTAGAACTGTTCCGTTGCTGCTAACGCACTCAACTCGGCGGCGGGAAATGGCTAAGGAATTAAAAAAAAAATATTCATCCAGCTTGATATCAGTACAGTATGCGACTACAATATATTCCTTGACTACAATATACAATATAGTTTCTTCAAAAAGAAACGTCCATAGGCTACGGTAACCGTTTATCAACAGTTGTCTTGGCTTGTTTGCCATTAGGGTGGTATAAAACAAAAGTAATTTGTCAGAATATAGAAGACATAATTCATAATCTCATTTAATCGCAATTAAACATTTTGGGGTATTTTAAATTGTTTTGGATTCTATTAATATAAATGTGTCTCAAATATGGTTGAAGAAAATTGGAGCCTACAACAGGAATCAATTATTAATCTCCGTGACTCGCAAGAAATATGATCAGGTATTGTAAGATGGTTTCATACTCAATTATTTGAACAAGATTAACATTGTTAAAATAATTGAGAGAACAATAACATTGTTGTTTAACATTTAATTAACCATTAACATTAATAAAAATATGATAAATATGTTTACTCTCAAGTAGGTCTATTTAAGGTAACATTTAAAACTATTTGATGACGAGGTTCTTCACTCACCGGCTCCAGTGGCTCGACAGGCATGCGTCCATTGCCCTTCGCGCCAAGTAGCACAACTATCACCACGGCAGTCACGGATGACTGTCGGGGGTGTCACATATCGCGATATACACTGGTTCGTCTCCACGGTGGTTGTGCTATTGTGTGTTTTATGCTGAATGTAAAAAAAAGTTTAATTTCAAAACAATGTTTATAATTTTTAAAGGAGTGGAATAAATGGTCGTCACTGTTATTTAACACTTCAACCAATTTGGTTCTTTGAGCTCTTTCTTCTGGCTGCAACTTCGAGAGTCTTGCTTTTGTCCAATTTGTGGTGGAACTTTCAGCGCCCATATTTTAACCTTCACGACTACGGTAGACTATCTCTGATCAATCTTTTAACAACATGTTTTTTAAGTGATAAGTCCTAACTCATATTGTGTAAGATGATCGCTCATCATCGATGAGTTATGACCACTCATATTTATCTCATGTACTAAAAAACAAGTTGTCAAAAGAATTAAATAATTAATCACTACATAATTTTAGTTGCTTGATAAAAGTGGTGCGCCTCTATTCTTTGTTTAGTGTTAGAAAAGGACAGGGCTAGAGTTATCGAACCGAATAAGTTGGTAAGTGAATAAGAGAGTTAGTTACAACCTTGCTTAATAAAAAAATATAAGCCATCAGCTGCTAGATTTAATCAGTTTTTACCTGACAAACTGCTCCTCTGACTTGATGTCCAACTTGTCCACATAGAGCGGTGCATGGTGACCAGTCAGTTGTCTTCCAAACATAATCAATGCTGTCAGGAGCTTCGACTAATCTGAAAATGATTGATAAATAATAATTTTGCTCGATACTTTCTTATTTCTAAAGCTATTTTATTTAACCACTGTTATCTTTGTCAATATCTATTTTGAAATGGCCAAGAGCATTTTCAATAGCTTTTTAAGTACGTGTAATAATTATTAGACAAACACAAACAACAGTTTGAGCTTATTAAGTAATCTTGATCTGTACTTTTGCAATGATCCTAATTTACTAAAAATCAAACCTGTTTTCGGTAGTGGTGTCATCTTCAACATGTTCAATAAGATTTTCAACTCTTCCTTCATAACGGTTTCTGTTATAATCTTCATTCACTATTATTATATCAGAATCATCATCTTCTGGGAACACTATTTGCTTATCTTCAAGGTTGATCACGTGGGTCTTAGTGGGGACGCCATAATTTTGGTACATTACTACATCAACCTTTCGTTGACCTCTTGAGTTGCCAATTGTCTGAAAGTTCCAAAACACCTGAACATATCAGTTATTATGTCGTTCAGACTTTGAGTTAGTAATAATGATAATGAAAATATGCAGATTGGTTTAGTCAAAAATCTAAACGATGTTTTAGTTGCACTGTACAGTGATGAAAACGACGATGGCATTAGGATCTTAAGGGATGGTGAGAATATAATTACAAATCTAACAAGCTTAGAAATACCTAGTAACCATAAAGAAAACAAAACCTGTAAACTGGAAAACCAATCAAAAATAAACATGACAAAAAGTTGAATGAACTAAAAATACCAATCCACGCTAGTAGTCCGAATTAAGAAGACCGCATGCGCCGCATTCAAAACCTTAAACCCTAAGGTCTATTCTGGTAACTCCTCACCTGAAGCTGCCTGATAATATAGTGCAGGCACGGCAGGACCCTTGAGGCGCTGTTCCTGATTGGTGGAAGCATCTGGGAGGAGACAGCGCTCTCCTGATAATTCCCAAGCAGCGTGCGTAGGGTTACAAGTTAGAACAGGTTACAATTATAATATTTGGTTTTGTGGACAGATCACAATGTACTAGGATGCAACATTACAAACATTTTTTTTCTCGAAATATTTATTTTGGGTTTGTAGATGAAAAAAATCTGATATTTGGATGTAGAGCGTATGTTTGTATTGAAATACAAGGTTTTCGTATTTCAAAAAGCGGCAACGTTCTTTCCACTTTGCAAGCGAAATGCTAACATCGTCCCCAAATACACAAACTCTTTCACTTGCTCCACTCTTTCTCTACCAATCAGAATATAACATGCGGTCAATGAACATTCATTCTCTTCAAAAACGATAACTTTCATCTTGCTTATATTTACTTACTTTCCTTTGCTCTCTCAGTTATGGAAAGAAAAATGAAAAAATTGCCTGAAATATAAAAAAAAGTTGTTTCTTTCTCCAATACAAACTGGTTGTCGAACGTAGTGGTTGCATCCTGTATGGTAATCAAATTGCCGTTTCGTATCTATCATAATTAAGGACAAAACAACGTCAGTCTTCAAATTATGACATCATTAACCTACTAATTAGCATTATACATGGAAAACTTTGTGTTTAACAGTTTAGATAGGCATTTATTATTTTATCGGCTGAAGCGATTTCGATGTTATATGGTCTATGTATCGTTCGTGTTTTTTGAAATTTAATATACATACGCCTGGAGCCAGAGGCATATGCTAGCTCTCCAAAATGTCCTATCTACGTAGATTACGCTATAACAGTTTTATGAAGAGCCATAAAGCAGGCCATAAATTTTATTACTACATCCTCTGTTTAAACTTGCATGAGCCTGACTAGATTATGCCTTTGGGTGTGCCCATTTATTGTTAGTGAGTGATGTGATGAAGTCTTCAGTGTCCCGTGTGTCCCGTGTGTCCCGCTCTAATTCCATTCCTAGATATCACATATCATATCTACAATACTAGAAACAGGAATAAGATTGCTTGTCCAAGAACCAAAGTTTTTTGGCTAGAGTTTTTAACTCGTTCATAGGACAAAACATTAAGTTTTTTAACAAGTTACCTGTCAATATTGGTAATCTGTCTGAAAATAAATTTTAGAAGGGCTTATTATAATGTAAATAAGTACCTCGATGACAAACGGGCTAGGTAGCTCGACACGATTGCTAAATATGCATAAACGACATTAGATTTATTTGTAACTAAAAACAGGATATTTACCAAGATTTTTTTATGTAAAAATGTACATTTACTATACTATTGTAATTCAGATATTAGCACGTTTTTCAATTGGAAATACTGATGATGACCCTTAACTCTATTTTAGAGTACCCACTTGTTTGTTTACGCGAAACCTTAGCTAGTTAATTCTGTTGCTATACCCTAAAACAGAGTTCATAATGAGAAACCTATAAAAGCCATCTATGAACCCCTACCACGTGAAATCAATAAATGTATTGAATATCGAGTTATGATCTATCCATAAAACCTTTCGTTCAAAATCATTCTTACCTCATTCTCGTCGTAAATATCTCTGGCCTGTGAGTTGAAGCTGGGCGATGCTTTTGTACTGGCCGTCACTGTTCCGTACAATGCATCGCGGACTTTGTCTAATTTACCTGTTGAATAAAATTGAATTTAGATTGTGTTCTTCTGTACGGTAGGCTTGCAATCGCCACCAGGATTCATGCATGAGGCGCATATCGAGTGGAATGCACATTACTAGCAAAAACGCGATCATTTATCAAAAATATAATGTCCGATCGTGCCTCTGGCCATCCCCTACTTAGCATCCTCAAAGATTCTATACACATAGTACATATCTAAGAAAGATGTGCATCATGGAGAATATATTTATGAGCGTGTTTGTTTTTTTAATTCAAATTCATAATTGTTAAATTCGTATCTTTAAAGGGACTAAGTTTCGACTCTTTGCGAGGCTCTCCTTCCACATCGCGTCCTAAATTTTCTTTCTTTTTTATTTTTCATTCATTAGTGTATAAAATGTTACCGAAAATCTTATCAAAACTGCACAAATGCTAGCGCATTATGAATTAACTAGATACTATCAGTCGACGCTCCAGACCCGCCGCCAGATTCTCCATGAATTTTAAAAAGCTATTTAGCCGTGAAGCCAGATTATGGCATAGTTAGCTTGGAAAGGCACAAGGACAGTGACCTCTACTATTTGTTTTGAAAACAAGAACTCGAAATCGACTTATGAATGAAGGTCCAGTCGAACTGACGCGGTGGCGGTGGTGTCTTCTTTGTGTCTAAGCCGGCAACTCGCCCACTTTGCCATCGAAGTCGTCGATATCGTTTACATGATATATTTTGGAACTCCAAAAATATTAACAATATTTTTTCACTCAGAAACCGTTTTACAAGGTCTTTCGAAAATATAGATCACAGGAAAAAACACAGGGTAGGGGATCAAATATTCCACATTATAATTCTGAATGTACTTTAATTTTAAAGCAGTTTTTAAGTGTAGTTTTGGTACCGGGGACGCGTAAAATTATATTTTAATTGATATTTACGGATGGAAATGGCCTGGATTTTACAGAAAAGTACCAAATGGATTATATTACGCTTCCGCAGTGGGAAGAAATAATTATTTAGTAGCCTATACCGACCTATAAGAATTATTTATTGCAGTTTTCATTATTTTTAATTGTAAATAAACACCCAACAGACACATGAATAGTCCTGCCCCCGCACTAGGATTCCTTGTGTCTTGGGTATCAGGAACCACGAGTATCACAACACCCAGACTCGGAACAAATTTATGTGGAACATTTGTCTCGCAGCGGGAATCGAATCGCTTTTGCGTCGCAGCTGGCTACTTACCTGCTGCGCCACCGTGGTCATCAAACACTTTCTGTCTTTGTACATCTATCTGTAAGTCTGTGACACCGTATCTCACAATGTATGTATGACTCACCCTTCTGCTTGTTCTTGTAGTTCCTCCTCTGGTCTCCTGGTCGCTGCTCATGAGACTGGTCATCCGAGGAACCTCCAACCATAGCCCTATACCTGCCGTCCGCCCTGCTGATTTAAATAATAATAATAATGCTGGACATTTTCACACAACATCATTTAGCCCCAAACTAAGCAGAGCTTGTGTTATGGAAACTACAAGACTGATATACTACTTTAATTATATATTTTTTTGTAAATACATACTTATTATAGATAGAAAAACACCCAGACCCGAGACAAATATTTAAAATAAATGTTTGTATGATCTGCAAATATTTGTATCGGGTCTGGGTGTTTTCTATGCATAATATGTATGTATTTAAAAAGAAAGTATCGATCACCGTCGTTATTTTGAATTGTTGTCTCCATCCTAAGGTTGTCTGGAAGAAATCGTTTTCAGCGATAAGACCGCTCATTGTGCGTTTCTTTTGTTTTTTGTTGTTTTATTATTATTATTTTATAAAGAGCAACTTGGCAGCTGTCACGTGACATTTCCACAGCTAATGTCATTCCCATACAATTAAAATTAAATCTTACCGTATGCGATATGGCTGACAGACAGTGGGTGTTATCTAAGGGTGCTGGTAACTTACCTGTCCGAAAGTGGTGAGGAAGGCTCGTCCAAGGATTTATGCCTTTCAATCTCCTCGCTGGAGGGAAACTCCCCTGGTCTTGGCTTCACCAACAAGGTCAGATTGGCGCTAGACCTACCAGCCACGCATGTGTAGACGCCGTGGTCGCGGAGTGATAAGGAGGTAATTCGGAGAGCACCCTGCAATTATATTTGTGTAAGAATTCGGTCGGTGAAGGTCATGACTTGTCTAGTAACAAAATGATTTGTCAAGTAACAAATTGAAATATAACAATCATGTCATGGGACCTAACCATCAAGGCTTATTCCCATTAATTTCAGGCCTTTATGTCAAATCCCGCTTTGCGATTGACGATATAACAATGCCATGGCGTCCTCAACTGCATCTACATCTGCATTTTACATCTGTGCCTAAATTAAATCGCAACTTGGTGGTTAGGCCCCTGCCCCAGGACTACTCTTGACAATCGATATAATCTCAATTCAATTCTAGTTCTATCTTTTTGTAATTTTTTTTAGGCTGTGCCATCGCAAAATATACTCCAATCTCAAATGTCAACGTCATGAAAGTACATACCAATAAATAATTAATTATTCTATTTAATTAAGCTCCATAAAAAAACATAGTTTAGGAGCACCGCTATAAGCGATAAGACCACCCATTGTTAACCTTTGATTGATTTTAATACTATTGTTTATTTTGTTTATTCCTTATGGTGTGCAATAAAGTATTTTATTTCATATGCTTATGTGATTTTTTATTTATTTATATATGATTCCTCGCTTGCTGAGTCATAGTAAAAGGGTTCCGTTGGCACTTTTTGGGTAGGCACCAAACCCTAAAAAGGTTTGGTTAACCATAATAATATGTAGTTTTGCGCAAATGTTACTAGTTTATATATAGCCAGTTTGGAATATGGCTTATAAGTCAAATAGTTTTATATGTAATACTTGAAACTCAAGCAACTTTATGACTTAATAACTTGTCCATAAAACGAGTAATATAAGAGATTTTTACATAAAATTTTACGCTAAAATCCTGCTCTAAATGCTAATCCACACTTAGCCGGATAGTCTTTGGAATGAGATTTAAGTAGCACTTACGTGTACTATCCGTTAGCCATTTATGCATGAACGTGGGAGCGTCACCTCTTCGCAAGGAAAAGTGATTTTAGATTCAATGTTTTGTAAAACATTAAATTTAATTGCGATGGGCTTGCAACCTGTCACGTGGAATGCTAACTTGCAAAACGCGGGCATGCGCCAAATGTTTGGACGTGCCTCTGACTATCCCCTACTTGGTATCCTCATAGATCTACTCACTGAGTATGTATCTGAGGATGTCCACCATGGGGAAAACAGTCGCGTGTTTGTTTTGTAAAGTTTTAGATATAATCATTTTTTTAACACTTAACAAACACGTACATAGTAATGACCATACACTAGGATTTCCTGTGTCATGAGTATCAAGAACTACGAGGACCGTGATACCATAACACCAAGACTTGGAACATATATCTGCAGAACCTGCAAACATTTCGTATGTAATAAAAACTCTGTCCAATCTCTAATAGGCGTATTCCTTGTTCAATTTATTTTCCAACATGAATTTTGTAATTCAAATAATTAAATAAATGGAAAGTAAATCGAAACAAAAAATGTTTTACTCGGCTGAAAGCATTTTGACACAAATGACAATCACTGAGGTTGTTTAAGCCATTTTAACACTGGCTACAAGACAATTTTCCTCTGATATTTTAAATTAATTAAAACCTCTTACATTTTATTCATAAATTGAGTACGGCGAAATATTACCATTTCGGATCGAACAGGGTTGATGTTACATACTGTATAAGTCAAGAAATGTACCTTCTTAGAAATCTTGTATTTCTTCGACTTGGTGATGATCTGGTGGTCTTTCGCCCACTGTATCTTGGTTCTGTTGTATCCCTTGACGGGGCACTTTATCTTCACCTGGGTCCCGTAGAATATAGTTGCCGACCCACCTACTTTTACTGTCACCTGGTAAAAGACACATATCGTTCAGATTGAATAGTTTTTTTTAATTACGAATGTGCTAGATAATCAAACGAAACTTGTGTGTTTATTAAGATCCATCGTTGTTGTTAAGATTTATTGTTTGAAAAACAGACAAAATGTAACAATATATATTTTCGACTGTACATAGGCGTTTGAAACAGTCTTGGTATAGTCTGTAAATAAATTATTTTGATATTGGTTATATATAAGTAAATACCATCAAGAAGGACACGAAGACATTGTTTATTTGTTAAAGTTTAAAATGAAAATTCGATCCCACGCAACAGTAACCTGGTGTTTCTTAGGGAGCTATTATTGCTCCCGTTCTTTATCACCAATGTCTCTTTTATTGTATGTCTTATTTTTCATCAAGATTTTATTGTGTCTAGACACACCCATCTCAGTAAATTATACCTATCCTAAGCCATAACGGTCTTCATCTATTTCATTCCTTTTATTTCCCAACACCATTGTGGCACTTTTATTAGTTATGAGTGAGAATTGAAGTCAAAATAGTAATAGCTTTACAGATAAAGATTTAAAAAATGCACATTTTTTTAGCCACCATTAACAGTTCAGCCATTCAGTTAACGGATTTAGTAACAAATAAACACCGAAACATTTAAAGCATGCTAATTTATGCAAAAGTACGAGGCAGTAAGACTATATTTCCAGAAGAGACTAGGTATAGCATAAAAAGATCACTACGCAATGTAGCTAACTTATTTTAAGCAAAAATAATTCACCAGAGAATAGCGCCGTCAGCTCTATACATAGCAAGAAATATTTTTCGAATAACACTTATTTTTAAGTGTAAATAACAAATAAACAATGTAATCAAATCTTGGAAGTCAATTTAAACCTACTTCTAATTGTCGTATCCAAATAAAACTTTGTATGTATTGTAGATAGGATGACAATACTAAAATTTGGTATCTTGGAGCTGATCTGATGTATCCAGTAGGGAAGTTTTCAGTGGCTACTAGTAGAACCCTCGAGTTTGGTCTCATATGATTCGTTATGACGAGTACTAAGTAACAAGGGCCTGATGATGGAGCTAGGAGGATGGTGGAATTCTTTTTTATAATTTTATTGCACGACAAAAGCGTGTTTTTTTTAAACTTCACTTTTTTATTTTACTCAATCACTCAAACGCATATAATTAATTACATCATTGCTGGATAACTAGTAATAATAATAATACTGGACATTTTCGCACAGCACCATCTAGCCCAAAATAAGTAAAAACTAACCTTTTTCTTCTTCGGATCGTGCTGGATGTAGCTTGAATTAGCCAGTGATATTTCTGGTGCAGCTGTGTCTAGCAGACAGGGTCTAGAGTTGCAGGACTTCGTCGAAGCTGGTCGAGGTGAACTACAAAGCGAGGTGGGTCGCTCCACCACGTGGGACTGTGCCATGATTTGTTTGCATTCCACCTGTTCAAAACATTATATTTAGATTTACGAAATTAACACACCCAACCAAAGAATATTCAAAACCTCGCTCATCGTACATTGACGCAAAGTCGGAATAGCCCCTGCATCGAGCCGTAGTGGTTGGAAATGATACAAAAGTGAAAGAAAACATTCGCGAAGACATTATGCAAAACGTGGCAGAAAATAATTGCTTTTGCAGATCAGCTCTGTTTGAAACAGCCAACAGACACATACATAGTTTTAACCCTACATTAGGACTCCCTGTATCATGGGTATCAAGAACTACGAGTGCCGTGGTACCACACCCAGACCCGGAACAAATATTTGCAGAACATGCTAACATTTTGTCCAGCGATTATATCTCGATGCGGGATGGAGGTGGCCAAAAACCATTTGTCATGTTACTTTTAGGCGAGGCCTACGCTCTGCTGTGCTCGTTTGTAGGTCACTGACAATGATGGGTTTATGATGAGCTGTAACAAAGCTTGTGGTTTAAGGAGTTATGAATGTTTCGATTTTAGACCCCTTAGACAACAATCACTTTCTGCTGCTGTAAGTTTTTCCATGACAAATTTGCGTTAGCGTGAAAGGAAAACTGAGCATGAGGTATTGGTTTAGACACCCTGATCTGATGATGAAGACATATTGTAGACAGACTCACCTCTCTCTGCTTTAAACCACCACCGCAAGTCTTGGAGCATTTCGACCAGTCGCCAGTATGCCATCTGACGGGACAGTCTAGTACGTTACAGTACTGTCTGTCCGGAGGTGGTGGCTGCGGGCACATGCTGTTTGGTACCACGACTGTGTTGGTGCCTCCTCGGGTTACCTGGGAACGATGAAAAGGTAAAAAAAAAGCTATAACAGTCATGTTGCGTTACCGAGGAAGGATTCATATTTAAAATAATTATACATTCATTCAATGATTCATGGCCTTCAAAAGATCGGGGGTGTCCTAATATGGGGACGTCCTAATACATTTTAGAGGGTTCTTAAGTGCATTATTGTTGACCCCAACATAATTGGGGTAGAATTAGCCGCTAAGTGAATAGCTCTGTGAATCAAGACCTCTATGTATCTTTATTAAGTGATTCTGTTTATAATACTCTAGTAAATAAATAAGTCAATTTTATATAAGAGACCTATCTTTTTTGTGCAGCATCTATTTGAAAACTGAACATCTGTTTGATATAACTAAGAGGTAAATATTATGCAAATTAAAATTTCAGTGTATTCATCGTGTGTTCTTTCATGGTCAACGTACATTAAGGTTAGTATAGAAGGGACCAGTTAGTCATATTATGTAATTTTGAGATAAGAATATTAATTATGCTGACCTCATGAATGCATGTCACTTCTCTTGTCTGAATTCCGATTCCACAAGACTTGGTGCATTGGGAAAAATCTGTGTAGTTCCATCTGAAAAACAAATACTCGAGTCAAAATGAGAAAACTCGTTTTTGAAGGTATACCAGCTCAGAAAATGGAGCCAATGATCGATGCCAATTTATATGGGACTACTCTTGAAGTATAACTATCAGAACCTTTAAAAAATAATTATTAAAATCGGTTTACATTTGGCGACGATATCGCGTAAAATACATACAAAAATACATACAGACGAATTGAGAACTTCTTATTTTTTAGGAGTTGGCTGAAATTACCAAAGTTCACATGAGATCAGACATGCAATAAAGCGCATACCAAACTGTATGCGCATCGGTAGGCATCTTGTTTTACAGAAATGCTGATCTTGTAACAATTGGGTCACTATACAGTTGCCATTGACAACCTCTGTGGCGCAGTGGACGAAGGCTCGCCTGAGACGCAGAAGGTTGTGAGTTCGATCCGTCGCGGGACAAATGTTTGTACGATCTGCTAATATTTGTATCGGGTATCGATGTTTTCTATGTACATATTTACAAAATAATATGACGTAGTA
Source organism: Perizoma affinitatum (assembly GCA_961405105.1). Lineage (NCBI taxonomy): Eukaryota > Metazoa > Arthropoda > Insecta > Lepidoptera > Geometridae > Perizoma > Perizoma affinitatum. The sequence continues at coordinate 14,754,255 of OY560190.1, read as the reverse complement.
TATCAGTCATGTTCCCACAACACAAGCAAGCAATTGACCAATAAAAGTGTCTCTAAAATGGTTGTAGCAACGATACAAAGGATGACGATGGATGAATTCTTATTAATAAGAGGTAGGCTAGTGCGATACAAACCTCGGTGGGCATGGGTGGTCATTGCAAGTCCTGACTCTGTTCTCGGGTTTGGTGAGGGGATCACACATGTAAGGAGACGCATTCTTGCCATCTTCATCTCTTACACATTGGATGATCAGCTCCTGTTTATCAATTAAGTCATGACAAAATGAAATATCAAGACTGCAGTAAAATATCTCTTAAACCATAATAGATTTGTTTTTTATACACCGGCAGGCTTGTGTGATGAAAATGATGCATCTTTAGATCTTTTAGTTTTTGAATCGTAAAAAAACGACCGAAAGAGTTCTTAAAACAGTGAATAGTGAAGTGAACAGTGAACGTCGTGATAAAACCGTTCCGCTGTCTTGCATAGATATTAACAATTTTAAGACAATGCAATTGACTGCTGTCATGGTACAAATACCCAGCTGTCCTTAAAGGTTTGCTGGAAGAAACTGGGAAACTTTTGAGTTAAGCTTAAATATTTGTCTCGGAGCTGGATGTTTTTTATGTAATATGTAAGTATTTACAAAAAAAAAATATAAAATATATTTAAGTAGTAAATCAGTCATGTAGTTCCCTTAACACAAGCTCTGCTGACTTTTGAGCTAGAAATTCTGTGTGCAAATGTCCAGCATTATTAATTAATTTATTGTGAGGTTTTTGTCTGTACTTTCGTTGTGTACACTATAGAATAAAGAAGGTTAATGATGAAATAATACCTGAACGCCACTGAGGCAGGAGGCACTACAGCTGGTATAGCCCTTCTCCTTCCAAGAGTAGGACTTGCCGGGAGAACCTGGCGCGACTCTGATGTTACTTGATGTTCCAAAAGTTAGGGACCTGCTGGGTATTAAACCATTATGTGTCTGGTTTTTGCATAGATCGTTAAATAAACATTACAAGTCTACGTTGATAGTCTGCGTAGGTAATGGCAACAGTTCTCTAGCACACAAATTAAACTTAATTTAAATTGTCGCTCTCTTTTACTAATAGTGCAACAAGAAAGAGATGGCAAGAAATTTACTGTTAAATTAATTTGTCGCTCTTTATAGTCAGCATGTTTCGAAATCACGATTAAACTTGCAAGATTTAAAACTTAAATCTTATTTGACTACAATTGTTGATTGTTTTGTTGACAATTACTGTCATTGTTTTAATAGCGTGAGAGCGATATATAAAATTATATTTAGTTTATGTGCAAGAGAATCGACGCCATTATCCTTATCTCATACCTATGGAACTTGACCCACTAGGGCGAAGGCACGTGCCATGTATGTCTACTAGTTTGTTTCCTTTGCTTTGCCTGTGTGGTACCATTAAATTGTTAAATTATGAACAAATATGTACATAATTTTGAATTTCGAATTGATGTTCATTTTTGATACATTCACAGAAGCATTAAAATTTGTCGTGTACAGTTTCGCAAAATATTCAGTCAAAAATAATATTACATAACTATGCTGTGAACATTCAATGCATTCCGATATTATATTGCTATCAATAAATAGCATTTTTTTAATCATACTATTGACAGATAGCACCTTATCTTATCATTCACGATAATTTTAAACGAATAAAACTATAGCTCTTATCAATATCAAACATACGGTACCCCGACTTCCGCACAAAACATAATTTATATCGTGTTGAAAATGTCTCTTGATGTAAATATTAGTGAACCGGATGAATTTAACTGCAATGAACTACATAATTGCATTGATGAAATAGCAAAGTTGAAAGGGTTAGAAGACTTCGTGTACCACGTAGACTTGGTATGTGGAAACGGTGAAAACTTCGTGGCAAATGTGTTTCGAATTCTTATCAAAGATGCCAAAAGTGAAGAAAAACCATACAGTTATATTGTGAAAACCTTGATAAACACAGCAAGGCAAGAACTATTTCATGAGCTGCATAAAAGAGAGGTAAATGCCTATGAAAAGGTTTTAAAGAAATATGAAGAATTACAAGAAATACTAGATGTGGATCTGAGAGTGAAATTCCCAAAATGTGAGTTAACCAGAGTAGAGATAACAAAAGAGGTTATAATACTACAAGATATGAAACCGCAAGGATATGAAACTAGTAATAAATTGGCAAGCTTCGAACGCTTAGATTATACCCAAGTGAGTTTAGCTCTGAAGGAATTGGCAAAGTTTCATGCTCTATCATTTATTTACGAAAAACTGGACGCTCAAACTTTCGCGAACGTCAAATCTGAATTTAAAGATATAATATTCTCGGAAAGATTTTTGAGCGAGAGTAAACTACGTAATTATTTTCACGAGTCCTTTGGGATGTCGTTGAATTTAGTTGTAGATTTGAAAGCTAAAAATAAACTTGAGAGAATACAGCCTAGGCTTTTAGAGTTATTAAAAATGTATACAAGCCCTGGAAAGAACAATGTATTATGCCATGGAGACTGTTGGATAAATAACATTATGTTTAAGTATGAAGTAAGCTGACCTATGTTTTTCCTAGCTTCCTACTTTTAACGATATATCTGAGCCAGTTTTAAACTTTTTTTGTTTGTTTTACAGGAACAACAAGAAACAAAAGTGTGTTTCATCGATTTCCAGGTGATGCGTTACTCGTCACCGTTTACAGACATATTTCACTTCCTATTCCTTTGCACTGACTCTACCTTCAGATCTGAATACTTCGATGATCTCATGACAGACTATTACGACAGTTTAAAATCATTCCTGAATATGCATAGCATAGATGTTAATTCAGTTTATAGAAAAGATGATTTCGACAGTGATAGCGAATATTTTCTACCATTTGGACTCTTATTAGCTATGATAGAGTTGAAAATAGTGACTACTACTCCTGAAGATGACGCAATACTAAAAGGATCTAATATGGTTACTGGAACAGATGTTACAGAAGTTCCAGGAGAAGTAAATTATTACAAAATAAGGGTCAATGATGTAGTAAATGAGTGTGTAGACAATGGAGTTTTAGATAGACTTACTGAGGAACTCAGTAGTTTTTAAATAATAATGTAAATACACGACCACATGACATTCTGTGCAAACTAGTTTGGTAAGATGTAATCCTCGTCACGTAGCTTTGCGGTTGTGAATACAGTGACAGAAAAAAACATGAATGATCTGAGTGAATACACAAGAGATGCGGCAAAGATACGTGACGAGTTTTTTATAATAACATATACTGTTATCATGTAATGTAAATTAAATATCATAAACTTATTTACTTACCTGTCACCACCATTATAAGCTGGCATACTGGAATCCCCAAAAGAAGTCCCATAGGCCATTGAACATGGTTCCATGATACATCTCTCAGTCTCTTCAGACGGCTTTGGTCCCATACATTTGGAATCTGGAAGCTTCGCAATGGTTCTAGAAAATTCTAGAAAGATCTTGCAGTGAACTTCTTTCTTCCTCCACCCTTCGCCGCAAGTGACGCTGCAGGGACTCCAATCTTCATCTTTGATGTAACTATTGGATAGGGATTCGTATGTCAACGGATTTGAATATAAAATGTGTATAGTAAGCCAAATAAAGCAAAAAAATATATTTTTCATAAAGCAAAGTATACAAACGTTCAAAGAGAAACAGTTAGTTTTTTACTGCTAAAAATATAACGTACTGATAATGTAAACTTTTATGATTAAAGCACATATTATGATCAGGAAGAAGTTTTTGCTGGTAGACAATACAAAATATTATAAATAATTGCTGGTAACATTAAAACATAGATGACTCACTATACACCAAGTTGAATAGCCAAATATGTTAAGAATAATAATACGTTAAGCTAGTTAGTACTAGGAAAGATTCACACAAGATCATTCACATTATTATCATGCTTTTAAGTGCTCAGGGTCAAATACTAGAACCTAATCGAATCTGGCTGGTATATGTAGAAGTATGCACCAGTGTGTATCTAATCGCCAATGTACCAGTAATTTGTAACTCCTCTCAGCACTCAATGAGTAAAAATTTCGACGAACTGTAGCAGTGTTCAGTATTTGTGCCAGAAATGTCATAGGAGAAGTGTGCAGCAAAGAAAAAAAGGTGTAGTTGGTGCAAGGAGATCCCAACTTTACTGTGCGGTGCTTTAGAAAATTGCGTAAATTCAGTGTTCAGTGGTTCATGATGTGAAAGGTCAAACATAATTATAACTGAAAAACTGTGCTTGGTCATACAGCTCCGAAGAATCACTGATTGGGCAACAGAAACCGAATAGTCCATTTGGTATCTGATGTCTGATCAAGGATGAAAATAATCGAATTCTAAAGTTATGATAATTTACAGTGTCAAGTGAATCTAATAAAGGATCCAGACCGCTAAATTCAGAAATATTCTCTATAAACTAAAGAAAATTTCGTTGTCTATATCGAACTATCAAATAAAACTAACAGGCACAGGAGTTCTGCGATGAAGGAATTGGTCATGACAGGTCGTGTAAAAGGGAAGGGGTGTGTAAAGGGGGTATATAAATGTATAATATGAAGGGTAAAGTCATTCCTGATGTGTGATGTCTGACAGTGGTAAACCTCAAAAATACTCTCTTAAGTACGATACCTTACATACAACCAGCCACACGCAAAGAATATTTTGTAATTACTGAAACGAGACAACAACAAAATACTCTGAGCTCATCTGATAAAGAGAAATTTAGACAGAGGGTATAAAGCAGACATCGATTTAACATGCAAACTTCACAGACTACGTACTACTGCAGACGTGGAGGCACTTAAAACAGAATTAATAATAGCTGGATTATACCTTATTTTCTTGAAATTAGTTTGAACAGCAGATGGGAAAATAATTATAGCTTCTATTGTATTCATTGTTCATTCACTTCAAATACTAAATATAAATTGCTGTATAACACTTTTTAATCGTCTGGACGACCATTTAGCCATGGACATAAAAGAAAATGATAAGTCACTATTAGCATTTACACCATTTTCGCCACATAGCCTGCATATCATTTATTTCTGTAACTTTGACAATGGAATGACAAACTATTTATTTCTGTAAAGTGTTATTATAATTTTTCATCGAAATGGCTTTCCACTGCTATTTTTACGTCTAGTCACGCTAGTTTGACTGATTCACCTCCCACGTCTTGTGCAAGATTCGTCTTAGTTTGTATGGAGCTCTAAACTACAACACTTAACTTACGTGGCCTCGACTGGTACATCAGGCTCGCCGATCAGACGCTCTGCCTTAGCCTGAGGCATCGGATACGGCTGGATGAGCGGCTGGGTGTGGTACACTACTCCTGGTAGTAGGTCTTCTATGTCGTCCTGTGGAGAAGATACTTTGGTAAAGCGGATGTTTTTTTGATGGTTTGGACTTTGTGGAGAAGATTCTTTTGTTAGGCTAAGGCCGGGGTCCAGGATTTCGTTCAGAATCATCAAAATCAGAAAACTTTTGTGAGGGCTTGCCTTTGTACAAGACCAATATGTAAGTTTTTTGTCTGTATTTTCTATGTGTACACACAAAGAATACAATAAAGAATAAAGAAAGGACAAAATCGGTCAAAACAATTGGTGAAGATATAAAGGCACAAACGTTAAAAAGAACAACCGAATTGAGAAACTCCTCCTTTCTTTGGAGTCGGGTAAAAAGTTAAAAAAGTGCTACGATCATGCTTCCCTATATTGAGGCTGATGTCTTTTGAAGGACTGGATAGCCTACTTTGCTGTTGCTGATCAAGAGACAAAAACCTTGGTCAGCGCGCAGCATGGTTTTAATCACCACTCATGATTACAGTTAACCATTAGTGGTTATTAAAAACCTTCAGGAGGAAACGTTCCTGAGAACTGTGAAGAAACGTAGTTTTTATGGTTTCGAAGCCATCATTACGGAAACAGAATACATACAGTTTCATTACGTCGGTAAATCTGTCCGCCCGTTTCTCAAATTCCGATTCCTGACAATTTCCAGTGATAAAGTTTTTTTAACGCAACCATAATATTATGATAAAGGCTATTTTTTGAATAATTTCTTAAATAATTGCTACACATCATTACTTGTTGGATGTAATTCACTACAAATTTTCAATATATTACAATATATTAACTGGATGAAACTACTCCTAATACTTGGACACAATCATTCTTATTAGTTCTATCGATAGAACTAATGGGAACAGAGCCTTCGAAGTAGCTAAAGTTGTCCGTCTTCAAACTTGTTTACCTCTGGCTCATCAGCCTCTCTATAGGATGGACAGCTGATGCCAGTAGAGCAAGGTCTCGAGATCTCTGGTCTGGATGCAGGGTCGCAGCCTCCACCGGCCGGGGTGCACTCCACTCCTCTCACCTGTACTCCTTCACCGCATGACACCGAACACTGGAACAAACAAAAAAGTCGCAAATGCCTATAATTTCACTGGTACCCATACCCTTCAGACCGGAACACAGTAACCAAATACTGCCAAATACTACTTCGCAGTAGAAATAAATTTGGTCGACGTTCTCCATCGACAAACTCCGAAAATAAACATAGTAGCTCACTCTCAAAGCATTGAAACAGTCAATAACAGGCGAGATCAGATAGTCTGAACTAGCCACAGCCAACTTCGTAACAAGCCAACTTTGACTACTCGTTGGCCCACACACACAGCTTAGAAAGAGGCGGCTAGTTCAGTGCATAGCATTTTCAAGATACAAATATATTTATTTAGATAGAAAGAAAGATAGATAGATAAATCATTTATTTGCAACTACTTATTAATAAGGTATATAACTAAGATGGTTACACTGCTGATGAGGTAAGTAGCTAAAAATTGGGGTAGGAGTCAGCATAAAGCGCCGCAGACCTGGTGTAGGTAAGTAGCGCGCTGATCTTCCGTCCTCTCCCAATCAGTAGCAGATAGCTTCGATATAAAAATAAAGATTAATTTTCTAACCAGGTACTTATATAAGCTTAAATAGTTCAATACATTTATTTACTATATTGTATACAAACTTCGTTGTATACAATATAGTAAATAAATGTATTGTACCACTTAGTAGGTTACAATTTTGTCATTCTTGTGGTTCACGCACGAGGTCTAGCCTGTATTGTGGGAGGCCAGTAACAAAACGTATCATTACCAATAAACTAACATTAATATCTAATATTTTAACCAATAGTTTGAGGTCGCTATTGGCTTCATGATGCGGTGGGCGAGGTGTATATCTCTGTTATAAAAGCGTAAAACTTGCCCTTTGAACGATTTACTAACTTTATGGAGTCTACGAGTGGCATCTTATTCTTAGTGAGTTTATATTTATTTCTAGTATTAACATTCTAATTATCGCTATTTTTCTTAAACAAATTATTTTTTTTGTGAACAAACAACAGATTTTCATAAAGTTATTGAAAAGGAATTTTTATTTCTTTAAACTTTTCGCGTTGTGATTCTCAGGGGCCCATATAATAAATTGCACGAACAGTCCTTTTCTGAAGCACAAAAATGGTATTTATATCTGCAGCACTCCCCCACAGCAGTATAGCGTACGACATATGCTGTGGAAGTAGCTGAAGTAAACTAGTCTAGTTGTGTCTACGTCTGTAAAAAGTCGGATATTTTTGACTGCACCGCAGAACTAAGTCTCTTCGACAACTTATCAATGTGAGGGCCTATCACCTAATGTAGGTATAAAGTTAATACCAAATGTTTTATTTAGTAGAATATTGTTTAAATTTAAGCATTTTATAATCATTTTTATCCAACTCATCTGCATGTTATTTCACCGGCAATGCAGTTCCTTCAAACTGGAGCAAGCTTTACTGCTGAGTGGGTACAATGTAGAGTCCGGGGACCTTCAGTCTGCAGTCATATAACGAATCATAGCGTTTTATGGTCTGTGGTTGCAGTCGATCAATGCCAGTTGTTCCTCAGATACCAACTCGGTAATAAATTATGGATGGTTATGGAATTGACAATTTGTAGGTCTAGGGTACCTACAGTCTTCAGTCGTGTTACGAATCGCACTTTTTTGCAGTCTGTGGTACCTACAGTCTTCAGTCGTGTTACGAATCGTACCAATTTGTGGTCTGGGGTACCTACAGCCTTCAGTCGTGTTACGAATCATACCATTTTGTGGTCTAGGGTACCTACAGTCTTCTGTCGTATTACGAATCACACCATTTTGTGGTCTGGGGTACTTACAGTCTTCTATCGTGTTACGTGAATCATATTTTTTTGCTATCTGGGTTATCTGTTTGTGTAGGAACCCTTGTGTTTCCCGAATATACTAGAAAATCTATGTAAAAGAACCAGCTATTTCTTCTAAGCTGCGACCAATATCGCCTCTGATGACAGAACGAATTAAAAAGACGAAGTGAACTTCAAGTTGGCGCTGCCGTAATTAGCTGATTTTAATTAATGTTTTATTTTTTATGATTCAGATTCCCCCAGTTTCGTTGGAAAAGTTTTAACCCAAGTTAAATAACTAAGCGGTTTGAACCTCTCCTACAAAAAGAGAGGTGTAATGAGTTTGTAGCCTTAGTGTGTCCAACTATTTGTTTGTCTATTGCATAACTATCAACATCCTGTAGAAGTCCACTGTTGGACAAAGGTTTTCCCCGAAGCGTGACACGATAAACTATATTGAGCCACCCACCAACATCCCACCTTTAAAATATAATTGGACACTCGGGTGGGGGACCTTCTTACACTACGTCGTACAGTCCGTGGTCGCCATTAGAAATTATTTTTTCCACAAAGATTATGGTTCTGCAAGCATATGGCCTGCCCATTGCCACTTCCAAGTTGTTAATTCAAAGAGCTATATCGGTGACTTTAATTCTCCCACAAATATTCTCGAAACGAATTTTATCGCGTAATTAAACTTTGCATAGCTCTTTTCATAGCTTACTGCACGACTTGAGCTCATGTATGAGGCCAAGAGTTAAGCAATAAACTAATTATAATAATTATAAGTTTATCGCGTTTGCCTTTTTTATTATTTACCCGACGTTTCGACTGTATTGCAGTAGCCGTGGTCACGGGATGACTGGAGTATACGGAGCTATCGTCGAGAAATAAAGGCAGTAGCCGCAACTGTTATGTATTGATTATTTCTTAGTGCGGGTAGTTGTACGTGATGTACCAGTCAGTATAAATAAATACCCACAGTTGGCTCTGAACCTCGGTGTTTTATTGCAACGCATCACTGGCGACAGGACGGAAATTAATTCATTTTAATTGTTTTAACGAGTTTTGGTTACTTACTAATATGCCTCTCGGTAAAATAGAGTGTTTTGATATCAGTGACCAAAATTGGGACACTTACGTGCGTCGTGTAAAACAATTTATCAGACTCAACGAAGTCAAAGAAACTTTACACGTTTCTACCCTAGTGACACTCGTCGGTTCTCAGTGCTATGATCTTATGTGCGATTTATGTGCTCCGGATCTACCGGAAGATAAAACATTCGAAGTCCTCGTGAAATTGGTAAAAGACCATTTGGAACCAGAGAGATCGGAAATCGCAGAGCGACACGTATTCAGGCAAAGGAAGCAGGCGCAGGGCGAAAGCATTCGCTCCTATCTGCAAAGTCTGAAGCATCTGGCCAAGACTTGCAACTTCGGGGCCTCGCTAGAAGTTAATCTACGCGATCAATTCGTGTCGGGATTATTCAGCGAGGATATGCGATCCAGGCTGTTTGCCGAGAAGAATATAGACTACAAGCGGGGCGTCGAGCTCGCTTTGGCTTTGGAGGCGGCGGAGCGGCACGCGAGCGCGGCGGGTGCTCCAGCCGCAAGCCTGAGCGTCGGGCCCGCGAAGGACGAGGGGCTCCACCGCGTCGGAGGAGGCGGAGTAGCGCGCGCCCGCCAGGCCGCGCCCGCTCCCGGCGGGGCTGCGGCGGCGACGCGCCAGCATTGCTCGCGGTGCGGCAAGCCCGGTCATGTGCCTGGCAGGTGCCGGTATAGGTTTTATTCTTGTGACAAGTGTGGTGAGAAGGGGCATCTAAAGGCGATGTGTAAAAGAAATGACGGTAACGTGACGACAAAGAAAGGTCAGTACTTTTTAAACGATAGTGATTCTGAAGACGATTGCCACTTTTATAACTTGATTAGTAGTGTAGGTGACAGGCCCTATTATATTCGATTGAGTGTGGAGAATGTGCCTTGTAAATTTGAGATCGATACGGGAAGTAAAATTTCTGCAATATCTAAAAAGTTTTACGATGTAAATTTTTCGCAGATACCTATTCAAAACAGGATTCTTACGTTTAGGTCTTATACGGGTGACGTCATCGCGACTTTAGGTTATATTGTGGTGTGTGTGGAATGCGGTTCGGAGACCGCTTACCTCAAGCTTTATGTAATAGATAACGGTGGACCCCCATTGTTGGGACGTTTATGGATAAAACATTTAAAATTATCTATTTTTAAGAATGAGGATGGTACGATCCACAATGTAACCGGAGAAGTATCGTTGGCTAATTCTCTTCGAAATGAATTTCCTGAAGTGTTCGCGGAAGGTTTAGGTACTTGTAAGTCTCGTATTCGGCTGCATCTGAGTGATACAACGCCGGTGTTTGTAAAGGCGCGCCCGCTGCCGCTGGCGTTGCGAGAGCGCGTTGAGAAGGAACTCGATCGACTGCAGCGGGAAGGGGTCATCTATAAAGTTGAAAGGTCAGACTATGGCACGCCGATTGTACCTGTAGTTAAAGCTAACGGCGATATTCGCATTTGTGGCGACTACAAGGTCACCATCAATACGCGTCTTAAGGACTTTCATTACCCACTGCCGCGGATCGAGGATCTCTTTGCAACCTTGGGTGGGGGCGAACAATATACTAAGCTAGATTTATCTAACGCTTTTCAGCAATGTATTTTGGAAGAAGACTCACAGCCGTTTTCGGCAATCACCACACATGTCGGTACGTTTGCTTATGCTCGCGTACCATTCGGTATTAAGTGCATTCCTGAAAATTTTCAGAAAATTATGGAGGAGACATTGAGTGGTTTGCCATCAACGGCTGTGTTTGCTGACGATATTTGTGTAACGGGTCCAAACAAGTCGATTCATATGTCAAACCTAAAGGCAGTGTTAAAAAGATTAAAAGAAAACGGACTTAGAATAAATTTTTCTAAATGCCAATTTTTTAGGGATTCCGTGACTTATTTAGGGTATAAAATCGACAAGTTTGGTTTACATACTGATTCTAAAAAAGTTGACGCTATTGTAGAAGCTCCGACCCCAACGAACTTAACTCAACTGAGAAGTTTTATGGGGCTTGTAAATTTCTATTCTAAGTTCTGTCCAAACACGAGTGACGTACTAAAACCAATGTATAATTTATTAAAAAAGAGTACTACTTGGAATTGGGATAAAAATTGTGAGGCAAGTTTCAGTAAAATTAAAAACATGTTAAGCAGCTCTCCGGTGCTCGCACACTATGACCCGAGCCTTCCGTTGATATTGTCGGTGGACAGCAGTCAGTACGGGCTGGGCGCAGTGCTGGCGCAGCGGTACGCGGACGGCAGCGAGCGGCCCGTGTGTTGCGCCTCGCGTACGCTCAACGCAGCTGAGTCCAACTACTCGCAGTTGGATAAGGAGGCGCTAGCTATAGTTTTCGGGGTCACTAAACACCATCAGTACCTGTATGGTAGAAAATTCTTACTAAGAAGCGATCACCGAGCTCTCAGTTATATATTAGGTAAAAATAAAGGGATTCCAGTGACGGCCGCCAGCCGGCTGCAACGCTACGCAGTGAAGTTGGCGGCGTATGATTACGAAATAGAGTTCGTTAGATCCGAACAGAACTCCGTGGCTGACGCGCTGTCGCGACTCCCGCTTGCGGCGGCGACTAGTGCCAGAGGTAAAGACGACGAATATAGTTACTTAAGTTTCGTGCAGGAGAATCTCCCGGTAAGTTTTAACCAAATTAAAACAGAAACGCTTAAGGACATTTTATTGAGTAAAATATACGGATACGTTATGTTCGGTTGGCCATCATCGGATACCGCAATCGAAGCCGAAAAGCCGTTCTTTCGGAGAAAGGACGCTTTGTACTCGGATCGGGGTTGCTTGGTTTGGGGTTATCGGATCGTGATACCCAAATCCTTGCAAAGACCGGTTTTGAGCGAGGTACACGATGGTCACCCGGGCATCGTGAGAATGAAGCAAATAGCTAGGAACTACGTGTGGTGGGAGACGCTGGACGCGGACATCGAGCGCGAGTGCGCGGCGTGCGAGGCGTGCCGCTCGCAACGCGCCGCGCCGCCGCCCGCTCCGCTGCACTCGTGGCCGTGGCCGCATGAGCCTTGGGCGAGACTCAACATGGATTTTCTAGGTCCTTTTCGAGGTAAGTACTATCTTGTCATAATAGACGCGCACTCAAAGTGGATCGAAGTTGAGAAGGTCAGCAGCACATCGGCGCCCAATGTGATCAACAGTCTCCGTCGTTTGTTTGCCCGGTTCGGTTTGCCGAAGAGAATAGTTTCCGACAACGGGCCTCCCTTCTCTTCGGCCGAATTCGCTAAGTATCTGCAGGGGAACGGTATCAAGCATTCGGCCATAGCACCGTACCATCCGGCCAGCAACGGGGCGGCGGAGAACGCGGTGAGAACCATAAAGAGGGTCCTGAAAAAGGCTTGTCTCGAGAGCGTGGACGACGATACCGCTTTAAGTAAGTTTCTGTTCATGTATCGTAACAGCTTGCACAGCACGACGGGCCGCGAGCCAGCCGTAGCTTTGTTCGGGCGGCGGCTGCGCGGGCGACTCGACCTGTTGCGCGCCGATACGGGCGAGGTGGTGCGTGATACGCAGCTGCAGCAGGAGGAGCGCGCCGCCCGCGCTCGCCCGCCGCGCGTTCTCGCGCCCGGCGAACAGGTACTGACGCGTAACTACTCGGCGCGCGCTCAGAAATGGACCGATGGCTTAATAGTGGAGCGTTCCGGACCTGTTTCATATAAGGTAAAGACGACCGATGGACGGGTGCATAAACGTCATGTGGACCAGTTGCTGACCGATAGAAGTGGTAAATCGCGGTTTTCAATGTCTAATGTGTATCCGGAGAGTAACCGTCAGCTCGGTGATGCGGGGTTTGATTCGCGGGGAGACGAAGGGTTGCGAGCCGGTGACTCGCAGGCAGATGACGCCATACCGGACCCGTCGCTGCCGGTTGGTTCGCGAACGTCGACGCTGGTGACGTCGCCAGACAGTCCTAGTAGCCCGCGGATGTCGACGCCGTTGACGTCGCCGCTGGCACCGCCACCAGCGTCGCCGCCGCCGCGTACGCGTCGTAGGGCTGCTATTGAGTGTGTCGAAAAGTTAAAAACTACTAAGTAAATCATGTTTACAATTTCTTAAATATAGATACTCACACCTAAATATATTTATAGTAATTGTATTGCTTATGTACCAACTGGTTATTTAAAGAGAGGACAGTGTTATGTATTGATTATTTCTTAGTGCGGGTAGTTGTACGTGATGTACCAGTCAGTATAAATAAATACCCACAGTTGGCTCTGAACCTCGGTGTTTTATTGCAACGCATCAGCAACTACCCTCATTTCATCTTCAGAATCAGAAAAGTCCATGTTCACATTACGACACACTACACTAACCGTATCACCGCACTGTTCAATCGGACATCTGTTTATCACGGGATTCTAGGACGCAGAGTCTATAGTCGTCTTCACGATTAAATTTTGGGTACTTCTTGATTTCAATCGTTCTTCAAAAACCAGTCTCTTATAATACTGGTGTATAATATTGGCATAGCAATAAACTAACTAGTAACAGACTGCGAAAATAAAATAATTATGACTATTGAAACTGTTATGATTTTTTCTTTCACTAAAAACGGGATACCTGTAGTAAAACTTGTATAAGTGTTATTGTTATTTTAATAAAATAATGAGAAACAATGTTGATAGTTTTGTCTGCAAATAACATCCAACCGGAAATACTTCAGTTCCTCTCGTGATTATGGTACATGCAAATGTGGAGAAATATCGCGAAACATTCATACCCACAAATCAATTAATACATATCCTATTCTCTATAATAAATACAATCAACCAATACAATTTAATTTAAGAGCATCAACAATCTATTTTGTTTTTTTCCAAATAATCTCCACTAAGATTTCTAAACGAATTTTCCTGTTTAGCATTGTGAATACCGAGACGTTATCTGATGTCCTGCTTTCCTTCAGCTCATCTATTAAATCTATTGTTCCAGACTTTCCGCACTGCCCTATTTTGCTAGCGAAATCTGCCGGGAATCTCAGGAAACAACAGTTGAGAAAAGCAGGACTTCTTTACTGAAATCAACTTTAGGGTTCAGAAGTAAAACAGCGAAAACGTAATCATTACACTTTCATCATTACTTGTATACTTTTTTGTTAATACATAGTTCATTTGCCGCAACCAGATTTTAGTTTACTTCTAGTTTAATGTTTGGTACACGGAGATGTTTATTACCCCAAAAAACTGTATAAATTCAAAAGTAAAAATATAAATTCAAATTAACTATTTAGTAACATTTTCGTGCGCGCCCCAAAAACAAGTACATTTTAGGTTCTACCAATTAGAAAAGCCTACTTACAAGTTAAATTTAAACAGAAAACCCCACGCACCTTACTGATTCATCTATCTACCTAGACAGTTCAAGTGTGTGTTTCAAGCGTCCATAGGTTACGTTAACCGTTTACCGTCAGGGGCCGTATGCTATAATAGTATAATAATATAAGAAATTAAATGTCCAACTTCCTCACGTGCTTACGTTATTTGGCTCACTCGGGATGACACTCTATCGAATAAAAAATGTAAAATAGCTTACATAAATTATTCGTCTATTCGTGAATAGGAATAAAACTTTCATGGGACCACTTCGGAATCATTCTCTATACAACAACAAAATAACCATCCAAATCGTTCAACAATTGGCGAAGATATCAACTAAAAAACATAAAAATACAACCAAGAACAGGTTCTCATCTGCTTCTTTTTTGAAGTCGTTTTCAAAATACACGAAACAAAATAATAACCAGGTTTCCTCAATCTCACTATAAATTTTTCCTTCATTGCACAGCACCGTGCGATTTCCACTCTAAAAGGCTTCCACCCACACCTGTGTCACTCAATAATATGATCCTGTGAATAGAGGAAAGGAATTTTGCCCTTTTTGCCGACCTGAGTGGCGCAGCAGGCGTTCACAGTGTCGCCAAATATCTCTTAAATAGAATTTAAACTGTGGAACCGTAGACACGAAAAAGAAATTGAACTCTCATACTGAAAAACTAATATTTCTATGCACTATGCGCGCTAAGTCCAAGAGAAAATGCACGTAAGAAGTAAATAAGTATTACTTGTTCTGTGACAGTATTGTAACTTCAAATAGCTTGAACATTGTTGCGACTTTCAATACTTTTAGTCGCGCATAAAGTTTTATACGACAATACAGTTTTAGATGTAAGGAGGTAGTTGCATATAAATTGATGTTTTCAAGTAGCTTCTAGCTTTGTAGTCGTTGTAAAGTTTATTTATTTATTTTTCTCACAGATAAGTTCAGTGTTAGTAAAAAAGAGTTTTTATTCGATCCGACGGTCGTGGGCTCTAACTCGGTCGTGCACTAACGAATTTCAATTTATGTGCGATTAACACATGCTCAAAATGAGGGAAAAAATTGAAAAACAAAAATTCGAAGATATATTTATAACACAATATTTATAATCTTTTTAATGGAGGTGGAAGGTATTCTATAGAAACTTAGTCTAATTCTTAAACATTGGTATTGTTTTTTTTTAAATGCTGGTCATTTTTCACACAACATCATATAGCCCCAAACTAAGCAGAGCTTGTATTATGGGAACTAAATGAAGTGCAAGTCTTGACTCGCGGACCGAGGCTTCCGTACAAGCTTGTAAAGCACCAAACGATACGATACGGGAAGTATCCTTTAGGTAGAATTTATTTACCAATATCAAAACATGTCGCATAAATGGGCGTTTTTTTATTACGTTGACATAGAAGCTTGATTTTTTTAAATTTCGTGGACGTAGACATGCGTTGATTGATATTAATTTCAATTTAATAGGTACCAAGTATCCTCAGTAGTTCTCAGGAACGCGTGGAGGATAATTAATATCCTCCACGCGTTCCTGAGAAGGGTCTAGACAGACAGACGACGATGTGAGGATGATAATAAGTGTTCCATTTTTTTCCTTTGAGGTGCGGAACCCTAAAGATGCTCGAACGGACGCGTCGTTCGAGGCGACGTATTCCGGTAGTTTTCATACAGCACAGAAAGGACAGGAACGGATGTGTGTCATAGATGACATCTGCATTGAATTCTGATATTCTTTTTCCAACCGTTCCATTTTCCGTGATAAAGACCTGTCTATCGCCACTCTCAAAGCCTAGTTGGCTCAGTGGGCGATGCTCCGACGGTCGTTATTTCGAACCCGGTTGTGCACCAATGGATTTAATAAACCAGAAGAAAATATATGCGCATTAACACTTACTCAAAACGGTAAAGGAAAACATCGTTAGTTAATCGGTTAGTATTTCAATAAGTAGGCGACGATGGGCTTCCTCTCACATGTTCTGCTAACTACTTGCAAAAATCGGGTATGTGCCAAATAAATTGTTTGGGGACCTGTCTCTGACTATTCCTTAGTACTCTCAAAGATTTACTCACTGATTTTGTATCTGTGGATCTCCAGAGCGTATTTTTTTAGTTTTCTATCGCCGCTCGAAATCTTCTCACTGAGCAGAAAATGGAGAGTATTCACTTACCCCTGACCAAGGGCCAGCTATCCAGGAAGGACATTCATGCTGGTTGCAGGGCTGAGTCGATCTGGGTGCTGGTGAGATACAGCCAGGATCTGAACTAGTTCCTGTTACAGAAAAGGGAAGAGTGAAACTTGGATGAAGTTTGAAGTTGAAGTTGATTAACGCCACAATCATATTAGCTTCATCTTCACCATCAATAGCCTGTAGAAGTCCACTGCTGCATAAAGGCATAATGAGGAATGGTCTTGTGCTACCTCCATTCACTTACAACCTTTAAGCTCTCGCAACCTTTAAGCTATCTATTAATAAGACAACATTTGTTGGGCAACGTTGCATAGCAGCTCGCAACATTGCCAGACGACGCGCAACATGACACGTCTTGTTGTTTGTTTCCGTGACTGATCACGTATGGACAGACAACGTTGCCAAACAAAAGTTCCGCATCGTCGCTCAACATGTTGCGTTCCAAATACTACCACCGGTCATTCCATGAAACTGTGACATGGCGGAATTTAATCCTTGGTCTGCTTTCGCAAAGATTTGGTCGTGACATAATAGATTCTATTGAATCAGGTGCAGAATAAGGACAGATATATTGTCTTACGTATATTGGCCTTGGCGCGCTCTCCACTCCAGAACCCGTTTACTCCAACAGTTTTTGGTTCGTCGACAGATATGACCGGCCCACATGCACATCAGATTGCTAATCTCTGGGCTATGTCGATGATTTGGCCAATGACTTAGCAGAATAATCTAGTTTAGAAATAATAACATACCTGGTTGATAAGTATCAGCTCGCGTGACATTGGCAGAGCGCGCGCAGAGAACTCTTCGAGTCTTCTCCCCTCCACCACACGTCACACTGCAGGAAGACCAGTCGCCGACGTACCATCTGAACATGGAAATATATCTTGACCATTATGGGTGTAGATTTTAGATATTTCAACTCAGTAAATATTTTCTTCTATGATTTAATAGCAAATGATTTTTTGCAAAATAAAAATAATATATAAAAGAGCAATGTGGAATGAATGAAGATGTGGTAACAATATTTGAGAAATGTATATTGAGATGGTTTGGGTATGTAGAAAGGATGGATGAAAGAAGATTAAAGAAGTATACAAGGGGACCGTGATACGATAGTTGGAAAGGGCGGACCTCGGCGAACGTACTCTGACAAATTGGAAGTTATTCTAAAGAAAGGCCAAGTCAAGAGTACTTTACATCGACGAGCTTGTATGAAGAATGCGATGAGGATGAATGAAACTAAAGAGGTATGCCAGGGAGCAAGTGGAAATCCGTGGTCTTTACCAAAGCCACCGGAAGACAGTGGTGACTTTATGTATTTTTGTAAAATAGAATAGTTTTTATTGTATATCTAATCTACGTAGGTACAAGATGTTAACGAATTAAAATAATGTATGAACTGAATATACTCCTGTTCGTTCAACATTATTTTAACCCGATATTTGAATTACAGTAATTAGAACATTATAATGAGCATATGTAGGCAAGTAACAATGAAGGCTTTAAGATAATGTATTAATTAAGATAATTAAGGAAATTATGTAACAAATATATCTACAAGATACAAAGGGATACTAAGCTACAAATCCCGGTAAAAATATATTAATTTTCTCAGCTTTTTACAACCAATAATTACATAGGCTTTTAGTAGACATTAAATAAATGGCATGACACACTTTGAAATTGCTGTCATGTTTAAATACCATCTATGTATAGGTACATAGATAGTATTTGTAGGTAGGTATCTCGTATGAACCCTGTCTAATAGTTTAGCAAAAGATAGGTAGGAAGAATGATGTTTTGCGTAAACAAACTAGGAGGTACAATAAACTGATTATTGTACTGACTAATTGACCATGCTTTGATTCAATTTGTTAGCTGTTTGATCTCAAAATAATTGGCCTTGAAAATAATTTTACAATTATTTTCAAGGCCTTAGTACAGCTGTTAAAGTTATTATATATCTAACCAAAAAACCAAGTGTTTTCTGTGTTCCGACACACAAAAGAGAATGCGATCATTATAAAAAGTTGAAATATATATGATTCCTTAATAAGGAATTAATTATTTCTTCAAAAATAATCATTTCGAATTAAAAAAAACATAATATTATTTCTTGTGTTTATTTTATTCAAACAATTTAGTATTTTTTTTGAACAGGTAGTTAAGTTCTTTCAATAATATTGAAACATTGATATGTTAATTTTCTGCTCACACCATACATCAGAAAAGATAACAAAGAAGTCCAAAACACAATAAAAAACATTTTGCAGCGATTAATATATAAAAAAAGTATTTATCGATCTGAACTCTAGACCTATCCACAACAGAAAGCTTGAGAAGTCTAAAATGTACATAAAATAACATAAATTCGCATTCACTAACTTGTTTGCCAGGCAGTAAATAGGTAAGTAGGAATCTATTCAAAGGTGTTTAGCACATGTTAGTAGAATGTAGGTATTCAAAGTCGACATTAGCACTAACATTGAGGTGACAACCGACCGCGGCACCCGGCTTCGTAGCGCGCTACTGATGCAGTAACTACGCTACGGATATTATTGGATACTAAGTCCCCATCATGGGCATCTACAGTTACATACTCAGTGAGTAGAGCTTTGAGGATATCAAGTAGGGAGTAATCAGAGGCACGTACAAAAATTACATTTGGCATATGCCCGCGTTCGGCAAGTAGTTAGCATATACTAGTAAAACTACTAAAACTATTATGCTCAGTAAGTTACATTCATTAAATATTAGGAATATGTATGGCTTTTATTGTTTTAGAGCTTTCATTACATCAGTAGGTAGTATCATGGAAAATTTATGAAAAAAGGGTTTAAAAGAATAGTTCCTTATTTATTTTTTTAATTTAATAAACCTGTTATTTTTAATGCTGTGAAGCATTAAAAACTTGTACATTCTCGTATTAAACTTGTACAGAATGTCGAAAAACTAAGATAAAAACCTAGTGTAGCATCAACGTGCGTAACTTGTATGTGAGCCGCGGTTGGTATTGGCCTTTATCGTATAGAGACGGTACGGTGGGCGTACTACAAACATATCAGTGTGCTCCCGAGTGATTAATAGGATGCGGCCCCTGTCTGCTCATGTTTACAGAAGTGTTCATGTCACATGGAAAATCTTTTTGAATAACACGAACGGACATTTGGTAAACCTTGTGTTATTCTATATTTTATTCAAACGTTAAAGGAAAACATCGATGAGGTAACTAGCATGCTTCCGAAATTCGTATGTTTCTTTGGTTAGTATTCCAATAAGCAGTGATCGTTTTCAACCTGTCACGTATGATGCTAACTGCTTGCAAAACGCAGGCTTGTGCCAAATATAATGTTTAAACGTGTTTTCGACTGCATTGGTATTTTAATGGAGCTACGTACTCAGTTTAGATCTGAGGATGCCCTTCATGGGGATTACAGTCGTGAGCTTGTTTTGTTTTTAACACGACAACCCTGATAATGGGCTTTTAGAACACGATCCGAATTAAAGCTTTACAACCCCATGCTTTCATAGGAATCTGTCGTCATAATCTATGTTTTGACTTGACCGTCCGTTTGTTTTGTTGGTGAACTCTAGCTAGTTATTTATAGTGTGACCATTTACGGGTTCTTACCGTTAGGGAATTCCAAAATGGACTGCGGGGCGATGAGATACTTTCAAAATTAAATATTATTTATTTCACTTGTCACAGGAGTTTTCTGTTTTGCGTTCAGAAAGTAAACGGAATTAATTTAAATTAAACCGAGAGATTTGACACATTATTTATCAGGCAGGCAATATGAAGCCGTAAACATTTCTAATTAGAAATGTGATCTAATTAAAGCTTATTTCAGCGTATACAAGACCGTGGCTCTAACGACAGGGCGCTTATAAAAAATATGTAAAATTCGGGACATAAATTTGGTTATTTCCGTTGTGTCCCCGATCTTCGGCCCCTGTGTTCTGTGTCAACATTATTAATTATTTTTTCCTATTGTCCTCCGATTCACATTTGTACCATCAGTTCAGTTTTGACAAATTTGTAAATGCTGATTACGAAAATGAGGTTCGCATTTTAGAAAATAGAGGTTTATTATAAATATACTTACATATATGGATAGTGTGTAGATAGATAGTTTAGAAAAAAATACACTAGGTACTGCACATGGCTTCGCTCGCGAAGTAGCCAATGAAATGTAGCTCTTGCCGTTAAGGCAGCATTCGTAAGAAACGCATTCGCAAGAACCTTTTTTTTGTCGAGTTAGGTACATCGCAAACTTAATCTCCAAGAGAAGCCATTTTCGTTGAACGAGATATCATATATATCCTTTCATACTTCCATTCGCGCGTAATAATTTTTTAGGAGTGAGTTTTTTTGACAGAGTTTATTATCTCTTTTATTATGTATCACCCTGCCGTGTTGGCCTAGTGGGTGATACCCCGACCCGAACCGGTCGTGTACCAATGGATTTTTTTACTCGATAAAATTATGTGCGCATTAACACGTGCTCAAAACGGTGAAGGAAAACATCTTGAGGAAACCGGCATGCCCTAGAACCAAAAATTCGAAGGCATGTGCCAACAGTTAGTGTTCCAAAAAGCGGCGATGGGCTTGCAACCTGTCACGTGGAATGCTTACTACTCGCAAAACATGGGCATGTACCAAATGTAATGTTTGGACGTGCCTCTGACTACCCACTACTTGGTATCCTCAAAGATCTACTCACTGAGTATGTAT
The DNA here is from genome assembly GCA_961405105.1 of Perizoma affinitatum. Taxonomy (NCBI): domain Eukaryota; kingdom Metazoa; phylum Arthropoda; class Insecta; order Lepidoptera; family Geometridae; genus Perizoma; species Perizoma affinitatum. The sequence continues at coordinate 14,732,647 of OY560190.1, read as the reverse complement.
CTGAGGATGTCCACCATGGGGAAGACAGTCGTGAGCGTGTTTGTTTGTTTTTATGTATCAATATGATCGTAAAAATACAGGCTTTATAATTATGTAAAAACATCAACACAACAAATATGTTTTCCATGATTAAATGTAGTTAGTGTAAAGATCACGATTTTAATAGAAAATTCAACTTAAGTTGCTATTAAATAAAAAAATATTAAATATTATTTACTACGATAACCAAAAAAGTCAATTTTCAAAACGGGCGTTATACACGCCCACATTTGTTAAAGGGTCGGCAAAGCGCGTGTCATGCCTCTGTGTTGCAATCCTCAAACCGAGGCTTGCAACACAACGCTTACCAATAAGTGTGCGGTATGTTTAAACCCCACAACAAATATGGGCCACATGGTACGTTGGTAAGCGGTCACCATAGCCTATGTACTCTTAAAATACCAGAGGTATCACTCACGCGTTGCCTCCCTGAGATATCAAAATGAAAGATCTCACGTGCCTGTGACAGACAACCATACCCTTCAAACCGGTTCTCAACGAGACCTTTCAAAGAAGCTCTACTACTCTTAAAAGTAAAGTATATATAATTATAAAAAAAAACTTACTTGTAAGGGCATGGATGCGTGTTACACCGGACAACTGACGCCTGTGGCTTGCTGGTGGAGTCGCAGAGTTCCTCCGGCGCGTCCGATCCCGTGAGACGGTCACGGCACACGGCCAGCGACATCTTGTAACCTTATTGGAAAACACAACAATTAGATGTAACGTTTTTTTTGCTGCATATATAGTAAAGCAGTGTTGACCTAGTGGGCTGTACGCCAATCCAATCAGAAGGTCAGGGATTCGAACTCGGTCGTGCACCAATTATTTTTTAAATTTATGTGTGCTGAACATGTGCTTAAAACGATGAAGGATAATATCGTGTTCTAATAAGCGGCGATAGGCTTGCAACCTATCACGTAGAATGATAACTACATGCAAAACGCGGGCATGTACCGAATGTAATGTTTGGACGTGCCTCTGACTGCCCTCTATTTGACATCGTCTTGATCTACTCACTGAGCATGTATCTGAAGATGTCCATTATGGGGAATACAGTCGTAAGCGTGTTTTTTTTATTGTATCTACCTACTTCTCTCTGTATCATTGTTTTTGTGTTTATTTTCAACATTATTACTATTGTTATACCTATGTATGGGGTCAATGAGAGTAGATTTTTCAACAAGGGTCTAAAACGAGTCCCGAGTAGAATCGAGTATGAAATGGTTTTGGTCCCGAGTTAAACACTCTACTTTTCACAACGATTGCGCGAAAACGAAATAAACGATTTACCATAACAGTAAAAATTATAAATATTACGCGGTAATACCAACTTTTTTTTAAATATCTTGTTGACAAATTCACTGATGCATACATCCAACGATTGTGCATAAACGCTAGTGTCGCAAAGAAGGTCACTTTCAGTTCCATTTCCAAAAATATATTCAAATAAAAAAAAAACTACATATTTTTTCTAAGAAATTATGTCAAAAATGGAATATCAAAAAGCCTTGTCTTTATAAAAAGATCACATTAATCTTGTAGCCTTAAATTATATTCTTTATGATATTATAATGTTAGAGGTTAAATGATATTCTTTAGTTCGCCTACGCTAAAATAAATTGTGTGTTAATTTATTTTAGAGCATGAGAAGTAAAAAACGTACTTTTTTTCTTTCGAACTTTCTTGGCAATCAGCTCTAGGCGAAACTCTATTTCAATTAATTTCGCATTAAATTGAACAAAATTAGAAAAATATAACGTACAAGTTGTAGCTGAAACACCCATTAGGATGAAACAGAATTACTGCAGAACACAAAGTTCTGAAAGTGACTCCAATTCCCAGTAACTAGTTGTATCTGGGCCAACAAACTGGTAACCACATTGTTTCATAATTATTCTGGTACGCTGCTGCAGCAAAAATCTGCATGAAATTCAGGTGTAAGATACAATTCTAAATCCGAATACGACTTTTATTAAATTCTCTTTAGTTGCATACCTACTTACCTTGTTTTTTTTTAACATTCATTATATTGATACAATACCCAATTTAGTAAATTTTCGTTTATTTATTTTGACCCAAACTGTGCTGAGGAACCCGGCCATACATAATAAATGCTTCGACAGCCAAGATAATAATGCAATTTGACAAACTGTATTTACCAAGCTGCTCATGTCACTAAAGAAAGTGACGAAAGTGAAAGAAAGATATTTTGATGGAAATTCTCTAGAATAATCTTGATCAACAAATCCAAGATGGCGGATAGAAATCACCCTTTGTCAAATCTTACCACGAACCAATACATTACAGTAACATTGTTAATTGTGCGTCGGCCAGTAATTTATATCACAAGTCCGCCATTACTCGAATCCAACGATAAATCAGAGGGAATTCCTTTTGTCGAGCAACAGTTTCTTAAAAGGTGATGTAAACGGGCGACTTTCAGGCCCAAGCCATTCTGTAAAAACGGTTTTTGGAAAAACAAGAATATCTGCTACCCTACCATTTAAATTAACATAATTGTAGTGTCGCAATAGTTTTCTTATTGTGTTTCTTTTCAGAATACAAGATTCAATCGTTTATTTGCTAGAACACATAATATTATTTTATAACAGGTCTGAAAGCTATGCTAGTCAATCTACAGGACAATATGATAACATGATACTTATTTTGTCATATTTTGTTAGTAAAGTGTCCAAGTCTTCTAAAAAAAACTCGTTGAACAATCAATTTAAAATTGCATTCTAAGAATGACCATACTAGAACACAGAAGTATTGAAATTTTACAAAACTCCATAAAAGTACCTGCTAGATAAGTAAAATGTTTTAGTTTTATCACGAACAAGATTAGAATCAAAAGTGCCAGCCCATCTTGATATTGAACCCTTAATCTATCCTACATAAATTTACATTTATAAAAAGTAAATTCATGTTTTATTCCCACTCAGCACGATTACCCAAAACTTATGCAAATTTCGCCCATTAAGTCGTTCAAGATAGCGACAAAAAGTCGTTCGTCTGCACGCCCATTACAACCAAAATTTGTGAGGGCCGCGTCTAATTAAGAAGCCCTGAAAGATGAATACTCAGATAAGAATTAGCACTCGGAATGTTGGATGGGTAATTTGTTGTACCTACTGACAAGAGGGTAGACCTACAAATATTTGCGCAACGGGCAAGACTAATTCGTCCATAAAGGGTTGGTCTGGCGCTGTTTTAGTTATCTTTTAACTAAATGAAGAGATAGCAAGATTTCTGGGTTCCTACTCAGAATTAGTATAAGAGGACTGTGATGGTGCGGCGGGCGAGAAGTCTGTGATGCAAAACGTGCTGGTTTGATTCTCGCAGAGAGACAAATGTTCTGTTTCTTCCGGATCTGGGTGTTGTCGTGCCACGGTACTCATAGTTCCTGATACCCATGATACTAAGAATCCTAGTGTAGGGTCATTGCATTTGTCTATCGGAAGTTTATTTTTATTTTTATTTATGAACGAATGCCTAACACGTCCCGCCATTATTTAGAAATAACAAGGCGCATTATTAAAAATGTAAATCACTGGCCGTAGATGATATATATTTTATAATGCCCGCCTAAGACGCAGAAGGTTGCGGGTTCGATTCCCGCCGCGGGACAAATGTTTGCATCTGAAAATATTTGTCTCGGGATCTGGGTGTTTTCTATGTATAATAAGTATGTATATACAAAGAAAAAAAAAGTATTTATGTGTACCGTTTATAGGTATTTTACTTCAAGGGTGGTCTTATATATTTTATCCCACTCTAAACGGTGAAAAAATGGGTGACGTAATTTCATATTGGACTTTGAATTGAAGTACAATTTTTCCAACGCTTCAGCAGTGTATAGAACAAGCCAGTTTTACTTAATGATTATTTCAAAGCTAGTTTGTATGTTCTATAATGAAGCTGGGCATATCCGCAGACACACCACAATGCGGGTTAATACGACCCTCGCCGGTTAATAGACGGGGTAAGTGTAGAGTAGGTATAATATGGCACGAACGCATTCCTTGCAACGAGATTTAAATAATGAATGCTGGACATTTTCACACAGCATCATCTAGCCCCAAACAAAGCAGAGCTTCTATTATGAGAACTGTATGACTGATATACTACTTATATAATTTTTTTTGTTGATAAAACACCCAGACTCGATAAAAATATTTGCAGATGATGCAAACATTTGTCCCGCGGCGGAAATCAAACCCGCAACCTTTTGCGTCTCAGGCGGGCCTTCACTGCGCCACAGAGGTCGTTAAAGGAGGAGGAGAGTATTTGGTAAAAAGTCAAGCATTCCACTAGATGGTTTATCTAGTGGAATGCTTGACTTTTTACCAAATATCTGCAGAACATCCAACTTTTGTCCCGCGGCGGGATTTATTGAATTGCTTTATATAGGCTATATTTATTTTTTAATTTAAGCCGTAACTTTCAGTTAAACCTTAATAATAATCTACAAAATATATTTTAAAGTACATCCCACTGCTGGGCAAAGGCCTTCTTCTTCCTGTCTTTCTTAAAGGTACACTTACGTAAGCTTAAATAATAAAAATGAAATGACAATTTATGATTTTCGAATAGACCCTGGTGGCTAGACTAATACCACTCTCTGTTGTTGTTAACGCCTGCGGAAAGATTAAATTGTATGGAATTGACGTTACCTGTGGAAATGACACGTGACAGCTGCCAAGATTTATCTTGAGAAATTTGCGTTAGCGTGAAAGGAAAACTAAGCGTGAGGTATTTATCTAGACGCCCTTAACCGCCGTGCTTTTATGAAGAATGCGATGAGGATGAACGAAATAGAAGAAGTATGTCAGGATCATAGCAAGGGGAAGGCCGTGCTCTATGCCTATCCCTCCCGAAGACAGGCGTGACTTTATATGTATATGTAGTAGGTTAACAGTAGGAGGTAGCCAGAGCCAAACAAATCAATGTTACATGCCCTTGAAGATGACTGTTGCGAGAACATTACCGCTTTTTATGCATTTGTATGTATGGTGTTGCCTCGCGATGTTTTCCTTCACCGTTTTGTGCACGCGTAGATGCGCACTTAAATGGTCCGCATTGAAAATATATTGGAGCACTACTGGGTTCCCTATAATACTACTACTGGGTACCTGATAAGCAGTTATCGTAACCTCATGGACGATTGGAACACCAGAGGTATTACTCGCGAGTTGCGACCCTAAGACATAATGGTTAATCACACTGGTACACAGCAATATGGGCATTACTGCTTAGCAGCAGAAATAGCAGGTGGTAGTACAAATCCAGACGAGATCTTCCTACGACCAGCCACTAGGACGTCACGGTTCATGTGGTCTACGACCAGCCACTAGGACGTCACGGTTCATGTGGTCTACGACCAGCCACTAGGACGTCACGGTTCATGTGGTCTACGATCAGCCACTAGGACGTCACGGTTCATGTGGTCTACGATTAGCCACTAGGACGTCACGGTTCATGTGGTCTACGACCAGCCACTAGGACGTCACGGTTCATGTGGTCTACGACCAGCCACTAGGACGTCACGGTTCATGTGGTCTACGATCAGCCACTAGGACGTCACGGTTCATGTGGTCTACGATCAGCCACTAGGACGTCACGGTTCATATGTTCTACGATCAGCCACTAGGACGTCACGGTTCATGTGGTCTAAAAATAAACTTACCTCCACCACAAGTAGCAGAGCATAAAGAACCAGGTGTTGTCAGCCAGTGGTACCGTGGTCGGGAGCAGGAGGAGCCATCACCGCCGCAGACCCCGCACTTGTCCACGCGCCGTGTGGAGCCCACTCGAAGATCGCAGCCGACGCGCTGTGAAGAATTAATGAATTAATAAAAAGATAACAAAATAAACAAAAACCTAATATAACTAAAAGTACAATAGGCGGTCTTATCGCTTAGAAGCGATCTCTTCCAGATAACTTTGGGGATGGTTAGAAGAATATTATAGATAATTTATAAGACAATAAAATGACAAAAAGCCGACTTCAAATAACGGGAAGAAAGTTTAATGGGCCACCTCAAGATCATTCTCTATACAACAACAAAATTTTCAAAATCGGTTGACAATTGGCGATGATATCACAGGTAACAAAGATACACGGATAAAAAAAAATACAGCCGATTTATCTTAATAATAATTAAATTGGATTGAGAACTTCCTCTTTTTTTGAAATCGGTAATAATATCGGTTAATTAAATTGGATTGAGAACTTCCTCTTTTTTTGAAATCGGTAATAATATCGGTTACTACTAAATATACACCCTACAGACACAGTGTATAGTCCTAACGCCACACTAGGATTCCCCGTGTCGTGGGTATCAGGAACTACGAGTACCTTAACCCGCACCCGGAACAAATATTTACAGCACAATTGTCGCGTAGCTGGAATCGAGGCCGAAAAAAATTTAATGATGAAAATCATTTATTTGGCACAATATGGAAAAACAAATAATTTAAATTAAGTACCTACTCTGCGGCCTATAAATAGAGTGTTGGGACGAAAATTAGTATAGAAAAAATAAAAAAGGCGGGCCTTCGCCCACTGCGCCACAGAGGTTGACGACCTCAATAAGAATCTTGAATTATATGTTTTTAGGATTTAGTACAGCTCGCAAATTATGGTAATCATTGACAAATGTCCCACTTTTTCCCTTTTTAATCTGCAATCGGCCAAAACGACCCATCTGTTGGTGAGCGGTTACCATAACCTACGGACGCTTGTGACACTAGAGCAAAACGACCCATCTGTTGGTAAGCGGTTACCATAACCTACGGACGCTTGTGACACTAGAGCAAAACGACCCATCTGTTGGTGAGCGGTTACCATAACCTACGGACGCTTGTGACACTAGAGCAAAACGACCCATCTGTTGGTGAGCGGTTACCATAACCTACGGACGCTTGTGACACTAGAGCAAAACGACCCATCTGTTGGTGAGCGGTTACCATAACCTACGGACGCTTGTGACACTAGAGCAAAACGACCCATCTGTTGGTGAGCGGTTACCATAACCTACGGACGCTTGTGACACTAGAGCATTTGCCTTAAAATTTCACTGGCACAGTTTTTGAATGATTATGCTTCCTAAGCCTTTTTTTGTATATTACTAATCCCGAAAAAAATCTTAGTAAAAAATATTATAAACAAGATCATTTCAAAAGTAATATCAGTAAATCTTCTTTTAATGATATATAAGACGTACAAATTCAGAACGTGTGCTCAAAGGAAACTGAAAGTAGCAAGAGCTGGAATTATTTTCAAGTGAATCTTTGTTCAAAGTTCGTCTGGGCTTAGCATAATCTTACTTTCTACTTAGCAGTGTGTATTGCTAGATCTTATTTCTTTGTTGTAGACTATCTAGCTGTCTGATGACCTCGAGTTTTATTATTTAATACTTCTGCACAAACAATGTAGTTCTAGGAGGATTTAAGGCTGGCTCTACCAGTCATCCTGGGCGTGGCGTGCCCAGTAAATATCAATTTCATATTAGGTAGTATTTGTACCTACACTACAAAATAAATATATTAAATAAAATATTGAAAAATAAATTCAAAACAAATAAAAGACTTAAATATTAATTGGTAGTCATTAGAGGGGGGAGGGTTGAAGAGAGAAAGTAATTAATTAATCTTCCAAAGATTTTTTTTCTGGGTTCGATTCGAAGGACTATGAAATTGTTTACATATCTGCAGATATTTGTTCTGGGTCTGGATGTTCTGGTACCATGGTACTAGTAGTTTCTGATACCAATGTTATAGGATGTTTATTTATTTATATAAAAATAATTGGCAGGATTTGTACACGTTTTGTTGCCGGACACAATCTGTATTCAGTTTGCGAGAAATCGAATTTTAAATTCACTAGATTATATGTTATAAAACAATAAAATCTCTCGGAAACGTTACAAAATATGCCTACAGTGTTTATGAAAAACGTGTATGGAGCCATTTTTTATGAATTAAAATATATGCATAATATTTTTAAAATAACCACCTTTAAAAGTGAATAACGTGAGTTTCAGATGTTTTGAACTTACGATGCTCTACTCTGCTATGACACATCTTTACAAAAAATCATCTTACTTTATCATAAGTGCCGACTTATGATAAAGTAAGATGATATAACCAAATATTATATCTATTTTACAGACAACACCTCCACGTAACAATATCTAATAACTACCAGTTTGGGTTGGACGGAACTTTTGTTATATACTGTATAGTTAGGTAACCAGAAAATATGCAGAAACCTACTTTTTCCACCCCTTCACCTAGGCATTACTCTATCTGAATATTCTATGAGGCGTCTTCCTTACGTGACGGTGAACCGACAAAAGCAAAAACCAAAAGCAACCTTAGCATGAAACTTTTAAAAACTATTTTGGTACGAGCACCCTGTTGTTTAACTCAAATATTTTCAGAGGTAATGTGACTTCTATTGCTTTGGAATATAGATCGTTTAAGATGACGAGAGTAGGGGCTGTGAATTTGTAAAACGTTTCAAATTTTAGGATCTACAACAAAAAAATGAATTTTAAGCTTGTACAAGGTGTCCAGAAAGGGTATCGGGTATTTGTAAGTTCAATAAAACAAAAGTTATTTGTATGCAATAAAAAAGTTTATTGTTTATTATTAGCATATGAATTGGAGAATTATTTGGAAAAGATGATGTTATCCAAATGATGACCGTTACGTTGCTGGCACTCTTCTAAACGGGAACGAAGATTGGCGATAACACGTTGACACATAGCTATCGATATTGCTGCCATTTCTGACCTGATGTTTTGCTTCAACTGGGTTAGATTCGTCGGATTATTTTGATAAACCTTACTTTGAAGGTATCCCCATGCAAAATAGTCAAGCGGGCTAAGGTCGGGGCTTCTGGGAGGCCAGTTGATGTTACCCCTTCGCGAAATGACTTTATTAGGGAATAATTCGTTAACAACTTCCATTGAGTCATTTGAGGTATGGCAAGTGGCCCCATCTTGCTGGAATTTTCTGTATTTTCCAACACTTTGCTGCAACAATTTTGTGGTTCCCTTGAAAATAAGTTTTTGAATAAGAATCGTAATACAAAAAACTATTTAAAACGTGCTGAGTTAAGCTAAGGACGAATTCCGAAGATATCTTAGTGTCTTCTCCAGAACGTCACATAACTCCCTTAACACGCTGTTCCTCTCTATATCAAAGCTAAAATAACCTACCATAAAATACAGAATACACACAAATCTGACTGAATCAAAAAATCAGTTCTGGGCTACAAATAGCGAGCACGATACGACTCATCATTTATTCAGGTCGGAGCCGCCTCGCACCGATGTGGCGAATTTTCCGATTATCATAATAGAGTAGGCTATATCCATTTCATTCGCACATTTGAAATCTGAATGGGATGGCCATAGGCAGGTGTCTTTTGGATATTAATGAAGGGGATTGGGTATAAGTGGTATTGGTATTGGTTTATATAAACTTCGGAAAAATAGGGTTCGTTTTGGAAATTATGAAGAAAAAAATTTAAGTCACAAGAGCTCTGAACAATAAAGATTTCAAATTAGAAATGATGAAATGGCAGATAACATGTAAAGAAGTAGGTGACGAAAAGGTGACTCAAAACTACTAGTTAATAATGTAAAACAGGATTTTAATCTCACCGCAGGTACTATATAATTTCAGGTATTATTTTCCGGTATTATTACAATTAAATTAGTAGGTTTGAATAATCTAAGTTATGATAGATTTTTAAATAAAATGACTAGCCTTGCTAGTACCTTCATCTGAGTTTTTTGTCATGCAGCTTGTTGAAATGGCATTGTTAAACGTATTGTGGATATATAAAGGGTCTTCCAATAGGCACGTCCGAACTTTGGCAGTTGGTAGCGGCCATCTTATTGAAGCTACATCTGTCAAATTGGTTGTCATTTATTCATTCTGCTTTGCCAAATCATCATGGATAGCTAAAGCATTCAACAACACGTGCAAATGATAAAATTGTTTTATCAAAATGAGTGTTCTGTTCGGGCAACGCACCGCGCGCTTCGCCCATATTACGATTTTTTTTTTCTTTATTTTTTTGAACTGGATCTTCTGAACACCAACGACATGTGGTTTCAACAAGATGGCGCTACGTGCCACACAGCTCATGCCACATTGAATATTCTGCATGAGAGATTTGAGGGCATGGTCATCTCACGTGGAGCTGATGTGAACTGGCCACCGAGATCGTGTGACTTAACCCCGCTAGACTTTTTCTTGTGGGGTTTTCTTAAGTCTATGCGAATAAACCACAAACCACAGCGGCCCTCAAAGCCTATGCCATAGGTCAAATTCAGGTCCTGATTTATGCGCAAAAGTCATGGAAAATTGGATATCTCGCATGCGCTCCACCCAGAGAAGCCGTGGCGGACATTTGAATGATGTCATATTCCACACATAATGGCATCACTACATCTTTCAAATAAATAAATAATTTCGATAATATCTCACACACACTTTGTTTTATTTAAATTTAATTTTTTTTTCTTATTATTCTAATTTTTATTTATTGATTAATATTTTTTTTTTGTTATTGTCAATATGTCATAGATTGATTTGATCACATTTATTAGATACATTTTATATATGAAATAAGTGTGTATTTTAATTTTCTTGTGTGCAAGTGTTCAGAAATAGTCCATTGCTTTTTTTTTGAATTAATAACTTTATTTATTCAAGAAAAAAAATAGCAACTAGCAAAAATTAGCAAAATTAGCGTTTATTTGGAAAAATTACCAAATTCTAGCAACCAGCAAAGCACCTACATAAATAATAATATTAAACCTTTTAAATTTAACAATCAGATAAAAATAATCCAAATCATAAAATACACCTGAAATACTAAAAGGTCCAAAAACCAATAACATTACGTGGGTCAGGTAATGAATGTTGCAGACCCGTGTAATTGGGTACGTGATGGCAGCAAATGAACTGGCAAAGAGGTCTGCACAAGTGTGAAGGCACCCTATTTGCTAATCTAATTGTCTCATTCGTACCCTGTTTCAAAGAGACCTTCTTGGAAGGTAAACATGAATACAGACATACATATAGTCACGCCTGTTTCCCGGACAAGTAGGCAGAGACCAAGCTTTCATTCATCCTCATCAAATTCTATACTGGACTGGCCTTTCTCTAGAATGTCTCCAATTTGGTCAGAGTACGTTCGCCGATGCCTTCCCCTTCCAACTATCCCATTCACACTTTCCTTGTATACTTTTTTAAATCTTCTTTCATCCATCCTTTTTATATGCCCAAGGCATGCTCTTTGGATCTAATGTTCTTTGGATTGGATGCAAGCATACGGCTTGCCGGAAAGAACCTTCGCCTTTTTCATCTGCAACTTTGCCTTTGTTGCCTACCAGTTGAAGTGAGAATCTTGTGTGCTTGCCAATTTCGGCCTCTTCAAACTTATCAATGTCAGTTATAAATAAATAAATAAATAAATAATGCTGGACATTTTTCACACAGCATCATCAAGCCTCAAACTAAGCAGAGCTTGTATTATGGGAACTACATGACTGATAAACTACATAAATACTTTTTTTTTTGTAAATACATACATATTATACATAGAAAACATCCAGACCCGAGACAAACATTACAAACATTTGTCCCGCAGCGGGAATCGAACCCGCAACCTTCTGCGTCTCAGGCGGGCCTTCGCCCACTACGCCACGGTCGTAGTAGAGTTGGTATGGATTGATCGATTTGTATGGAGTTAGGCTACTTCGAGACCTAATTTATGATACCCTGACTTAATATAGGCGCTCATGATATCTATGTACCTTTCAAATTATGAATTAAAATTTTAGGATTCTACAATGTTCTATTTATAATGTTAAACATAAAATGTTTAAGCGAGTTCAGTAAAAGGGGTAAATTTGAAAATTTTATATTTCTCTAACGAAATAATAACTTGAGATTGTTATAACCAGAAGAAATATCTAATAATACGGACAATTAATTAATGAAGTGGTAGTCAAAATCAAAGTCAAAATTCATTTATTCATTAAAATCACAAGGATCACTTTGAAACGTCGGTTTTATCTACTGCCTGTTCCTCCGCGACCAAGCCAGGAAAGAAAGGCAAGAAAACAAGGCTGGTTATTCTTTTTAATGATCCTTTTACAAAACAACAGGTAGGAACCTATAATTTTTTATTGAGTGGAATCCCAATATAAAAAAAAATATTAGATAGAATCTTTAAAAATTTAGACTTTGTACATAAGGCATAACAAAGTCTACATTTCTACCGTACCATAGGGGGTACCCCCTATGCTTTTTTATGATGTAAAAGAGTACCCAAACTTTGATGATCACCTAATTGCTCAAACTTCCCTCGAGGTTTGTCACGTGCCCAAACACTCAAACATAAGACACTCAAAAAGCTATATAACTTCGACCACTCTTTTTCCAAAGTATTTTACATAATTTCATATATTATTTAAGTGGAAAGTTCCCAGGAATCGTTTGCATAATCTTGCGAGATGTTCGGAGCGAATACTAATTTCGCTGTAAAGTTTGCTGAAGTTACACTGATTGGTCAAATGTTTTAGTATGAGTGTTTTGAGTTCTACCGTCTTTTGTAATGAGGTGTTCGTGTCTTAAAAAGTTTTGGAAAGTATAAAGTTTCTTCTCTTCCTTTTCTTTGATTTCCGTTAGCGTTCATAACGCAGCTTGTCTGTTCATTTTCAGAATAATAACTAGGTTATACAACGCTTAATACACTCCCAAAAAGGTCAAATAATACAACGGCATGCCCTGCAACCAAAACTTAGAAGGCAATGGGCTTGCAACTTATCACTTGGAATACAAAGGCGGACATGACTGTGCCGAATATAACACACATAGTCACACAAATCAAGATCAGTGAAGCCAACCCATTATTTGAAATAATAATAATGTTCGGACGTGCTTCTAACTTTTCGCTTTCCCAGACATGTGTAGGTACTGAGTATAGAACTGATGATCTCAATCATAAAGATTGCAGTCGTAGGTGTGTTTATTTTTATACAACGTTCAATACAATTAATTCTTCAGCTCGGGAACTGTTACTGGCATACACAGCTGAGGCTTGAGATTATTGCTACGACTTGAGGAGTTCTTTACGCCAGAAGTGGACCATAGCTCATACAAACTCACTCCATCAGAGGCCTTAAAACCTTTTTTATTATCAACACCCACGGCACCCCTTTTGAAATACTGAAGGAATATTCACCGCAAGAATTCTAAAAGCCACGCAGAGTCCTTTCTCTGTTGAACAAAAAAATGGGGTATTGAAACGTCGTGACACAATGGCGGATGCGACCTGACATCATCAGGGAATGGGGCCGCGAAATAATAAGGCTTAGAGAGGCGTAAGGATTGAGACGAAGCGGAAAATAATACTAGTTTTCCTTGAAAATAAGAGTACTACCGGCGCTTAACGACTCGACCTCGTATATGTTATTTCAATAGCTTGCTGCAAATATATGAACCATTGCAAACATTTCGTTCGTTTAGTTGAGAGAAGTCAGAAAAGACAGATACACGTTAAAATCCAAAAAATCAGCGAGCCGTAAAAGTGGTTTGTGCACGCGAGCGTTTAAATAATCAAAAGCTTGAAGCTTTCGTTTTTTTATATAACGTAAGTGACAAACAAACAGCCCACCTGTTTGTAAGCGGTTACCGTAACCTATGGATACGCGGTTGGCCTTTTGGGTTGGCAATATCATCTTCTTTTTGCTTCTTGTTTTTCTTTGCTATATAAACTATTCTTCTTTACCTTCATCATGTAACACTTTATGGGCTTTCGTTTTATCTTTAGTTCTGTGACAAGCTTAATCTATGGTGGACGTTTTATTGTTTTCGCTGGTAACTTGAGACTTGGATCACTGTCAAGCTCAGTGAGCCTTTGTCCTAGGCACGATGTTTGCTCTCGTTTTTAAAATTAAAACTATGTGGCCCGGAATGTTAAGCCTGTAATATTTCGCTTGCAATTGGAACAATATACAACTTTTTATTCTTCCTCCGAGGCCACTGCGTTTTTAAAGTTCGCTGCTGGTTTTTTGGAAAGTTGGTGGAAAGTGTAATTTGAATTTACGAGAGAAATGCACACATATTCAGTTGTAATAATAAAAATGTAGATTGCAATTACTGGCATTATTCTGTGAAGTGTTTTACTTAAGAACTTCATTTTGTCTGAGATTATGGCCAAATGAAGGGCAATTCTTAATGATAGTAAGTGTTAATTTAGGCCGACGATGGAATATGAAGGTCTAAAAGATACCTGTTCACTTCAAGACAAATACAGTAGTTTGTATGTAATATATCAGAACTGAACAACTGAAAGATCTAACATCTAGAATATTATATCCATCCGTCAAAATAATTATACGAATTTTACTTTTAAATCATATTATGCAATAAAATATTGAATTTGCCGTCTTCGTAAAAGTTGAAACGCAACGTAACGTAACCTTTACGAATAAATCTTAACCTTAAATATTTGAACAAATATATTTTTGTGTCAAATTTTAATCATAAACTGGGCAAACATCTGTATAGAATCGCTGAATAACAATAAATTCCAAACTACTAAAGTAAAAATGCGAGTGTGTGATGATTTTTGGAGGTATATTTTGTTGTAGATTATCTTTTTTTAATATGGTTTGAGTGTAGCTTGAATGAGATTACACCTTGTGGCCTAATTCAATCCGGATACAGTTAGCAATAAAAGTAGGATAACAATATTAATTTTAAGATGCTCGATTTTCGGGTTTAATAAGAAAAAAGTAATTTAGATTGATACATACCAGAATGGACAACCTAAAATTGCATTTTTTTTTAGAAACAAAGTAGATTTTCCATTGTATCCCAGTACTTTGAACTAAAGTCTACAGCTTCCCAAAAATAATTCAGTCCTAGAAATATGAATTGAGATATCTGTACCAAGTGAGAAAAGCCGGGAGCAGAACCTAGTAAAATAATTACAAGAAGTCTGAAGTGATTGAAGTAAAAGCAGGCAAACAATAGAATATTCCTTTTTTCCCTGTTTATTCATAAAAGCTTTCTCGGTGTAGTATTGTTTTTGTGCGCACTTTCAACAAGAATTGATTTGTAGCAGATTTCCACAGTGAAACAGACCTAAAAATAAAATGTTTTCAGCAGGTGTCGAATTGTACGATCGTTCATAAGTAACTACCTTCTGCCCACGGATTCACACGCATGGTACCCGAATAAAAAGTAGTAGTATGTGTATCTAGGTTCATCTATATAATTGCAGATTATATAGATGTTACGGGTATTATTTGAAAAACAAAAAAAAACATAGTTATTTAATCTGTCATTTTTTTCATGCCACCAATGCGGCAAACACGCATACGTCCAACCGGTAAGTGGTTTTGTAGCCTATGGACACGCAACACCAGAGGTATCACACGCCTAAATAATAGAAAGATTGAAATGTATACTAACTAGCAAGGGTGCTGTTTTCAAATTCTGTTAGAATTTTTGTAAAGTTCGTGTAGAATGAAATAATTTATATTGTAGTTTATATTTAGTCGTTTTTTTGTCTTTCTTTATTTAAGCTTATTTTTCTTCGGATCTATCCGAAATATTGCAACTTAATTTCTTCGATTAAGTCTTGTGTAAGTAAGTTTATAAATATTTGTATTTCTTTCATTTGTGTCAGTATATAATTATTTTGCTTTCATGTCTGCAACATTATAGTGGTTTCTACTATCCTAGTCACTATTCTCGGGATGTATTCTTTTATTTCTAATTTGTAGTTTTGCCCTGTGTGTGTTATTCTTATGGAAATCTGTAACCGGCCCAACGTGATGCAGGCTCGACCTTGGGAATCAACTGCAACTTTAGTTTTATTATATTTTTGGTAAATAAATATATTTGTTTCGATTCAAAGTGCGGAAGCTTCCTCTACAGGGAAAACTTTACAGTAATCCAAGTCCCAATGACTTGGTTGTTTAGTTCAATCACTAAAGTTATACTTAGTACATTGATGAGTATTTTTCTTATCCTTCTATAAGTGGCTAGTTAAAGCTCTTCAGTTAAATCTGCTTGAATCAAGCTTTATTTAGATTTCCTTTTTTCTTGTACTTCGTATATTACACCGGTTCATGTTAAATTTAAATCAAGTTTTCAGTTCCGTCTGAAGTTTCTCAGACTTCATTAATATAGTTCATCAACTCCTCAAAACATTTTCTATCAACTTCAATTAGAAACACTTAACTTTATTTCCACTTGTTAAGTTATAAATTCCTTCAGTTTCAGAACTCGGCATTCATCACAGCTATTAAATGAAAATAACTTACAAGTTGGTTAAGACTCGAGAGCTTTAAACAATTACCATATTGCGACGTAACATAGATAAAAAACAACTTGGCTTGTTCACTTTCCTGTGACAGTTTTGTAAGGATTTCAAGTTGACAAAGTCACTATTGACGATATAATGCGGTTTCAATTCCCAGTGCAGGACAGATATTTGCATGCTCTGCAGATATTTGTTCTGGGTCCAGGTGTGGTACCACAGTACTCGTAGTTCCTGTTACCTATGACAGGGAATCCTAGTGTGGGAACTGTGTTTGTGTCATGAAAAGTGTAAATAAAATGAAATAGTAATTTTGATACCAAATTCGGTGGCACGGAGCTAGTAGGGGGTTCCTACTTGGGTTGATACATTTTGTGATGTCATAAATAAATAATGCTTCATATTTTTTTACATATCAACATCAAGCCCCAAACTAAGCAGAGTTTGTATTATGGGAACTACTTGACTTGACTTAAATACATTTTTTGTTTTTAAAATGTATCGTAGCCGGACAGAATGGCATTGTACTTATAGACTTCTAGAATGAATTTTCATAATAACATTTTCTTAACCCTCTACCACATTATTTATTTTTTCATTAATTTTATTGGAACAAATAATTATATGGTCACTTTTGCATTTAATTCTTCCCTTCGTATTATTTAAAACATAAATTAACGCATTTTTTTACCAAAAGGTTGTACCTACGTTTGTTTTTTAGTGTGTGTGTCATAGATATCTAATGGCTTCGAAAATATTTACAAAGTTATCGATTTTTTGTTATCATAAAAAACACATGACTCATTTCTGTAATGTTTTTATTTAAAATAAATTAAACAAATTTTAAACTGTATTGAACATTATGGACATCCATTATATTTTGCACGTGCCCGATTTTTGCAAGTAGTTAGCATTCCACATGATAGGTTGCTAGCAGATTGGAAATTAAACCGATGACACATGCCTTCGATTTTAAGAACTTCCAGAGCATGATTGATAAAAAAAAACAACACACTGGCATTGGAGGAGTTTAGCACTCATGTATGAAGTGAACAAGCGGGATTTATCTCAGCTAACATAAACAAATTCGATTATAATTATAAAGTGAAACAAAACATTAAAACAGTGTTTTGTTTCATGAGCTTAGCTGTTTGATATTTTGTGAATTTACATGTAAATTTGTGGTTCTGTGATTTTTGGAATTTAATTGAAACATGGAGGCTTTAACAATGTTGTGGGAAGCTGCTAGAAAATTGAATTTTGTTTCCCAAATATTATGTTTACTAAATAATTTTATTATCTTTAACAAACCGAGCGGGAAATAAAATGATAATATTATTATAATAATTATTATTATTATATTGCCTACTCGGTGCAACAGGCACATACACAGTACTACCACCACCCTAAAATATCTGCAGAATATTCAAACATGTGTCCCGCAACGGGAACCGAACCTGCTTATAGAATCCCAATGGTGTCTTTTATTTTATTGATGACTTTGGTTTAGCGAATGAGAAGGCAGCTAAGTGCAATAATAAATTAGTGTATAATTCACTTAATATTATAATATGTAGGTAACATCTTAAATTAACTTCGTTTATAAATCAACGATTCTAAAAGATGACTGTTTGTGCCAAAAACTATCGTGAATTTGACGTGTAGTCTCGTTCTAATAACCAAATCTTCACCAAAAGTTTCGGAATTAAAAAAAAATAACATTAAAAAAAACGTAGTGTACGGTGAAAAAACCAGTGCGCCTCTTTAAAGTCCTTTTATGCATCTTGAAATTTTAGAAAATGTCGAACTTTTTTGCTTTAGAGAGCACATATTTTTATTTTATTTATTTTTTTCTGTGAAGGATTTCGAGTTATACGGAATAACATTTTTCTTAGGCTGTAGTTTTGCCACTAGCCACCGCACACAGAAAATAATGAAAATATCCAACAAAACTAACTAAATCCAAACCAAATCCCGTATCCTTTGAACATTTCTAAACCAATACAAAACTTCAGCTTCATTTCCTGGACAAAGAGAGGCTCAGATTTAAATTCTAATGGGTTTTCACATGGCTTTGCTTGCTATTTACTTAAAAATAAACCCGTTTGTGCCTAGCTCTCAGAGCGGGGCGTGCTGTGAATATTTAATGGCCACTGGTCGATGGTCGACGGGTAAGGATAACGCGAGAAAATACATTTTAGTCTGAACTGTGACCATATTCCCTTTATAATAATAATGCTGGGTATTTTGCACACAGCATCATCAATATATTATGACTATATCGATGACCTCGGGCTAGATTGGGTTTGATTCCCGCTGCGGGACATGTTAAAATCATTCATTCATTCAAATATCTGTAGAATATGCATGTATTTATACGCAGAAATTTTAATGAATAAATGATAATTATTTATTGTAAACCTTATGAATGAAACAATAGCATATTCACATAAAATTTGTGTATGTGACAATGGGCGATCTGATCGCTTAAAGCGATCTCTTCCAGATAACCTGTTATTTTATTTGTTCTGGCTCAGGGTGTAGTGTACCACGGTACTCGTTCCTGATACCCACGACACAGAAAATTCTAGTGTGGAGTCAGGACTAGGTATAGGTCTGTTGGGTGTTTTTTAATCATCAACAGCCTGCAGAAGACAAAAAATCCCTAAAAAGTGCCACGACGAAAGGTCTTGTACAGGTAGCATGCACCCAAGACAACAGTTCTGTCGACACAGCACTTTTATTATCCTGTCCATCCAAAGGTTGTCTGGAAGAGATCGATTCTAAGCGATAAGACCGCCCATTAATAAGAATAATGTACAATGTTAGTTAATGCAGAAGGTTGCAGGGCCGATTTCTTCCGCGGGACAAATGTTTTTATGATCTTCAAATATTTGACTCGGGTCTGGGTGTTTTCTATGTATGTACCTATTTGCAAAAAAAAAAGTATATCAGTCATATAGTTCCCATAATACAAGCTCTGCTTAGTTTGGGACTAGATGATGCTGTGTGAAATATTTACAGAAATATTTTATTATTTATATAGTATCTAAGATTTCGTTATTTGTTTATAGTGTAAAATAAATTATTTTCTATTAATAATTAGGAATTCGGGCCTAAGCTAAAATATGTTTACTCAAAGAGACTTTTTTTATTTTAGAAGGCGTTCCACGATTTATTAATATCTAAAAAAAAAGTCACCTCCTTCCGCAAGCGTATGCCTTAAACCGCACTTTTAAACGTATCATTGTACTATAATTCAGTTAGTTCTACTCTGAGTACAGGAATAAACGGGTATTTTTTGTACGAGAACATAGTTAAAAAGGGATTTTCATTATGCAAATAATTGAATGGGTCACGTGACGTGCAACCCTCGTCATGAAACTTTGCATCTCAAAGCAACATCAGTAACGGAACCCACAAACGCCGAGACAGATTCTCAGGTCGAAGTTCAAGAACCGAAAGAAGTATTGGCAAGTTGAAGTGAATTCAATTATTTAATAATTTCCATTAGTTTTAAAATATAAAAAAAATATCAAGATGGTACGTACTTGTTACTGTATAAAACTCATACCTAACTAGACTTAACTAGTTTTTGGACCAGGCCACTAGCTGAAAATAACAAGCGTCTCTTTTATTTAGGCATAAAGCCATTATCGCCTAGTAAAACTAAAACTAGGCTCAGCCTAGGCTCTGTCAAACTGACGCGGTGGTAATCTGTATATTCACGTGAACTTTGACGAACACCTGATAACTATTTACCTTTGATCGCCACCGCCACCAGTTTGGCCGGGCCCTTACTCAGAAAATGCTGTCTCAAACAACATAATTAGTGTTCAAATGAACTTACCCCACGTGAAGTTCGATCATAATTATACGACCAGCTTTATTCAACTTCTTCTTTAACATGTTGTAACTGAGTCTTAACACATATTTGAAGATATAATACTCGGTATAAAGAAAAAAATATGTGGCAACACTAGGGTAGTTCTCCTAATAAATCAGTTTGGCGATACTTCATTCTTGTTTAAAGCGATATTTGAATCAATTAGTAATTTACTATGTAAGTATAACTACCTACCTACTTCTATTTTAATTTGGGGTTGGGATATATTTTTTGGGAGAGTTATTATGTATTATCGCGTCGAATGAAGCTACTCGTATAATTAAGATCGAACTTCACGTATAGGGTAAGTTCATTTGATCACTTATTATAGTTTTGCAGCTTTATTCGACGCGATTTCACCTTTAACATATTGCAGGAGAGATTAAAAAATAACTTGGAAATAGTTACTGTGGCCCGCCTTTGGCGGACCACATTAGCCCTAAGGTGTAAAGGGAATATCGATGGATTTTTAGTCGGTATGCCACCACCTACTAGCACTTTGTTAGTGGTCTGGTTGGTGAGCCCGAAATAACCCCTCAGCTCTCCTGGGGACATGCGTAAAAGCATTTTACCATCGTAAAAAAACAGGTATTAAGACAGATTGTATTATATTAAGACATTAAATAACTTCTTATCGTTATTAATCATTGGTAAGCGTTTGAAAAAAATGTGTTTGCAAAGAGATTAGTTTCATCAATTGATTCTTAAAATTTCGCGAAATCCTTTTTGGATGACTGCCGGCAGTTTTGCGGATGACATCCAGACTGACACCGAGTCTGCTGGCGGAAGAGGTGGCTGAGTGCTGTGACCACTGAACACTGACGTATCCACTCCACAAAGCATCAATGGACTTTTGATCCAATTACTAAACTAAGTGTCTCTGAAGTTACTTTATAAAATATGGCCTCCTGTATGAAACAAATATATTACAAATATCATTGCCACAGTAATTTAGTTTTATTATATACTCTATAAGAGATAATGTCGGACAAATGTCGAGTTTTTCATTATAAAAAGGTAATTTTAATGGTCGTTAAGAATTTAATCGTAAGCCTTAACTAAATCTAGGACTCGACTACATGTTAAAGAAGATATCGCTTCGAATGAAGAAGCAAACATATAATATGAGTTTCTGAAAACTTCCTAAAACCCGTTCACAATTCACGGCATAGAAAGGGTCGCACCAGATTTGAATATAAACTCGCAGACGAATCGAATCATACGATGCTCTGTTTATTTAAAGTATTGACACGGCTCGACCCTTGTGTTTTGAATTGGGGATGTTGCACTGACACGAGCATCACATTTTTTTTTCAGATTATAAAGTCAAATATTGAGAACGTTATGCTGTTTGGAAATAAAACTCTGGTGGATTCATTCAACATTAATATAGATTAGCTAGATAGTGTAAATGTAAAAAATGTAGGTACCAACCTATTGTTTTGTAAAAGTATCAAAAGTATCATTAAAAATAATAACCAGCCTTGTTTTCTATGCTTTTTTCATGGCTTGGTCGCTGAGGAACAGGCAGTAGATCTGAGATAAATCTCTCAGAATATTAGACAAAATCAAAGAGATTTACATGTACAAAATATATTTTTTTTGTTTAAAAAAAAAATCATCCATTATGAACATCTTCATATCCATACTCAGTTCAGTCATGGATTTGTGAGGTGACCAAGGAGGTAAACATTATTAAAAACGTGCCTACATTTTGGCATTGAAGTTAAATAGCCGGCGTGATTGCAAACCCATAGCCGCTTATTGGAATACTAGCCGAAGGCACATGCCTTCGAAAGCATAGTATTTATTAAACTTTCGCCATTAGATAACTTCTAAACGGATTTTGATGAAACTTTACAGTAATATAGATCATACATCAGAATAACACATAGGCTACTTTTTATCCGGTTACCACGCGGGCGAAGCCGTGGGCAGAGGCTAGTAATAAATAAATTCGAAGATAAAATTACACGTCGGTGTGACATGCAGCTTCCTGGCTATAATAAATACATCACTTTACATACGTATACTCTTAAACATATCACACTTGAAACAGCACCCTATTACTATTCAGGAACGGTGCAAAATTTGTCAAATTCAATCGCTGAAAGTCATCTGATCACGGCAAACTGTAATGCAGAAGTTATACGGACTTTTCCGAACCTACTTGGGTTTTCTTTGAAAACATTTTTTTCTGTCGTTTCATTCGTAAAGTTGTCCGGGACGTCGGAAAGTCCGACGTTTATGTTATTTTATTGAATTTTTGCAGGAGTTTTTGAGTTATTTCTGTGAACAGGGCGATTTGTCATTTCGTTTTTGTTGAAGTTAAGTATTTTTTGTCTTGTTGAAGTTAAGTATTGCTGTGGTTCCAAGGGTATGGGTACCGGTGATATTACAGGTACATGAGACTTTCCCGTTATGTCTCAGGGTAGGCCATGCGCAAATGATACCTCTGGTGTTGCTAGCGTCGGCCATTAAGTCTTACAGACATACTGCCCATCTGATGGAAATCCACTGACTACCCTCACCCATATAGTCTATACCTATATACTCAACAAAAATTAGCATTTATACATTATATGTACGTGTTGCCTAGTAGGTGATACCCCGAATTCTGATCTGGAGGTCGTGGGTTCGAACCCGGTCGTGCACCAATGGATTTTTCCACTCGAAAAATGTATGCGCGCATTAACACGTGCTCAAAACGTTGAAGGAAAACATCGTGAGGAAACCGGCATGCCTTAGAACCAAAAATTCGAAGGCATGTGCCAATAGTTAGTGTTCCAATAAGCGGCGATGGGCTTGCAACCTGTCACGTGGAATGCTTACTACTTGCAAAACGCGGGCATGTACCAAATGTATTGTTTAGACGTGCCTCTGACTACCCCCTACTTGGTATCCTCAAAGATCTACTCACTGAGTATGTATCTGAGGATGTCCACCAATCGTGAGCGTGTTTGTCTGTTTATGAATTATTTTCATTTATATTTCTTTATTGTACACATAAATAAAAAACACAATATTAGATGAGACATGTACAAAGGCGAGCTTAACCCTAAAATGAGTTTTCTTCCAGCAAACCTTTGGGGAGAGAAGCGACCAAGTTATTTATGTAGTTTATTTCTATTTTAGTAGTTATTTAATTTAATACAATTTTCTTTTATATTGATAATCCTTCAAACGCACCACTCATTACACAAAGGTAAGCTGGAAAAAACTGATAATTAGCATTTAGTTCGCCTATGTTCTTATTTTATCTTATTCTATCTATCTACATATGGACATCTGCAACACCTGGGATATTACTACCTACTCTGAATAATCCCTTTTTTTATGCTTACACCCAACATTGGGTGACTACAAGCTGCCAAAGATGTTGATAGCTTTATTGTAGACTACGCAAACTGTTTATACTCTCAATATTCTAGATTTTTTTTAAAGTCAACAGACCGATCCATTTCTATCTTAACCCAGAGTTCTTTCCGCTATTTTAAGAAGTTGGGTTAGTTAGGGTCAGGTTAGAAGGAGGGGAATGCACAACACACCCCAATGCGGGATGCCTTAGACCTTATTCCCCCCCACTTAGAATTAGAATTAGAGACAAATAGATTAGAGTTTTTTTTTCATGCTAAACCAAATCGCGTAAAGCAAACTGTTGTCGCAATGGAAGCTATTGCAACACAGGGAATGAGATCAGCGAACCGATTCTGCATCGTCATTGGCAAACATTAATCCTCAGTCAAAGCCTTGCGCTTCAATGGGATTGATTTTCGAGACACACGGACACCTGGGCTGGCGAGTCATTGAATTTACACATCCCCTCCTCAATAGGCCCCTCTAAGTTGCGACTTCATCGATAGTTTTTCTCTTCCACGCTGCAATGGTATTTGATTTTAAGACACACGGATACCTGGGCTGTCGAATATTGATTCTATTCATTTCCTCCTTCTAAGTTTGCCACTTTAAGTTGAGTCTTTTTTATATACAACTAACTTCTGCCCACAGCTTCGTCTGCGTGGTACTGGGATGAAAAGTAGCCTATGTATTATTGTGCTGTATAAGCTATATTACTGTAAAGTCTCATCAAAATCCGTTCAGTAGTTTTTGCGTGAAAGAGTAACAAACATCCATCCACAAACTTTCGCGTTTATAATAGTAGTAGGATTAAGTGGCAAACACGCATACGGCTCACGTTTTAATACGCGGTTACCTATGGAAGCTTGCAACACCAGAGGTAGGACCCTGAGACGTAACGGTGAAAAGTGTTATGTGCCTTTCACCGGCACCCATTTCCTTCAAACTGGAACTCAGCAATGCGAGCATTACTGCTTGGCGGCAGAAATAGGTATGGTGGTAGAACTTCTCCGGAAAAGCTCTTTACAATGAGCTCTATTACTTAAATATTTTAATGAAATTAACAACTTAATAAAAAATACTACATTATAATTAGATAGGCAAAGAAGACTGTTCTCTACCTGTAGTGATGGGACTACAGGTAAAAAACAGAGTTTAACTCACCGACCGCAGGCGGGGTACCCAAAAGGCTGGTGACATTACCTCATTGAATAGCAATCCTAATTTTCTGACCGAGGTAAGCGCCAGCACTTTGGTCATTATGTTATGAAACATAATGATATATAAAAACATACATGTTAAATAGCTAAGTTTTAAAGCTTTTAACGGAAAAGAGTATTCTTTTAACGGCATAATAACGACGCTGCTAGCGTTATTTTAAAGTAGCCAAGTACTAAACTCACAAAACCCCAGAAAGCACTTGAAAGCGCCTTAATAGAGCCGTATAAGCGTCCAAAAACTATACCACAAAGTTTTACCAACCTTCCATCCGTTTGTATTCAAGTACAAGACTCCCCTTTCGTTTCATTCCACTCAGAATAAATGAACTTGAGTTTTGATTTTGTATTGAAAAGGCGTTCCGTTCCATTGTTAATAAACAAATAGATTCCAGTTGAATTGGGGAGATAATTAATTATGGTTAGAGGCTTTTGTGATTAAGGAGTGTTTTCAACTTATTAGATAAGGTACTTTGTTTCTTGAGACGTTGCTGTGTCGTGGGTATCAGAACTACGAGTACTGTGGTACCACAGCCCATAGTTTTGCCGGTTAAGTGGAAAAGAATCAGATTGGTAGTCTTTATAATATAATAATATAGCCTCTTTAATTCCTTAAAAAGCAATTAATATATAATGTTTTACTTAATTCGAATAATAAATAATCTATGCTATTAATTAAGGGCCTCTCGACGAGTAAAAATCTCCTCCATTTTGCTCGAAGCGTCTCTTTGCCTTGGCAACCTAGTCCTTGCCAGCTAACTACTCATTATAATTTACTATTTTAACATATAACATATAATAATTATGGCAAGATTTTTTAAGATACCCATATTTTCTAATTGCGGGTATACAATGGTTATATAGTTTTAAAGCGCGATACAAAAAGTTGTTATGTACATACATAACAACTTTTTGTAAACTTTTTACAAAGTATACATTATACTTTCATCATATTAGGTAAGTATGTACTTACGCTAGGTTTTTTACGACCAAGGGGTGCAGGTTCGATTCTAACTGCAGTTCGTCGTGGTATTATGGGGAAGGCCTATATCCGGCAGTGTACTTCTACAGACAGTTAATGATGTTATTAAGCCATTTTAAAGTAATTTAGGTCTAATTAAACAGTTCTTACGAATTGACGAATGCTCTGTTTTTAAAGTCGATTGAAAATACCATGAGCAATGCACTTTATAATATCAAAGTCAAAGTCAATAGATTTATTCAGTGAAATCACAAGAATCATATAGAAATGTCTGATTCGATTTAAATGTAAAACTCTTAAATACAAAAATAATGCAAGATATTATTAATATAAGAAAATCAAAGGTATCGTAACTTTTTGGAATTCCCTAAAAATTGCTAATTTAATATTACATTATGACTGAGCTGACAATTCCTCAAATTGGATGTGATATAATTACAAAGGCTTGAATGCATTTTTTCCATTTGCATTTTTAAATTCATCGATACTTAATATAAGGTACTCGGAAAGCGTCAGAAATATATAAGTGAATCTTAAAATAACAACCTTATTATTCTATAACTACAACAAACCTTTTGAATTCATGGCATGTTCATTTTCGTACGTCGATGAATATGAGGCACGGTATGACCTAATTAGTTTAATTTTAAATGTGAGTTAGCGACTTCTGTGCGTTTTGTTAATCTTTTATAGGATTACTAGCTGTTGTCTGCGGCTTTACACGCGTGGCGTCGTGTTTTAAAAAAACTATACTTCTATACAAACTTTCACTACCCCCCTTCCTCCCACCCCTTAAAATGTCAATCCAAAACACGTCATTACTTAATGATGAGCAGCTGCTAAAATTACTATTTTCAGTTTCAGTACCTTAAAAAAACCCGATACTCCCAAACAAATAATAAACCCACATTTCCCCCCTAAACTTTTGAAAATCCAAAAACCCTGAATCATGTCATTATTAATTTATGCTGTTACTGTAATTCAAACTTTCATGTTTCTATCTTCAAAGAACAAAGACAACTATTTTATATATAGTTTCCCAACACCATTTCCCCCTAAAAGTTGAAATTTCCAAAAATCCTTTCTTAGCAGATGCTTACGTTATAAAATAAACCTAGTTCCAAATTTCATCTTCCTAGACTTAGTAGTTTTGGCTGTGCGTTGATAGATAAATCAGTCAGTCAGGACAATTTTATATGTTTAGATTTAGTTAGTTATAATTTTAGTTAGTCACTTTTCAACTCCTGATTCAGGTTTCCACTATAAATTCAAAATGAGCTGCCCAGTTAATTTTGGCGCAGTGGACCAATTTCGGACGGCTATCTGTTCACAAATTATGTACACATAAACTGTGCACGTAACTCGCCGTGTATACCGTTATTTGTGTAGTTTTATAACGCACGTAAATACCTGGAAATATTGGTTGAATATTCATGAGGTAAAGTTTGGAGATTTGAAATTCAATTGGATTAGATAGTCGTGTTGGCGTTGGGCACTACCTCGACTTCCGACATGAAGGTTGGTTTGGTCACCATAGGATTTTTCATTTTATGTGCGCTTAAAATGTGATCGAAACGGTGAAGGAAAAAATCGCAAGAAAACTGGAATGAAAAAGTCATAGTTTCGACGTAGTTTACTACGTCGTAGCAGATGCCTACAAAATATCTCCGTTTCATATTTATTTATAAAATTATGATTGCTTCTACAAAAATATTTTCTGTTTAGAGCAATGTTATATTTGCTATTTTCTTGGTAGTAGCCCTATTTCCTCGCCAACGTTTCAATCAACGTGACAGGTTGCAAGCCTATCGCCGCTTATTGGAACACTAACTTTCTGTTCTAAAGCATGCCGGTTTCCTTTCGATGTTTTTCTTTGCCGTTCAATGCCGTTCGCACATTTAAATGCGTACCTACATACAAAAATAAAAAATATAAAAATATATTGGTCCAAGACCAAATCTTCTGTAGATATTCCGGGTCTGGGTTTTGTGGTACCATGGTACTCGTAGATTCTGATAAGCACGACATAGGGAATCCTCCGGTTATATGTATGTTTCTGTTGGATGAAAAAAAAAACTAACCTGACACCGTCCATCGATGCACATGTCCAGGCTCCCCAGCCGACATCTGGTACCATCCGAGACCCTGGCAGCCAGAACAGCTACCACCACTCTGTCATCTTCATCGATTGAAGCCGTCTGTAAACCAAGTTATTTATTAACATATACAACTAACACTTACTTACCTGTTAGTATAACGTAAGCGACAAGGAAGTGATAAAGACATTATTTAGAGAAATAATATTGTTTTCTTATGCCCATAGCTAGCCATCGTTTTTGTACAGGGCTATTTGTAAATCACGCGAAAGCTCTCGGAACGTACCCAATAGTTTTTGTTATACAACTCTTGGAATAGATTTTGCTCCCTATCAGTTCTTACCACATCAGGATTATCGTCAGTGTTACAACTCGACTAACAGTGAGTGGTCATAAGCACTTCCATCGTTTAAAATTCGTAAGCATTTAACAAGAACTCCACCGCAGTAGAAACCCTTACATGCCAGGGGTCCAACTAAATTTGTAAACTTTTACGCTTATCAACGAGATCAGACCAATTGCATAGATCTCTCCAGAGTCTAGGGGAGTGACAGCTTTATCTACCCTTGTCACAAGAGACAAGTAACAAAAACACAGATTCTCTACATGTTTCATGTAAGAGGATCCTCAGTTGTGTAAGGTTCTTACCGCGTCCGGGCTCTGGCCAGAATGGTGCGGTGCTCCCCTGCAGGTCAGGGCACAGGGCTCTGCATCATCACGATGAGCTCGCCAGTGGAACAGCTCTCCTCCGTACGGGGTGTCGTCATGCGCGCTGCATTGCTGCTCGCGCCAGGTGTCATCTTCTAGAAGGGAGACGTTGGCTCGGCAGGGCTGGAAAGAAGAAACATATTTGAATAAACTAATTACTTTTTCTACTCAATTGCATACTCGACGAAGCAGTAAAATAAATAAATACCCAATAGACACATACCTACATACCTAACCCCACACCAGAATTCCCTGTGACGTGGATGTCAGGAACTATGAGTACCGCGGTACTACAACACCCAGACCCTACCATTGGGAAGGGGTGCAGTGTAGAAAGACCTGCCATTCTATGAACACTAAAGAAAGAGGAAAATGGTCTTGAGCCAGATATGTCCAACTGCTTGAAAAGGTGAAAAAAAGAAGAATGGCAAATCCTGGAACCAGCAATGTTGTGACATGTGGCACGTGCAAAAGGAGCCTTTGCGAGGCGCACTGAGTTTATTTACCACACTGGTTTTTAAAGGTCATTTTAAGGCCACCCCTAATTTATGTCATTGGCCTGATGAAAAATGTCTATAATGTTCTAAAGACTAGCAAAGAACACAACACTGTACATAATTGAATAAACATTCATCATCACCAACGCAGGGGAACCCCTCCCCCACCCCCCAGTAGGTACCTTAGGATTTTTGTCTATAAAAAATCAATATGCTCTAAATATACTCTTTTATTATTTTAAGTACATTCCTAATTATAAACTAAATCAACAAAACACACAAAAAGAATATGAAACTTGAGTTTCTTGATATTTGTTTGATGAGCCGTTTCGGATATAAATGGTAGCAGACAAACAAACAAACACAAATATATAAACTACATCATATAGCAAACGCATATACGGACTCTTTACGTCGCGGTTGAAAAATCTAAATCAATAGGAATCTCTGTTCTTATCACTAATCATGTATTATAAATACACTACAGTGACCAAGAAGGAACCAGTATTGATGAATTATGACATTTATCAATTTGCAATAATCCTTGCTCTTTGAAATTTGTTCCTCATTATGCAAAACCTGTCTACAGTCCCCAAAGGAAAATGTTATATAATAAGCATTGACAAGAAAATATGAAACATGTATAAGGACATCAAAGAAAATAAGTCAAAAAGCAAATCATCCTGAGTTCCCCACGCGAGTAGAACTCTCTCACAGTAACGTTTTAGAGTAATCCTGTATTATTTAAACGGAACTTAAATAATCTGACTCTGCAAGGGTTCTAACTGAACTTCTAGGAACATCAAAGGCTTGAGATATAATTTGCATTTGAGAACAAGATCTGTTCTTATAAGAAATGCTTAATAGGATTGTTTGACAGATTGTTGTTCAGTGTTTGGCAGGTTTTTTTTAAATGAGATTGTGGCTGTGTAATCCAACTTCCAACAGTAGTTGGAAGAAAGGTGGTTCGTGAACAATTTGTAAGAAGTAAAAAAACTTAGAAGGGTAGTTCGTGAACATTTGACAAAGGCCGGCCGAGTTGGCCCGAGATTGGAGCGACCAAAGTGATTCGCGAATTATCTTAACCAGACATACTTAATTTCTTACCGCGGGCGGTCGAATATATTGAAGTACTTTTGTAAAAATGTTAAACAATCTTTATTGCGTTAATCTTATTTTATTATATTTTCCCGACGTTTTTGTGTTGCTTCAGCCATGGCCACATCTTGGCCTAGTTATTATAATATTTGAGGCAACACGTAACACCACACTGCGCAGACCAAAATCGCCGATGTAATCCATAAGTCCGCCAAACTGAAATGGGATTGGGCTGGACATGAGTGCTGAATGCCCGACGAGCTATGGGCTAAAATAGCCACGGAATGGATCCCACAGGGAGTGACGCGGCCATGGTATCGGCCGTAGCGAATGTGGCGTGACAAACTTGACACATTTTTAGTAGATTCAAAAGACCTTGAAGAGTGGAAAAAAAGAAGGCATGTTTTTGTCTAGCAGTGTTGTTAGATAGACTTATTTAATTAGATTAGATAGTGGCAACATGAATACACACCAGATCAACATAGCAGAAAAAACAAAGCAAGTTTTATTTTTTGTCGTCACGTCTCCTATACTTTGTATACTTTGTTTGACGACCTCTGTGGCGCAGTGGGCGAAGGCCCGTCTGAGATGCAGAAGGTTGCGGGTTCGATTCCCGCTGCGGGACAAATGTTTGTATCTGCGAATATTTGTCTCAGGTCTGGGTGTTTTCTTTGTATGTTATGTATGTATTTACAAAAAAAATGTATATAAGTAGTATATCAGTCATATGGTTCCCATAACACAAGCTCTGCTTACTTTGGGGCTAGATGATGCTGTGTGAAAAATGTCCAGCATTATTTATTTATTTATTATACAGCCACCTAAAGACTGTCACCGTTTGTTAAGAAAAGAAGGTTTAAAAATGTCTACGATCGCAGAGCACTTTGGCCGCCACTCACACCGAAGCGAATTTGCATTCGATTGAATGATATTAAAGTCATGTCCACTTATGAGTTTAATTCGGCTTGGGAGTCGGGAAAAAAGGTGGGGGTTTAGGGGTGTCACGCGGTATTAATTTTGCACATGTGTTATCTATAATGATGATATGAACGAATGACAAAAATTATCAGGAGAAAGAGGGTTTTTAAATTATGTAAATACTATCCGACCATTATACTGGGATGCCCATAGTGGTCAACCCTAAATAGCCAGGACCAAATCGAGTCATACATGGGATAAACGAGGTTTTATGTTAATTATTTCACCGTAGGTACATCTCAAACTGGTATGCGAAGGCATTGGATCGAAGATAGCGAAAATTTGCTACTGATCCGACTATTCAGAACTATCTTAATTTATTGAGAAAAAGAATGAAACAAAAAATGAAAGATTAAAAGAAATAATATATATTTTAAACTACTTTTCTGCTATACAATCTGCTTAATTAGGAACAGCAGAAAAATATGTAAAGTACATTTAAAATTATTTACTGAACTAGTTATTTAAATTCAAGTGTAAGTAAATAGGTGAACTTTTTTTTTATTTAAAAAAATGTGCTGCGCAAAGTTTGGCAGGACATAGGCAGCAACCATTCCTTTCATGTTATTTTGTGACGAAAAATTAATGTCAAAACACCTCTTTTGTTTACAAACTGTGGCCAGAAATCTGACAACCAGCGAGCCTTATTGCGACTCAATTTCTGTCTAAGACGTCAAATCCCGTTTTGCAATTAACGATTGTATGACAACGCCATAGCTTCCTCAACCGCTCAGCGGGATTTCACACCTTTGCCTATATTAAATCGCAGTAAGACTTGCTGGACAGCCATAAAAGGTTAACACTAACTAGGAGAGTTAGTGTTAACCTTTTATGTCACAACACTAATTTTGAGTTTGAATAAACACTAAAAACAGAAAAATCAAACGCTTTCCACAAAGCTATTCCAATCTACAGTAATGGCCACTTGTTTCTTCAATGCCTTACTTATATTATTTCACAGCTGCAAACATTTTCCCTCAGAGATAAAAAAACAAAAACAGCTGCTTTGCTGAGTGGCAGCTCTGGATCAGAAACTAAAAAAGATTTCATAGAAGTGAAATCCGAGCCAAAACTTGTAACTACAAGTTATATAAAAGTTTATATAACTTGTAGTTACGAATTGAGATATCATATGCCCCATAGTTCAAAAACTCCCTTTCAATGGAGTTCATATTTGTACTTTAAACTTATATTATTTTAACCCATTTAGATTCCAAGTTTCATTTAGATTGAATAAACGGTTCGGCTGTTATCGCCGGACAAATGTATATAGGTAGGTACATACATAAAAATATACATCAAATGCCGGAATGTCCAAATAGACAGAGATCTTGACTCGATTTGCTTGCTTGATCAAATATATCTCTTTTTCATCAAAATCAAACTTGTTTCTTAAGTTGAAAAGACGCTGTAAAATAAGGGATAGTCACACTTAAAATAATATAGGTAATTAAAATTATATAATAGTATAATGAACAGGTAAAGTTTGTAAGTGTGTAGGAGGTAATGTCCGAAACTACTCATCCTATTTCAAATATTATTTCAACAATGTTTAAAATGGTCCTTCAGGGTGGACTAAGGCTAATAGTATAGAGTTGTCTATGTCCACATTGAATTTAAAATAAAAGTGCTTTTCGTGGAGACCTTGCAAAGTATTCCAATTATAATTCTACACATTTCCCAAGATGTTTATCCTTATAATAATCCTTATATGTTATAAAAGAGTAGCCTTTCTATACGCTGCTAAAATAACTTTTCTATGATTGAAACGCTTTTAGAATCACAATAAGATGTATTTGCCTCTACTTTGCTAGCGCTTAAAGTTTGTTCTTTTTGCTAACGTTTATGTAATGTGTATGTATGACATATCGTTCGTTTGTCGGTTCTTTCTTGGTCACCCTTCTTTTGATCAGTGGAAGAACCACTACAGTGAAGTATATGTACCTCGAAAAGGACATTAGACGTATTATGTATTAATTTATGATAATAATGGGCTTGCAACCTGCCACTTAAAACGCTAACTACTGGTTCTTGTATTTTTTTTGTTATTTTATTATGTTTCTGTGTTTTGTACTGGTGTTATACACAATAAAGTGATTTATCTATCTAGTTGCAAAACGTGAACACGTGCCAAATGTAATATTTGGATGTGCCTCTGACTACCACTACCTTGGTACCCTCAAAGATCTGATGATGCTCATCATGGGAAAGTGACTATTATTTATCTACATTATAAAACTTGGCGAAATTAAGTGTTCAAAAATGTTCCGACAGTTGAAACAAATGAGACTATGAATCTGTAAATGATAGCAGGGGACTTCAACAGTCTGCTGTTATATAACTATTAAATAACTAATTATATAACTAGTAGATCTTAATCTTCAGACATGATAATATTTATTTTAAAAATAAAGTAGTGCCAACCCTGACCAGAGCGCTTTACTATTGACTGCCAATGCTTTTAACTCTGATAACGTCTTTTATTGCCTTGATTTTTTTTATGAATTTGTGAAATAAATAAGATTTGAAATCATTGTGTTTTGGTATAATTTTAGGATATTATTACGAACTTACGACTATACCAGGTACTTTTCTTCTGCTGACGTTTCTTTGACCATTAGATGTCCTTCCTAATAATCACCATCCACGACGTACTCAAGTTTCCAACTCAAGAAATGTCTTTGCGCCTAAAACTCAAAATGTTGAAAGAAAAGCATAGTGAGGAAACCAGTACGCCTTAGATCTAAAACTTCCAAGGCATGTGATATCAGTTAGTGTTTTGCAGGATCAAACGTTTCAGTACCATGTACAATGCATTTACCCTGTTTTTTAAACATAACAATAAATTGATAACGCAGCACCAACCCTAGCACTGTCAGAAAGACGAAGATATTTGCCTCCATTTTATTAACTGGCAACGCTTTTAACTCTGATTGTTTTGTTGTTCCTCTAACATTCTTCCTTATTACTGTAAATTGAGCAGTTTATAATTCAGGGCTCAATTTTTCTGGACCATTCATGTGAATTTTAATTCTGTGCCTTTGCATCTTTGAAGCTATAAAAATCGATTCCAAATCATAATCATTTCGATCGGGTAACTCGCAGTTTATATTATTTATAGTTACACATCGGTGTAAATGCATCTCAAACTTGGAACTAAAGCTGAACTATTAATCATGCGGTTTCTACTGAAAGGCAAGTTCACCTCGTTCCAATATCGTCCGTAATTTGTTTAGTAGTTATTGATAGTTTAAGTTCCATTATCGATAGTTAGGTCAGTGTTGTACTTTTAAGCTAAGTAAGGAAGAAAAATTTACACGTGGCGACATGATTTTTTCTTTTTATAACCAGATGGGTCTATTTGTATTCTTATTCTAATCAATGATAAATACACAGGCACGTTTGCCTTATACAATGAGTGAAAAAATCTAAAGTTATTTAAAATGTATTCTTAAATGTTCAGCAGAATGTATTGTAAATTTGAATGCAATGAACTCCGGCTCGGAAGTTGGGGTAGCGTCTGCTAGGCCAATAAGGCTATTATGAAATAAATATTAAAGGACATTTTTCATATTATTGCCAATAATACTAATGATTTATATCGTATCGTATCGGATAATGTGAAATAAATAAAGCTTTTATTTACTACTCACAAATTCATGAACTTATAGTGTATTTAGTCCTTAAGGGTACTGTTTGGTTAAAGTTGTGCGACCTTACTTTTATAACTTGTATATGTCATTAAATTAATTGAAAAATAAAGGCTCTCGCTCACCGGAAATTATGAGGGTCCATGATACCCACTCGCCGATAACTATATATCGTCACTGACAAGACTCATCCAATATCGGGTTACGAAAATGTGACCATGACGCGTTTTCACTGATCGGCATAACATCGATAATATCGGCGGCATTGGCGTATTAAAAAATCGTTTAGGATCGTATTTCAGAACTAAGGTAAAACTCAATCAAGACATAGGAATAGATTTTTTGTCAAATTTATATCCAAAAATTACTTGCATTCTCATTTCAGCATTAAGTTCGCCTATATGAATATAAATATATGTATAGAAGTATTTGTATTCAAACTTTACTTACAAATAGTCTTAAGTAGGTATCTACTAACAAAATGGACTGTATTACTGTCCGAATACTTTATTTTATTTGATATGATTAGAAACAGACTTCATCAACTTAGGAGCTGACTCAAAAAAAAAAACATACAGACAAATTGAGAACCTCCTTTTTTGAAGTCGGTTGGTAAGTTTAGTGGGAATGGGCCACCATAAACCACACAACCATTCATATTGCAAAAATCAAAACACACCCACAATCCACACAACTCATAAACAAACATTATAACTTGTTGGCGGCAATCAAATTGTCGCAGTCTAAGATAATTGAACCCGTTGTACACTGCGGGACAAAATTTTAAGTTTTTCGGTTTTTATACCCAGTCTAAACTCCCGTAGAGACCTACTCTAAAATACATCCTAATGATGTAAACAAAACAATAATATATAGCTAAAATTTGGAACATAGGTTTATTTTTTTTAACGTAAGCATGTGCTAAGAAAGGATTTTTGAAAATTTCCAATTTAAGGGGGGAAATGGGAGAGGAACTTTGTATGAAAGTATTTGCTCGTTAAAGTAAGTAACATGTAAAATTTAATCACAGCTACTGAACATACATAAATAGTAAAGTGTTTCAGGATTTTTGGATTCTGACATTTTAAGGGGGTCTCCTCCCCTTAAATGTCTAAAAGAAAACCACTAGTTACTCAAAAGATGTAAACTCAAAATAAAATTTTTCAAAACATTTAACTTCAAAAGTTTTAAAGTCGTCACATTAAAAGCTTGTCGGAAACAATAAAAAAGAAAGATGTCTTTTACAACAGTTACGAAGTTGAGCACATTTACAAAAGCTATTATTTAAAGAACAGTTGTTCTAGAGCCGTGTTGCTTGGCCAACACGGCTCTAGAACAACTGTGGAAGTCAGGAAACCTCCAATCTGGAGGTCGTGAGTTTGATTTCAGTCATGCATCAATGGATTTTTCACTCCAAATATGTATGTTCTCATACACACGTGCTCAAAACGATGAAGAAAAACATTGTGAGAAAATAGGCATTAGAACCCGAAATTCAAAGGCATGTACTATCAGTTAGTGTTCCAATTAACGGTGATGGGCTTGCAACCTGACACGTGGAATGCTAACTACTTGTAAAAACGTGAGCATATGCCATATGTAATGTTTGTACCTACTACCTCTGACTACCCCCTTCTTGGTATCCTTAAAGATACGCACTGAGTATGTTTCTGAGGATGTATCATGTACACATTAGTGAACGTGTTTGTTGTTATTTTAGAAAAATAAAATAAAATGAACGGATTTTCTTCCGTTTTATTGGCCCCAAGTGTACCATACACTTAAGAAGATTTAAATAGAGTGAAGTTGTCTCGGCTTATTAAATAAATGCGGAACTCCGAGTGGTAAAGCCCGTGTAAATTAGTTCTAGTGGTTCCGTATAATTATTTTAAATGTTGAGAACTTGCCGCGCCCTAATTGTGGGATGTTGTGTTTTGCTACCGATAATAAGGCCGATTGTAATTTAATTCCAAAATCGATCGTGAATTTGATCATTCATGTTGTAAAACTGGTAATATTCACGAACCGTACTAATTGGTAAAGGTTTACAAAGGGCTTGGTCAGACCGACGCGGTGGCGGTGGACTTTTTAGTTGATAAAAAGTCCAATATGAAATTTCATCCTAACATTGGAAGTGGTATCTTTTATTAATTAAAAAAATATTTTTAAGTAGTCATAGTATTTCTTAGTAAGTAACAAAAGGTCGTATAAAAAAGGAATTGTTCTAACAGAATTACAATTCCTTTTTTATACTACTAAGTGGAAAACAAGAATACGGCCCACCGGTTGGTAAGCGGTTACCTATGGCGTTGCCGACCCTGGGACATAACGCATGAAAAGTCGCATAAGCCTGTAATTTCACCGGCATCCATACCCTTCAATCCTGAAGTGAGTGATTATGAATAAGGTTTGACTTTGTGGCGATATTTTACCTGCATATTGCAAATCTTGTAGCGAACCGGCTCGCCCCTGCAGCCGGCTGGTGATGCACAGGTTCTGAGCTGGCGGGAGACTCCTCCATCACAAGTCCTGGAGCAGAGAGACCACTCGCTCCACTGCGACCAGCCACCGCGGTCCTGGAATTGTGAAGACGTTTAGAAATGAGGAATACCTAGTTCAATTGTGTGACTGCACATAATAATAAAAATGCTGGAAATTTTTCACACAGCATCATCTAGCCCCAAAGTAAGCAGAGCTTGTATTATAGTAACTAAATGACTGATATACTATATGTTTACATATTTTTGTAAATACATATATATTTAGCATAGAAAATTCCCAGACCCCAGACAAACAATTGTATTCGGCGTCTCAGGTGTGCTTTTGTCCAAAGAATGCTTATCTACAAGTAGCAAGTCTGTCCAACATGGAGTTCTGTTTTCATCTCTTTTCATCTCTGGACAGGAGCACCTGGATAACGGCTTGGACCTTTTGACTCGGTTCAAAGACTTGTTAACAACTCCAAGCTCACGCCTTAAGTCTTTAATTCTGCGGAGAGACTTCGCATCTCTGTGTTCTACTGCTTGTATAATGGGTTTTGTACTGAGAAATTGTTTGATATGATGCCTGCAGCTACTTTCTATGACCACACCGCTAGTCATAAGCAGGGGATTTATCCTAACAGCTTAGAGCCTGTATGGTCCGTGCGCTTTAAGAGTAACTTCCTCCCACAAACTCCCACACTCAGGTTCTAGAATGATCTCTCTGCTGAGGTATTTCCAACAAAGGCATCAAATGAAACTAGCATTTGATGCCTTTGTTGCAAGCGTCCATAGGTTACGGTAACCGTTTACCAACAGTTGGGCCGTATGCTTATTTGCTAATAAATAAATAAAACTAGAAGAAATAAGCAATTCTTTATTCCTAGAAAGATATTTCATAAATTTTTGGTGTTTTTTCATGTGGCATTGTTATACAGATATAGCTCTTCAACATCAAGATCATTATAAAAAGCCTAATAGTAGCCCACTGCTGGAAATAGACCTCCCCAAGAGAATGCCACGACGAACGATTTTGAGCTATCTCTTTTCACCGACTTCCCACCTTTTAGATGTCTTCGGTTCTTCGGGGGATCTTCCTACGTAAAGCCCATTCGGATCGGACAGAGTTTTTGTTAGATGCAGTATGAGTTAAACGACCAGTGACTTCGGAGAGTAGCCTGCTAAGACGCAAGAGGTGTGGGTTCGATTATGGCTGTGGGACAAATGTTTACATATTCTCCAGATATTTGATCCTGGTCTGGGTGTTGTTGTACAAAAGTACTCGTAGTTCCTGATACCCACGATACAGAGAATCGTAGTGTGTGGTCAGGACTATGTATGTGACTGTTGATCGTTTTTTTTTATACACACAGCATAATTTATTTCATTTTTGAACAAACATTTTAATGGATCCCATTCAGCGAATGAAAAACCCATCTCGCGTCAACTACGCAATTTTAGTTTTTTAGTCGCCTTTTTCGCTTATGTTCGCCTATGTTGGCCATTAGTTTTAGACCGAGAGCAGACAGCTGTTCACCTTACCTGACTATGTACCAGTGTGAGGGACTAACAAAAAAAAAACAACCTTGGTGGCGCGGAAAGCGAATTGCCAGATGTGACGCAACACGCATCGAGTACATGGCAGCCCTAACAGCATCCTGAACACGTTATCAGATAGCTGGTACTGTCCAACAAGGTGCCATTGGATTCTTCAACATATAAAAACACGCTCACGACTGTATTCCCCATGTTGGACATCATCAGATACATGTTCAGTGAGTAGACCTTTGAGAATCAAAGACGTCCACACATTCAATTTAGCATATGTCCGCGTTTATGCAAGTTTAAAAAAAAACTGGACTCCCCACTATACTCTGGCCTAAGCTCGCTATCACGTTTTGGAAACGACGTGTGACAGACAGACGTCAAAATAACTTTTTCAGATACAGATTGAAACTAGATTTTATGCTATATACACATAACATTCTGATGTAGTTTACTTAAGAAGTTTACGAAGCGACGCGTGACAAGAGAGCTGGCTCTTCTCTGGGTCAAGGCATTAGCATTGTCATTCAGCGTGGCAATGCGGCCAGTATTTTGGGAACGCTTCCACCTGGTAGTGATCTGGATCAGTTGAGCTATCTATAGATCGTTTGCAACGGTCTTTAGATAGCTAGCTGTTTCATCTGTATTTTTTGTATATACCTACTTGTACATAGTTGTATGAATAAATCTATTTTATTGTTTACTTAATTCACCTGGGTGCATTACGTACTTATAGTAAAGTTTATTCCTTAATTCACCTTAGTGAAGGTAAATTAGGAGCGCGAGGAATCGGCGTAAAATCACTTTCAAATTTTAAATTCACGTAGTTTTTAAGTTGACTTTTCTATTATGATCTTTGTGATAAAAATCTATTCACTTTGACTTTGAACGGTTTAAAAATGTCTAAGCTCACATATTTTATATGATTAAAGATTTTTGTTACAAATCATTGCAAAACACAACACCTTAACCCGAAACCAATATCTCTAGAACATGCAAATATTTGCATGTTCTAGACCTGCCTGTCCTGCAGCGGGAATCGAACGTGCCTCTTACGTTGCAGCCGGCCACTGACCCTACGTGATTTTGAAGTGGCCGGGGATGTACTTTAGAATTTGAGTAAACTAATGTATAGTACCTACATGCAATATGGTACATCCGGTAGTGCAAGGCCCCGGACTAGTAGTATAGTAATACTAGTAATTAGTATACTTACTATAAAAGCAGTAGCAAACCACTTTATTAAAATAAAAAAAGCAACAGTGTGTTTAATCACAGAACGTCAATTATGAGGTGGATTACAGAGCGCCCCGCGGGTATATCCGCCACGACAGCCGACATACGCTAAAGTGGCGTTATTGGTAACACACGGGACCATATTGGGTTCATAAACGCAACCAAAACTTAGACAAGTGTGACTAAAGGGCCGGTTTAACTGACGCGGTGACGGGTCGGTGGCGATCAAACGAAGAGGTCGCATTTTTTTTTGTTTTATTATGTTTTTGTAATATGTTGTTCTGTGAAGTTCTTTATTGCGCGTTACAACGCGCAATAAAGATTTTATCTATCAAATTCCTTACACATAAGGTCCTGTGTCATAAAATAAAACTCCAGGCAATCTACTTTATTAAAATAATCAAAATTCACAGTGTGTTTAATCACAGAACGTCAATTATGAGGTGGATTACGGAGCGTCTCGAGGGTATATCTGGCTTGACAGCGCGAGACACGTTGAAATGGCGTTATTGGTAACAAACAGGACCATATTGGGTTCATAAACGCTACAAAAAGACTCCTATTGGTGCTACAGATTCTGAGTTATTAGCAGTGATCGGAATTAGGTGAGCTAAAATACCTAAAGTTCGAAAAATAACAGAGACTAAGTGGAGACGCCTTGCGACTAAATATTTTTCCGGGAAAATTTTCCCGGGTTTCGAGAAATTACTTAGGTCCATCTAAAATTAATACAGTAAAATAACAATCGAATTAATTTCCTCTTCTTATTATTGATAACAAGAAGAGGAAACGAATTCGATTGTTGTAAAAAACGGTAAGCACGATTTTTATTGTTTTCAACAAATAAAATGAACGATGTAAGTAAGCGCGGAAGCTAATGTGATTTATAAACCAGCTTTAGTAAATAGCTATAGTAATAAAAACATTTTTTTAAGCAAGGGAATAAAAAAGCCATTTTATAGTTTTTGTACCATTTATTCATTTTGTACAGATAATGGAACTCAAAATCAATAATTAAGAAAGTAACCAGTCCTACCTAAGATACACAGTCGGAACTCTAAACATTATTTCCATTGATGTTGAATTTGTCCCTTAATCTGAATCGCTAACGTTTTCATCATGGACGGAGTATAAAGAAATATCTTCGTCCGGAGAATTAAAGAAAATCATTAGGAGTTTTTCCATATTATCTATTTTCAAACGATTTCTTTTTGTACTTAAAATCCATTTATACGTAGAGAAGGACCTTTCAACATCAACTGAAGTTACAGGTACATATTTATAGAATGACAATAATTCATTTTCATTATCTAATCCTTTATCTATATTTTCACAAATGTCTCTTAATGCATCTAGATCGGGATTTCTGTCCATAACGTTTTCTAATTTTTGTTTTACTGGTTCAGAAGAACACCAGCTTAGAACAATTCTTGCTTCATCAAAAATATGGAAAGTTTCCGTCAACAATAAGTTAGACTTTTGCAATTTTTTTAATGAAATTTGAATTATTTTAAAATATTCGTCAATGTAATCTAAATCAGTTTTTAAACTTTCTTTTCCTAGGACAGTTTTAGCATGCCTGATAGACAAAGAATCAGAACTTCTTAGAAGTCTTACAATAGTTTTTATTTCTTCGTAATATTCAGCATAATACGAAGCTGCTTCTAGCCATGTACCCCACCTTGTTATGACAGGTTCAGGTGGCAATGGCAGGCTCGGAAATTTTTCCCTTAACAATTTTACTCTATTAGGAGCTTTTAAAAATATTTTTTTTACATTTGAAATTAAAGTATCCACATCCGCATATTGTGTCCGTATTTTTTCTGCAACGCGGTTAAGAGCGTGTGCTAAACAGGTAACATGTATCATATTTGGCAAGGAGTTCTTTAACATTCTTCCTGCTTTTAACATATATGCTACGCTATCAGAACATAAAACTAAAACATCTCCTACTTTGTCTTCATACGAGTCACCCCACATATTTTCTAGGCATCCAATCACAAAATGAGCTATTGTCTCTCCATTTACTTTTTCTAACATTTTGCAAGCTATTAAAAATGGTTTGTTTGTTGCGAGATTTAAAGGTTTTACAAGAAAATTTACAATATAACGACCTAAATAGTCGGTAGTTTCATCTAGAGATATCCAAAGTTTCTGATTAAGAATATGGTCATGGATTGATGCAATTTTTTTTTTAAAAACTATGTCTAAATAAACCTTTCTCAATAACGATTCATCGGGAATCCTTTTAACATTTGTACATTTACAACACATATATTTCATTAAAAAAGTTT
This sequence comes from Perizoma affinitatum, assembly GCA_961405105.1. Taxonomy (NCBI): domain Eukaryota; kingdom Metazoa; phylum Arthropoda; class Insecta; order Lepidoptera; family Geometridae; genus Perizoma; species Perizoma affinitatum. Next base: position 14,690,215 of record OY560190.1, on the reverse strand, counting down.
TAAACTCTGGTCGATTTACTCGTGACCAGGGTATGTTACACCATATAAGAAATTGTATTAAATCTAAATAAAATTCTTTGTTCACTTGCCTAGCAGTACCTTGATGTTTTGGTCCGTCAATATGCCTCTGTATATTGCTTTTTTTGCATACAATAGAATTCTCACATTTAGAACAAAATATCGTGTTGCTAGCGGGGTCGTGGTACAATTCGGGGTGATCTCTAATCCACGACTGTACAATCCCGTCGGTAGGTTTGGTCGCCATTTATTTGCTAGTTGCGTTGAGGCAGAAAAATTACTGAAAACAATGAGACAAATATATAGTTTCTACACTTTTCCAGGGACGTCTTCGCGTAAAATATAGTTTGATGATAGAATTGCCAGTAGCTCCAACATTTGTGCACGAACTCAAATATAAAACACTGAATAAAATTCCATAAATAAATAGTTGCATAAAATTGTTTGAATTTGGTAAATTTATCAAAAGCAGTCTAATATTTAGAATGTTTTAAAAGTGTAGTACAAATCAAAGACTTACCAAGTAATTTGATTGCCGTAAAGCGCAGTAAATTTCTGGTTGCAGTAAATCGTAGTCCGTAAATTCAAGCCAAGGTAGATAGGTACAAGTAGTTTTATGGTTGCAATAAATCGCAGTCCGTAAATTCAAGCCAAGGTAGTTATGTGAAGCAGATCCAATAAACGATACGAAAACAGGTTAATAAAATATTCACGAGTCTAAGATACACACGCTGCCGAGGTAACTATAGAAGTGATGCACGCACGCATACAAGTTATGACGCCGTTTGGATGCAAAACACCCTCACCCTTCAACCCTTTTGTCATTGTTTACTTAAACAATGATTCGTTTCCCAGAATAGCCAAAGCATGCTGTCCCTTTCTTAGCGTTTGTTGTTGTTGTTTATCACTGGTTTGCAGTGTATTGCTACAAACACTTAAAGGGACAGCATGATTTGGCTATTCTGGGAAACGAAAACATAGGCGAATCCAGTTTTTTACCTGAGTTAATAACAAAATAAATCTTATTGAAGTTTGTTAAAAAGGAAAATTAATTCAGTTAGTTTTCTGTATGAATAACATTAATATTAAATGTACTTATTAACTGATATCCTAAAACTTGGAACAAATTCCCAATTTCCGGGAAAGATTTCCCGGAAAAAAATGTTAATGGTAAGGAAGTCTCCATTTTTTTTGACTCTGTTCTTTGAACTTTAGGTAAATTAGCTCACCTAATTCCGATCACTGGTTATTAGAGATGCTACGAGTGCTTTCTAGTAGACTGTATCTTGCTATATATTTCGACTTCAGTGGAACGACGGACGGAGTAGCTGGCTGAGACGTAAGAGGGTTTGATTCCCGTTGCAGGACTAATGTTTGCACGGTCTGCAGCTATGTAAGTTTACATAGTCCTGACCCCAAGAATTAAGAGCAACACCAAATCCGGAACAAATATCTGCAGACCAAGTACAATTGTAATTTTATTTATTGATTTATATGGAATGATATTTTTGCTATGATATAAGACACTTTAAACAACAACATAAAAATCGCTACAAAACTGACGCCCGGTGGCTGCAGCGGTCGAAGGGAAAAGGTTGTCAAGTGTTGATCAAAGTTTGCGTCAATGCATTTATCGCTTCCGCCACCGCTGCCGTTACCGCGCCAGTTTGTAAGGCACTTGAGAGCGACGGATAAAAGTGAAGCGTTGTCGTGGATCCCTGCCTATGCGGTGTCCTACGTAGGTATTCGGCTAGGTAGGTAGCGGGTAGGCAGGCCAGGCGGCGTATGGAAACAGCAAGAATATTTACAGGGTTTAATGAGGATAGTCGAAAGTTACAGATGGTAGAAGATAGGTAGAAACGATACAGAACAGTTACAGAATGATAGATAGATGTAGGTATGAATTTAGCGTGATTCGCGAGTACAAAGTGCGTGAGTAGCGAGAGCAAGCGATACGTGTATCCCGTCGGAAGGCTCTGAGCGAGTGTGTCGGCGGCGCGAGCGGTATGAATATTTATTGAGCAGCCGGTGTCCTCCGCCCGCGCGCCTCTCGCATGCCCCGCAGCGCAGGCGTGCACTCGGGTGACGGACTCGGATGCGAGGATGACGCCACAAAAGTATTATTTGCCAGCATTTGTTTTTTTTAACATATAGAAAATATTCGGTCCAATATTATGAGTACTTTATATAATAATAACAAAATAAGAAAAAAATCTAACCTTTGCGGAATTTTTGTAACTCATTTTTAAGACAAGTAATTTTCCCGGACAATATTTTTTTACAAGGTCATGTCGCTACAACCAAACCAGAATCATGGTCAGAAATAATTTATTCTTGAGTTAGTTTATGACCGTTCTTTCATCTGGGTAATCGCAATAGCATTTTTTCAACGGGGCATTGCAGCCACAATTTGTGGATACTGTAGTAAACACAGCTTGCTGATTGAACACTGTTTATTTTACGTACTGGTATCTCTAAATAAAGCCATATAAAACTACCCACACTATTAAATATACAACATATTTCCCCTTAAAAAACTGAGCCCAGATGACACGTAGCATCACTTAGCTTCCGTCAGGTTTTACGTTTCAATAAAATTTGAAATAGCCTTCAATAAACAATAACGTAGGTATATTTTAAAAATAATGTTATGGCCATTAAATTAAAAGGAGTTATTTTAAACACAACGTCTCCAGCCAAATTTTATTCTGTATGTTTCCATTCGCATGAATTTCGTGAACAGTGAAATTCGATAAAAGTTTCACCCAGTTGTTTGTATTTGCACTTTTCAGTGAACCGATTCCATTCGGAAAGCATACATTTTGAAATTGTGTGTTTCATTCGATAACTCGTAAAGACTTATGTGTGCATTAAGATTTGCTCAAATCAATGATGAAAAACATCAAAACAAACAAACACGCTCACAACTATAACCCCCGTGACTGAGCGAGTAAAACCGCGGACATCGGCTAGTGTCTTATAAAATTATATACAACTTAACTTAGTTTTATTTTAATGTTTTAATTACAATAATTTGTGATTTCATTAGAGAATGCATTTCTTTAACCAGTGTATTTCACTGAAATAAATATACACAGAAGCTATATAGATTATGTTTAGATGAGAGCGTGCCGGGCGTTGGGGACCGTTATCATACATTCCTACGAACGAAATCAAACATTTATGAATTGGGCTCAGTAGACGAGCGACTATAAAACGCACTGTCTCGAATATACGCGATCATGTTAATAAATTTATCTATATTATAAAAAGGGAAATTTCGTAAGTTTTTATAAGTTTTGATGTAGGAGGTAATCTAAAACTATCATTCGATTTTAAAAATGTTTCACCAATATTTATTGGACCTTCAGTGTGAACATAAGCTGTATATTATTCCGGTAAAAAAGATATTTTCTATGAGACCAATTTTGCAATTTAAGTCGACGAAAAAACGTTTCTTACGAACTCTGCCAACAGACGCACCGTCTGGAAATACGATTACCGTCAAGTATTTGTAAAAGTTTGCGTGAATATACTGATGTTAGAAATATTAGGTTCTATCCCTTACTTTATAAAATGTAACTGTCAATGTCAAATGTGACACCCTAATGCATGGTGGGTTATGTATTGCTCGCTTGTTCTGTTTCGATGTTTGCAATGGCGCTATGTTAATTCATGTGTCTGTCTAAACCTAAAATATAATCGTACATTATCTTTCTTTATTGACGAGTAATTGTATTACAAACAGGATTCTTGAGAGAATACAAGGACGATTGATGAAGATATATGTTTTATTTTACCTATTCCTAATATTCACACGCAGTGTCCACGCAATACTTCTCAACAACCAATCGTTTTTTTTTGTAGTGAATGCATTTAACATAAAACTATTTTCAAGTAGTTATATAAAAACTGACAGATAACATGCTGGCTTCATTTCCACGCTGAATATCAACACTTATGCGTTGACCTAGATAAAAGTCCGATAATTAAATACGAGTAATATAATTGTAACTTATTTCACAATGTAAGCACCAACTTGCTTTTCACAAAACGTGATGTATACACATATTTTAATTTGATTGTATTCTGTTTTGTATGCAAAAATAAATAAATAGATAATAATAAGACTCTAAAGTCGCAAGTCTGTATAACATAGCTACTGTACACGACAGCAAAAATAAGTCAAAAAGCGCGATCTCTGTGGCGCAGTGGGTGAAGGCCCGCTTAAGACGCAGAAGGTTGCGGATTCGATTTTCGGGGGATAAATGTTTGTATGATCTTCAAATATTTGTAGTCTATGTATAATGTGTATGTATTTACAAAAAAGTATATAAGTAGTATATATAGTGATGTAGTTCCCATAACACTAGCTCTGCTTAGTTTGGGGCTTGATGATGCCGCGTAAAAAATAAGCAGCATAAAAAAAAAGTAACAAATAATAAATATTCTCGCCACATGTTCAAAGGAATATGAGTTTTGATTATATCAAAACTGATATTCCTTTTTGATATGATTTCGTGAAGGTTTGCAGAGGTGGCGTAGGGATTATTTACCTATATACGACTAGCTTCTGCCCAAGGCTTCGCTTATGCGTGCCCGGATAAAAGCCGCGAATAGTCATGAGTAGTTCTCAATCAAAATTTCATGCAAATCCGTTGAGCCTATTTTAATAAATTGCTACGATATTTAACTAGCTTCTCTCCACGGCTTCGACCGTAAATAGGTACCCGAATAAAAGTAGCGGATGTGTTATTCTAAGTAACGAACTTAATTAAAATTTCATGCAAATCAGTTGAGCCAAAAATAATAAATTTTTGATACGATATTTAACTAGCTTCTCCCCACGGCTTCGCCCGTAAACAGGTACCCGAATAAAAGTAGCGAATGTGTTATTTTAGGTAACGAACTTAATTAAAATGTTATGCAAATCAGTTAAGCTGAACATACCTACAATATTTCCATCCATTATTTCGCATTTGTACATAACTAGATCTATACTTATTCCCGATTTCATTAAAACCAGTCAAGCCATTTTGGAGATTATAGCAACAAACATATCAAAATATAAACAGCCAAACTTTGACATTTATAATATGTAATTAGTAAGATTTTTAAGACATTGGACAGTTATAAATAACCTTACTTAATCTTCATAGTAGCTTGCCGCCCTCGGTCCCGAGCCACCGCATCGCATCGCCCGTCCGCGCTTTCACTTCTTTTGCTCGGCTCCTAAGGGTCGTTGCGTGATGTAAAATAGCCTATAACCTTCCTTAAGAATTGGACTATCATATACAAAATAATTTTTCGAATCCGTCTGGTAGTTCCAGAGACTAGCGCGTTCAAACAAAAATACAAACAATTCAGCTTGACTATTAGTTTATATTATAAAGAAGACCTATGATGGTATGATGGAGCGGCGGGCGGTGTGGGTTCGATTTCCGGGTCAAATGTTTGCATGATCAGTAGATATTTGATCGGTTTGATAACCACGACACAGGGAATCCTAGTGTGGAGTCAGAACTATGTATTTGTGTATTGGTGTTTATTTAAATTTCATAGCAAAAGCACTCTCGTAGAAATTACTGCTGTAATTCCCCGGACGAACTTCATTAAGGAGCTCTAAGTACTGTTTAGTGAATTTATCATTTGCGCAAAGAGCGGCATGCAATGCAAGAAGCGACGCGGCGGAGATTCTCGGAACGAGTTGAAACATAGTCGGTGTACCGTGCATGAAAATTCATATTTTACTTTATAAAGCATCGAATTCACGATAGTTTTTGGAATATAACAAATACTTTATACTTCTTCGTGTCGTGGTACCACGGTACTCGAAGTTGCTGATACCCGCGACACAGAGCTAGTGTGGGGTCTAGGCTATGTATGTGTTCTGTGTCTGTTGGGTGTAAAAAAAACACCTTTATTTATCCACAGGTTATGGCTGTTCACCCGTAATGTCTCAGGGTCGGCAATGCCAAAGGTATTACCTCTGGAGTTGCAAGCGTCCATAGGTTATGTAAACCGCTAACCAACAGCAAACCGCGGTTACCATAACCTATGGACTTGTTTGCCACTTTAGATGTAAAACATAATTTGACATTATTTTTCAAAAATGACTTCCTCACGTGCTTACGTTATTTTGTACAATCGGGATGACAATCTATAGAATTAAAAAAAAGTAAAATAGCCCACAAAAAATGTTTCGGCTAGTCGTGATTCCATAACATGATGAGGTTTTTTAAGTTTTACGGGAAAAGTTGCAATCGCTTAGGAATAAAACTTTTATGGGACCTCTTCGTGATTATTCTCTATACAACAACAAAATAATCGTTAAAATCGGTTAACAAAACAAAAACAGAAAACAAACGCGCTCACGACTGTCTTCCCCATGGTGGACATCCTCAGATAAATACTCAGTGAGTAGATCTTTTGAGGATACCAAGTAGGGGGTAGTCAGAGGCACGTCCAAACATTACATTTGCTACATGCCCGCGTTTTGCAAGTAGTAAGCATTCCACGTGACAGGTTGCAAGCCCATCGCCGCTTTTTGGAACACTAACTGTTGGCACATGCCTTCGAATTTTTGGTTCTAGGGCATGCCGGTTTCCTCACGATGTTTTCCTTCACCGTTTTGAGCACGTGACAAAGATATCAAGACACAAACCTCATTCTTTTGAAATCGGTTAAAACCCATTGTATCGCAAAATGATGACGTGAATTCGTCTAGCTCTCACAGCGAGTGTATCCTCCAAACCGTATAAGAATGAGATTTAGGCGCGTGCCGTTTTTGCATAGCGCTGACTGGAATATGTAATTGCTCTGGCATAGCTCGGAACCCATGGGAAGTGGCGCTTGTTCTTATGCGAGTTTCCTTCACACGTTACGAAGTGAACCCTAAAATAACACTATTTGGGGTTGGCTTCACTAAACGCACATTTCGCAAGATGTTTATAAAGGCTTGCGCAAATTGGTGCGGTCTTGGCGACGCGTGGCTGAGATTTGTGACGCAGAAGTTTGCGGGTTCGATTCCCGCCGCGGTACAAATGTTTGTATCTGCGAATATTTGTCTCGGGTTGGGGTTTTTTCTATGTATAATATGTATGTATTTACAAAAAAAAAATATAAAAATTCTCAAATAATTAATATTTTTTTAATGTTTGTCTAAAGGAGGTAAAATCCGAAACTACTCATTTATTATTAAAAAAAAAACTTCATGAATATTTAGAATGGACCTTCAGGGTGGGGAAAGTGTTATTCCGTTAAAAAAAGTTTTTTTGTGACAACCAATTTTGCAAGTCGACGTGAAAATGGACCAGCGAATGTTTTTCTTAAAAACACTGCCTACATTAAGAAGTACTTTTCATCGGCTACTTTTTATCCGGGTACCACAGGGGCGAAGCCGTGGACAGTAGCTAGTTACTCATAAATAGCATAGTTTGTTAATGAGGTTAAGGACCTTAATAACGAATTACTAGTTATTAAGTTATTAACATTATAGAGATCTGGAGATTACTAGAAAATATCATCATAGACATATTTTTTAATTTATTTTTATAAGGAAATAAGAAGACAGTTATATGTGAAAAAGAGACGGCTTCTAAAATTTACCTGACTGATTTATGAAAAGGGTTAAATTTGATAATCACGTTGGTTTTATGTATAATACTGTTTAAGTGACATTGTATCGTAAAAACAACAAATTTACTTTATTTATTTATGAAATATTACTACAATATACAATTATTATACAATCACATCATCACATCAAATCTGTAAAAACTTTGACCCTTTCTGTAGCTTTTCATTTTACTATGTGACTGTACTTTCGGCACTTGTCTTGACTCGACGTTAAGGGAATGAAAGCGAGGAAGAACTCATTAATCGACATTGAGGTAATAAAAATGTGGTGACTCTCACCGCTCCACGTAGAGAGACTCCACGTAAAGGGAATAATTCAATGATTGTGCATCATATAACTTTTGAAACTATCATGATCACATAATTTTAACTAAAAAACGGGATATTTACCATGAATTGTAATTTGAATGTTTCCAGATATTATGTACAGTTGTACCATGATCACGGGAGGAACTAAACTCATAAATCATGGTAAATATCCCGTTTTTTAATAAAATTTAGATTGTGCATCCTCAATAAAAAACATTAGTTTATAAAGTTAATTAAGTATATGTTCATTGACTTTTTTGTTTATTTAGTTTGTTTCTACGCTTATTAAGTTTTTTTTTTATGAAAGGTCCCCTATATATTATCACAATAGACAAACCTTTCCCATCGAAGATAGATTACATCACGAAATATGGACATTCAACATCTATGAAATAGCAGAATTTGACGTCTGTCAAATTGTTTTTTTTTTTATTCTTTATTGTAAACATAGACAAAAAACTTACTTAAAGGACATGTACAAAGGCGAGCTTAACCCTAACAAGAGTTTTCTTCCAGCAAACCTTTCAGGTTAAGGACAGGTGAAAAATAAAGGTCTTTTTGTTTATGAAATGCAAAAGGTTGAATTGAGCCCTCATCTTGATTAGGAAAAAGCAGACAAATAAACAGAGATACAGTGTAGCACGGTTTAATCATACAGAAGAACATGTTCATACGATTAACCTCGCACAATGTTCTGCGCTGAACTGTGGCAATAATGCTGAACTGAACGAGACAGCTGGAAAAATAAATACAGTTGGAATTTATAATCAAAATGCTGAGGCAAAGAAACGAAGGGGGCGTTAGGGAAAATCTTACTCCGTTCTACTGATGTATTCGATGTTACAGTGAATCTAATAGGAATAAACGTGAATTTAACATAAACAATTAAAAAAAAAAACACGCTCACGACTGTCTTCCCCATGGTGGACATCCTCAGATACATACTCAGTGAGTAGATCTTTGAGGATACCAAGTAGGAGGTAGTCATCAGAGGCATTACATACATTTGGTACATGCCCGCGTTTTGCAAGTTAGCATTCCACGTGACAGGTTGCAAGCCCATCGCCGCTTATTGGAACACTAACTGATATTTCAAGTGTTTGGTTCTGTGCATGCCGGTTTTCTCACGATGTTTTCCTACACTGTTTTGAGCAATTATTAAAAACATATAAATGATCACGTTCGAACCCACGACCTCAGGGTCGGAAGTTGAGGTACCGCCCACTAGGCGGTAAAACAACGCGGCCTACAAGAAAACTGGGAAGTCGTGGCCCAAGATCGTTCGTCATGTTATTCTTAGGGTAGGCATATGGACTTCTGCAGACTCGTGATGATGATGACATTCTGTGGATTTGTTTATCAACAATCTTGTAGTGCACGTGATTGTACCCAGTTTTCAGATATTTCGTGAGTTGCAGTTTGTACGGTCAAAACTTTTTTCATCACAAACTTTTGTGTATAATAGTGAAATTCAGCTGAAAAATTCACTATTTTTTGCCCTGAGAGTACTTTTAGTGCCCCTTCGAGGCAAATTTGAGGTTAGGGGTGGATGAAGTTTTTTGGCAAACGTTCATAACTGTTTATCTATTTATAAAATCTAGCTGCAATATCCAAGGCTTTTAATTTGCACTCTTGTCGTTATATACTCTAATAATATTATAGAGGTAAAGTTTGTAAGTTTTTATATAGGAAGTGAAAACACATTCGTTTTAAAAAAATTACCAACATTTAAATTAGACCTATGTTCACAGGCTGTAAATTATGATACCCAATGAAAGAGCTCTTCGTGCAGACTAAATTTTCAACGTAAGTCGATGAAAAAACGGTCGAGCGAATACATTTCTTACGAACGCTGCCCTTACTTCTTGAATGGGGAGTGTGGATCTTTAAGGCTGGATTCTAGCAAATTTTATGAAAAAATACCACCCGTAAGGAAAGGGGTAAATATCATATTGGATTTTTGATCAACTTCCCGTTATTCAGATTCAGATTTGTTTATTTGTGGAATATGGGTTACGGTGTATGGTAACAGATATAATAGTTACAGCTATGCCCAGCATACAATCATGCAAAATTAATAAATGTTAAGTTGTTACAGAATGCATATAAAAAAAATTTGAAAATTATTGAATTAAGTATTTGTAATTAAATTTAGAAAAAAGAAAATTATAATTACACTATCTTCTGCCACGGCTTCGCCCGTGTGGTACCCGGATAAAAAGTAGCCAATGTGTTATTCTGATGAATAGGCTATATTACTGTAAAGTTTCATCAAAATCCGTTCAGTAGTTTTTGCGTGAAAGAGTAACAAACATCCATCCTTTCACGTTTATAATATTATAGTAGGATAGGATTAGTAATGAATAAAAAAAAAGTCTAATTTGAAGTCAGTTTTTATATATCCTGAAAAAAAAAATACAGTAATCTTCAACTAACCTTGCCGTGATGCGTGGTATTATCATGGTGGGTCTCAGTCAAGTCAGGATCTTCGGTAGATACGTCATGTCCATGTCTGTGCAACACTGCTTGTTTTATCTGCAACAAAAACATACACTGTTTTAGTATTTATAAAAAATAAACTAATTATGAACCTCTACCTCTAGCCCAGTAGCTCGACCGTCTTTTCCTCAACATACGTTGCAAAATTGGACTCCACGAAAAGCTCTTTTAAATATTTAAACTGGAAAACTGGATTTTTTTTTGATGCAAGAATTTTTGGACTCGGATGTGTCGTTTCGGTGATTACCTCCTACATACAAAAGTATAGATTAATCATAAGTTAATTTCACCTATGAAAGAAAACAATGACAGGAAACAGGCAATCCCTTGAACCAAAATCCGAAAGCATGCGCCATTGGTTGGTCTTTCAATAAACGGCGAATTGGTAATCTGTCACGTGGAATGAATACTTCTTAGTAAAATGCGGGCATGCACCCAAATGTTATATTTGGAGTTACCTCTTACTACCCCCAACTTGGTAATCAAACTGATCTGCGTACTGTATATTTATCGGAGCATGTCTATATTGGAGAATAAGGGGTTTTCATGGCCACCTTGAATCAAGCTTTCAGTAATTAAAACAAATGGCGCTGCTCTCAGAAGTGGAAAATGAAATCATTCTTGACTTTAACAAGCAAGCACCATAAACAACAACCCTCGAACCTTACGGTAATTTCAACGTCAGTGCCATCTATCACCCCAGTTTTGTATCTTAAATGAAAAACCCTCATTATCAATGCGGAACGAGTCGAAACAGTCGTCGCCATTACCAATACCTAGTGAGATACGTGAACATTTTTGTATTTACCCGCCGCATAAGGAGCTCGTAAATGCTAGTGCCATAAGAGTCTCGTTAGTTATTTGTTATTCTGTTAGCATTTAGCAAAAATGGAATATCATTTTGTAACTTATTTTTTTGAAATCGATTTTTATGTATAAGCGGCGATGGGCTGGCAACCTGTCATGTGGAATACTATCTTGTGAAACGAGGGTAGATATATGTCATATGTAATGTGTGGACGTCTGTCAACCCCCCGCTTGGTATCCTCAAAGATCTACGGATTTATGTATCTGAGGATGTCCATCTAAGGAATACAGCCATAAGCGTGTTGTTAGTACGATTTTTTATTCTTTTTTAATTTTTTATTCAATTATGGTTCAATAATAAAAAAAAGTCAAAGTCAAAAGGTTTTTATTCCTTGAAATCACAAGGCTTATGTAGAAACGTCCGCTTAAAAAGTACGTGATTTTAAAATGTTAATTCACGTCATTTTATGAAAGAACTTCGAATGTATTTATACATTATTTTAATTATAGGTACTTATTTATTATATTAATGAGCTGAGTTTTCACCCGCGATAACAAAAACCCAGATAGTTCTTAAATATGTACTCGAACAAATATCAGCAGATCATGCAATCACCAAAACATCTACCCTGTTTAAAAACAACGGACAATTTCCTACAAGTTCAGTAAATTCAGTCTATTGGTATCAGCTGAAATCATCTTATCTCTCGAATCACACGGTCGGGTGGGCAGCTTCCGATACATTAACCCAGTGCTGGGCCACTGGGACAGCTACGACTTACTTTTATAAAATTCTAGAACATTCCAAGCTGGTTTTAAAATACTTTCAAAATGGAGGAAATTATCAATCCTAAATGATCAATCAAGTTCTAAATACATATTATGTCGTACCTACCTACTTAATAATTAGGTAAATAAATCAAGTCTATGCTGAAATCAGTTGTTGAAGTTGAAAAGTATATGTGCCACCAAGTAGGTATCTATCAAAGCTTTTTCATTCGTTTTTAATAGATATATATCTAGTTCACTGATAATGCTGATGATAAGGTTAAAAAAAAAACAACTGCCATTTTGTAAAAGAACAATACTCTACATTTGTATCATTAAAACAACCTTTACAATAGGTATAACAATGGCGCCTGATAGAAAACAGAGCAATATTATTGTTTCATTGCTACGTGATCCACAATAGGCGCTAAGAGGCTCGCTACAAATAACCAACGTAGTCCGTCTACTATATTATTTTCTCGATAACTTTACTTCACTATACAATAACATTGTTACTGGTAACCGATACAGATTGTAATTTATTTTCGGATGCAGTGAATAATCATATTTTTATTTGTATCGTATTTGAATTTATTTTTGACATCTTACTAGTTTTTTATATAATTTGATTTTTGACAATGTGCATGTGTTGAATATTCTGTTGCATATCGAGTAAGTATTAGAAAAGTATTTTATTTAACAGTCTAAAGAGGGTCTTTATTTATACAACACTAAAACTACATACTCTTAAAACAAAATATAATAATAGTTAATTTGCCAGCTTTTTGGGTAACACGCATGCGGTCGGTGATTTAACCTCTGTTATAAAGTCCTATCACTACAAATAGAAAACAGTCTTCTTTTCCGAAAATTCTGTGCTATCTGTCCAATAGGCGGCTATGGGCGAGGATGCATAACTTGGGCATGTGCCAAACAGAATATATATGAACTATCATATCAAAAGGGTGGCGACATTTCCTCGTTGAATTTTCTGATTGTAATGTTTTTTTAAAATTATTGAACGTAAAAAAAAAACGAATTAGTTGTGTGATAATTATCCAAATTGCTTGATACTCTTTCGGAACAACTTTCTGCAGATATTTGTTTTGGGTCAGGGTTTTGTGGTACCACGGTACTCCTAGTTCCCGATATCCACGGCACAGGGAATTTTAGTTTAAGGTAAGGACTATTTTTCTATTATTAAAAAAACTGTTAAATACGTCGTTAATCCTATTCTATCTTATCCTATCCTACTAATCCTACTACTATTATAAATGCGAAAGTTTGTGAGGATGGGTGATTGTTACTCTTTCACGCAAAAACTACTGAACAGATTTTGATGAAAGTTTATAGTAATATAGCATATATATCAGAATAACACATAGGCTATTTTTATCCGGGTACCACGCGGGTGAAGCCATGGGCCGAAGCTAGTATATCCTAAAATGATATTGACCAAACCTTATAAAATACTCATTGTATTTAAATTTTATACTTATATAGTAAACGAAACTTGATGAGCGTGCAAATATCGAATACAAAGTAACATAGTAGACGGACTATATTTACGAAGGTACTTTCAACATAAGTAGCTTGATTGATGAATCAAGCGCTATTGTTATTATTGGTGAAATAATGTTTTGTTCCAACCATTTGAAATGATAAATGAATAGGTAGAGTAGGTAACTATATAAGATCCGTCCAATTTTGTGCTGAGTGGGTGAATTACGGTTTGAAAATTAGTAATTAGAGTAACAATTCAACCTAATGGATCTGCCGGGCCTTAGTACAATACTATCACGTATTCTATTCTACTATTCTATTCTATTCTATTCTAGGTACTCATCGTTCCTAAAACACACGAGACAGGGAATCCTATCGTGGGTCAGGCATATGTTTACACAAGGAGTTGTGGTTGGGTGTTTATTCAAAATAACATTGAATTATTCAAAATAAAATGTTGAAATCTATGATTGTTTTAAATTATTTAAATTCTAAAAATAACTGCCATATTGACCTAGTAAGTGGTATCATAACTTCCGATCTGAAGGTCAATGGCCCCCGTCTCAGCATAATATGCTGCAACAAAAGATAGGTAGGTAATAAAAATATGATAGCCTTTGAATATCACAAGCAAGCAACCTCATTTCTAACAATTGTCATAGAAACAAGCGGTTACCATAACTACTAAAATTGTTTGATCCATTTGTCAAACTACAAACACAAAAAGCAGAGAGCTACGCTTTTGGCAAAAATGGTGATTCTCCACGTAAAGAGAGGCGACGAATCGCAGTTCCTCTTCGAGACGGATGTAGAGAAACCGGTGGATGAAGTGGTGAAGGACATCACCGCCATTTTCAACGGTTGCTTGAAAGTTACTAGGATCTGTTACGAGATGGAGGAACTGCAGAAACATGGCACGTTTCTGCCGCTGGAGATGCAGGGGCTGACGGATGAGCAGGTAATATCAACATATGACGGACTTTCCTCTTCCCACGGCTTCGTCGCGTGGTACCCGGACCAAAAAATTGCCTGGAAGATATCGCTTTTAAGCGATGAGACCGCCCATAGCATCAATAATTATATTATGTTATCGTTTATTTTGTTTATTTCGTAAGTTAATTAAAGTATTTTCATTCAAAAGAAACTATGTGATCTAATACTAATAAAATTCATCCAAATCGGTCTAGCCTTTACGGAATGTTTAAGCATTAACACGTTAGCTGCGGCACCAATTTTTGCATACTTTCCGTTCCTGCGGCACGAGGTATAATCGGCCCGTACCGTGACCAGACGTTAGGGCGACACGCGGTCTATTAGACCCCACCTCCTTTTACAGACTAAAATCCATTTTCTGGCGCGAAATCAAAGATAAATGAGAATTTTGGTCCTTATTGATATAGACAGTGAATTGATGAACCCTAATCCACCGTCGCCCCGGGATCTGATGGCTAGTTTAGGAATTATAAGCAAAACAAAATATGGGATCTTATACACCTCGTAACGCACTGAAATAGGGCAAATTTTCGCTGCGATTAGTGATGGGAAAAATAATATCGACGTTTTTAAACTGTCTTAACTACGCAACGACTTGACCGATTTTGATCAATTATATCTCATTAGATCGTTTTAAGGGCAAAACCTGGCAAAACAACACAAAGCTATCAAAGGATACATTTTTTTTAAATAATCTAAATTGTGCTTGAAGGCGCCATAAAGAAAAAAAAACCGGCCAAGTGCGAGTCGACCTCGCGCACGAAGCGTTCCATTCTATACCATTAAGAGGCACCTATTACAGACTTATTATTGGAAAATAATGGATTACGGTTTATGCATAAGGTTTATCTTTCTATTTGTATATGAAAATCTTAATGCGGTTCACAGAATAGAAAAAAAAGGCAACCAGAAGTAGAAAAGAAACTGTCCTATTTATTCTGCCTCGGGCTTTAAAAATACAATTATTAGAACTTGAATTAACATTAAAAAATCAGTATCAATATACTTTTTTATAAAAATCTCAATATATATGTTGTACTTATTGTTGTACGTGCTCTCCAATCGACGTGATGCACAACACTGGTCGCGGGAAGCTCGCGTTGAGTGCGGTACGAGGTCAGGGGGGATATGGGACGTTTTAGCCTCGTTCCGCACTGCATTAAAATTATATTAATTCAGTGCGGCACGAGGCCTAAGACATCCGGTACCAAGGTAGGTACACCACCGAGTCCGGAACCATTAGTGATCTCAAATATATATTTATCTCTTTCCTACACTGGACCAAACCAAAGCTATGCCATTCGCACGACAGAGAAATTCACTTTTTTGCTTGCCGCACCACAGGGAAGTTGCATCAGGGGTGATTTAGGCCTCGCTTCGCACTTAACGTGTTAAACAACCAAAATACATAGATTCCACTCCATCCCAAGGTTGTCTGGAAAATATAACTTTTAAGCGATAAGACCGCCCTTGTAGGTACTAAAAGCTATATTTAGTTTTTGTTTATTCGTTATCTTGTAATGTACTATAAATTATTTTCATGTACATATATTCATTCTAAAATCTTAAACATCCATACACTTATACATTTATATTAGTAGGAAGCAGGATAACAGATTTAAGATTTCACGTCATGGCAATCCATTTTAAGATGCCTATTCAATAGACAGGTATATTTAGTAACAGATTCTCTCTCTCTCTCTCATCTACATTGCCTCGTTATCCAATCACTCCACATGCCGTTGTGGAGCGTCGAACTGAAAGTCAGATTAATAATTCACCTATCTTCAGATAAGCCCGCCATGCAATAATCTCACACTGTTAACCTTACGACTGCAGGGATTTCAGAGAAAATAGGAAAACGGGGTCGCGTTACGTTCCATCGGTGTAAGCACCAACTGACTAAGTTTCGATTCTTGAACTGTTTTTAGGGAATGTGACCCTAAAGCACGGTGGTACGGTTAGTGTAGTTGTTTTGTGAACATGGACTTTGCTGGATCTGAAGATGAAATGAGGGTAGTTTTAGTTATGACTACTGCCTATGTTTCTCGACGATAGCCGATTCCCGTGGCCATGGGGTGACTGGAGTATACGGATACTCCAGTCACCCCATGGCCACGGGCGGTGTAACCACAGTCGAAATCCCAGGAAAATAATAAAAATTGTAAATTCATTGACAGCCCCTACAAAACTTATAATAATAGGAAGCTGGGCGAGCATTGCAAGCGCGAAATTTTTAAGGGGTGCGTCCAATATGCCACCCCAATTCCCGATCAAAGCAAACTAGTCTACTATTGTAACTTAAAAATACCAATAGTCATTTTGAGGAATTTATCATACATTTTCAGATCAAAGAGCTAAAACTGGAAGACCCGTGGGAAAAACGCTGTGCTCCCCAAGGGGCAGTTTTTGCAAAGGATGACATGGGTCGGCGCTGCGGCTGGGCACCGCCCCCGAATCTTCAGGAGGTGCTAAAGAAAGCTGCTGAGGCTGCTAAGGAATTCGTGAGCAAGAAGCATGTAAGACCTTCAAGTCTTCTTTCTAAACTCATCATTATTAACGTCCTATGGAGAAACAAGCTTCTATCAAAATGTGCTATATTTTGTATATATTATGAGCTTTATACATAAACTTAAGACCACGCCGTGAGCTATGCAGAGAGAGCTGTGCTCGGATTACATTCATACATACAAACACGCCTGCTTCCCGGAGGATATGTAGAGACCAAGGGTCTCCATTTGCTACGATCCTAGCATAGGATATATTTTTTTTATTTGTATACTGTACTCGGCCTTTCTCCAGAACGTATTCAACTTTCTTCAGACTTGCTCGGATTTTCACGTGATAAAATACAAAATGAGGATATCCATAGAAAAACTAAAATTATCGATATTATCTTAAAAAATAGGAAGCTGAAGTGGCAATAGGCAGGCCTTTTAGCTTTTATACAGACAATCACAGAAAAACAAAAATCTCAAATGACCAATCTTAACTGGAAGACACAGTGTAAGAACGCTTTAAAGGTTGCGGAAAGTATGTGGATGGAGGTGGCCCAAAACCTTTCTTCATGGCTTTTTTAGGAAATGCCTACGACAGCAGTTTAACTATGCAATTTTTTTTAACTTCGTCTACCTGTGTGTGTTACACCATCTTATAAATAACAAGCGTATTATGGTAGATAATTGCACAACCAGGTGCAATTATCTACCATAATATAGGTAGACACAGTAATGTACAATGTATTCTGGTTGTTCCATGATATTTGGAGAAAGTCAGAAGGTTCAGGTATGAGTGGCGAAGACACAGAAACAAGACTTTCCCACTTTACCTTTGTTCAGGCAAAGCATCAGCAATGCTGCTGGTGTTGTAGATGTTAAAAGACGACGGTATCCAATTACCACCAGGTGGTTTTATCCTCAAATAACATAAGCATGTTAAATACAGGTGGATCTCCGCAAACCTCTAACCCAGAAGGACGTAGCACGAGCATTGGAGGAACTCCTCGGAGCTACAAAGATCGTGTTCCCTGCTGGTCTGCCACCGCATGACCCAGTCCGCATGGAGCTGGACAATGTCGAGGACCTGACTGGCATGCAGGCGGCCAATGAAGTCATAGACCCGTCGAGGGCATGTCTCTGGGCTTGTGGGAAGAAACTGCTGGCTGGTAACCAGCTGAGTGATCACTTGGGTATGTTTATTCCATTTTACGAGTATTGTATTTTGTTCAAAAATCTCGAGGGTTTGCGGTATGTACAGGTGAGAAATTATCAATTCGAAAAAAACCAGTCACTTGGAATTTCCTTTCAATTTGTTATTTTGTACATATCTAGTATTCCATCGAACTGAAATTTTGAAATTGAAACTTTTTTGAAATTTTTCGGAATTTTTTTCCTAATATAAAGGCCACTGAGCTGGCAGGTAGTGTATGGAGAACACGGTTTGTAATGTCACATTACCAATCCCATTTGATTGGTAATGTGAAGATCTTCCTCCGGTCTGATCCATTTCACTAGCTTGCCCGGGTTCCTAGGACCTCAGTTGTTTGTTGGAGTTATAACATATATGCACAGGTTGTGTTGAAACTCCACTTGCGTGAACTGGACACTTCGAGGGCCATCTGTGTATTGAATGTGCTAGCTCGTCGTTAATTCCTCGAGACAAGATCTAATTATGTGTTTTTTTCTTTCGCAGGCAAGAATAATAAATGCAAGGTGACGGTAAAGTTGTGCTCTAATTCGGAAGGCGCCCCGGGAAGGGAACCTGTTATGGACGCAGATGAGCGGAAGCAGCTCATGCTCCATGCTTATAGGTAAGTAGCATTATCAGACCATAACTGTTGTGAGTTCGATTCCCAGTAAGGGACAAATCCCGCTATTTGAATGATCTACAAATATTTGGGAAGGATCTTGATGTTTTTTATATGGTACATACTCTTAGTCCCAACGGGTACCACTAACTAGGAGTACCGGGACCTATAAACATACAGGTCGTCCTAGAAAATATTCAGTAACTAACCCCAAAAGGGGGTTATTCTACATTCAATGTTACAAGACGTATCAAAAAAAATTTAGAGTTGTTAAAAATCAAATGTTTTGGAGAAAAAAAACTAATCAGCTAACACTAACACATGTATAATGTATAAAACATATTTTTATCCAGACTTGGAGCAGGCGCATAGTTCAAAGAACAAATAATTTTGGATATAATAAACGATTACAAAATAATTCATGAAAAATATTTTTTTCATGAATATTTTTTTTTATACACAATAGGCTGTGCAGGAAACTGATATAAGAGGTCGTCGGTAAAACATCTGTTTCCTCCAGCGGGTAGTTTCATTTCTAAGAACACTGACACTCTGCTTAATATGATTTTCTGTCTTCTAGAAAACAAGAGGAATGGAAGAAATTGGAGCAGGATGATGATGACAACTACTTGGACTCGAAGTGGGCCGACGGTCAGACCATGAAGCGGCAGTTCCATGGCCTGAAAGACATCTCGTGGAAACCCACCATCATCAGAAAGTGAAGGGCCCGTTATCTGTATCTCAGATATCGTCCAAAATATGACGTGACTTACAACGTTTTAGTTAAATAGCATAAATCTCGTGCAACAGCTGACGTGACCACTAGCAATGTTTTAGTTAAAACGGATAAACCTCGTCCGGATGATGTCGAACGAGATTTTCTGAGGATCCACTCTTGCCATTTTATTCTTCTCTAAGCTACATGTAGGGATGACATAAAACCTCTGCTTATTTTAGGCATAGGTTTAAAAATATTATATTTTATGGTTTTAAATGATTGCACTTAGTTTTAATATTGTAACTATGGTTTGCTGAAAGTTAATAAAATAAAATAAATTATGCCATTATCTTCCGTGTTGTTTTTTGACATATGAAACCATAATAGTAATGAATATAATTATTTTTTTTTCTAAAAAACGTGATACATACGAGAACCATGATTTGTGAGTTTGAATGTTTTTTTGATATTTCGACAATGTTCCTTGTCATGAGAGGAACTGAAGTCCTTGCGGGTGGATGTTGGTGGCAGACGAATCGATCTACCCTCATTCCCCTTTTTTATGCGAATGATACCACTACTATGAAACTGCAGAACCATGAATTGTATATTCCAAAAGTACCCCAATAAACAATGGAAATATCGGGAAACATTAAAACTCAGAAGTTATGGTTTAAATTACGGTTTTAAGTAAAAAATATGTTCCTGTTGTTTGTTTTAAATTACAGTGAGTTCCTCGCGGAACAATCAGTATGCACAACTAGTTGTGTCATCGGAACACCTGCCCAAATATTAGTTCCGTTACACACGACATTGTACGACTGAAAGATCCTTCCTGGATAGAACCGAATCGAATTGTTAGATTTTTTTATGACTTAGAAAGGGTGATGTCATATGGAAAATTGTATTAAAGGAACACTTCTAAACTAGTTCTGCCAAGTTGTGTCTAACGGAACTAATAATTGGGATGGCACAACAAGTTGTGCATATTGATTGGTCCGTGAGGAACCCCTGCTAAGTTACATTTAAGATACTCGGAATTAAACTAATAAAATGCGAGATTATGTAAATGCAGGGGTTGTATATATTTAAAATATAAAAGCTAGATCCTACATAATACAATAATTATTTAAGAGTGCTAAAACACTTTTCCGAATTAGGTATAAGGCCTTCATCTATCAAATTGCTATTTTGTATGGGTAAATATAATCAGATTGGGCATCAGGAGGTTTAGAAATCCCATGATATATGCACCAGAATCTATCTACCATTTGATTCAATGTTGCAATATTGTTTTGACATTCAAATTTATAGCCTAAAATCTCGGTTGTAGTTTGAGACGGATCCACTTTCAATTCGTTGCTATGAATTTTAGTCTCCGGGCGTTCTAGAACGATATCAATAGAACACTGTTTCGTTGGTGTTGTTAGGTCCATACACGTTGTCAATATTGTTTGCCGGTTGAAACGCATTGTTTTCACGTCGAAACTCGTACTAGAAAATAACGCGACATTTCTAAAGTCCCGGTGAAACTGATCTAAGGAAAATAAGTGATGGCTGTCAAAGTTTACGTAAATGTAAAAAGGGAATAACCACTAGGTTTTCGAGTCCATGGTTGTAAATATAATGAATTGGAGGTTACTGCATTATGCATAATGGTAAAAAATTATACCCCAAAATACTAATGAGTAACACATTTTTAAAATATAATGAAGGTATTCATTAAAAGTATTTATTTGTATTCATAATAACAAATGATATAGTTAACTGAAGTATTTAAGAACAGCAGATATTTCAGTTTATACTAGACTGTTCGACAGAGCGGCAAATTCATAGGTAAAGACCTTTTTTTATAACTTCACTTAAACTTTGAAGACTGCTTAATATAATAATAGTGTAATTAGGCCACTTAGTTCTTATTAGGCTCAAGTCTTGCTCGTGAAAGGTAGAGTAAAGGTGCATTTAGCTACTTATTGCTAACTAGCTTCTCCCTACGACTTTTCTCGCGAATTACGTAGATAAAAAGGCGGGATGACGTCCTCTGTGGCACAGTGGGCTAAGGCCCGCCTGAGACGCAGAAGGATGCGGGTTCGATTCCTGTCGCGGTATAAATATTTGCTCCTGCAAATATTTGTCTCTGGTCTAGTTGTTTTCTTTATAAAATGAGTATGTATTTACAAAAAATATATATATTAAGTAGTATATCAGTCATGTAGTTCCCATAACACAAGCTCATCTTAGTTTGGGACTAAATGATGTGTGAAATTGTCCAGCATTTTTTTTTAAAAGAAGCCAAGGTGTGTGTTATTCTACACGAGCTGTAATTTTAATCCTACTAAATATTGTCCTATCCTATCATCCTATCCTATTAATAAAATAAACGTGAAAGTTTGTGAGGGTGGATGTTTGTTACTCTTTCACGCAAAAACGTGTGGAAATAAAGCTTTTTTATTTAATTATGTGTGCTATAAATAGTTTGTTTCTCTAACAGACTTCAGTGTACATTAAGTAAGACCTATCCAATAGATTTCATTCAATTCATATTCACACAAAAACATTCTACGTCGATATCTATGAAGTTACACACCCTGTAGTAGTGAATAGAGACCCTGCTCAATGCCTTTTCATATTATACAACAATAGTCCTTTATTGGCATGTGTCACTCTGCAATAATAGACATTGATGTGTTTATTTTTAAAATTATAAATGTCTGCCGTCTTACCATCAAGTTTAATGAGACTTAATTACGGCAACAATGTTGAATCCCGCTTTGCGATTGGCATGATAACGCCATAGCGTCCTATCTTTGCTTAAATTAAAACGAGATGAGACTTGATGGTTAGGCCCCAGGAAGGTAACGTGATGTCTACAGCACAAGTCTCGTGCTTAGTGTATATGTCGTAGCCAAAACGTATAATTCGCTCTTTTACAGAACGCCTAGCCGCTTTACAAAACATTGCTGTTTTCTAATGCGGCGTATTGACGAAGGACTGCCAATGTTTAACCATTTTGTAAACAGATGAGAATAAGTAGGTTAGGTTGTTAGTTTTTTGTAACTTAAAATTTATGCGAAATCAGTCAGTCATAACTCTTTTACTATATTTATAATGGACTTACAGGGGCATAGGCTATTATCCAGTTAAAATAAAAGTGCTTTTCGTGGAGGCCAATTTTGCAACGTACGTCGACGAGTAAACGGTCGAGCGAATGCGTTTCTTACGAACGCTTTTTATCGGCTACCTTTTTGTCCGGTTACCACGCGGGCGAAGCCATGGACAGTAGCTAGTGTGTAATAAAGAATAAAATAATAACAAAGGAAACGAAATGAGGTCTCATCATAATCTGTTCAACCGCCGCGTCGTTTATACAAACATCTATAGCAGGATTGACTTATTGGTTTGGTAAGCGAGTCTAATCCCGTGGTTTCAAATCAAACTGAAGCATTTCATAAATGCATTTTGCATTCTCGCAGTCGCAACTTCGCGGACCGCAGACAGCCAGCTTCACTCTAGTTATTGTTATCTCATTGATTGAATTCAGATCCTTTGTTACTTAACCCGGGTTTCAACTTAGTAGTTCTATATCGATGACGTCATGTTTCTTTAGATCTTTAATATGTTTCACTTCACACAAACAAACAATGTAATCAAATTTTGGAAATCAATTTTTACATACTTCTAATTGTTGTATCGAAATGAAACTTTGAATGTATAATGTAGTTCGGAAGACAATACTATAATTTGGTATCTTGGAGCTGATTTGAAGATGGAGCCAGGTGTATAGTGGAACTCTTTTTCATATTTTTTTGTACGTGATAAAAGCGTGTTTTTTTGCATCCTTGGCATTCTCAAATATCTTTACACTGATCTGTTTGTTTTGTTTTTTTAAATGTTAGTTTAAAAAAATGAGAAACATCTACCTATCTATAGCTATCATTTCAAACACTATATAGATATGTAAACTGCTGGGTGTCTAGACAAATACCTCACGCTTAGTTTTCATTTCACGCTTACGCAAAAATAAAACTAGGCAAAAAACGTGACGTCTCAAAAGCATGCTATTTCCATACAATTCAACCTTTCCGTAGGCGTTAACGCCAACAGAAAGTTGTTATTGCCTAGAGGCTCAGATCACTACCAGACGGAAGCGTTCCTAAAATGTATTCAAAGTACCTGTTCACAATAAAATAGCGCTTTTCATAACCGTTACTCAGCGGTACTTTACCGGAGTCATTACCAACTACTGATACCTGTAAACCACCTGAAACAACCGCGGAGTTCCGGTAACGTTGGCAGAAAAAGCTTCAAACTACATTTAAATAGTCATAACTAACTTAGGTAACTTTAATTTTATACTTTTAAATCGGGATATTACAATGATTAGTGAGTTTGAATATATCTCGGTATAACATGTAACATGATCGCGGGAACTAGAGTCTGGCTAACGAAAGTAGGCACTCAAATTATATGCAAACTTTTTACATGGCAATGTTATTACGTATGTCAACGTCAGTTTGTCAAAACAATAGTGCAAGATGGCGGTTGTCGGTGATTTAGTGTAGTTATGTGGAGATCTTGTTTTATAATTTACGAGGTCAAATAAAACGATTAAAAGCAGAATGTGGGATTATGTAGATTTGCATGATCACCAAGTTTTAAGACGTTGAAAATAAATACAAAAAAAATTAAGAGAATTACGGAATCTAATTTAGAAAACAATGTGGGAAACAGTGATACCGGTGACTCTGGTGAATCTTCATTGATTCACATTTTGACTATCGTGACTAAACTAAATAAATAATATTTAATATTTTAATGTATTATAGCTATTTTATATAGATTTCTCCGTAATATGTACAATAAGCACTAGCCATTTCAATATTACAAATTAGTATTTAATGAATAATTAAAACATTTTGATAATATTAAAAAAACATAAGTATCAAAACTGGTTCATCCAGGAATTTCATTCTAACTTTGGGGCTGCCATGCTGATGCCATTTGAGGATTAAATTTAACCGCGCTTTTTCTATCTCTACTTTAATTTGCCAGACTTTATAGTCTTTGCATTAGAGGCAGACGAATCGATCTAACCTCATTCTCATAAGAATGTCTAATAAAAGATTATTGCCATCAAATTATGGTAAATCTCATTTAAAGTTAAAATCATGCTCATAACCATGCTAGACAAAAACAAACAAAACAAATACGCTCACGACTGTCTTCCTCATGGTGGACAGCCTCAGATACAAATCAGTGAGTAGATGTTTAAGGATACCAAGTAGGGGATAGTCAGAGGCACGTCCAAACATTACATTTGGTACATGCCCGCAGTTTGCAAGAAGTACCATGATAGTTTGACTTATCAGATAACTTTGAGCCTTTTCCTTAACCTATTAAAATAAATATGGGCTTAATTGGTAGGAGTTTATAACTATGGGGTAAAAACAGCATTAGACATTGGAATGATTTCATAAAGCTATGTATTCACTAGGCAACTTTTGAGGCGCAACACGTGACACTTAAACGTATGCAGTGCGCAACGTTGCCAGATGTCACGTGTCTTGTTGTTTGTCTTCACCGTTCAACAGTACAAAACAGTGAAATAGGTACCTATTCGATAAATGACGAAATCGATTCGATATACCGATTACATCTTCATGGTAGTGGTGGATGGAGGGAGACCAAGATCAGGACTTCTTCAGACTGTTCACGATAATGATGATGACAAAAACTTACAGCATTGCGACAATATGATCCCCCGAAAATATTGTATATCCCCGAAAATTACCTTACATATTACCATTCAATGCTATTTTTGCGAACCCTACCCCATCAATATTCATCGTGTCAGCAGTAGATTTATTAGCAGGAGTCATATCATTACGCCCTGTAGGGGGTAGGCAGGTAATTTTGTATGTTTTTCCACCTTCGGATTATCTCGATACGTGTTTAATGATGATTGAACGGAATTGGCAAATGGATGCGACGTGACGTGGAGGTTTTTGGACTGAAAGGTCGGATTAGAAAGAAATGCTTAGTACTGAGTTAAGCCTTCTCTCGGCTGTCGATGAAAAACGGTCCGCAGGCATCTTCAGGGCCACCATACCAAGATCATGGTCAGACCAGGCAAGGAAAGAAAGAAAATAAGTACATATGTTTTCTCGACTTCTGTATCGCATTGGGCGAAGGCCCGCCTCAGATGCAGATGGTTGCGGTTTGATTCCTGCTACGGGACAAACGTTTGTATGATCTGCAAATTATTTGTTTCTGGTCTGGGTATTTTAAATGTTTAATATGTATATGTATTTACAATATATATATATATATATATTGTAAATTATTTAATTTTGTAAACACATTACACAAAGAATAAAAAAATAATATAGTAACCCAGTCCGGGTTACTATATTATCATATTACTTAATAATCTCAGTAGCTGAACCGAATTGGCTGAATTTTTTTGGCTGAAAACCATACTAATGATGAAAAGACGACATGTACATTTTTTTCCATGAAAACATAAAATCCGACTACTAATAACGGGAAGTTCATGAGGAGACCAATATTAAATTTTATCCCTTATTTTTTCACCTTCTAAGGTGATATTTCTCATAAAATTTACATTAATCTAACTTTGCAGTATATATTAATCGCATAACATATACAGACGAATTGAGATACACACCCTTTTTTAAAAAACTTACTTCAGCAAGTTAGAAATGTGTGACAGATGCCACGATTTAGTCAATCATTCATATTTGGTGCAGTGTGTGCAAATCGTAAAATAGTTTCGACGTAAAATTGAAATCACTGCGGTCGAGATCAAGAATAATTATATCGGGGTAAGTGCGGGCGCGTGGTTACACGGACGTGCCAAAAGGAAGGCGCGTTTAGACTGGGCAGTTACTCTCGTAAAAAACTTTCTCGAATTATACATTTGTTAACTTTCAGTCTATGATTCGATTAAAAAACTAAAAAAACTAAACTATATTTATAACCAAATACTTGGTTATAAATATAAAAGTACTAAGTTACTTTAAAATCAAATAATATTCATGTGCTTTATTATAATTATTTAATTCAGAAAAATAGTCGTTCTATTAAATATTATTATTATTAACAGTTGAAATCATATACTTTTTAAAATACATACCCATTATACATAGAAAACACCCAGACCCGAGACAAAAATTTGCAGATCATACAAAAAATTGTCCCGTAGCGGGAATCGAACCCGCAACCTTCTGTGTCTGAGGTGGGTCTTACCCACTATGCCACAGAGGTGAACAAAACTAATTGTACAAAGATGTCCCAACAGTCGACACTTTGGCGTTTGTAAATGATCCAATATCATCTACAAAAACGAAGAAAATACGTATTTTTTAACTTATTTTGAAGTTTTGGTAGAGAGAAAGTAGGTGAGTCGGTATCAATACTATAAATCACCCATTCTAACTTGAAATCAATCACGTTCCATTTTCTAAAATCTTTCACCAGCCAGTACATTCCACTATCTCTATCTAAACGCAGCACAATCTCAGTTATGACCGTCACGTAGAGACTGCAGATTTTCGCTCTTTTCCTCTTTCTTAGATATTGATAATTTGCCCGACCTCATTCTTAGACAATCGTTATGATGTAATCGTAGCTTGAATGATCTCCACGGAGTTTATGCTCATAGCGTAAATTTACGGAATTTATGCTTATTATAAATAAGCATAAATTCCGTAAATTTACGCTTTTTCTGGTACTCAATTAGTAAGATGGACGATTGTATCCTTCCGTTCTATCAGAGACTTATCAGTATAATGAAACAGTAGACGTTCACGAACTTTTATACAACAAGGAAAAACATAGTCACCAAGTATACCAATCCATAAAGTATACAAATGTATGGTTATCCGACAAATCTCCGGGAACTTTGATATAAATCATATAAGTAGTTGGCGAGCGAAAACTAAGTTTATAAGTTTGTTTCTTACGAGTTTGTTTCTTGGCTTTCTTGTAAGCATACGTAATTTATATTTTCTACAAGGTGTCCCGTAATATGTAAACTATCCCGAAATAGTGATTCTACTATTAATAATAGTTTAAAAGTTTTGCTTGACTACAATTCAAAATTCGGCTATTTGCAATGAAATCAGAAACAAGGTCAGTAAATACATGTTGTTAAAATTTTTTTAGGTCCTATTCTAACATCCATAAGGTATGTCTTGTATTTAAATTAATTCTTAATAATAAATAATAAATGTCAAAACTTATGTCCTAACATTTGAATTAAAAATGCCAATAACTATTACCTACCTACCTTAAACAACTTAATCTAACTAATCTAACACTCCTAGTCATTGGTCATAATATTATCATTATTGCCTACTTTATGGTTCATCAATTTATTAAGGTCATAGAAACATTGGTCCCCCAACCATTTTGGCAGCTTATATTTAAACATATTGTATGATAAATCTTTGAATGAATTTGGCAATTTATTATACACTTTTATTGCATTAACATAAAATATGCATTTCTTTTATATATAATATCTAGCTTGAGTTTAGGTAGGTATAGTCTAGTGGATACAGCGGCGCGGCATTCCATATTACTACTTCATACTGCTTCCTAAAATACTTTGGCTGCTGTTTCATCAGAGTGCATAATTCTCTAATGTACATGCAAGCCAAATGTAAGATGTGAAGTTATTTAAATAGTGTTTTGCAACTTTCCATGAACCAAGCACCAAAGACAGCCCACACTTTTTCTTAACCCGGAAAGCTCAAATCAAATCAAATCAAATCATTTATTTGCCGAATACATTATTACAGGTACATGTCAGATCTTATAACTAGAGTGATGACAAATGTATTCAACCCGCAAGCAGGTATGCAAATATTAAATAATGGAATAAAAGAATCTAATATAATCAGTCATAAAAAATAATCAATATAATGTAATACAATCGAAAATAAATAAGTAGTTCACAATCATATACAAATCATAGACAAACATAATAAATTATTCTACTTAAAATTAATATATTCATTTACATTTTTCGAGGAGCCAATTATTTAACTTTTGTTTAAATAAATTACCATTAAGGTCTTTAATAGGTTCTGGCTCTGGTGATGTCTACAGAATTTCCCCACAGTATTAAACCGTATGAAAGTAAAGACGAAAGAAAATGAGGGTGTATTATGTTTTCTTTTAAATGTTTATTATTCGGTTTTGGTGCGGTACCCGGTCAAACATCTTTTTCAGTAATTACTCAAAGCAATAAAGCCCAAAAACTCCAAAAACAAATGATTAATGATGTTTCCGAAAAAAAAACTGTCTTCTTCAAAAGACATTAGTAAATTCGACTTGTTTTTCAGGAAAACATGTTTACTTTCTGGGCCGAATCATCCCCTTTTAAGTACTTGTACATGTTGGTAAATATCTCTCTATGTAACTCTCTAGGCTAAGACGAATCCAATGATACTGCATTTATTTTGATCCATCAGGTTTTATTTGTTATTTAAAATCGGAAATTGTTTATGGCGATCAAAAGCCACTGTATAATTTGTTTATTATTTTGTACATTCTATGTCACTCTCGTGATCAAGACAATTCCAAAAACACCTCATTTATCAAAATCCATCAAGCCGTTTACGCTACAGGATAAACTAAAGGATTTTTATTTCGTCGGATATCTAATATGGCGGTTTGTAGCCGCCATTTTAGATTTCTTGGCACTATATATTTCAAAGGAATTATATATCCTATGTTAGTCCCATGATCAAGGCGCATCCAATGTCACAAATTCATCAAGTCGGCTACATCGATGCAAAAATAACAGACAGACATACCTACACCAAAAAAAACATTAAACTCCTTTTGGTCAGTCGGGTAATAAGAGGTTGTGTTTGTTTGTCTGTCACTATTTGATACCGAAACGGCTAATAAATATATATGTATATCTTCAAGAATTATATATTTTATATATAAGTGTTTATATCTTTATCTATATAGCTTAGATAAAGATATAAACACTTTATTGAGCGTAATACCATTTTACAGTACAAAATACAGAAACATAATAAAAAAACTAAATAAATGTCTTATTGCTGAAAGCGATTTCTTCCAGACAACCTTAGTATAGAGAGAACTATGTAAAAGTTTAGTCTTGGTTTATGGATTAGATAGGTTTTATTGCCACAAGTTGCTAGAGGGCGCTACAAAAGCTTTAGTTTCGTGAGAATGCTATTCAAGTTACTTTAGCACGAATGCTGAAGCTTATTTTGTATTCTGTTTATTGTTTTTCTTTGATATAATCTTTATGTAGGTTTGTGACCTTGTGTTAAAAAATGAATTTATTATAGTATTTTGTTGTTTATCAAGGATAGACCTTCATTTGGCCAAAATCAGATGGTAAGTGATAATATGGCCAAGAAAGGGCATGAAGGTCAAGGTACTTATTCACTCTCACCTTGAAGAGACACAGGTTGCATTTTCAGGAAAGACAGATGATGGTAGTGTGTTCCCTTCCTTCGCCGGTCCAATTCAAAGGGTAGAACCGAAACGATTAGTATGTTGTAGGTTTTAAATTTGTATGTGTTTTATAATAGTGCATAATTTTATATATCATAATTCGCTCTTTTGATTTTTATCTGTCATGTTACTTTTAGTTGAATAGATATGGCCAATAGTTTGCCATCTAGACAAATATCACTTTCTGTTAGCGTTAACGCCTGTGGAAAGATTTAATTGTATGGAAATGACATTAGCTGTGGAAATGTCAAATGACAGCTGCCAAGTTTTAGCTTGACAAATTTGCTTTAGCGTGAAAGGAAAACTAAGCTATTTGTCTAGATCCCAAAGGTTTTAAATTTAAGCAAAAATGTACATTCGTGTTTATCATGAAAACATCAATAACGAAAAAGGGCAAGCTTCATACTAAAAAGATTTAAAGAAAACCCCGGTAGCTTTTCATCATCGTATCCCAACAAAAGGCTGGCCACTAATAAGATAAGAATATTTTCAAGACAAAGTCCTCAATTTTCCCGAACCGATGGCTTCCAGACATTTCGGCGTCGGGGAGTATTATTACCCGAATATCATATTTTGTATTCAGGCAACTTTTATTTTCCTTTGTTAATAAGTGGGTACAGCATTATTCCAACGATTCTCAACCCCAAGGTCTTGGGGTTCGTGGGTTGTTCAAATCATCACTACCCGCGATAACGAGCCATAAATTGCTATTGTTAGTATGTTTGTTTGTCTTTTACCATTCTATTTATCCTCAAAACGTATATCTCCTTGAAATATGTGTTTTTCGCAATTGATTTGCATGCTTCATGGATGTGGTGGGTTTTATCAACACGTGTCACAAGGGGTCACTGTAATATACTATGGAAAATAGGTCCCTCGACCTGTTTTAAAATATTGCAAACAATTTGTTTTATAATTATTATGTTTATGCCCACTGGTCCTGATATTACTTGCACCAACAAATGTTTCATTCGAAAATGCACATACTATTGGAAAACAGGAAAACATTTGCACCCAAAAGTAATGTCTCTCAACTCATGGCTTGGAATATGAGACTTGTTTGTAAAAGGAGCCTAAAATAGTCACACCTGTTTCCCGGAGGGGTAGGCAGAGAATTTCCTCTTGCTACGCTCCTGGCATATCTCTTTCGCTTCATTCGTCCTCATCAAATTATTCATACAAGCTCGGCGGTTTGTTGTATTTCTGACATTGTATTCTCTAGCTAGAATGTCTCCATTTTGATCAGAGTACGATCACGAGGCCTTCCTCTTCCAACTATTCCATTCACTCTCGCCTTGTGAACTTATATTGTGAATCTTCTTTCATTTTTTCCTTATTTTCTTATGTGAGGTTTACTGAATACTATACTAGTTATTTTACCATCAGTCACTTGGTGACTCTAATCTGCAAGGGTCACTGATTCAATGCTGGCAAGAAGAAAGCGTTGACCCAACAAACAAACGAACTTGCTTGCCTGTCGATCGTACGTCCAGCACGGTCAACATTGACGCAACTGAACGCTTTATACTTCGGGTACCAGTATCCTACTAATATTATAAATGCGAAAGTTTGTGAGGATGGATGTTTATCACTCTTTCTCGCAAAAACTACTGAACGGATTTTGATGAAACTTTACAGTAATATAGCTTATAGATCAGAATAACAAATAGGTTACTTTTTATCCGGTAGTTTTGGACTAAAATATTTAGTAAAAGAGACAATATTACCTGGCTCATCCGTGTTGAAACGATCCGTCAATCATTTAAAAAACTATAATTCTTTAACAAATATCATTAAAAATTTGTCAAACTGCTTCTTTAGTATCTGCTTCAATCTATAAATTAAAACATAAAGACAAACCACAAACTACCTTCCACGCTCAAATTTTTCATTCCATTAAACCAAGCCATTTCACGACCAGCCAATAACACTTAAAACGTAATGTAACGAGTACATAGCTCGGCGTCAATCTAATATTTATGTTGTAACGTTATTTCGGCGCGCAACGGATATTGCATGTCCAGGGAATCGTCTTCGAGGATCTCATCATATTACGGGCTGTAAACGGGTTAGGGATGGTGTTATACGAGAATTGAGCAAGGTTTTCTTTTTGCGATTTGTTGACTTGTCTGGGTGTTTCAGTTGTACTTTGAGATTGAGATTTTTCATGGCTGGGCTTTATTGTTTTTCCATTTTGTCTAGAATCTGTTAGAATATACTTTTATACATATTTTTGACCGCAACATCAGAAGCTATATATAGCCGTATATGTACATATGCCATAGATGTTGTACATTGTTACCATTTATGTTCGAACCAGCTTATCGAATTATAATACATTATTTTGTCTTCAATTTGTGTCATTAAAATAACATGTAGATTTAAAGCATTGAAGTTTATAACGTAATAGTATTTTTCAGCAAATTGCCTCATCAAATTTCACGCAACAAAATCTATATTCACAAAAGCAAATAAAATTACTGTGCTCATCTCGCATACGGCCATCGCGTCGCTCCCCACGCTAGGGGTGTCGATTTTGCGAAATAGCTCTCTCCGATCCCTCTTTATTGCCCCCACTTCGCGTCCAATGTTTATTGTATTCTCTCTGATTGACAGCCCTAGCGAAATGATCAAGAATTTTGAGTATAACAATTTTATTTTGTTTTCTATTAAAGTGTTCTGTTGTCTGGAACCTAACGGTGGATACTTCACAATAATATTGTTATCATTGGATGCTACATATAGCGTTTGAATTTTTTGCGCATGCAAAGATCCACTGTTAAGCTCCTTTCACCACACTGATTATTTCCATCGCTAGGTCCTCTTCAGCCACCAACCTTAACTCGATCAAGCTACTTAACTAAAGCAGGGTACCAAGAAAGAACTAGTGCAATAAATTTGTGGAGAAAACAGTTGGTAGTTTAGCCCTTTTTGCAAAGGAGGAGATCTTCCGTATAAGTTTTCAACTATAGCTTCCGGAGCGTCTCATTTGTCTACACTAATAATCTAAACTTATAAAATCGATTTTCCTGACTGACTGGCTGACTGATCTATCAACGCACAGCCAATATTACATAGGTTTATTTTATAACGTAAGCATGTGCTAAAAAAGGATTTTTGGTAATCTATATTTTAAGGTGGGATATGAGGTAGGAACTTTGTATGAAAATCTTTGATATTTAACGTTAGAAACATTAAAATTTGAATTAAAGCTACTGATCATGAATTAATAGTGACGTGTTTTTGGGTTTTTCGGATTTTAGAAAAGGGGGAAATGGGGAGAGAAAGTTTGTATAAGACAACTCGGGAAAATGTATGTACAACGTGAGTCGACGCTTCTTTTTATCCGGGTACCACGCGGGCGAAGTCTTATGCAGTAGCTAGTCCCTAATAAATGAGTATGAAACTTCCAATTTGACACCAGTAAGTGGTGACAAAGCAGTGGTAACAAATTGGAATGTCTTTCCCAGTTGTCCCCAAAGGAGTTCTCATTTGTCCACGGTGATGGTTCAGAGAAAATTTACCTCTAATTTCTACGTAATGTAGGTTAATTTTGTTAGGGCGTAGCATTCTGACTAGTCATACCTAATGCATTATGGCATAATTACTAACTCGGCAGTTTGATCGGGCCCTTAAGCGCACTTATGCAAAATGAATTGCGCCAACGTTAGGCTGTTCACAAAAAGGCATATGTCATAAGTTGTTATGACGTCAATTTGTCAAAGTCAGTGACAAACTGCAAAAAAGTCTCACCTAAATATTAATAGACAAAATCAATAAAAAATACTTACTTTTTCCTTTTAGATTAATTCTTTAATAGGTATTATAACTAATTAAAAACAAAAAAAAAATAGTTAGATACATCCGTGTTGGACATACTTAGTTAATATATCTTTAAGGATACCAAGGTAGTTAGAGGCTCGTTCAAGCTTTAAATTTGGTACATGCTCGCGTTTTGCTAGTACTTAGTATTCCACGAACTACATCTTATCACTTAAGATCACTATTATAATATTATGAACATTTAAATATAATTATATATTTAAAAAAATATATATAATTTTGTCTCGTATAATCTGGCATATAACTAGAATGTCAAGTTATTTTACAAAACATTCTGAATTCGTTATGCAATTTTTTACTTTTTTCAAGTCAGCAAAACTAACCAACTTCTGTAACGAGTCGCTTAACTATTGGATGTGTTTTTGCAAACAATCACAGAACTTTTAATTAGTTAATACACAGTTTTTCTAGAGTTTACAGTTATGGAAAGAAAAAAGAGCAAAAGTAACGAGCTTTTACGAAATCCAGGAAAAGTGGTGATATATTTGCATGTTTTTAGAAGTTTACATTGTGGTTATAAACTGAGAAACAGTTAAACTGTTGGCAAACCGACTGAAATTTCAGGTCGAATGTTAATGTAAAGGATTGCGCAAACCAGAGCGTTCACGGCAGCGGTGGCGGCTTTGACGTTGACAATAACACACCGGCGAGAAAGGCTATAGCCAAACTTTTGCAGCGGCGGTGACAATGTTGGTGGTAAAAGCGATCAAAGGAATTCACACGGGCCCGATCGCGGATCGCCGCCGCCGATCTGAGAACTGGATTCGTCCCGTCTTATCACGATTTATTGCTGTTGCTTCATCAATTTTTCATCAGTTCACAAACAATTATATTAAAATCGCAGCGTTTTTGTAAAAACAAGCTTTTTAGTTTTTATAAGGCACATTTCAGTTGTGGCACTCGTTGGCTGCTGAAAAAGTGGGCTTTCTTTTAAGTTTTTTAATATATCGACAAGACACCAAATTGAGGGTCCAAGAATATTGTGAAGATAAAATATACAGACTTCACACCAATGCGGGCCACGTAGCGATTTCTATAAATGCATCCATCCCGAACCAGCAGTCAATTTGCTGGTTCCTTAAATTAACGTACAATTTCCTGACTAATGTATTTTTTCAACCAGAAAAGCAGACATTTGTTCTGAAAAGACTGAAACTTCCTTACCTTTTTAAAATATAAAAACTTGTAAAACGAAATCTCTGTGATTGCAATGAAGTGGAATTCTCGAACGGAAATATTGATTTAAGTACTACGTAAAACTTTTCCTGTGAATCGAATGTAAATTCCTTTGAGATGATTGGATGTTTGCACAGC
This sequence comes from Perizoma affinitatum, assembly GCA_961405105.1. Lineage (NCBI taxonomy): Eukaryota > Metazoa > Arthropoda > Insecta > Lepidoptera > Geometridae > Perizoma > Perizoma affinitatum. The sequence continues at coordinate 14,654,972 of OY560190.1, read as the reverse complement.
AAAAAGAACGTCTGGGGATAATATTTAGTTATTCTGAGGAAAAAAATAATAAATTTGTGTAAAATCTCTAATCATTGAGATGAGTAAAAAAAAAAACTCGGCTCTCTTGACTTCTCCAAATCAAAAGTAGCTCTTATTGAAAAGTAGCTCTTACGTTATGGCAACGTTCGTAAGACACACATTTGTTAGACCATTTTTTCGTCGAATTACGTTGAAAAATTGGTCTCCTTGAAAAGCCCTTTTATTTGAATGGGATAATACATAGCCTATGTGCACCCTGAAGGTAAATTTTATTGTATTGGTGAAATATTTTTAGTGATGTGTAGTTTTGGAGATTTCCTTTCTACATAAAAACTTTTACAAGCTCTCCTTTTTAAATTAGTTTAATGTGAATTCCATCTATATCGAAACATGGATAAAACAAATCCTAATAACTTAATTCTTAACTTTCGCATTGAACCTCTGCAAAACGAAGAGTAGTTTGTCCGTCTGTGTGTCTGTTTGATCATTCGCAATAGTTCCAATGAACTTCCAGGCTTGGTCGGGCGCGAAGAATCGGCGTAAATTCACTTTAAGATTCACGTACTTTTAAGTTGACGATTCTATATGATCCTTGTGATTTCAATGCATAAAAAGACTTTGATTTTGAATTTGAATAGTTCCAGGCAAAGTAAACTAACTCAGTACCTACTCAGTTAATTAAACAAATAAATCTATAGTCTAATTTGGAACAACCGTGAATTTTAACTCGCTGGTTTTAAACTAGTTCCAATTTTGTTTTATAACAAAACAGTTTTGTCAGTTCTAGTTTTGTTTTGTTTAATAACTAGTTAACTGTACGTGAAATTAAATAGGATGAAACCATTGATCTCTTAAAAATACCACGTATTTAGTGAATTGAATTGTTCGTCGGCCGCAACCACGCAACTGCGGTCGTGGTCTGTCCGTGGGGAATCCATTCACTGGACTGCACAAATAAAGGTTAATACACAAAATAACATAAAAGGTAAAAATATATATATTTCTTTACATGACTGTAATCCCCATAATGAATACATCAGTTACATTTTGAAGACATGTCGGTGTCCTCGCGATGTTTTCCTTCACTTATTTGAGCACGTGTCCATTAGTGCACGGCCGGGGTCGAGCCCACGACCTCCAGATCGGAAGTCAGGGTACTAGACTACTAGTTAGCTCACTAGAGCAAACGGTCTTAATATTTCTGCGATTTTTTTGTAGAAAAAAAAAACAAAGCCAGATTCCCCTAGTTTTGGGGTAAAAGTAACAAAGAAGTGTTTGTTATTCAAATTATATTCATTAAAAAAAGCTGGACATATTTATTTTCAAGAAAACATTTCCACTTTCATGAGCAGATACTTTCAGAATACTTTAAGCTTTACTACCTTGCTCAAAATTGCTTACGTTTTTTTCGGCTTTATCCACTTTTATTTGAGTCTTAAAGTTGATAGGTCCACGTCACCGATCAGGGTGTACGTACAAACCGCCCTCACGGACACACAACCAGCTGTTTGTGTTTTACACTTTGGGACGTGTTTTACACACTTGGTCAACGGAATTAGCTGGGTAAAGTTTAGGAGGACATTAAAACACGATTATAAAAAAATGTGTTGACACAGATAAAGTTATAGTAAATATGCAAGGCGGATTTTCGCCCTATTAGCAGCCCTATTCCAGTCACATCTCAAACCTCGTCCCTTGTCCACGATCTTAGAGTCGAAACGTGTAGTATAGTGTATCCTAATCTCGTGCTTTATACAACCCGTTCAAGAAAAGACGTTACTTGTTACCCAAACACAGGATTAGGGAACAGACATCAATAGATCACCCTAATCTAATACAAAAAATAAATTAAGTGTCCAAAATACATAAAATAAACACTCCTATTAAAATAAACGGCGATGACTACGTAAGTCCAAGGTGATAAAATTTAACTTTGTAAGATGTATACAAATTTATTAACATAACTCCATTGTCCTAAGCTACCAGAAGTCAACTGCCGGCCAAAGGGAAGCTAGAACGACGAGAGCGGCGTCGGTCTAGTGACGTTCCTTTTCCGTTCACAGATAATAAAACAAAGAATCTTAAAATAGTGCGGGCGTACTACCTACAACTTAAAAATTACACGAATCAAATAGTTTCAAACACTATTCAATAAACCATTTTTTTTAAACATACGTTTTCCTATGATTAAATTATTTTGCATGATAATATGAGACTTTCAAAAAGTCGTATAATCTAAGTTGTTTTTTACTATATACTTATACCTTATGCATTTACTTGACTGGTTAGTCAAGTAAATGCAGTGGGGATGAGAGCTTTGATAAGTATGTGTGGTGTAACTTTAAGCGATAGAGTGAGGAACAGCGTGTTAAGAGAGCAGTGTGGATTGAACGTACTCTGACCAAATTGGAAACATTCTAGATTTCTCTATAAAGATTTCTGTCTAGATTTCTGACTTGGCCTTTCGCCGGGCTTGTTTGAAGAATTTGATGAGGATGAACGACGCGAAAGAAGTATATCAGGATCGTTGTAGTGGAAATCCTTGGTCTCTGCCTACCCCTCCGGGAAACAGGCGTGACTATATGTATGTATGTTATACCATTTATTTTATTAACTTTAATATATATTTTTAATCTTGTTTTTACAATGATCATTTTCCGATATCTATAAAAGTTACGATTTTACCATCAGAGGCTCTCAAAAAATAATCGGCCTGTACCTCAACCTCAACTTAATTGAAAGCTCAATTTTTAAGGCTTCAAACTTGAAGCTCATCATTTCCTTATACTTGGAAACTATTGTCAGGCAGCAAACAGCGTCGACACAAAGTCCTGTAATTATGATGCTCTACGTGGTTCTATGTTGCATTAGGTACAAGGACCGCGTCATACCATAAAACACAATTAATCTATTGTTTCAAGATTATTTTACCTTTTTTTATTAGATATAAGAAAACGGTAAGTATGTCCTTTACGTAATGGTAACCATTTATCTCCGAATCGGCTCATCCTTTCATTATATTAAATTAACAAATTAAAAAATAATTACGTTTTGTATCAAACTAAAATCACTGTAACGATTATGGTATTTGTGACTTTATACCGCTGCTTAGAATAAATAAATAAATAAAATAAAATATGTATCAGACCCAGACAGACACATATGGACGATTTTGGCTCATTTAAGAAGAATTGGCCCGTTATTGCCCAAGACCGAGAGAGATGAAAAGGTGATAGGGAGACCTTTGCCATGGAACGACGCAGACCGAAAATAATAATATTAATAATTCACTTACACTTACACAAACATACACTTACACAAACATACCTTACACTTACACAAACATACCTAGCCTGAGTACAATCATTTTAAATTGTATTATATAATAAGATGATATGTATAAGTATATTATTAGTGGTTGAAATGCCGTTTTCTTTTTCAATCATCGTTTGACCTTTAAAGATGGTTCTGAGGTTTTATTAACAAGCCACTAGGCGGCACTGCAATTACTATTATTGTTACTACCAGCCTACGTTGTCATATTGTTAAATAACTGTCCACTGTAGGAAAGAGATGAAATACTATCATAACGAAATTACCCTAAAAAAGGACAATAACGAAAGATTTTGAGCCATCTCTATCCACCGACCCGTTACATGTCATCGGCCCATCAAGTGGTCGCCATTCGAAAACCTTTCTGTCGATTGTACTGCGAGCTAAATTCCCTGTCCATTGCCTTTTCAGATTGCTAATTCTAAGAGCTATATCGGTGACTTAAGTTCTTCTACGGATTCTTTGTTTCAGGCTTTATCACGCTGTGAAACTTTGAGCATTTAATTCTTTCTAACGCGATCGTGTCCGATTAATTGCGTAATCCAAATTAAAATACAAACAGTTTGAACAAAATCAAGGATTCTTAACCCGTTTTAAAAGTACACAGCCAATAATACAACCTCTATAGAATCATATTTTACAGAAATAACCTCCAATTCAGACCAACCCTCATGGAGCAAAGACATATTTTCAGGACCTGTTGGTTACTAAACCATGTTTACACGGTCCAGTTGTTTTGAAACGGCCGCACTAATTCCAGTAATTAAGACGTTCTCAGCGGTACCACACGTTGCATTACGTTACAGGGACCGCGTCATGCCGTAATGAACAATTTGCATAATTATTATTTCCACGAGTAGTGTTACTGTATAATTATTACTGTGAGCATGTGTTTGTTATTGTCGAATTTGGAGGATTTATTTTATTGTTCTGATGCTTGCGAGCTCCATAACTATTATTATGATACTTCTGTTTATGGTAATGGTCTGATGTTTATTTTAATAATGTCTAACAAACAAAATGAAAATTCAAATGAAATTTCGTATTCGAAATAATGTACGAATTAACCAGTTAGTAAATTACAAACTTATATTGATTTGATGGGAATCATATCTTAAAAAAAATATAAGTTTTATGTTAAATAACTTAACTGGAATAGTTTACATTTAATAGAGGTAGGGATATCTCCCTACCTCTATTAAATGTAAACATTTAATAGAGGTAGGGATATCTCCCTACCTCTATTAAATGTAAACTATCTAAGATTGTGGTATCCCACGGATTCCCACTTGCTGGAATACCTACCATCTCTCCCATCATTCATCCTCATAAAATTTTTAATTCAACTTTTTCAGTTCAGGATACTATTGACTTAGCTTTTCTCCAGAACGTCTCCAATTTGGTCAGAGTACGTTCACCAATGCCTTTCTCTTCATACTCCCCATTTAGGCTCGCCTTGTATACTTGTTTTTCTTTCATCCATCCTTTCTTCATGTCCAAACCATTTAACACTAGCACTTAGTCAGGCGAGGTGATTGCCGATGAAGCAAAGACTTGACCGATGTCGGGTCGAAGAAATTCTGCTCGTTCGAAAGCGAGATGGGTTAATGGTATCATAACAGTCACAGGGAACACCTGGACGTGAAACCACCAGGACAGAGGAAGCTGGCAGAAGATAAAGGAGACCGATACCTGGCAGTGGGTGATCCGGGTTGGGATTATGATGATGAAACCATATCAATAGATCTTTCTCGACTCTCGTCACTGATCTAAAAACTCGACGCAAACGAAGTCACTAAGAATTCCACTAGTAGTTAATATAGTAAGTAGTGGGACAAATGTTTGTATGATCTGCAAATATGTTTGTATTTACAACAAAAGAGTATATAAGTAGTATATCAGTCATGTAGTTCCCATAATACAAGCTCTGCTTTATTTGGGGATTTTTTTTTTAGATGATGCTGAGTGAGAAATGACCAGCATTATTTATCTACCCATCTACTAATATAAAGTTTGTAAGGATGGATGTTTGTTACTCTTTCACGCAAAAACTACTGTACGGATTCTGATGAAACTTTAAAGTAATATAGCTTATACATCAGACTAACACATAGGCTACATTTTATACAGAAACCACGCGGGCAGAGGCTAGTTTAATATACATCTAAAAACTCGACGCAAACGAAGTCACGAAGCGTCCTACTAGCTGTAAAAGCCGCGAGTCATAACAAACTATCCGCATTTAAACGTCACCAACACCACAACCTCCTAAATTACGTCGACGCATAATTAGAATTGAAACATTGATATCCAGAGCCCCAGACATTTGCATTTTAAGCAAATTACCTACTTTAATGGCACCCTTGTAAACTGGCGTAGAATCGCCGAGTGACAACCGATGGAGGTGGTAAAAACAATATACAAAACGAACAAGCTTGTTTATGATATAAGTGTGTTTTACTGTGTTGCGATTCACTCAAATACAAGAATATTGTGTGTGTGAAAATGCTGAGTCCCTATCAGGATGGCCGCAGCCATCGGATGCTATACGCGCCTCGCCCAGCGCTTAACATATGGACGGAGGTCAGCAGGGTCCGGGTGCGAGGAGCCCCAGCCCTGCATTGCACGGACCTCTGCTGCCGGGGGACGTCCCAAATATATCGGAGAATCCCCCACAAAGGGGAGACCGAAGGGTCCGCCTAAGGCGGGCAATCATCGACAGGGCCGCGGTCGAATCTAACCGGGAACCCGCAACCCTGTCAAGTGCTGAAGCGCCGTCAAATGAATCGTCTGATGATGAGTGGTTTGACGAGGCATCAGCACTAAGGTGAGCCACGGCATATCGATGGGTTTTTAGTCGGTATACCACTATCCACTAGCACCCTGTTAGTGGATTAGTTGGTGAGTCCGACAGACCCCTCTGGCTCTCCTCGGGCCGGAGGACATGCGTAGTTGCATATTCACATCAAAAAAAAAAAAGCGCTTAGCATATTAAAAATAAATGCGATCAGTATTTTTTATTATACAACTAAAGTGGTAAACAAGTAAACAAGTTTAAGGTGCTGTCTAGTGAACGCTTATTATATAAAAGTATGGTTCGAGAAGCGAAGAAGGTGGTTTAATCTGAAGATAATCTTATACGTGAATTTCATTATGCGTGTAATATAATCATTGTTATTCTTCACTAGCTACTGCCCACGGCTTCGCATGCGTGGTACCCAGATAAAAATTAGCATTTGTAAGAAACGCATTGGGGAAACGCCCTTTTTTGTCGACCTACGTTTAAAATAATTGGTCTCCATGAAAAGCCGTTATTTTAACGGGATAAAATATAGCTTGTTATAAGTCCATCCTGAGAGTCCATTCCAAACGTCAAAGAAATATTTTTTGAATTCGGATGAGTTATTTCGGATATTACGCCCTACATAGAAACTTAAAAAGTTACCTATTAATACATTTATTCATACAACTATGTAAGTACAAGTAAGTAACTGATCCAGATCACTACCAGGCGGAAGCGTTCCCAAAATACTGGCCGCATTGCCACGCTGAATGGCAATGCTAATGCGTTGACCCAGATAAGAGCCAGCCAGCCTATTGATTGTCACCTGAAGTTTTTATTCTTCTTTGGTATGTACATTAATTATCTTATGTAGTTTTCATTTACAAGTCACAATGTTTTTTTTTTATCCGAAGATTTTAAACTGTTTGTTTACCTTTGGTAGAAACTAGCCGGACTACTATTAACATGGTAACACCTTATATGCCTATTTTTTTCACAGACAATACCATGTGACGATCGAATTAAATAGCATTTTGAGATCCGATTCGGTTAGGTTGTTAGGTATTTTTTTATGTTGATCTGCCGAATAAGTGCATGTTGCAGTAAGGTCTGTCGAAGTAGTGTTCTTTCGAAGGTGTGTTGTCGAAGTATGTTAAGTCGAAACAATGACTTGTCGAATTGTGTTTTTTCGAAAGTTAGTGACGTGTCGAAATAACGAACTGTCGAAATTCAGTGGGACACTGATAACATATATATAATTTCATGAAATGAAAGTAGCTGCGGTTACAGCCTGCTTAGCATAAAGACCCAAGACGATGGTGTTGTCTACCGAGAAGACAAAACATAGTATGTCTCTCTCTTTTGTTCGAATAGAAAAGAATAGGCAACAGACATAGTTTTTCTACTCTTTCGTAGACAAAACTTTGTCTTGCGTGCTCATGCTAAGCGGGCTGGACTCTTTTTGTTGTCGGTTAAAGAGAAATCATATACCTCCTCCGTCTCTTCTAGATTCTAGCTGCTACGCCGCTGCATTTCACGTTAAATTACGCTCCACACTACACTGATACGCCGTTTATTATCATTAACAACATTGTATAATATGTTGCATAGAATACATTTTGTTTCTTTTTTATTTTGTACAAAATATCAAGATAAGTCTGAAGGTCTGGCAGAAAATGCTTTTATGTTAAATGCAAACTTGCATATGGCCTACTTGATGGAAAGCGATTACCATCGCCTATTGATATCCGCAACACCTGGGACATTGCTAATGTGTTATTTAATCTGAAGTGACTCATTCTATATATTTTTTTAAAAGGGGATTACGTTTTATTTCTGCTCAGATGACACTTATGCCACAGTTCACATGTACTGGCAAGAACAAAATACTCATATATATATGACCTCAAAACTCAAAACTATTTTTGGGTTTGAGTATTGTTGTTCTGTGACGTAGCCGATGCAGGAGGCGCTGATTTGATTCCCGCTGCGGAATAAATGTTTGTATATTCTGCTAATATTTGGTCACAGGAATATTATTTATTTATGTAGTCGGGTAAAGATAAAACTTACCGCAGCCACGCAGAACAGGGCTAGTATCAGAAAGGCCCGCGTCGCCATTTTGTCAGATGGATGCACTTTCTAGCATTTTAGCTCGTTATGGCATGGCTCTGAAAAAAACGGAAATAATGTTATTAATAAAATCTTACAATAAATTATACTTTATGATAATGTACAAATGTGAAATATATAGATCATCGTACAAGAAAAAAACCATAGTGACCGATGGTGAACATACCAATGTGGTGAAATAATTCAGATATTTAATGTGAGAGACACGTCCTCGAAATTATAGACGCAGCTTCAGTTTTTTTTAAATACCAACAGGAATTCTAGTTGGAGTTGGAATACTCCATTGAGTTAATTCCTAAAGGATCAAGCACACTGACCGTAGCTGCAAAATGGTATTGTTGAGCAAAAGCCATGTCCACACCATCTGCAACTTCTGACTAATAGTACGTGCTGCAGTAAAAGTGAAATCAATAAAGTATTAATGAAATATATAAATAATGCCGGCATTTTTCACACAGCATCATCAAGCCCCAAAACAGAGCTTGTATTATGAGACCTAAATGACTAATATACTACTTATAAAAATGTTACATACATAGAAAACACCCAGACTCGATGCAAATATTTGCAGATCATACAAACGTTTGTTCCACGGCTACAATGTATTTGTATGGTGTGCCGAGGCTTTCAGGAAGAGACTCCATGTTCTCGTTTGAACTAGCGATTAACTGAAACCAGCTTGATTGGATCCAAGTTATATTAGTGAAATTCTAAAAGATTGGAAAGATTGAATTCAGTTCACATACGGCCAAAATATAGCGAATCCTGGATAGCTAAGCGTTTTGGATCAAAAGCTTAGTTTATTTAGATTGCAGTGAGGGAAGGCACATATTAATGGCAAGAACAGACAGTTTTTGCCATTAGTCCAAGTCTATATGAAGCTTTACAAGCAGATATACTTAGATCTATAAAATACCGCTTAGGATGCCCTTTGCATGGCAGATCTAAATTTTATTTTACGTTTCTGTTTAATTCTTGCGATTTCAATGAATAAAAACCCATTGCCTAACTTATATAGCCGTGTTGGCCTAGTGGGTGGTACCGTGACTTTCGATCTTGAGGCCGTGGATTCGAATCCAGTCGTGTACCAATAGTTTTTCATACTTGAAAATTGGTCCTGCGATAGGAATCGAACCCGCCACCTACTTCTTCCCAGGCAGGCCTTCTCCTACAGCGCCACGGAGGTCGTCAAAACAATTAATATACAATGACGTTTTTGTATTTAATACGGACGTTTGTAAATAAGTTTTATACGGTTCATCGCGTTTACCTATTTTATAATTTTCCCGACGTTTAAAAATACTATAATCTTTTAGAGGTCATAGTCAAATCTAGAGAGTGCAAACTGCGGGCCAATAAATATGTGGGCACATAACCTAGTTCAATGAGTTACGGCCCTGTGCGAGGCAGATAGGCTGACGGGAGCTCTTGTGTGAGTTTATTGGTCCAAATAGGTTTACCTACGGTCCCACTATTCTAAACTTAGACTTTAACTCTAAAGTCAATGGAATTTAAATGATTTTAACCTCATTTCTATAAAAACGAAGTATTCTATCAATAGCAACCTAATTGCAACGATTGAATAATACTATTCAACGAAAAATAATTTTGGTTTGTTCAAAGTCAAAATAATTAATTAAAGTGTACATAACTACACTTTAATTAATTATATTTACAATCTCTGTTGTGCAACGGGCGAATATTCATTTGAGACGCAGAAAGTTTTTTTTTATTTTTATTAGTGCTGTATATTTTCACACATCATCTAGCCCCAAAGAAAGCAGAGCTTGTATTATGGGAACTACATGACTGATATACATACATTTTGTAAATACATACATATTGTAAATATGTATGTATTTAAGAGGTAGAAAACACCCAGATCCCGAGACAAATATTTGCAGATACAAACATCGAACCCGCAATCTTCTGCGTCTCAGGCGGACCTTCGTCCACTGCGCCAAAGAGGTTGGGTTTCATTCCACTGCACAAAATGTTTGTATGATGTAAAAATATTTTTCTCGAGTGTTCTTTCTATGTATAATTTGTATGTAAGCTCTGCTAAGTTTGTTGCTAGATGATGCTGTGTGAAAAATGTACAGCATTTTTTTTTAAGTGTCGAAAATACTGTCATTTTCAATAACCTTAATGGATATTTACAAAGATGTCTATTCTCCTGTCTTAACCACACTCCACTTTCTTGCCTACTCCCAACTGCCAGTTTAAATCAAATTGACAATGATATAAATCATTCGGTCCTCCGATAGACCGTGACGTCTGCTAGGAATAAAAAGCTGATTGCAGATGTATAACGAATGGAAGAGATTTCGAGTATAATAAACATCTTTGTGTAACGGCGTAAAGGCGTGTCATTGCTACGAAACCACGTAGCATTCTGCTACATTGTCACACAACAACGTAGACATTTTGTGACATTATATTGTATATTTACTCTGTGATGTGTCGCGGACTTTGCCGCTTTGTTTGTCCTCATAACAAGCATTTCGTATGGATTTTCATTTGGATTCTGGTTCATGTTTTCTAAGTAAACGGTAGATTTTATCTATACTAATGGGTAAAGTTTGAAAATTTAGATGTAGGATATAAACTCGAAATCAGGTCATACGATTTTAAAAAAATGTTCACTAATATTTAATGGATCTTCAGTGTGGACATAGGTATTATCCGTAAATAGGCATTTAGTAAAGATCAATTTGGCAACGTAAGCCGACGAAAAAATTGTCGAGCGAATGCGTTCCTGGTACCACGCGGGCGAAGCCGTGGATTACCTTATTACGTTTAAAATAACCAACGTTAAAATTAACATATTACCACATGAGACAAGACATCGTTATAAAATAAATAATGGTGGGCATTTTTCACACAACATCATCTACCCTCAAAGGTTATCATATGTATCAGGATACTCCAGCTGATATTCTAAAAATGGTATATATATCCCTTTGTCAGTCCATAATACAGTACTGCATAACTATCTGGGGCAATGCAGGGAAAACTTCTACATTCAGGTGGAGAGAGCCCAAAGAGCCCTTATCAAAGTAATGCTCCACAAACCTTTTCGTTTTCCCACTGATGAGCTATACAAAGAGTTCAAAGTTCTCAGGGTTCGGCATCTGTTTATCTTTAATGCTACAATGAAAACTCACAAAAACCTCAAGACTCGTGCAGATTATCCTGAAATTATGGAAAGACGATCTTACAGGATTCCTCTACCTAAAATTGATTCCGAAATAGCTAGACGTAGCCCGAGTTTCTCACTTCCGTACACTTACAACAAAGTCAGTAAATCATGTGAAATAAAAGATAAAACCTACTTCAAATGCAAAATTCTCGTTAAAAACTGGCTCCACGGTCTGTCTTACACTGACGCTGAAGATCTAATATAGACTCATTATTTGCGTAATATACAAACAAGGGTGTGTGTGTACACCCTAACCCACACTCACACCCTGATATACCCCAACACAAACACACACGCATGTTCACACCCCACCACACAACCAAACAAATCTGCCACTGTCCTAGGTACTTTAATTATTTGTCTATTTGTTTGTTTCTCAAATTATTTTTAATTGTTTTTTCTTTTAATTTTGCCAAGCACCTTCTACAAAAAATTCACCTAACTATGTAAATCGAATCTTGAAACTCGTACTCCAGAGACTCAAGATACAGGCTTGCACGCCTAGTTTGGGTCTCGCAGATAACTATATTTAAAAACCTTATGCATTAATCAATAATCTGTATATATTAATCTGTAACACCTGTTTTTGGCAAATAAATATTCTATTCTAATATATTCTATTCTATTTAAAAAAAACTTATTTTTGATTATTAATTCCGATGATTGGACTAATTCAACTTTTTCGTTTTAATAGGCCAGGTTTACAGACAATCGTACTAAGCTTTTTAGTTCGATGTATCACTATTTTATCGGGTGATCTATTCGGATGTAACTTTAAGGGTGATGAAGGACCGATTGATGACAGATTAAATTATATATATGTGATATTGTACCTCGCATGTACATTGAAATGGCCGTGTCATTGGCTTAGAAGACGGTACTTCGAATTCTGATTTGGAGGTCGTGAGTTCGTAACTCGTGGCGCACGACCGCCAATGGACAATTCCACTCGAAGAGTTATCTGTAAAAAATATGTAGGAAAACATCGTTGGGGGGGAAAAGTATACAAGGCGTGCCTGAATTAGATAATTTAAAGAGGAATGCCTCGGCGAACATACTCTGACCAAATTGGAGACGTTCTGGAAAAAGGCCAAGTCAAAGATTACACTTAACAGACGAGCTTGTATAAATAATTTAATGAGAATAAACGATGCGAAAGACTTATGCCAAGTGAAAATATGTGTTATTTTTATTACGCCTCCGGGAAACGGACGTGATTTTAGTCTGTATGTAAAATGATATAAATGTTATATCAGCAGATAATCCACTAAATTACCATTAGCAAGTGTCAATAATGAGATTGTCTGTCAATGTAACGATTAAAAAGCTTTTCATCGTACATCGTTCGCATCACTTTTACAGATAACTCTTATCAGATAGTATTTCCCGGAGCACTTTAAAGTGATGAGTTCATCGCATATGTTACAAGGTTATCGCCAACCTGTATGGTACTTATATCCTGCTGGACATACAGGGTGCAATAAAACTACTTTCAGACATCTAAACCTGTACTTATAGTTTTTTTTCAATAATTTATGTTGGCAAGACCTAAAGTTTTAAAGGATATACTTTAAAACTGTCGGTCTAACAGAGACTATTAAACTTAAAATATTTATAAGTAAGGGTCTAGATATCCTATTTTTTTGTATGTGCACCAAAAAAACTACACCTTTAGACAAGACAAAAATATTGAAAATCATTTAATCTGATAAGTTGTATTGAATAATTGGTATTAGACAAACAAACAAACGAAATATCTAACATATACACAACCTGTTACGGAAAACGTGTACGAACTCACATCCAGCATTAGGTATTTATTTATCTGTTATAGCTAAGTCAAACTAATTATATGGACGGAAAGCTTATTTACTAAGTAATTTTATTATGTAAACAGAAAATCACAAAACTACTAAATATTTTATATATAATAGCAACTTAAGTCGAATAAATAAAAATACATTGATTCGGCACAACATAAAAACAATTTGGTTACCCTCCCTATGATCCAGATATAGGAGCGGAACTCCTATCCTATTTACTATATTTTAGAACAAATCCAAAATCGCATAGCATACCTCTTCCAGTATTCTAAAGTCGTGTCCACACACGCACTATTTGTCGGGCGACGTCGCGTGACGCGCGACTTTACTACCACTTCCAACGAATCGTACTGTTTGCGTGAGCTTTATTGATGTGTCCGGATTTTTGCACACGTAAGGTACGATTTCGCAGTGCCTTTTAGTACTTGATAGGATCGATATTTCCTTTTTGTTTGCCCTTAAAATGACCTACAGATCTAGTAATTCGTTCACAGCCCAACATCGTAGGCGGAAAGCAACGAAACGTCAGAACATTCCATTAAAAACGGTAGAAACTAACCATATTTTTTTTTTTTTTATTCTTGATAGACAGCTTGTTTCCGGCGTAATAATTATAGGGTGCTTTCTTCTTGACATCGAAGTGAATAGGTAGGAATAGGTGAAATTAATTTAAAAAACAAATACGCTCACGACTATGGTGATGAAGATTCTCAGATCCATACTTAATAGGTAGGTACGCATATCTGTAAGCATACAATATAGTCTGGTAGTCAAAAACACATCCAATCATTATATGTGGCAAATATCCATATTTTACAGAGTAGTTAGCATTCCATGTGATAACTTGAAATGCTATCTTCATCGGCTTATTGGAATTCACACTTAAGGGGAATCATGTGATTTCTAGTGCACACTTTTAATACAAAAAAAAACTTTTACGGTATCATTATTAACAGAATTCAAAAAAGGAGGAGGTTCCCAATTCGAATGTATAGTTTTTTTTTCTTTTTTTGTCGTGTGCGTTTGTTACCTGATATCTTCGCCAATTGTTAACCGATTCTGATTATTATTTATTTGTTGTATAGAGAATGATCCCGAGGTGGTCCCATATTTTTTTTTCTCTATAAAATATTGATGTTTTTTCCGTAAAACTTAAAAAAACATCATGACCTATGGAATCACGACTAGTCGATTTTTTTTTTCGTTGGTGATCTTTCTTTTTTCGAAAGAACAATCAAAATAACTTTAGAACGTAAGGATCTGATGATAAAGTAGATACCTGCAGGATAGAAACCGTAAACTTGGAACTGCAAGCGTATCGCGAATACGATGATTTAATTATTACTAACAGACTTCAAAAAGAAGTTTCTCAATTCGTCTGTATATTTTTTTGTGTGTATGTTACGCGACGTCTTCACCAATTGTGAAACGATTTTAATTATTTTTTAATGGGTAGGGTATACTTTAAGGTTGGTCTCACATAAATTTTATGAAAACTCCCTCTCCTAAAAAAATGGATGATGAAATTGCGTATTCAACTTTGTATTAATTTCCCGTTAATTGAAGTCGCTTTTTTGACATTGAATGTCGTATAAATTTATTATATAAATAATTACCAGATTTTTTAAAATTAATTTTATACAAAGACACTTATATAAACAAACAGGAATTGAATCGAACTTCTAACGGGATCCAGCTTAAAGCCACTTAGCGAACTCAAAACTTAGATCTTCTATCCAACTTGAGGATTTCAGGAATCCACTTTTGAGAGTGAAATAGATTACCTAAGTACCTTTATAAGAACCTAAATTTTACTTCGTTATCATTGATATATTCTCGCAAAAGTCGAAACTTAGTCAATGCATTCACACTAGCTTATTAGATAATAGATATTTAATAAGCTGTGTTGGCTTAGTGGGCGATACATCGAATTCTGAAGTGATGTATCGCCCACTAAGATCCAGAAATCGGAGCGGATTTTAGAACGAATCCAAAATCGTGGGCTCGAACCCGGTCGTGCACCAATGGATTTTTACACTCGAAAAATTTATGTGCGCATTAACACGTACTCAAAACGGTAAAGGAAACCGGCATGCTCTAGAACCTAAAATATAAATAGTAAGTCCAGTCATGATCTGTTTTACAGCATGCAAAATTTGTTATAAAAATTAAGTATAAATCTAAAGAGTCATGTATTCGATTATACAACAAGGTCTAATGTTACAATATTGTATGTAACAATATAATCGATTCCAGCTTTATTATGAGAACGGCGAAGGAATGTAACACACTATCATATTTCCAGAAAAATACAATCTGAATGTCTTCAAGGTAACAGTGTATAGGTATATTTTAATCCTTCATGCTATTTCGTAGGTATCATCACTTAGCATCAGGTGAGATTATGGTAAAATTATGGTTATTAATGAGGAAATAGGTCCATCAGTTGAAGCTATGATATGGTTATCACAAAGCGGCTGGGTTGATACAATACAGTCTGATCTATCTCAAAGTCAAAGTTAAAATTCATTTATTCATTAAAATCACAAGGATCACTTTGAAACTTCGGTTTTATCTACTGCCTGTTCTTCCGCGACCAAGCCAGGAAAGAAAGGCAACAAAACAAGGCTGGTTATTCTTTTTAATGATCCTTTTACAAAACAACGAGTTGGAGCATTTTCAATCCCAAGAGCTTTTATCATCTAAATAATCAGATATTTTATAGTATGCCTTTTTATAAAGTTGATTTTTAATTACGTTTTTAAATTTATTAATTTTCAATTTTTGTACATCTCTTGGGAGTTTGTTATAAAAGCGTACACCTTGTCCTTTAAACGATTTACTAACTTTATGGAGTCTACAAGTGACAACAGCGAGTTTATTTTTATTTCTGGTATTAACATTGTGATTATCGCTTTTTTTCTTAAACAAATTAATATTTTTGTGAACATACATCAGATTTTAATAGATGTATTGACAAGGAAATGTCATTATATTTATTTCTTTAAACTTCTGACGAAGTGATTCTCTGAGACCCATATTATAAATAAAAATCTATATATCGAAACGGTAAACAAAAACGCAAAATGGCGTAGTTAGGACGAATTTCCCAAGATCTATTTCCGAGCTACAGAATAGTTCAAATGCAAATACACGAATCGATGTGATGCCGTGTGGTAAGTATTGATTTTTTTCCGAATCAGTATAAAATATGTACGAGGGACGAAAGGGGAGGTTGGATCAAACTGTCACTTGTAACGGTCGCGTGTTAGTTTGGGATTCGCAATCACAGATCTTAAATAATAAAATAGGTATGGGTGTCGTTTTGTCGAGGTTATAGTGATGGGTATCATCGTTTTTTACACGTGTAATATAAGTAAGAGATAAAGATTATGTGTAAAAAAATTAACTTGATAAAGTCGATATAAAATTTGACATTCTCGGCACGGCACGCGGTGGGCGAGCTGGGATGCAAGAAGTGTGGTATCGATTACAATTGCGGGACAAATGTTTGATTGTTCTGCAGATATTTGTTCCGGTACCATGATACTTGTAGTTTCTGACACAGAGAATGTGTGAGGTCAGGACTACAAATTAAAAAAAAAACGTCTGAAAATATTTTATGAAGTTTGCAATAAAAATAATATATTTTTTATCATGACAGTGTCACAAAATACTACATGATGTAATGTCACACTTGTGGACACTTAACCATTACAATATATAATATAGATAACTTAACATGTTAGCTTTTATAAAATTGACTTTAATTATTTAACTGATCGCATTCCTACTAACCGAATCAAAATTCGTGAAGTTACGCTTGATCCAGCTCAACTTTAATGGAAAGACTTTACGCAGTAAAAACACAGTTAATCTACAAAATGATAAAACTAAACAGATAAAGCTACAGACGAGATACCTTTGTTCAAAGCATTCGAAAACAATGACTCCATCAACTGTTTTCACTACAAAGAAAACTACATTAGACCGGTAGAATGAAATCTCAGTGAGCGCCAAAGCTTTTTTAATTAAAACTAATGAATTAAAAATACTTAGAGCAGTTGTATTGACCGAGTTAATGGAGGCCTGTACTGACCCAACCTCCCCTTAGGACACAGCTCATCGTATAAACAGCTGGGATATGGTCATCGTTAAAGCTATCGAAATTATTAACAAGTGGCAATGAGCTGACATTATGGCACTGCGACTTGGAGCTTAAGGTCATGCAAAGAGTTAAATATAAAATATAAATATAAATAATGACCTACTTTATGACGCAGCAGAAATAGACAAAGCAGTATTTATTGAATTATCCGTATGTAGGACTCTTCGTCAATAATTGGGTTCACCTTGTTCGATTGGCACCACAATAGGTAAAGCTAAATAGAGGATCATAAATCCTCTATAGCAATGAGCTGTTGCCTGATTCAAATAGGCTCGCGAGGAATCAGCGTATAAAATATTAAATTCACGTATTTTTGTTGAGTATTTTTTACGATTATTTTAAATAAAATGTATTGACTTTGACTGAACCAGCTTCTTTAAGAGCTGTCCTCTCAGCACTGTGGCTAAAATGTTGAACTTTTTGCTCCACTTTTATTTTAACTTTTTCTCGCAATTAATTGTTTTGTTCTTTTCCTGGATTTTCCGCTGCGACTTTCTTATTGAGCAGATTTACTTTTGGCAATCTGAGCCGGTCTTATCAGATCATACCTTTACTTACTTAAAGTGCAATTTATAATAATAAAAGATGGCAATAGGCCTATAACATAAATACTTTAGACACTATCATACATAGGTATTATAATATTAGGTTGGGGAAAAAGTCTTTTCGCATTATTGTATGTATGAACTTGTAATAAAATCTCTTTGGCTATACTATTTGTATCTGGCTGGTTTTGGTATCATTAAAAGTTTAAATTTTAAAGAAGATAATTCCAAATTCAAATTAGGAAAATGTGTGATTTTTATTTGTTTTTCGTACTGTCAAGATGAGTGAATCTAATGAAGAAATTCGATACATTTTAAAATTTTACTACAAAAAAGGTAAAAATGCAACGCAAGCCGCGAAAAAAATTTGCGATGTTTATGGACCTAGTGCAGTGTCTGTGAGAGTAGCACAAATTTGGTTTAAGCGTTTTCAATCCGGAAATTTTGATGTCAAAGATGCACGTCGCTCTGGTCGCCCTATTACGGATAAAATGGATGCCATTTTTGAAAAAGTGGAGCAAGATCGGCATATCAGTAGTTACGACGTAGCTGAAGAACTGGGAATTGACCACAAAACAGTTTTGGCGCATTTGAAAAAAACTGGGTACACAAAAAAGCTCGATATTTGGGTACCTCACGAGCTCACTGAAAGAAACCTAATGAACCGTGTTCTCATTTGTGATTCTTTATTACGACGTAATGAAACCGAACCATTTTTGAAGAAGCTGATAACTGGTGATGAAAAGTGGATCACGTACGACAAGAACGTGCGAAAAAGGTCGTGGTCAAAGGCCGGTCAGGCTTCACAGACTGTGGCGAAACCCGGGTTAACTCGCAACAAGGTGATGCTGTGTGTGTGGTGGGATTGGAAGGGCATTATTCATTATGAGCTGTTACCACCAGGCAGGACCATCGATTCTGAACTCTACTGCGAACAACTGATGAGATTAAAACAAGAAGTTGAGAGAAAGCGGCCGGAGTTAATCAACAGAAGGGGTGTGGTTTTTCATCATGATAACGCTAGACCTCACACATCTTTAGCCACTCAGCAAAAATTAAGAGAGTTTGGCTGGGATGTGTTAATGCATCCGCCGTATAGTCCTGACCTTGCACCTTCAGATTTCCACCTGTTTCGGTCTCTTCAGAATTCTTTAGGCAGTGTCAGGTTAACATCACGAGAGGACTGCCAAAACCACTTGTCGCGGTATTTTGAACAGAAGCCCCAAAGTTTTTATAGCAATGGGATCATGTCCCTGCCTACAAAATGGCAAAAAGTTATCGAACAAAATGGTACCTACATACTTTAGTTAAATGTAAATAAACTATATTAAAAAATGTTTTGAATTTTCTTAAAAAATGCGAAGAAACTTTTTCCCCAACCTATTACAATCACTTCTTGTTTACACGTAAAATCTGTGACGTGTTATGCAATTGCGATGTGTCCAGTAATCGCCCGCGAAAACGACGAAACTACACATTTTTCGGCCAAAATTCCTCACTCACGAAGGTCGAAAGATGGAAAGTCGGGACACGGAACACAAAAGATTTAAAACTGTTGTGGCGTGACTCCAACTGTTCGACTCTTTTTTGGAAGTTGGTTTTCATCTTCACATATTCCACTATCAGAATCTCTTCCACTTCACATATTGACCTTCGTGGCAAAGTGTAGTCGGGACACATACAGCAGCGTCGCGGATAAAGCCGCGCGCAACAGCTTCCTTCTCTTACGCAACACTTCAGTGAATTCCTCTTTATCAGGTCGGTTCCTGGTAAGAGCTGACGGAGCAGTACTGCGAACGGGTTCATAGTTCTGCAATCTCCCCTTGGCAGCAGGTCGGCTCGTGACAACGGCAGCGACGTATGCGCGCGGAGGGTTAGGGGGGGGGTGGCGACGACCATATGTGAAGGGCGCGGGGGGGGGGGGGGGGAGTGGGGGAGCGCGGTACATCGACTGCAGCGGCGGCGGCGCGTCCAATTTCGCTGACAATACCGACACGTCGTCGTCGTTTTAAGCTCAACGTTGAGAGTTCGTCGTCTCTGGTGCATACCTACATACCGTTATATTGGCACGTAGTAAAAATAATTCAGGACGTAATTCACTAGTGGTGCTGTCCGATGCCTCCAATTTGGAATGCACTTCGGCCAGGCTGGCCTTGAGGGACGTGATGTCCTTCAGCATCCTGGTGACATCGACGTGGTCGAAAGTGACGGGAGGCAGCTTGTGCAGCTGCTTCGCCACAAACGCGGGCACATAGTCTGGGTCGGTCTCCTTGAACAGGGTGATAATATCCTGCAGACTTTTCTTGCCTCCATCCCTTCGGCGGGACGGCATCCGGTCGGCCTTGCCGAGCGTCTGGGAGTCCAGACTACAGTGGCGTCTTGCCACTGCAAACCTCCTCTTTGAAATTGGACTTGCAGATGTGCATGATGCTGACCTCGTCCATTGTGTCGATGGCGTGTTGAATGAATGCCAGCAGTTCGTTTGGTATGAGTTGTATCGAATCCATGGTGACGGTGGCGGGCAGCGGCTAGTCCGATTATAATTTCAGACTGCAGCGAAACACGATCGTTTCCAAACGCGCACTTAACTGCACTTTATACCTCCAGGGATCTTGGTATTAGGTACAAATATTCTAACCAGAGCTTACAATCTGTCACGTGGAACGCTAATTGGTGGTAATAAGATCGAAACTATATCTGAATTTATTACACAGAATTTTATTATTAGGCTATTTTGAGGATAGAGCAAATGCATTTCTTAAGAACGCTACTTTTCAACGACTTCTTTTTATCCGGGGACCATGCGGGCGAAGCTATGGGCAGTAGATAGTTTTTAAATGAATATAATAATACAGATCTATCAATAACATACAGGCTGTGCTTGAAATCAATTAATATGCATTACACGTGAAATCTATAATGCATACAGGGTGTGTCTGAAAGGTACGCCGCCGTTCAATAGGCCAATATGGGCAATTGTCCCGAATTGGCGGGATGCCAGCGCCGCGTGTGAATGCACTGTGATTGACACAGTTTTCACAACCACATAAGTGTAAAGTTTATAGTATGTTACCTATCCTCATCATCATCATCCAAGGTCTGACTTAACCCACTGCTGAGTATAGGCCTTCCGTTGTCTGCGTCACACCTCACGGCCCTGTCCCAACCTCAAACAGGTTCGTCTCTAACTCTCTATCTTACAAAAAATATTAAAACTATATGTAATTAGTCGTTTATCAGTCATATAGTTCCGATAACACAAGCTCTGCTTAATTTGGGGCTAGATGGTGCTGTGTGAAAATGACCACCTATAATTATTATTAAAAAAGTCAGTTTTTTATCATTCATTTGACCACAATTTTGACATCATTATAATTTTATTATAATAATGATGTATCGATGTTTGAATGTTTGTTGCTAATAATTTCCATTAGCTGAAAAGATTTCGATGATATTTGTAATAAGTATAGTTCATAATAATAATAATAATGCTGGAAATTTTTCACACAGCATCATCAAGCCCCAAAACTAAGCAGAGCTTGTATTATGGGAACTACATGACTGATATACTACTAATGTACTTGTTTTTGTTAAACTCGAGACAAAATTTGCAGAACATTCAAAGTTTTTGTCCCGCGGCGGGGATCGAACCCGCATCCTTCTACGTATCAGGCGGGCCTTCGCCCACTGCGCCACACAGGTCTTCCTATATTTTAGTCATGACCAAGACTTACACACAGGGTTTTTACCAAATTGGCTTTAAAAGTATTGTATAGCTATTAATGATAATCAAAAAAAGGTGTGCCAGAACTACTCTAGCTTAAAAGCACTAATACATTTATATGTATCACACCTTATGTTGTAGGTATGTTTAGAGGATAGGTATTTATAGAGGTAGGTGCCGACGTGGTATTGGCAAGGCGCGGCACAGTTTATGATGAAAGCGTGACTTGGCGAGATACTGAGGATCTAAAGCCATGGATGCACTGGTAGGAGGGCAGGATTTATAGGAATTAGATAATATCACCTCCAAAGCTTTGCAGACTTGGGTTTTTCTTTCACCGTCATGAGAAACAAGTTCGTTTTTTGTAATAGATTAAAATTTATAACAAACAAACCACAAAACCAGTACCTTCCTATATACAAAAATTAGCTTATTTCGTCATCGGGTAAAAAGCCAACATTTATTCATATGATTTCAATATTAACATCAACATCTTATTGACTCTGATATTTATGTTTTTTTTTCTATTATTTTCACGCTCAAAACTTTTTTGACACGGTGAAGGAAAACATGATGAAAAAACCTAGAATCAACAATTCACCAACCGATCGGTTAGTGTTCTAAAAGGCGGCCATGGGCTTGCAATCTGTCACGTGGAATGCTAACTACTATGCAAATTGCGGACATGTGCCAATAATAATGTTCGGACGAGTCAGTGACTACCCTCTACTTAGTATCCTCACAAATCTGCGTACTAAGTATGGAACTAACCATGAAGGACATGGAGAGTATAGTAGAAAACGTGTATTTTAAATTTTCAACCAATTTCGTGACGTCACATCATTTCCTTACTTAAAATAGTGTGAAAAGAGATTCAGGGTGAAAAGAGACAAATCAGAATGTGTAATTCCACCAATTATTCCCTCTACAAAACCACCAATAACTATTATTTTATTCATTTTATTATATTGGTTTGAAAATGAAGTTTTTTGAGAAATTTCCCTTTCTGTTTTGTCTCTATTCACCCCGTTTTACCGTTCCTATTAACATTTTTTAACTGTTCTCGCTATAACTTTTCACTAAACCCACACCCAACCAAACCAAATTGTATCGCCTATTACCATTAATCTCACAGGAACAGATCATTATTTATTATTCCGTTTCGTGTAACGTTACAAATTTGAAGGAACACGCGGAAATCAAATCGAAAGTAGCTGACCAACTCATGTAAACCAACGTTGACGTTGGCACGTCAATTATTATTGTTATATCGAAAAAGGCAGATTTATGTCATGACATAAGGACTTGCTTAATTTAAGTACATACGCATATAGTAGAAAGGTACCTACTATATTTAGTATATTAAATACAAATATAATTTTAAAAAATTTGCATGCCTAATTTTAAGGTAGAATATAATTGGAAATTTGAATATATTTAAGACCTACAACTGTAACATACATTATGTTGATGCAAATAAATGAATCTTTATCTTTATCTTTATCTATATTAAACTATATAGTTCAGCATGTGTCGTATTGCTTGGCAATGAATGAACAAATTTTATAGTACACCATAACAAAATACAAATGAAAATGGATAGAGAAGATTCTGCCTTGTGATATTTAAAAGGCCGCGGATGTACAAATTATTCTTACATTTCAAGAATTAGTGTTGATAGTAAGATCTTTGCTACAAAATTGCAACAAAGTTGACTATTGATAGACACGTCACGCTAAATAAAATTTATTTAAGTACAGTTTATAAGCTTTTTAGGGCGTTAATTCTGATATTCAGTCGACTCTGTTAGTTAGTCCAGTTAAGCTAAAAATAATAATAATTAATTAGAGGATTTTGTTTTTACTTGTGGTAAGTTGAAAATACATTTCATAAGATTCACACACATATGGCATATTAAAAGGTTGAATGAAAAAGTTAAAGCTGTCAAAAAGACTTTATTTGTACAATCTCATAGTTCATTCTAGGAAAGCTTCAGCAAATTTGGTCTACCATAGATAAAAATGACAAAATAGCATTATTATTTTAAGTTACCTGGTTGGTTGTGAGTTTTGAAGTGTAAAAATAGAAATAATTTATTGCGCCCGTGAAAATAATGAACAATTTATAATAATAATTATCACAGGCATTTTTGTTGTGTAGGTGTGATGAGACACCTGAGTTGTTCAGCTACTTCTGATAATAAACGACGCTTATGGTTCCGTGTGTGCTTTGATATGCTAATGTAAGTTTACTATGACATCTGACATAAATCCATAAGTTTTGGAGGTAGGTACCTAGTACTATCTAAGTGTGTTCAGGTGAAGTTTGTTGATTGACTTGGGAAAATTAACAGTTGTGTTTGTCATCAAATTCGGTTTAACGTGATATGGTAATAAATATCATTAGTTGCTTGAGTAGAACATAATACTTATATTTTTTTGCACAGTAGCTCGAATAGTGTGTTTTGAAAGGCCTTATACATGTGAAAGTTGATTTTAGCAGACAAGTTGTTTTCTATGAAGTTTTTTTATTTTTATTTCTACTAGTTCAGTAAAAATGTACTAGCAGGGAGTTTTAGTTATTGAGAATTACTTGATACAAAGAAACATAAATAAATACATAAAACTAGGAAAATAATTTACAGAATTGTTTTTTTTATAAACTGCATTTAACTACCGCAGATTTCTAGTATCCATATTGTAATATTGGGAATTATCACATACTATTTCAATACTGTTTTTGGAATAACATTTTTAGTTTTAACAATTTATTTACATTAAATCGTGAAGGCTGCATGTTCGTTAAACTTTGAAATATGGAATATAAATTAGTACATGCAAATCTTTGTCTCGCTGTGGAAATCGAACCTGCAACTCTTGCGTCACAGCTGGTTATGCCCCCGCTTCACCACCTGATTTATTATTGAATTACTTACATAAGGTATTTGCTGAAAGTGATGAAAATAAAAAAAAAACAGGTAGACATGCATCAATTTCAGGTCAAATCAGTATGTTCTGCCTATTCTTATACCCTCTGTGGTGTAGTGGCCGAAGGCCCGCCTGAGACGCAGAGCGTTGCAGGTTCAATTTCCACAGCGAGACAAATGTTTGTATGATCTACAAATATTTGTCTCAGATCTAGGTGTTGTCTATGTATAATAATTATGTATTTTTTTACAAAAACAGTATATAAGTAGTATAACAGTCATGTAGGTCCCATAATACAAGCTCTGCTTAGTTTGGGGTTAGATGTGTGAAAAATGTCCGGCATTATAATTATTATTTATTATGCCCACGACACAGGGATTCCTAGTGTGTGTTCAGAAATGATCATCTGTGGGCCGTTCATTTATTATCATTTAGTATTTATATTTTCACCGATTCCTAACTTCCTCGAGAATATGTAAAAAAAAACAAGGTGACATACCTTGTTTTTTTTACATATTGTGGATTGTGGTATCCACTTCTCTGCCTTTGTCTACCCATCCGGGAAACAAGCGTGGGTTTATGCATTCCGGTGGGTAAGTTGATGACAATATCTCTAATACTTGAGCTCTTTATAAAATTACAATGTTCCGTAATACGATACATCCCGTTACGATGATAATGGCCACACGATGTGACCTGCAGAGGCTAGGCAGATTGCTCATTTGACAGGCATTGTTAACTTTCGTACTAAATTGTGTGGCATCTTACACATGACTGATTGGATCGTGGTTTGCCGCAGACGCTGAGATAACGCACGCCGTGTGTCACTAAAACTTTCTAGGTTAGTCGTTAAATTGCTTTTTTTTAAACTTTTTAGTAATTTTTTCTGATATTTATAAAAATATTAAAGAAACTGTTAACAATGCCCATTGCTCTATATGTTTTGTAAAATCTTTGTGTTTTTTTAATTTTTTTGTGGTTTACAATAATATATTTTCATTCATCCCATCATAAACTCCCAACTGACGTATACATAGTCGTGACCCTAAACATAGATTCCCTGTGTCGTGGGTATTAGGACCACGAATACCTTGCTTCCTAACATCAAGACCCGGACCAAATATCTGCAGAACACGCAAACATTTGTTCCTCCGGTAACATCCTTCTAGGAAATTTTAAATCTATAAACTTGGCACCTCTTTAAAAAAATTATTAAACTATGGCACAACAAGAAGCGGTATTTTGACTCAAAAATTTATTGTTATATAAGGTAAGGAATATGAACGCTACTGTGTAATTTAAAGCTTATCATTAAGGCGAACGGGGCAAGTTAGTATGTATTTATTTATATTATTAAAATTAACAAATCTTTCAACATAATAAATATGTAGAAAATAATTTTCAACTCCCGGTTTGGTAGAAAGCGAAAAATACTAAAAATCGCAGAATGTAATGTTTAGAAAGCGATTGGTAAACCGCGGCATGCCGCGGTACTTATCATAATATCGATATCATAAGCAAGCACTCAGTGGTAACCTGAGCACCTTGCGTGCTAAAGAGCGTGGGTTCAAACACCGGGAGGTATCGATGATTTATGAATGAATGGCAATCCATAATATTGGCTTTAAATTTTATTTCACAAAGAACATTTATGTTGTATATAATTAACGTAATATAACATATTTACCCTGTGAATCTCTAATCTGTCCACTAATTACACTAGCAAAATGGCTATGGGAACGAGGCCTCGAGCCTCATTTTGTCAAACTTAGCAATTAGGACATACTTGCTTAACTTTAAGAGTAGGCATAAACATTTGAAGTGGAAAAATTATAGCCGTTTAATTTTAAGTCGTATCCCATAGCCATTTGGTTAGTGCAATTAGAGGATATATTTCAATAGAGTAGCTGGGCGTACAAAAAGGGTCTCTCAGTAATTTACTGCCACACCTTGAGTCCTGATTCAAACTGAAAACCATCAAATTATTTTTTTTTATTTGAAATTACATATTATATTATCGTTCTATAGTTAATGTTATAACAGACAAAGTATGTTGGCATTACATACATCCTGTATGTAATGCCAACATACTTTGTCACATATATGTATGGGATATCATACATATTCTGTGACACCCTATATTACAATTTATAAATGGAGTAACACATATTTATTTATCCACCCGTACATCCCTACAGCCTCGGATGTGAAGCCACAAAGCGACCTAACCGGAAGTATATAACCAAAGCGGTTTCCGTTGAGTCGAGACGGCTGTTTACAGTGGCATACGGGTGCTGTTTCACTGGTTTATATACAAAGGGTAATGTTATATACCACTAGGTAAAAATACAAGATCAAAGTTTTTTTAAGATGGATGGTTAAGTGCTTCCTATATGCATACTTTGAGTAAATAAAACAGCCAACAGCCAAATACATAGTCTGCATAAATATCTGCAAAACATGCAAACATTTGCCCGATTTGACCGATTTGGATGTAATTTAGAACAGCTCTTTCTTCGGCCACCAAGCAAGCGAAGCCGTGAACGTAGGCTAGTATTTAATAAATTATCTAGAAATAAGGTAACAAATAAAATATTTTATCTATAAGGCTAGTTAATACAAAACAAAAAAAACAAACACGCTCACGACTGTCTTCCCAAGACCACCCATTGTAATCTGAAGTCTCTTCCAGACAACCTTTGGATGTGTAGAATAAAATGGAATCAAAAGATGGCGATGTACGAGTAAACCTATATTTAAATATAATAATAACTACCTAATATACATACATCATATCCTATATAATATAGATACAAATAATAATAGTGTGATTTAATAAGTATGTAATAATAATAAAAAAACGATTAACTCTGTAAAATAGAAAAAAAAAAGTTAGTCGATGTACCTATAGACTTTATTTTCAAAATTAAAAAGTACAATTTAACCTACATAACGAAACCAACTTTTAATACTTACTATTTATTAATATGATCCACCAAGAAAATGTTGAGGTTACACCTAAAATACACTGTAGTAGAAAAATATATCTTTCTGGCTCTTAACATTGTTATACGATATTCAACTCAATTTCAAAGATCTCGACTCAAAACAGACTTCTAATGAAAAAAGGTATCTATGCCATCCAAACGATTTCTAAACTTAAACCCTTGGAATAAGGTTCAACGAGTATGTTATTACAGTAAATTTTATGGAAAAGGTATATCGATATCTGTCGAAGATTCTACCAATTAAATGGAAGGGCCAAAAATGAAGCATAGAGTTTCTAAACTACTAGACAGGAAATATTCAGTATTTATTTTTCTACCTGAATGTGTTTAACCATATTATATACCCCTCGAAATTTTATTTATTATTACGGAAGCAAAATAAAAAATAAATAGAATTCTCTGTCTTTGAAAGTTAAGCTTTTAATAAATACCTTAGTTATAATGTGCACTAACTTATTTTATTTTTAGTCTGTATTTTTTTCTCAAGTTGGCCTAAGACGCAAAAGGTTGCGTTTTTGATTCACGCCGCGAGATCAATGTTTGTATGATCTGCAAATATTTGCTTTGGGTCTGGGTGTTTTCTGTATATAATATTTATGTATTTACAGAAAAAAAGTACATACGCAGTATATCAGTCACATAGTTCTCATAATACAAGCTCTGCTTAGTTTGGGGCTAGATGATGCTGTGTGAAATATTTCCACCAATATTTATATATTTATTATATTCAAAAATCAACTTCCCAACATGCTGGCACGTTCCACGTTTTAATATTATATACGACAAGTTGCAAGCCCATTGCCGCTTATTGGAACCAAAGATGGCACATGTATTCGAGGTTTTGGTTCTCGAGACCCTAGAGAACCAACCTATAGTCTAGGGCATGCCTCGCCGTGCCGATTTACTCGCAATGTTTTCCTTCACTCTTTGGAATACTAATTAACGCACACATGGTAGTTATTAATAATCATATTTAAATAGCTTAGTTTATCATTTCTTCTGATAAATATATTATTAAATTTGATGCCATTGTAAATATGTACGTGCTTTAATATTAATGTTTAACTGTCATAAATAATGTAATATTTTGGGGCTAGATGATATTGTTGGAAAAATGTCAAGTATTATTTATTTTATTTAAATGAATTGAAATATTTTTTCGATTAAAAACTCCCGACCAGGTTTGAGCCTACGACCTTCCGAAATCGAGGTACATACAATATGCTATTATATTTATACGAAGTTGATGTTTTATGCCTAAAAATACCATGTAGGCCATTGCGAACAATTATTATAGTCATCGATTATTTTATTTTCCCGCCACCTCTACCCACACATAGCTCTGTATCCTATTCATCAAACGTAACAGTCCAAAGACTAATTAAAATAGATGAGCCATTTACATACTTATTGAGATTTAGTACCTACACCCTTTTTGTCGGGACTCTGCGAGAAAAATAACTGGATAATTTAAAGGGTGTTTGTGTGAGTAATGTTTTTTGTTACGGTACCTTCGCTGGGGATTATTAAAAAACATAACAAACAAGCTTAGCCATATTATGGACATCCTTAGAGCCATACTCAGTACACAGATCCACAAGAAAACCAAGTACCGAGGCACATGCCCACGTTTGGCATAGTAGTCAGCATTCCACGTGAAAGATTGCAAGCCCATCTCCACTCAATAGGTCATTGAGATGGCACATGCCTTCGAATATTAGATTCTAAGACGTGCCTATTTCCACAATAATGATACTCTTTTTCTACAGCTAAACAAAGACACGAAAAAATTCTCACTTTATTCAAGTATGAACCTTATTAAACCTAATTTAGACTGACAAAGGGCTTTATGTTATATTTTTATATTTGATGTTAGAAATATGAATAAGCTCATTATGGTAACAAAATACAAGTCATAAGCTGAAGCGATAATAACCATTATCATCATTATCAGCCTGTACAAGTCTTATATAAGCCTGAACATAGACCTCCGCCGAAGAATGCCGTGACGATTGATCTCAGGCCATTTCTTAACTATCGATGTCCCGTAAGCGTCCTTCCGGGAAATTAAAGGCTTTGTACGCTATTGTAAGTGTAGGCGACATATTGTCAGAAAGCTACCACCAGAATCAGCGCCGAGTGGTAATATCCGAAACCAAATAACTAAATAAATCCCACACTAGGATTCCACACTAGGATTCCACACTAGGATTCCACACTAGGATTCCACACTAGGATTCCACACTAGGATCCCACACTAGGATTCCACACCAGGATTCCCCGTGTCACCGATTTTTCCGCCACCGCCACCGATTATTGTTTATAATTTATTTGTTTATTGGTAATCACATATAATCTATCTAGTAAATCTGTATGTATCTTAACATATTTATTATAGATATAATGTTGTAGTTAATATTATATTATGTCCAACCCCGCCACTTTCACAATCTCATATAATCTTCTCCATCCAAGGGTTGTCTGGAAAAGATCGCTTCTAAGCGATAAGACCGTCCATTGTACCTTTGTAAGAATAAGATTTTGTGTGTTATAGTTGTTATGTTATTTGTTTAAGGTGTACAATAAAGTACTTTCATTCATACATTCTATTAACTTATTTTCTACAATTAAATTATAGGTGTCGTGTTGGCCTAGTGGGCGATACCCCGACTTCTGATCCGGTAGTCGTGGGTTCGAACCCGGTCGTGCACCAATGGATTTTTCCACTCGAAAAAATTATGTGCGCATTAACACGTTCTCAAAACGGTGAAGGAAAACATCGTGAGGAAACCGGCATGCCCTAGAACCAAAAATTCGAAGGCATGTGCCAACAGTTAGTGTTCCAATAAGCGGCGATGGGCTTGCAACCTGTCACGTGGAATGCTTACTACTTGCAAAATGCAGGCAAGTACCAAATGTAATGTTTGGACGTGCTTCTGACTACCCCCTACTTGGTATCCTCAAAGATCTACTCACTGTATGTATCTGAGGATGTCCACCATGGGGAAGACAGTCGTGAGTGTGTTTGTTTGTTTTTGTAAATTATAATCTAAGAAAAAACATGTGTTTTAAGTGAGTAGGCACATTGATATTGTCAAAGGATATCGGCTTTTTTAGGGTTAGCATCACTGCTATGGCCGATGGTTGACGATCACTGCTATGGCCAGCAGTGATCGTCAACCAGCGGCGAAAAAATACTGTTTTTCGTCTTTACATTGGACCACAAACGAAGCCTCATACATCATAACTATATCTTTAATTTTTTTATCGATCACTTTAGTTCCCGCATTGACATTCTCTATTAATTAACAATTTAAACACAATGTGGACTTCGTTAGAAAAATATTGTTGTAGTAGATAGGCACCGATTTATAATTGAGGCCGAAACTGAAACTCGGTATAATACAATTATCCTACAATTGTGCTTATACTAAATGTAAAAATAGGGATTTTTGTCCCTATTGACTCCTACTCTGTAACAGAACTGATTAAGTTAAAATTGGAATTGCATAGTTCAGGATACTATGAAATTACACAAACAGGCTATACCGTTCTTCTTTAACCAGAAGCTATTATCAAATACTTGTCGGTTCAAACTGATAATAAAAATATCACTTCAATATTGTTCCAAGATAATTAATAATGTTTATATCATAAGGTGTACAATAAAGTATTTTCATTAATTAATTAATTTACAACACTTAATATTTGGCTGCATTTCTGTTAAAATAGCAAGTCTCTTGAGTGTATACATGAATGTGAATGTAATAAAATACATTATTATTATTTAAAAAGCTTGATTTTCAGTAAAAATATGGCATAAATAAACACACAACTCACTCAAAATACAAAAATTTAAAATTAAAATTTATTTAAATTGACGGTTGTTGGACGAATTAACAAAGCCTTTTCTTATGCCGAAAATAAAGCCGAAAGCTCATCCCATTCCTTCTTCAAGGCGCGTAATATAAATTGCTCTAATTGGGTATGAGTTGATTAATGCCGAAATTGATTGGTTTATCTCAAGTAAACTTTGAAACATTGTCTCCTCTCTAATTAAGTGGGAATAAATTTAGATGTCGGTTTGTTGATAACTTCTATTCTTTGTAAAGGTTTGTTTGTTTTAATAAAACAGTTGCTGGAGATTTTTGGAATTTCACGTTTTATGTCCGAAAGAGTTTTTGTTTTTACTTCTTCATTTATTATTTCGACATTTTATCATTTTCTCATGTTATTATACTTTTAACGACTTGTGACATATTTTCAATACTTTATTTACCAATAAAATCATAAAAGATTGTTAAAATATATACAGAAAACGGAATTCATTTAATAGTAGAATTTGAATCACTTAATATTTAAATATATACAGAATAATAAAAACAATTTTACGTACATTTTGAGTGATGAAAACAATAAAACAATAACATAACTCTCTTGTTTTATACTGAGAGTGACATTACACAGACTATAGAAACATGACGCACGTGTATTTTTTCAATCGTTAGCAGATTTAGTGGCAACTCACCTTTTGTGACTAGAGCCCACTAGCAGGATCTTTACCGCAAATTTACTCAGTAGTATGGTAAAACAAGCACACAGCTAGTAACTGGAGACTAAAGAGGAACGGGTTCAATTCCCTAGTTTGCATAATCTGCAATTATTTACTTGCTACGGACATGGTACTGCATTGCAATAAAGTTCCTTATACCGATTATACTGATATTCTTGCATGTAGCTGTTGACATTTATAATAATTTATAACACATTAAATTTAAAAAACTGACCAAATAACGTGAAGTTGATAAAAAATATTAAGAGTTGTTTTTTTTATTTATTTGGGACCACTCTTGAAGTATACCCTACCCATTAAGAATAATTAAAATCGGTATACAATTAATAAACACACGAAAAACACATACACACAAACTGAGACATTGAATAAGAACATTAAATGTAATTTTTAAAGACCTTCATTAAAAACATTATATGATATTTATATGGAACCACCCTTGAAGCCACCCTAACCATTAAAAAATAATCATTATAATAATTAAATCGCAATATTCGCGATACTTTTTAGTCTCAAATTTACAGTTTCTATCCTATTGGTATTATATCATCAGATCCTCACCTGCTTACCTTATATTGCTCATTGGGGATGATACTCTTTCGAATAAAAAACAAAAGTAGAATCGCTCACAAAAACTGTGTCAGCTAGTCGTGATTCCATAAGATGATAAAGTTTTTTTAGGTTTTACAGGAATAGCAAACCTTCAGGAATTAAACTTTTTAGAACCATTTCGGGATCATTATAATATAATAATTGTATATATTATATACAACAATAAAATAATCATAAAATCTATTAACTATGGGCGAAGATATCAAGTAACAAATATAAAAGATAAAAAAAAATACACCAGTATTGAGAACCTCCGTCTTTTTTGAAGTAGCCTTCAATGGAAATTAATGAAAATACATAAATTTGCATTAAATGCCAATTCGACCATTACTCCAATCGTAAAATACAAAAAGTCAATTAATTTTTATTTATTGAAATTACAAGGATCATTATTATACCTACTCCAAATCTTAGCAAATGAAAGCCAATATAAAAGGTTGGTTTCTGGCTCCAGCCAGCCCATTATTCTCTTTACGTCCAATTTAACTACATAGTGACATAATAGGTTGGGGAAAAAGTTTCTTCGCATTTTTTAAGAAAATTCAAAACATTTTTTAATATAGTTTATTTACATTTAACTAAAGTATGTAGGTACCATTTTGTTCGATAACTTTTTGCCATTTTGTAGGCAGGGACATGATCCCATTGCTATAAAAACTTTGGGGCTTCTGTTCAAAATACCGCGACAAGTGGTTTTGGCAGTCCTCTCGTGATGTTAACCTGACACTGCCTAAAGAATTCTGAAGAGACCGAAACAGGTGGAAATCTGAAGGTGCAAGGTCAGGACTATACGGCGGATGCATTAACACATCCCAGCCAAACTCTCTTAATTTTTGCTGAGTGTGAGGTCTAGCGTTATCATGATGAAAAACCACACCCCTTCTGTTGATTAACTCCGGCCGCTTTCTCTCAACTTCTTGT
The DNA here is from genome assembly GCA_961405105.1 of Perizoma affinitatum. NCBI lineage: Eukaryota > Metazoa > Arthropoda > Insecta > Lepidoptera > Geometridae > Perizoma > Perizoma affinitatum. Next base: position 14,621,200 of record OY560190.1, on the reverse strand, counting down.
TTTAATCTCATCAGTTGTTCGCAGTAGAGTTCAGAATCGATGGTCCTGCCTGGTGGTAACAGCTCATAATGAATAATGCCCTTCCAATCCCACCACACACACAGCATCACCTTGTTGCGAGTTAACCCGGGTTTCGCCACAGTCTGTGAAGCCTGACCGGCCTTTGACCACGACCTTTTTCGCACGTTCTTGTCGTACGTGATCCACTTTTCATCACCAGTTATCAGCTTCTTCAAAAATGGTTCGGTTTCATTACGTCGTAATAAAGAATCACAAATGAGAACACGGTTCATTAGGTTTCTTTCAGTGAGCTCGTGAGGTACCCAAATATCGAGCTTTTTTGTGTACCCAGTTTTTTTCAAATGCGCCAAAACTGTTTTGTGGTCAATTCCCAGTTCTTCAGCTACGTCGTAACTACTGATATGCCGATCTTGCTCCACTTTTTCAAAAATGGCATCCATTTTATCCGTAATAGGGCGACCAGAGCGACGTGCATCTTTGACATCAAAATTTCCGGATTGAAAACGCTTAAACCAAATTTGTGCTACTCTCACAGACACTGCACTAGGTCCATAAACATCGCAATTTTTTTTCGCGGCTTGCGTTGCATTTTTACCTTTTTTGTAGTAAAATTTTAAAATGTATCGAATTTCTTCATTAGATTCACTCATCTTGACAGTACGAAAAACAAATAAAAATCACACATTTTCCTAATTTGAATTTGGAATTATCTTCTTTAAAATTTAAACTTTTAATGATACCAAAACCAGCCAGATACAAATAGTATAGCCAAAGATATTTTATTACAAGTTCATACATACAATAATGCGAAAAGACTTTTTCCCCAACCTAATATGACGATGTTCAGGCAATACATTTTATAGGTTGCGTGTGATCTACGTGCCCACAGTTCATACCTTATAATGCATATGCACTTCTATAGTTAGATATTTATGAGTCTCTATTTTAAAATACAACAGAACTTTATGGATTTTAAATTATTCATCGTTTGGATTTATGTGCAAGTTGAAATACGGTGGAGCACAAATTTGTGGAATGGAAGTATCATCAATATTAAAGGGAGAAGAGAGTATTTGTGGTCCTTTCTTGGTCACCCTATGTCAATGACCTAACAGGTTGAGGTGTTTTATACACCAGTAGTATGCGATTCAAGCGGTGCGAGTTTGATTCCCGCTGCGGGACTAATTTACGCATGGCCTGCAGATATTTGTTCCAGATCGATAAAGTCAAAGTTAATAGGTTTTTATTCATTGAAATCAAAAAGATTATATTGGAACTCTGTCGATCTGGGTATTGTGGGACCACGGTACCCATAGTTCCTGATAACCACGATACAGGGAATCCTAGTGTGGGATCATGAGTATGTATAAGAACGTTAGGTGGAAAAAAAAAAAGTTTTGTTGAGCTATCATAATTATATATAATATTTAGTTATCTTCGCCACACTGGTTATTTCCTTGTTACCCCCTTCTGGGATATTATGTAAACACTTTTGTTGTGATTTAGTAGATATAAATAAGGTTGTAAAACTAATAAATCAATTTGCGGTGAACATTTTAATGGCCCTTTAATGTACCGTCAGCATATAAAGTACTACTCAAAATATAATTGCCACTCAAAACATAATTAACGCAATTAGCAGATATTATGATGGGCCTGGATATTATGATGGGATTAACCTGTCACTTGGAATACTAACATGTAAAACAAAATAAACTGTTTGAACGTGCAGAGGCACGTCCAAACAGTTTATTTAGTAACAGTGGGTATTCAGACGATTACCCACTGCTTGGTATAAAGATCTTCGCACTGTGTATGCATCTGAGGATTTCCACATAAGAATAACAGGCATTCTTATATTTTTTGAATCTATAACATTATTTTACTGAAACATATTTTACATTAAACGAAAACGCAAAAAAGTCACATTCGCAGAATACAAATCGATACGTTACCCCTCCCTTTACGATAGCGATATAATCTGTTTCTGATATCAAAGTATGTACCTACCTACACGTACGTCGAATCTAAAATAAAAGCAGCAACTATACAAAAAGGTAACGAAAAGCGAAATGTTCATTTCGCGTGTCTCAGCGCATTCAATACGACTGCTTGCTTCTGTTTTACACTCAATAAGGTTGTTGTGGGATATAATGATACTAGATGTTGCCAGCGGCTTTGCACGCGTATAGTCGTGTTTTTGTTTAAACTGATACCCCTTGAAATTTAAACATCCATAAACTCTGTCTTGTCTCTAGCCATATTTAAAGCTCGCGTTAAATTTTATTATCTATCCCATAATTCATAGTTTTATAATAATATTGTTTAAGGTTAAGGATGGGCTTGCAACCTGTCACGTGGAATGCTACTATTACTTGCAAAACGCGGGCATGTACCAAATGTAATGTTTGGACGTGCCTCTGACCCTACTTGGTATCCTCAAAGATCTACTCACTGAGTATGTATCTGAGGATGTCCACCATGGGGAAGACAGTCGTGAGCGTGTTTGTTTTTTATTTTTTTTTATTTAAGGTTTACTCAAGTTATAAAGTACACCCCCGGCCACTTCAAAATCATATATAATACTTTTAAGCGATAAGACGGGCGGTCTTATCGCTTGTACCTTTTCTTAATGTGTTATTGTTTATTTTATTTATATCATAAGGTGTACAATAAAGTATGTATATTCATTCATTCATTCAAACTCTGAAACACTTAATTATTTATTTATGATGAGTAGCTACAATACCTATTTTCATGTTATTTACTTCAAGTTCGATACTCCCACACAAATTTTCGAAACCCATTTCCTCCATTAAAATCCAAAAACCCTGAATTATTTATTTATGCTTGTAGCTGTAAATTGTAATTGTACATTTCATGTTTCTAACTTGAAAGAACAAAGACTTTCATACAAAGTTCCTGCCCCATTTCTCGCCTTTAAAGAAGAAATTTCCACAAATCCTTTCTTAGTTTTGGCTGTGCGTTGATAGATCAGTTAATCAGGACAAACTATTTTAAAGTTTAGATTTAGCGAAGGAAATAAAGAGTCTCTGATTAGCCCATGACATTCTTTTCTAAATACCTCTTAAACAATTTTAATTTGATATGCTAAAGGATACGAAGATTTGTTATGATATCAAGCAAGAGGTTAATCAGGTAGAGAGTACGTACAAAGTACAGTGATTTTCATGGTTTGGAATTATTTTTTTCCGTTTTCAAACTCATAAAATAAGTAATTAAAATTGTAATTACAATTTGTTCTGTTATAATATTATGTTAATTAATAACTTATGGCATTATTTTGTATTTTACTATGCAATTAGCGTTTAACTCTCTATTCTGAACAAACTTTATGGAATTGAAATTATCGTGGTTTGGTATCATTTTAGAATATTATTGACGACTATACGTAGGGGAATAGTAAGTACGTGTATAGTCGTTATAATATTATAAACTGATTTGATGTTAATTATTAATTTATAATAATGATGTTTCTACTGCCAGTAGGTATTGAAGACTTGAAGATAAAAGATAGTACCGACAGCATGAAATATCACTCCCTAGATAAACCACGCAGTACGATAGGAATCTCTACGTGAGACGTTGAATCAGCAAAACACAATGTTTTGTAAATCGATGTCAAAGTTATATCTTGGAGTGGCTTGAAACATAAAAATATATGGTTTTCAATATTTTATTGGAATTTTTTACGATATTATTTGTTAAGTTTTTTTTTAATAACAATATCCACTACCTGTACATGTACCTGTTTATGTTTTTTGAGCAGTTCAACATATTCATTTATTCATTAAAATCACAAATATTCAAAGAGAAGAACGTCGGTTTTATCTACTGCCTATTCTTCCACTACCAAGCCAGGAAAGAAAGGCAAGAAAACAAGGCTAGTTATTATTTTTAATGATCCTTTTACTAAACAACGAGTTGGAGAATTTCAATCCCAAGAGATCATCTAAATATTTAGATGAAAGATCTAAATAATCAGATATTTTATAGTATGCCTTTTTATAAAGTTGTTTTTTAATTACGTTTTTAAATTTGTTAATTGTCAATTTTTGTATATCTCTTGGGAGTTTGTTATAAAAGCGTACACTTTGCCCTTTAAACGATTTACTAACTTTATGGAGTCTACAAGTGGCAACGATCTGGAGGTGAGGTCGTGGGTTCTTGGGTCGAGAAAAAGAAGTAATGGCACGGGCAGACGATGCGATACGTCGCGACGGACCAGCGGGCGATGGGTCGGCGGGGGCCGAGAGCGGCTGTAGCAAAACTAGTCTATTACACTAAGCAAAAATATTCTTAGATTAATAAGTACTGCGAGAATGGCGTATGAGTGATTGTACCTATGTATTTGATAATTTCATTTATTTTTAATTTTGTACTTTTTCATATTGTGCTTTTTAGTTTCTTTTTTTTTTTCAATTTATTGTATTTTTTTTATGATTTTTGTTAAAAATAATTAGTGTAATTGGGTTTGTCCCGTTCTAATTAAATAAATAATAATAATAATAAATACGTGGGTCGTTCTGTACCTTGTTTTAAAATCATTAAAAACAAGCTCCAATTCTGAGATACATTACTCACAGCTCTTTAAAGTTATCAAGATTTGCCGCTCGTCGTTGCATTATGAACCTACCACCTACCAGAAATATGAAATAAATTCCAAGTATTTATTTGTATATTACGAAGTGCAAAGAATATTAAGGGCCGTCAAAACAATCCGAAAAAGGACTCGGGAGATTACATGCTTATGAAAACAGCATGTGGTTTGTATTGGATATAAAGGTACGCGCTCTCTTACCCTCATTATATTCAAACAACATTTATATACGAGTATGTATAAAAATAAGGCGATAACACCGTCTCATTATTTAATATATTTTTCTCCATCTATAGGCTGTCCGGAAAGTTTTTATAATAAGGTCACTCATTGTATATTTTTTGAATTTTTTATTTCTCTGTTCTATATATACTCTTTATTGCACATCAAGGACAAGGCAAATAAGATGAATTATCGGATAAATATCAGATAGATAGCAATGCTGTGTTCGTCATTGAAGATTGTAACAACCTCGTAAGAGCAGGCAACAAGTCAGCACTTATATCCTTCATATGTATAATATAATGTTTGTATAAAAAACAAATAAATATAAGTAGTATATCAGTCATGTAGTTCACATAATACAAGCTCTGCTTAGTTTGGGGCTACATGATGCTGTGTGAAAAATGTCTAGCATTATATTATTATTTATAATCTGCATGTCTTACATATAAGCAAATACCAGCTTGGATACCAAATACCAAATATTGTTATTAAAAATAGAATTTTCCTGATACAGTCAAAATCGAATAAATTAGTTTTTATGCATTTTCGTGGCATTTGTAATGCTAACCATTGGCAGCCATCGCAATGACATTCCGGCTGGGCGCCAATACGCCACATACGTTGTTTAGTTAAAAGGCTAGGCTGTTAACTGGAAGGCTAGGCTGTTAACTGGAAGGCTAATCAAGCAAGTTCGCTGCTACATATTATATGCCGTTTCATTAGCCCACAGCAGTGCAGTGTGCGATCACCTTTATACGTTAAACTTTCTCAGCGGGGCCTCACACCCGCGAGTGTTGAAAAAATAAATTATCCTTTTGATAGAAGAGCCTTAAATTGCTTGTAATTGCGTAGAGCGTTCATTTTTGTGTTTTATTGCCGTTGATTATTTTAATGAAAAGCGTGTAATGGTAAGAATGTTTATATTAAATAGAATGCATTGCTCTTGTCTTAGTCGAAAGTAATCGGTAAAAATAAAAGTATTCAACGGACACATAGTCCTGATCCCACACTAGGAATCCCTGTTTGGGTATCAGGAACTACGAGTAATGTGGTACCATGGGACAAATATCTGCAGAATATGCAAACATTTATACCGCAGCGGGAGTCGTACCCGCACTACTTACGTCGCAGCTACTCACCCTCTCCACCACCAAAGTTGTCAATCCACTTACTCTCGATCAATCAGGCGTCAGCAGAATCTTTTATTTTTCTGACAAAAAATACGCACACGAGGATAGTCTGGGACTAATTCGTACAGATAGCGAGTCTACGGTAGGCGCTTAGTAGAGTACTATTTCGCCCCCTTAGGCAATCAGCAGCTTAATAAAAGTATCAGTCATGTAGTTCCCATAACACAGCTCTCCTTACCTTGGGGTTAGATGATGCCGTTTGAAAATGTCCAGCATTATTATTATTATTATCTGTGTGTAGTTAAAACTAACCCCCATCTGCACTTATCTATGGCAGCTCCTTATTCTCCTAAGTTCATCCTAATGATAGGTTTCTATAGATACACTGTCATTATGACGTGCCTAAGCCTCTTATTCAGAAAAACTTTAAATGCGTGCTAAAATTTGACAGCCTCTATCCTTTGTTTAGTATTAGAAAAGGCCAGGGTTAGACCTAGCGACTAAATTAGCGAGTGATTATGAAACAGAGAGTTAGTCTTTTGACATTATTGCAGTCATCTGATTATTACAATGGTATAATTTTGCTTATGCAAAAAATTGCGGGTGGAATATGGAATATATACTTTCAGTTAGCGGGTAAAAAATGGAATAAGAGCCTAAAAACGAGCCCAAGTTTTCTCTTATTGACTAAATCATGTCACTAAATTAACATACAATTCTGAAGAGTCTCCTTTATAATACTTTTTCATATATTAAGCTTTCTGAAATGATCTAAAACAGTTATATTCTGATGAAATAATTGAGTCATTTATACTTTCTTAATATAATAGTTCGTAAGTTTGCATTATGGTCCGGTTTAAAAATTATTCCCAATATTTATAATGGACCCTTCAGGCAGGACATCGTTGTTTATTGTCCTGTCGTTGTTGTTTTGTTTCCGGGGTGGGTTGCCGTACCCAGCCGCGCGTCGCAATCAGTACGTGCTAGATAACTGAGGTTTGTTTTAAATAATTTAATGTATTTTAGTTTTTAAGACATTATTCATATGGGCCCCGCATTTGTTTGTGTACTCTACTGTGTTGCCTGAAATAAATAAATAATAATTATTATATTTTACTATTCCGTTAAAATAAAAGGACGATTTTTGCAATGTAAGTCTACGAAAAACGGTCGAGGGAATGCGTTTCTTACGAAAACTGCCATAACGGTAAGAGGTATTTTTTATCCGGGTATGATGAGGGTGAATACGTGGGAAGTAGCTAGAAGACGGTAATTTAGACGAATGCTCTTTTGAGAAATTCAATTCAATTCAATTCATTTATTTGCGAAACATGGGTACAAGCAGTAGATAGTACAGTAATAGTAAGTCTAGCCATGATCTGCTTTACAGCATGCAAAATTTTATATAAAAATTAAGTAGTTATATTCTAAATCTAAAGAGTCATGTAAGTATTCGATTATACAACCAGGCTAGCTAATGTCACAATATTGTATGTAATGAAAAAAAAATGTATATAAAATGTCAAATTCTTAAAATTATCTAAAATTTATACATGGTTTGCAGAAAGGTTACTTATCTCTGTTCCCATAATTAAAAATATAGAAATAGAAAAGATTTATATTATACACATAATAAAAAATCTTATAACATAAGTAGTTTACAATTTTATGTGTAGGTATTGCTACCAAAAAAGGTCCGTACTCAACAAAATGCTGGAGTGAACTGAAGCGTTTATTGTTAGCACTGATTAAATAGTTAATAGAACTGACTTTTATATCAGTAGTTTATTTGGTTAGATACGTATATGTTTATTAACAAATAAGATACGGAAACAATAGCCAAAACTCCGGATAGACACGAATGCAAATGTTAGACGTGTTTCATTTACGGCACGTTCGCTAAATTATAAACATAATGGATCTCAACCTTTTAATGACATAAATAATATATAACTAGCTACTGCCGACTGCTTCGATCGCGTGATAACCTGATTAAAAGTAGCTCTTACCGTTAAGACAGCGTTCGTAGGAAACGTATTCGCTCGACCGTTTTTTCGTTGAGTTACGTTGCAAAATTGTCTCCACGAAAACCTCTTTTATTTTAAGGGGGTAATATACAGCCTATAATGTACCTTATAGTCCATTCTAAATATTGGTGAAATATTATAAATGAATATTGGAATTAAATATTTGGAATTTTCTATGTATACTATGTATGTTGTTACAAAACAAATGTATATAAGTAGTATATCAGTCATAGGGGGGGGAAGCTAGAGTAAGGTCAAGGCGGGCTACTACCGCGGTGACGATAGTAGCTCACAAATGCCACTGACCATCTGCGTGTCACCGGCGGGACACAGTCACTTAGCAGAGCCTCTAGCCAGTCCGTGCGATCCACGTCCAATGTCGTCCTCCCTGGGACCTTCTGCAGCCACGCGTCGTCGCGTGACCGCCTACTGTACTTCATCCGCGGAAGAGCCTACGCCGCGGTTGTGCGTCCTTCTTTACTGCTGCACGTCAGAGCAGGGGTCGGGGAGGCGCGCGACCGTGGCGTTGGCACTACGTGGGGGAACTACACTGCTGCAGATGCTGAGTGATCCAGGGCGAAAGGCGAATATTCTGCGCCTTAAATGGTGTTGTCCGCTCCGTGCCCTTGGCGTGTTTGGGTGCCGGGTGGCTCGACTTTTCCTATCCACAGGAATTGTCAGGTCTTCTAGGTGGCCGGGCGCGGTGGGGACGGAGAGGACAACAACACAAATCAGAATCCAATCACCAGGGAGCATACCCGAAACAAAACCCCAAATCTAAGGTGTCAAACGTACCGTGCCGATGGATGAATAGCTGAGGGGTTGCTCAGTTGCGAACGGTGTCTCCTCGAGAACAGGGCGAATCGAGGAGTACTTAGCCCTCCCGTGGACATGCGGGGCTCTGTCGGCGGGTATTTTTATTTCCCTAGCTACTCGTGGGATTTGTATGGAGGAAATACCTAAATATAAATCTGCCTCTCCAATCGGAGAACCATTTTCTCCCCTCTTGGGAGAAACAATTGATAGGTTGGAGGAGGTCCTACTGGCCTCTCCACAGCCTGTCCATACAGTAACCTTTGTTACAGATGACCTAACAGAAGCCGGCGGCTCCAGTGCTGCGACTTCTGCGATGGAAACGTCTACAAAGCAAAGGGTGAAACTGAATGGCGCGGCTCGGAAACGGTTCCGTAGGCTGATGGCTGCTAATGTTAGGGAGGATGAAGCCCGAGCACTAGCAGTAAAGCCTTGGAGCCAAATTCCGATGCAAAACATTCCTCCGGACCCAAAGCCTACCAAGAAAAGGCAAAGATCGGAGGAAGAATCGCCCAAGGAACAGCCTAAAAAAGCCCCCAGGCTAGAGGCGTCCCAGGGTGTCAGACCTAGCTTCAGCCAGGTCGCGGAGGCGAAGCGAGTTGGAATTCGCAACGCCACCTCGATGAGCGAAGACCAAATGAAGCAGGTCCATCGATCCCTCACCCAAGCCATCATTGAGACCAGCAGCAAGGGCAAGGGGCCGAAATTCTCGGGCTTCGTTCATAAGCCCGGGTGGATTCTGGTGACCTGCGAGAACCAGGAAAGCCTAGAGTGGCTTGAAAGAGAGGTACCCAAGATCGAGCCGTGGGCTGGGGCAAAACTCTCGTTTATTCCCGAGGGCGATTTGCCTAAGCCGACGGTTGCGGTCACGTTTGTTCCCAGTATCGAGGCGGCAACGGTGGAGAGGGCTGTCGAGTTACTGGCGAAACAGAACGAGGGGCTTAACACCGAACTCTGGAGGGTCCTTCACAGCAAGTCTGAGGAGAATGGTAACGTAGTTACCTTCGCTCTGGACGACCTGTCTGTCGAGGCCCTTAGAGCCACGGGCTTTCAAGCTACCTTGGGCTTTAAAAAGGTAGCTTTCAAAGTCAAGGGCTCTGAAAGCAAGCCTACACCCGTGGTGGAACGAACACCACAGCCGTCCACGTCCAGCGGTCAAGGAAGCTCGGGACGCAGCTTGGAGGGACTAGGGCCACGATCCGTCGCGGCCAAAAAGCCCTCTAAACCTGCACCCCAAAGCTCCGTAAGGCCGCAGGACGCAGGACGCGGGCGAGATGGCAGGAATCCCCGGGAAGGGGATAGGGTTGACAGGCGGGCTGAAGCTAACCGAGGGGGTGGCACACGCCCGAAGTTAGTGAAGTCGAAGCCTCGATACCACCGGGGAAACCTGTAACGGCTACCCGGGCGGGGACGGCGAGGATCCTCCAGGCCAACCTCCACCATGCCGCGGCAGCATCCGCGGTAATGGAGTGTTGCCTAATGGAAGGACAGGCTAGCCTCGCCTTGATCCAGGAGCCTTGGGTAGCCAACACTCAGGTTCTGGGACTTGACGCTGCCGGTAAGATTTTGGTAAATAGTACTGGCACAAGACCCAGAGCATGCATAATTTTTAAAAACAATGTGGATTTCTTGCCAATTCCAGAGGTATGTAGTGATGACCTGGTAGCAGCTTTTGTCGACCTCAAAGGCTGGAGTGGTGCGAGGGTAATCTTGTGCTCAGCCTACCTTGCCGGAGAGAAAGACGACCCGACGGGAGACTTGGTGCGGGTGGTGGACTACGCTACCCGGAACAACGCCGAACTTCTCGTCGGGTGTGACGCCAACGCTCATCACACCGCATGGGGGAGCACGAACACCAACAGTAGAGGTGAGTTACTTTTTGACTATCTTCTAACCAACAACCTAACCACGCTTAACATAGGATGTAAACCGACCTTTGTAACTCGTGCTAGGCAGGAAGTTCTGGACATAACTTTTACTACTAGGAATCTTGCTAGACACATTAATGACTGGCAAGTCAGTAATGAAAACTCTATGTCAGACCATCGACACATCATTTTTGAGATAAAGTCCGTCTTGGAGTCTCAAATTACTACTTATAGGGATCCTCGGACTACTGCCTGGGATGTCTTCAAAGACAAACTAAGGCACACCCTAGAAAACTGCCCAAAAAGTATAAAGTCCCGCGACAGTCTAGAAATAGCGGTGGCCCTTCTTACGAAAGGAATATGCACAGCCTACGAAGAAAGCTGCCCGCTAAAAACAAGAACGACGAAGCGGCAAGTTCCGTGGTGGAACTCTAAGTTAGGAAAACTAAGAGCTAAAACCAGGAGATTATTTAATAAAGCTAAAAAGACTCACATATGGGAGGACTATAAAAAAGCTTTAACTGAGTATAATTTAGAAATTAGGAAGGCGAAAAGGGCATCATGGAGGAAACTCTGCGAGGAAATTAAAAGCTTGCCTCAAGGAGTAAGACTTCATAAACTGCTCTCCAAAGCCAAAACTAACGAGATTGGTCTCCTCAGAAAAGGAGACGGTTCCTTCACAGTCAATGAGAAGGAAACCTTAGAGTTGCTGGCCATGACCCACTTTCCTGGTGCACTTGATGGGAACTCACACCATCATCCGCAAATAACAAAGCCTCGGAACGAGGACTGGAAGAGGGCGGCAAAAATTATAAGACCCAACCAAGTAAAGTGGGCCGTAAACTCTTTCAAACCGCACAAAGCGTGTGGGGAAGATGGCATACTCCCTGTTTTTCTACAGCAGGGGATTGACATCCTTTGTCCGTATTTGGTTAAAGTCTTCAGGTCGAGTCTCGCCTGGGGATTCCTACCAGAAGAATGGTCCAACGTGAAAGTTATCTTCATACCCAAGGCTGGAAAGAAGGACTACAGTCAGCCAAAGTCCTTCAGGCCAATAAGCCTATCCTCTTTTCTTTTAAAAACAATGGAGAAGGTAGTAGATAGATATATAAGAGATGTGGCGCTTATCGCATCTCCCATTCATCATAGCCAACATGCATATCGTAAAGGCAAATCCACGGAGACAGCACTAAGCAGTCTCATCGACAGAGTGGAAAAGGCTATGGAAGACAAGGAGATTGCACTATGTGCATTCCTTGACATTGAAGGAGCTTTTGACAACTCGCCTACCTCTCTGCTGGTAAATGGGCTGATAAACAAAAATGTCGACCCTACCACCACCAGATGGATAGAGGCAATGCTCACACAGAGAGGAGCAAGACTAGCCCTTCACCAAACCGCTATTCAGATTTCCACGGCTAGAGGCTGCCCACAAGGCGGAGTTCTATCGCCTATTTTATGGACTCTGGCTGTGGATAAACTCTTGCATAAACTGGCAGACCTGCAAATCGATGCTCAAGGCTACGCCGATGACCTTGTAATCGTCGTGCGAGGCTTCTGCCAGTCCACAATTTCGAGCATTATGCAAAAAGCTCTGAACACTGTCAACGACTGGTGTGTCAACAGTGACCTCTCAGTTAATGCTGACAAAACAGTGATTATACCTTTCACCAATAGGCGGAGGCTAGACAAGCTTGTAAAGCCTAAGCTTAATGGAAAAATTATAACCTTTTCCACTGAAGTTAAATATCTGGGCGTCACGATCGACCAAAAACTGACGTGGAATACACACTTGGCCAACGTTTTAAAAAAGGCTAAGATTGCCCTGGGGGCTAGCAGTCGTCTGATGGGCAACAACTGGGGTGTAAACCCCATGATTGCACTGTGGCTGTACACTACCATTGTGAGGCCGATAATCACATACGCCTCCATGGTATGGTACGAAAAAGCCTTTCAGTCTACCGCAATACAAAAACTAGGCAGTCTACAAAGAACTGCATGCCTTATGGCCACGGGAGCCATGTCCACCTCCCCTGGATTAGCGCTCAATGCATTGCTTGGACTACCGCCTCTTCAGGTACATATGCACAAAGAGGCGAAAGCCAGCATGTACAGGGTAATCATCCAGGGCAGAAGAAACTGGCTTTCCCAGAAACTGAGATCTTTACAAGACTCAACGTTGGAATCACCCGTACTGAACATGACAACTGATGCCATGCTGCCACGGCATGTGTTCGAAAAACACTTCGCTGTGGTAATGCCCTCTAGAGAAGACTGGTTGAACAGCCAGTCACTCTGTGAGGACAGGTGTCTCAACTGGTACACAGATGGTTCCAAAATGGGGCTGAATGTAGGCTGTGGAGTATATGGAGAGCGACCCAAGTTCAAAAGTAGCATAAACTTGGGAAATCACGCATCCATCTTCCAAGCAGAGGTGTACGCCATCCTAGAATGTGCAGAAACCAATCTGCAAAAGCGCTACACCAACCATACTATTTACATCAACTCTGATAGTCAGGCGGCCCTTCTGGCTCTGGATTCGAAGGTTATCACGTCCAGGCTAGTTGAAGACTGTCTGTCAAGACTGAACTCTCTGGGCTCGAGGAACAGAGTTGTGCTAAGATGGGTACCGGGACACGCTGGGATCGTAGGTAACGAGTGTGCTGACGAACTTGCGCGTGCAGGGGCCAACGGAACACAAATGGGACCAGAGCCATTTTGTGGTATACCAAAAAGCCTAGCCCAAAGAACCCTTCTGAACTCATGCTTTGAAGAGTCGACCAATCTTTGGAGAAACTCTCCAGGCATGAACCATTCTAAAGCACTGATCAAAGCCTTTGACAAACGGTATACCAACCAAATCTTAGCGCTAAACAGAAACAATCTTCGCACTATGGTAAGAGCCTTGACTGGACACTGTCGCCTCAACAAGCACATGTTCAAACTAAGGCTGAGTGACACGCAAACCTGCAGACTCTGTAATGAGGCAGACGAATCGCCCCTTCATCTGTTAGGAGAGTGTGGACCACTGATACATAAGCGTAGCCTTCATCTGGGAAAACACATTCTTAGCCCAGATGAACTAAAACTCATAACACCCAAAAAGATCCTGCAGTTTCTAACAGCGGCAGGGCTGAGAGGTGAATTATGAACGCCCCAGTGGGGAAAATAAACAAGTGGCGATCACAATAGGCCTAACGGCCGCAGCGATACCAAAGCCACTAAAAACCAATAAAAAAAAAAAAAAAAAAAAATATCAGTCATGACGTTCCCATAATACAAGCTCTGCTTAGTTTGGGGCTAGATGATGGTCTGTGTGAAAAATGACCAGATTTATTTATTTTTACAATTCACAGTATAGCGAAGAAAATGCAACGCAAAACATTGACAGCCACAGTCGAATAGCCAACGTCGTCAAAATCAAAACAATCACACACACATACATGAATACAACTCATACAATTTCGTGAAAGCAGTGTCCGCTCGCCCGCCACCGGAAACGTGCGGCCGACGGATTGTTCATTGCATAAATATTGTGGCTTTTGAGCATGGCGTGGTTCATCCACGTGTGTGTGGCGGTTCTGAGTTTGGTGATCGTGGAGTCAGCTGTCATTTCTGGAAAAGGTAACTTTAATCACCAAGCACCGTGTGGAAAAAAAACATTTTTTTTTTTTTTTAAGTTGGAAAATCCATCATAGATATACATTTGTCTCGGTGGCAATGGGCCCTATGTTCCTTCATGAGACCTTGTCAGCCAGGACTACGGGTATACTTGCGCATCAAGTATCTTGGGTATCAGGAACTACGAGTACTGTAGTACCACGACACCCAGATCTAGAACGAATACCTGTAGGAGATTTGTCCAGCAGCGGGAATAGATCCCGCACCTCAAGCGTCTTAGCTGGCCCATTACGCCATCAAGATCGTCAGAGATATATCTATTAAGTAGGTATCTATCATATCAAGTCCGCATACTATTTTTGAGGATAAAATATATCGGGTACGATCTCACGTCCTTTAGTTTGGAAGTCGGGATATCCTACCTTTTCTTTTCAAAGTCAAAGTCAAAAGGTTTTTATTCATTGAAATCACACGGATCATATAGAAACATCAGCTTAAAAACTACGTAAATTTAAAATTTTAAAGTGACTTCACAAGCGCCTTTGTCCTTTATTTGTCACCCTGCGTTAGGCCAGTGATCTAACGAGGTTGAAAATACACTAATCGGACACGGCTATCAATTACCCGTCCATTTTCTCAAAACACGCAGTTTTATTGCACGAATCCATTGTGTTTACAATTCGCGATTGCCATCGTAGTTCAAAACTAAGCCTTATGTTTACCACGATAGTACATAAAAAAGAATGTTTATGTCACTACACAGTGGCTACATTACATTTTTGTGACAGCCCTGCTTACCAAACTAAGTTTAAATTACTTGTGTCTTGGTAATTAGGAATGATTCCCTAGGTGCAGATTGGTAGGGTTTTTTATTGGGTTTAATTCCCCTTTTGCGGGACATATTATGTTTGCATGGAAGTAAAGAATTAGAAATGGTTTCTGATACACACGACCCAGAGGAAATCCTAGTGAGGGGTCAGGACTAAGTATGTGACTTTTGGCTATTTATTTATTTACAAAACCTGCTAACAAAGCTCTCAAAATTGTTTTGTGTCATTATTTATCTCATCATGAACAATAAGTGCGAACCCGATTACACTTACCAAAATGGCAATGGGGAACATCTTTGACGGGCATACCAATATCCGTAATCTTAATAATGGTATACTTTATTTCCTAAACTTTCCTATTTATACGTCTGAGAAGTGTTGATCAATACATCAATACTTCTCAGACGTATTATTAAATCATACAATCATTTAGCAATCTAAACCTGGCAAAATATGTGCTGATATCTTGTTACCATAGAGTAGAATACAATAGGATAGAAAATATTTGTGTTATATATAAATAATTATGTTACAATTTAATGAGTAGGTAAAGTACCGTCAAAAACAGCCATACCATATCCATTTTGGTATTGTAATTAGAGCAAGATTCCATTACCAAGTTGTGATGTGTACTGGCGTATTTATCGCTAAAAACCATACAAATATTGAATGGATAAAGATTTGCTAATCTGAATGAGGTTTTAATGTCATGTCTGACTGCATCTGATGATGTGACTAGTGATGCCATACCCATTGTATAGTTGTTATTGTTGATTTTTACAACAAATAAGGTTTGATAACATTATAACATCAAGGTTTTTAGGTGAATGAACACTTGTTCATTCACAGGGCTGGATTAGTAAAACTAAACCAGCCCTTCAGTTACACTAGCAAAATGGTTATGGGAAATAGACACTGGCAATAATATTTTTTAAAGTTAGCAGAGCAACAGCTAAAACTACAATTTATATGATAGGGTGTATCCCCTTTTCAAATTTTAAATGTTTTGGATATCGCTAAGCGCCGGTCAAAATGACTCATACTTATTTAATTTTTTTAAGTGTAATTAGATGGTGTTTAACTTATAACGAGACAAATAGGCATACAGTCCACCTGATAGAAAACGGTTACCATCACCTATTTACATCCTCAATACCTATGGCATTGCTCATGCGTTTCTTGCTCTGGACGACTTTTGACACTTTGATTTTTATTTTCAGCTCTCTTTTGCAGAGATCCAGATACAGGAAAGCTCTATGCTGTCAACTCTACCTGGGTATCTTCCACTTTTTGCGGAAACTATACTTGCAAACTAAGAAAACGTAACCTTACAGAAACTGAATACACACCTATACGACTACTCAATATAACCAATATACGAGATGAAAGCCTTAATAATAATATAACTCACATAAATAATATAACAGTGACTATTGAAGATAGAAAAGAGCCTGTAATAGAACAGGTAATACATAAAGATAGAACTACGGAAGATAATTTAATAAATAGTGAAGCAAAAATTATACATGATGAAATTATTGAACCAGTTATACTAAAAGATATAGTTACCAAAAATGATTTGCTGAGTTATAAAGCAAATGATAAGCAAGAAACAATTGATAAAAATAAACAGAAGAAAACAGAAGATGTGGCTACACATCTTGCTGACGTTATGAGTAATATGGCTAAGAACAAAGATGATGAGAACAGATATTTGACGGAAAAGGAAATTCATTCGATATCAGAGATTTTGCATACAGTAAAAAAGAGTGACCTCGATGCAATTGTAGACATTTACAACCTAGCTCAAGATATTTACAACGAAATGGATAAAGCTACCAATGATGGGATAGTAGATGATACTATCAATGCTATATCAGATGAGAAATTGCGTAAAAACAAAAAATCGTATTGGTACGACCCCTTGGCGTACAAAGGACGAGTAGACATGGATTATCAAAGCTCAAATCACGTGACCACAACAACACAACCAAAACAGAATGTACCCACTTTTTTCAATGGACCATTGACGAATCAAGACTTCGGAAAGCTTCCATATTACTATCCTTTATCTAATTTCCAAAGGACCGCTTCATACAAGCACATTCCGTCACAAAATACTAAAGTTGAAAGACGGCCTTGTAAAGCTCAACAAAAACAGATAGACATGCAAGTCGAAGCTCAAAATGTGATCAAACCGTCATATTTACTTCCTTATCCATTCGCTTATATTAATCATTACAACTACACAGATTACCCGATTAACAGTTTTTACAATATTCCATATACTTGGGACTATTATAACCGACAGCGGCAATACCCACCTTACTACAATGCGTATCTAACTCATGTTCCTAATATACCAAACGCTGTTCTTATGAATCCACAGTTACATGACCGATTCAATGATGTAGAACAAAAACCTATAGCAGATAAAGAAATAATAGGCAAGATAATAATGAAATCGAAAGAGAAGATACCCGATTGGCAAACAGAACAGCTTTCAAGCCAAATACTGGATGAAGTGAGAGCGAAGATTGATACGACGAAGTTTTTGAAAGCGTTTCCGTTCAGAAAGAAGATAAAACTGGAGAAAGTTGGTAAGCTGATTAAATTGGATGACCTGACTAGGTCTAGAAGGTCAGTTGATAATGAGGCAAAAGAAGTGACTGCTGGTCCAATTTCAGAAGAAGAGGAATATGAAACGTTTATTGAGAAAACCACGTAAGTAATTTTGTCTTTCTAATTTCGATGAATTTTACAGCATAGTAAACTTTGCAATTTGGTAATAGGTTCAAACTTTGTACAAGTACAATCTCGCATTTCAAGATTAGGACCTGTGGGTAAGCTTAGTAGAACCAAAATAAAAAAAAACACTCTCACGACTCTCTTCCCCATGATGGTGGACATCCTCAGATACATACACAGTGAGTAGATATTTGAGAATACCAAGTAGGTGGTAGTCAGAGGCACGTCCAAACATTAAATTTGGTACATGCCCGCGTTTTGCACGTAGTTAGCATTCCACGTGACAGGTTGCAAGCCCATCGCCGAGAGTAAAATAATCATATTCCTATTCATAGTTCATGTGATGTAGATATGAAATAAACCCAAAGTGTATTTAGTCACATTTGGTCCAATTCAAGCAAGATATTTAGTCCGATTCCTATTTAATCCATTTCATATTTGGTTCAGTAAATATGGAAAGACGTATTTATACAAAACTATAAAACAAGTACCTTTTAAAACAGAAAAAACACTATCTTAATATCTAATACTACGAAAAGAAGACTATTTTCAGGATTACAGTAGATAAGTTATCAAGTCACCGAACGCAGGCAGGGTACTTAAAAGGCTAGCGACATTACCTTGTGGAATAGCAATGCTAATTTTCTGATCGAAGTAAGCTTTAGTCCTTGGGTCATTGGTTTCGTCCATCAGCCGCTTGAAGATTTTGTGCATTTATCTATTAGAAGCCACAATCAATAGGTTTTATTAATAGAAACCTCAAGGATGATAAAGAAAAGTCAGCTTAAAAACTACGTGAATTCAAAATTTTTAAGTGAATGTTCTAATTCGCGACCATGTCTAGAAGAATCAAGCAGTGAACTCTGCTTATTTTTTTGATCATCCTTCATTCAGCTATAGTGCGTTGCCAATCGAACAATGTGAACTCATTTTATGTTTAACTCAAAAACTGGTTAACTTTATTTAGGAATAACGCTGCTGTAGGTAATAACAACACTATTATCACACAAATCTACAACCAAAGCTCACGAGGACCAAACACACTCGGCGTCAAATATTTTAACCCACTTTTTCAACGCTTTTTTGCCTCATTAAACAAATCCCTACAACTGACACCTTCTAAAACATATACATAAAATGTAGCAGGACGTCCCAAAAAGTTGACAAATAATTTAAAAAGGTTGGAATTTCTGTCGCTTCGTCTAGACGTGTTACAACCTCACTCCTTCGTTATCAAATACCTACCTGACATCTTAGAAATATTTATCAATTATTCACTTACGAGGGTAAGATCAGAATTAGTATCTTGACTGTATCGATTCAGTTGAACGTACTGGATCGTTTTTTTTATCAAGAATAAACTTTCCTTTGTTAATAATCTCACCTGCTGAAATGGTGAAATGGACATCGATGGAGCACAAATGTCCAGACATTATTTTTATTTTATTTAATGTAGCACACAAAACAATCAATGTTTAATTAAAAGGACATAAACTAATACATGTTAAAAGGTCTAATTACGAAACGCGGTTTAAACTCGAGTTTAACTCGAGTTCTTTCAGAGCAACTAAACCGAGTCTTGAATATACCTTATCGAAAAAACAGTATTACTTCTAAGTTACTAAAGTCTACATATTAGTAAAAATAAAAACGTGGGGTGACCATTTGATTTAAAAACAACTTCAAAAACAAAATAAATATTTTTTAAAAAAGAAATAAATAATTTTGATTGGCTACTAAAGAAAATAGGTTCTCAAAAAGAGGTTGAAATATTATAGATATAAACTAAGTGACCGCCTGGTTTATCTTTTACTTGTTAACTTTGAGTTAAAATATTCTTATAGATTGACACATCTATTCAAGCTTTACTCTTGCATAAAAACGTTTATTTTACAGATGCCAACATAAAGTTGTACCTGGATACTTCCGTTTCGGTAACCTCACCCAGCCTTACCCTGAGTGCTGCCCACAGTTGATCAATAACAGATAGACGAACATCCTACAAGTTTGTATGTTTGCAGATAATCATTTGTTGAAAAATATGTAAGAAATGGCGTCTGACGTCTGGCATGGCGTGAACGTTTTGCTATTCAAATTGTATACAAAACATATTGAAATAACAAGCAATTTTAAACACACCGAATGTCGTGGATTGGGCCTTGGCACGCCATTTCGCCTCTCGCTTGATTACCAAAAGTGCTCCTTAATTCCATAAATTTTGTTTGATACTCGAATGACACACAAGGCGTCCGCGCCATTTCAGCGACAGACGCCATTTCGGTGTGGTTTGCACCTGATAACGTGATTTCAGACAGGGACTAATATTAGGCTGCAGTCACACTGTATGCGGCTACTTCCAGAATCACGTCTTGTGGCTTCCCGTATAAAATTCCAAGTATGGGAATGGACGGAACCCCTTTGGTATTCTCACTGGTTTCCCAATGGAAAAGTCGCCAAATTTAGGAGGCCAGCAACATGTAGTCACTATCTATTGTATACTGACTACATAGTCACGTTGCTAAAAATGCGCCTACTCAACGAGCGCTCATACTTTTAAATGATTTCTAGCAAGAATTCCAACATATTATTATAAACATCCTTAACGATAAAATCTTAAATGTATCTATCAGTATTTTAAAGTATACCTACTCAAGTTTTAGCTAAGATAAATTACTTCTGTCAGTTTTTTTTATTGAAATACTTAGTTGCGTTTTGGTGTTCACTGTTAAGCAACGCTTAAAGAAATAAATACATTCTAATTCCAACTATAGACGCGAAGCTAGGAACCTGCAGTTGGCGACCATGTTAGCAAAATACTAAGAAAATGTAAGACGTGAGACGCGAATCTAGCCTGTAGTGTAGATGCGGCATTTATTAAGTTATATTCTCTTCCAAATACTGACAAAATATTATCACCCTCATCCCCTAGCGCGACCCGGTTGCTAAATCAAGTTTAGAGCAATTAGGTTAGAGCAGAGTTTATTTAATACGCAGTCATTCTGTAAAGTACTATCGTCGAGTTAGATCGTAACCCGACGTTTAAATATAAGCCTCGGGTCGTGCAAGTGGATGTGAAGCGACATGTTAGTTTGCACAGTTCTATAACGACCGTGCAAACTTACTTTGTAGCTTTTAGTGGCAAAATTATTTAGTACCTACCATAGTCGCCAAAGATCGCCTTCGACAAAATGACTGGCAAACATACGCTGCTATTTTGTTTCAATTTATAAAGAAATATAAATTTACGAGATGGGCTATAGCGTCTGTTTCATAATCATTCGCTAACTTAGCAAATCGCTAAATCTATTCCTGTCCTTTTCTAACACTAAATAAAGAATAGAGGCCGTCAGCTTTTAGCACGCTAATTAGCTGGTGAATCTGAAACAGAGGTATAAAGTTTTCTATTTTAGCTTATGAATCAACCTTTGTCTGTCTGTCGTCAATGTTGTAGGCTGTCGAAAATATCTAAGTGTTTATGATTATGAATAGTCTGAACTAATTTATTTTGCAAATGCAACCAAAAACCCCGTCCGATCCAATAAACGCGTGTTCCAAGAATCCATGAAAAAAAGTAACAAATTAACAAATGAGGTATCTGTTACGAGACACCATGCAGTGATAGCAATATTTAAAGTTTTATAATTTTGCTGTAGTATGTTAGTTTATAACGTAACCTATATATAAATATCGGCCTTTATGTTCATAGTTTGTAAACATGTTGCCTGAAATAAATATTCTAATATTATTATTATTAAAAAAGTGGAATTTTAAAAGTAAAAATCAGTTTGAAATAGTTTTTCGCTCGCTCTTAATAATACTTAAGTATCTTAAGTTATGACAATGTTCTCCTATTGAGGCCTACCTACTTTTTAAACAACTCATGTTTTAGTTCAGCACTTTTTTTATTTAAAATAATATTAATAACCTAGATTCTAGATAAATCTAACACTGGATTTATATTATTTTACACCCTGAGCTTAGCGTGACTATACCAAAAAATACTCTTTCGGATTGGACGGTGTTTTTGTTACACACTGCATACCTTATATCTCTAACGAATTAATTAATATATCTACTTAATTTAAAATACATGTTAGTAATAAGTAAGTTATTTGACATTATATTGTAAATAATTATTTTATTTCGGTTCGGTACATTGTAATTAGTTTAGTGTGTATATAATTGCATTATTCAGTTGTACTGTAAAATTTAACTTCAACTTTTCATAACGTATAAAAATAATCAAAATAATTAACCAATTTTATTTTATCGCTTACCAAAACGAATCCTTAACTATATCTTTGGACCACATGACGACGCCCTCAGCACCCGCGCAAACTGGTGTGGCCACGGCGACATTTTTCACACAGCATTATCTAATCCCAAACTAATCAGAGCTTGTGTTATGAGAACTACATGGCTGATATAAAAACATCCAGAGCCGAGACAAATATTTGGAGATCATACAAACATTTGTCCCATAGCAGACGCTATGAAATCTTTTTTATTTCGTAATTGTTTTTTTTTTTTGCTGCATGACATTTGTATTGAATTGTATTGGTAATTATTTTTTTAATATGGGCATGTTAACCCTAAATTTAATTAGATATGTTAGTACATTTGCATCACAGAATTGACAGGAATGTGAGCTCCATCAAATATTATAAATAACTGTGTACTACCGCATGCAGGTAAATAAATGAATTATTATTATTTTTATTATTATTAAGCGGGAATCGAACCCGCAACTTTCTGCGACTCAGGTGGACCTTCGCCCACTGCGCCACAGAGGTCGTCAAAACGAACAGTGGCGGTGGCGATCAATACTTTAACACAAACTTTGAGAACCATTTGACAACCCTTTGATCGCCACCGCAACTGCGTAAGTTTAACCAGGTCGGCAACCTTGATAATCGATTCTAATCGCAGTTTGGTATTAGGATCGAATTCGTTCAATTTGTACTTTGGTGCTTTGGAATGCTATACTATTGCACGATTGGAATTAAGTTTTATGAAAGATAATGAAATCAACTATGCTATTTATAGATAGCTTAAGAGCTCATTAACCAAACGAGTTAGTTAAAAATGCATTAGTCAGTCTCCGATTATCCAAACAAAACTAGATAACTCTAATTTAGAATTAATCACACAAAAAACTGTAATAAATCAGATAGGGTGGTTCTTGCCCCACATGTAGTCATTAGAGTAAGAATAGGCTATGGAGCAGATACGTGTAGATAGAAAATAAATAGTAGGTATACAATTCCTATTAATTGGCCGATGATTTCATAAATGTTGCAGGAATATGACGGGTGGAGGTGGCCCTAGATAGAATGTCGTGGCAGTCTTTGGGATTGTTTAGGACTAGTAGAATTCCTCTACAGATTTTTGATGAAACATTTCTAAATCTGTTGTACTAAATGCGTTCTTATCGCCAAATAGCGATCCATACTAGACATACATTGTATGGAATAGACTATATATTATTATGATATGGCGAATTGGTAGAGCAAAGTTCAACCGAGAGCTATGAACACATAGGTCATTGCAAGCAAAGCTGAACAGAACAACCCCCCTGTATTATGTATTGTGAAAGTTATTCAGTGCTGTTCACCCAAAGCTGTGGTAATATTGAGCAGCGAGGAACGATGGTTTGTTGAACTATAGTGCCAGGTATCTTGCTCTACCTTTTATAATTATTACTCTGTGAGAAACTTGTTTGACAATAAAAAACTTTTAACGTCACGTTCTGAATGAAAAAGTTGATCTTTGAAGCTATCTTCCTAAATTTATTACCCAGAAGTTGCCGGGAATTAAGTTAGAATGTCAGATTATTATGTCTGTGACTTCGGTGGTACGGTAGGCGTGTGGCCAGCTGCGATGCAATAGATGCGGATTCGATTCCAAACGTTTGGATGTTGTTAAAAACTTTGTTACGACTAAATCTGCTTGAATGAAATTCTATATAAATAGGTAGGTACTTAAGTGTACATTAAAAAAATAAAGTCAACAGGTACCTATACTTATTCACTGAAGTCACAAGGAACATTTAGAAAAGTCAAAAATAATATAAGATTTCGTATTTACAGTAATGTAAAAACGATAAACCCAAGCTGAACTGTACAAGGATAAACCTAATTTATAAATAACTCGCATCGAGGAAAAGTAATATGGCCCTTAACAGGCCACATTACAACAAGCGAACTTATCTCACCTTGGTTCACTTAAAAAGGTTTGGTTTGGTACCCTGTTAGTAGGGTACCAAACCGTGACTTATAACTATGAAATGGCGCTATACGAAACTACTTAGGCGTGAGCGAGAGGGAGATATGCGCCAGAAAATATTCAAATTAAGTCCTCCCTAATGTTCGACATTATTTTTTTATCGGCGCCCAAATAAAGATACGTGTTTTACGATCCTTTCTAAGATGACAGATGTATAAAAATATGCTACATTTGTAGTTTTTAGTACGTATTAATAAATATATTGACTCACCACACTGGTTTTATGACCAACCAGCAAACGGCCACTATTGGCCTTGTCAATACATGTCACGATTACATAAAACAAACACGCGCACTACTGTATTACTCATAATGAACATACTCAGATTCATATTCAGTGCTAGATCTTTGAGGATATCAATTAGGGGGTAGAGGCACGTCCAAACATTTGGTACATATCCGCGTTATGCAAGTAATTGGCATTCCACGTGACAGGTTGCAAGCCCATCGCCGCTTATTGGAACACATAACTGATGGTAAATGCCTTGTTTTTTTGGATTCTAGGGCATGCCGGTTTCTTGTTTTACCGTCTTCACCGTTTTGAGAATTAATAATTAACGAAATCGCCATATAATGTTGCTTTATCTCCATTTATAGCCTGGATGTCTAGAAAAATACGACTTTCTGTTGGCGTGAACGCCTGCGGAAAGATTGAATTAGATAGATAAATAGAAAATGCATATAGGCGAACTATATGCTAATAAGCTTTTTATTCCAGCTAACCTTTTGGTAATGAAGATGAAGGGGATTACTAAATAATAATAGATAATGTAGTAAATAGCAGGACCAGAATATCTTGTTCCTTCAACACCCAGACCCAGACTCGGAACAAATACCTATCAGCAGATAATGCAAACATTTGTCCCGCACCGGAAGCCGCCTTGTTTAATAGTCAGGTCCTCGTCAAATAATCTTGAGACTATCGGTGGTAGAGGCCCTCAGGAATGTTTCCTTGTACAAATTTTACGAGAAAACAGTAAAAAATATGGTTAAGCCCGTGTCGGATCATGCACAGTGCAGGGTTTCGGAGTGAAGTAGTATGGCTTTATATTAATAACTAGCTTCTGCGCGCGGCTTCGCCCGCATGTTATATTGATACACCACCAAATTTTGAGTGTATCAAACCAGGGAATATTTTTTTCCATACAAATTTCAGAACTTTATTGCACATATCCTAGGGGTAGTTTTGAAAAAATAAAAAATACGTGTTTTATTATTTATGTTTTTTTGTACCGAGTTTCGAGCGAATCTAACCAAGGAATAAAAATTTACATAGAAACTTTACTACCCTGTTTAACCCCCTTAGGGGTTGATTTTCGAAAATGAGCTAAGCCTATGTGTTATTCCAGAACCTATCTTTTATAATTCCAAATTTCAAAACCGGTTTTGTAGCTACAAAACCATTGACATAGCGTTCCTTTTCAGTTTTTGGATACCCTAAAACTGTGAATTACCCGCTTTCGCGTGCTGAGCGTCGAGTATGTAAATGTAAGATTTGACTACGAATTTGGGGATTACTGTTGCAAGAAGATTTATTACTACTGGGTTTTATGGCTGTTTTTCGGGTACCCAAATTGAGATTGATTTCAATATAAATATGATATATGTATGATTGATAAGGCCAAATTACGCCTCTGACACTTGTTTATTTGTTTATATAAAGCCAAAATTATAGCTCGAAAAATGTATTCGCGCATTAACACGTGCTCAAAATGGCGCGGAGAAACTTATGGGTACAATGTTGAATTGTAGGATTCTGATAAAATAATGAATAAAATAAATGCGTCGCAATAGATGCGGGTTCGATTTCCGCTACAGTTTGTCCCGTAGCGGAAATCGAATGTTTGCATGTTCTGCAGATATTTGTTCCGGTTCTGGTTGTTTTGGTACCACGGTCGTAGTTCCTGGTACCTACGATACAGAGAATCAGAGAATGTGTCTGTTAGGTATTTATAATGATTTTGATTTTGCTATTGGCTTTGGAACACCAAAATTATGTTTTTTTTTAAATTCTGGTGTATGCAATAAATATTTTTACGTCTAGTTCTAGAACCCAATTTTTTACCAACTGTATCATCTAACCCCAAAGTAGGCTGGTAGCTTTCGTTATGGGAACTACATAGACTAATATTCTACTTATATACATTTTTATTTTGTAAATACATATTATACATAGAAAACACTCCCGAGACAAATATGTATTTGCACGTAAAACCAAGAAAGTAAGAAATAAAATTGTTTTAGTTGTTCCTTATATAAATAAACAAAAACGAAACAAAAAATAGACAAACTAGTTGCCTCATTTTGTGTTGTCAAATAGGTCCCCGTCTCACACACATTTGTCCCGCGGCGGGAATCGACACTTCATTGTGTTCCGGCATTCACTCACTGCGTACCAGAGGTCGTCGTGATTAAATTTAGAAAAATATGTTTTTGTCTAACAAACCCTTTATATTTCGTAAAGCGCTTGATCGCTCAATTAGCGCTAACTTTTATCGGAATATCTCCATTATTTACCCCAATTAATCGGTAGCTAATAGATTGTTGAGCGCCTTATTAGCAAAGCCTTTTCATTGGCTAATGAATGGGAAACGAGAACAGATTAGCGAGGGAAGTGTGTAATTATTGAAAACTAGTTTCTGTCCAGGCTTATTATATAGTATATATTAGCTGTGCTACGGCCACCTTCGGCCGCGACCCACCGCGTCGCATCGCCTGCCCGCGCTATTACTTCTTTTGCCCGACTAAGGGTTGTAGCGTGATGTTAAATAAATAAATAAATCAATGTTATTCTGATGTATAAGCTATATTACTGTAAAGTTTCATCAAAATCCGTTCAGTAGTTTTTGCGTGAAAGAGTAACAAACTTTATAATAGTAGTAGGATGTTCTGCCTATATTTGTTTCGGGTCTGGGTGTTGTGGTACCTTGCATCTTTTGTGGTACATTGTACTCATAGTTTCTGATACCCATGACACAGTGAATCCTATGTATATGTTTTAATAACAACTCAAGTGGCAAACAACCATAACGGCCCACCTGTTAGGAATCAGTTACCGTAACCTATGGATGCTAGCAACACCAGAGGTATCACTCGCGCATTGCCGACCTTTAAAGCGAAGACCTTTATACTCAGACTCTTCGATAAGTATATTGGCCTCTGAAGTACGTACATTTTAGAGATACTTCTGCCGAAATGAACCCTCAAAGCTAGTCGTACCACAAAAGATGCTCATAAATTAATATCCGAATTCATTGTTTGGGGCACAATAGATTTTAACAAGATATAATGGCTTCAATTACGAAGGAGGAATTTCATTAAGTCCTCACGACCTCAAGTGTGCTCTTTGTAGTCAAGGAGGTAGGGACCTCTCAGTCTACAGAATAGTTCTGTAGACTGAGAGGTCCCTATAGGTATATAATCTTCTCGTCTTCTTACCCATGTCCCACATTACATGGGGTCGGTATGACATGTTTTCTTCCGCAGACCTCTAAAACTGGACATAGGTATCATAGCTACCTAATCTATTTCTGTTTTTTTTTTTCTATAAGCTTTTTAAAATAATTTGTAAAATTGTGTTGTATATGGATTTCGTGTCTGAAAATAAATAATATTATATATTATATTATTATTATATTAAAAGCCATCATTTCAGTATTCACTCTTTTGTTAACCATTTCATCCTTACCCAACACACTACAGCTCCACTCTTCATTACACAAAGGTTAGCTAAAAGAAAATGCGAATTTGCATTAAGTTCGCCTATGTACTTGTTTTATCTTGTGCAATAAAGCATTTTCTATCTATCTATCCATCCAAAAAGAGATGATTCTGTTTAAAAAAGTGAAAAAAGTCGAATTCACAAAGAAATTATTTGTATAAGTAGTTTTAAAAGTTTTGTGATTACATGCCTACCCCAAGTCTGATGTCAAGCGAAAATCCATCAAAGATTTTCATTTCATTTCATTTTATTACATTCTATTCATGCGTAATGTCCTACAGTGGCGCGTATTGGGAGAGGCCTATGTCCAGCAGTGGACTAATGTGGGCTGATGATGATGATGATGATGTCCTACATACAATGGTTAAGCTTAAGTCTAGTGTAGCTCATAAGTAGGTTGTTGGTAGATACATTGGCCATGTCTGGGAGTTGTAGATAGCATATTTGTAGGTATATTTGTTACAATTACAAACAATATAAAATTTTAATGATAACAATGGTAAATAGTAGGTAGGTATACAAAACAAATGTCAATAACT
Organism: Perizoma affinitatum; assembly: GCA_961405105.1. Classification (NCBI taxonomy): domain Eukaryota; kingdom Metazoa; phylum Arthropoda; class Insecta; order Lepidoptera; family Geometridae; genus Perizoma; species Perizoma affinitatum. The sequence continues at coordinate 14,592,751 of OY560190.1, read as the reverse complement.
GAACAAAATACAAAAATTATAATAATGTAAAGTTTCTGAGATAACCTCCTACTTACAACAAAACTAACAAACTTTATCTCTTTATAATATTACTAGCTTGTGGCTTCTCCCGCGTGGTATCCGGATAAAAAGCAGCCTATGTGTTTTTCTGATGTATAAGCTATATTACTGTGAAGTTTCATCAAAATACGTTTAGTAGTTTTTGCGTGAAAGAGTAACAAACATCCTTTCTCACAAACTTTCACGTTTATATTAGTAGTAGGAAGTAGGATAGGATAAATGTATATAAATAATGATTTTTCAAATTCCCATTTGAAAAATCATTATTTATATACATTTATCCTGTCTCTCGGTCTAATTTTCAGGGTATCCCGCCGCCTCGCGATTTATTCCCTCCGACCGAATTATGTATGTGAATGCTAACTACTTGAAGCTTGAAGTTTTATCACTATCATCATCAATTAGAAGAAGTCTGGACATAAATTCCAATAAGTAACGATCGTTCAGTTTACACTACAAACTTAATTTTCCTGCTGCACCCGCTGAGAGGAGTTGCAGATTTGATTTCTGCTGCGAGGCAGAATTTTCTATATATCTGGGTATTGAAGTGACATGGTACTCGTAGTTTCTGAAACCCACGATACAGGGTAACCTAGAATGGGGTCAGGACGATGCATGTGTCTGTTGTGTATTCATTTATTTTAATCAAAAAATACCATGATTTTTCTATAATGCCTGGCAAAGCGTAACTTGCTTATCAACTCCCAATACGTGATGGTATAATCGTTGCAACTTCAAAGTAACACCATTTTCTTAAAGAAATAACACTTTCTTTAAAATCTCATTCGCTACTGAAACACCTTGGTACCAGAGGCGCATCAAGCGATATACGCAGATTTCAAGCTAGTTTTTTGAAAGTCAAAATTCATTTATTAATTAAAATCACAAGGATCACATTGAAACGTCGGTTTTATCTACTGCCTGTTCCTCCGCGATGAAGCCAGGAAATAAAGGCAACAAAACAAGGCTGGTTATTCTTTTTAATGATCCTTTTACATAACAATAAGTACCTACATTTTTTATCGTTATAGTATGCCTTTTTATAAAGTTTTTTTTAATTACTTTTTATATATCTTTTTTTGTATAACTCTTGGGAGTTTGTAATAAAAGCGTACACCTTGACCTTTAAACGATTTACTAACTCTATGGAATCTACAAGTGGAAAACAAGCAAACTGTCCAACTGTTGGTACGCGATTACCGTAACCTATGGACGCTTGCAACAGAGGGATTACTCGCACGTCACCGACCCTGAGCCGTAACGGGTGAAAAGTCTCATGTCTCTCCTGTAATTTCACCAGCATTCATACCGTTCAAACGGAAACACATGCGGATATTACTGCTTATCCTGAATTATGAGGATAAAGACTCAACATTGAAACTCCAGATTAGGATAAATAATGAATTTCTAAAACAAACACGTCAGGAAGTTACATGCTATGTTAAGCCTTCTGTACGCACAATTCCTCATACAAATATGACGCACCTGCCTAATCTTCAGTTTACCCTCACAGTACGCGGAAGTCAGATACGCACGAGAGTTGTTTCTAAGCATTTGTAAAAATGACGTATAGTACTTTTCAAACTTTACATGCTATGTTACATGCTATGTTAAGCCTTCTGTACGCACAATTCCTCATACAAATATGACGCACCTGCCTAATCTTCAGTTTACCCTCACAGTACGCGGAAGTCAGATACGCACGAGAGTTGTTTCTAAGCATTTGTAAAAATGACGTATAGTACTTTTCAAACTTTACATGCTATGTTACATGCTATGTTAAGCCTTCTGTACGCACAATTCCTCATACAAATATGACGCACCTGCCTAATCTTCAGTTTACCCTCACAGTACGCGGAAGTCAGATACGCACGAGAGTTGTTTCTAAGCATTTGTAAAAATGACGTATAGTACTTTTCAAACTTTCGCGGTTAGATAACATAATTATAAGTTTAACGGGTCTTTATCGCGTTTACCTTTTTATTATATTCCCGACGTTTCGACTGTATTGCAACAGCCGTGGTCACGGGATGACTGGAGTATACGGAGCTATCGTCCAGAAATAAAGGCAGTAGACGCAACTACCCTAATTTCATCTTCAGAATCAGGCCAATATAATAAAAAAGGTAAACGCGATAAAGACCCGTTAAACTTATAAATGACATATAATTTGACAAATTATGAATAAAGTACTACTCATAGTTTTAAATGCACAAAAACAGCATATGCAATATCTGATCCCACACTATGATTGTCTGTTTCGGGGGTATCAGGAACATCGAGTAACGTGGTACCTGAAACAAATATTTGCAGAACATTTATCCCGATGCGGGAATCGAACCCGTATCTCTTGCTTCTCAGCCTTTTATAAATAGTGAGTAACATTTGCCACCTGAGCGTAAACCTACAAAAAATCTATTGTTCATGTAGTTTTTGTTGTTTTTGAGAAAGCTATTTAAGTTACACCTTAAAACCGGCATGCCCTAGAACCAAAAATTCTAAGACATGTGCCAAAAATTAGTGTTCCAATAAGCGGCGATGGGCTTGCAACCTGTCGAGTGGAATGCTAACTACTTGCAAAACGCGGGCATGTACCAAATGTAATGTTTGGACGTGCCTCTGACTACCCCTCCTTGGTATCCTCAAAGATCTACTCACTGAGTATATAATCTGAGGATATCCACCATGGGGAAGACAGTCGGAAGCCTGTTTGTTTTTATTATTGCAAAATGTTAAAATCTTCGACGTGGTTTTTCTTCTCTATTGCTCACTGATGATTTAAGTGACAAAATCTATCTACAAATCAAACCACATTCTGATCAGATAAGTTGTTTCTAAGATAAACGGTGATACAGCATATACTGGCTAATAACGTCGTGGGTAAAATGTGAGATAACAGAATTTGCTGAGCGACATGCAATAAAAAGTGTCACAGAACGAATTATGATAATATTCTACGTAAAATGGAAAATTTACATAATTAAAAAGAAAAATTAAAATTAAAATTAAAATTTTTATCCCGCGTGAATGATTGGTGTTACCTATCTCGTGTTCGATTATTTTTGAGAGTTAAAACAAAGGACCCATGTTGTTCGATAAAATTATTAAACTAAAATATATTTCTACAAAATACATCTCTAAATTAACTTTCTATTAAGGTACCTAACCCTTAACTAAGCTTATTCAGCGTGGCAATGCGGCCAGTATTTTAGGAACGCTTTCGTCTGGTAGTGATCTGGATCAGTTGAGCTATCTATAGATCGTTTGCAACGGTCTTTAGATAGCTAGTACATAGTTGTATGAATAAATAATGCTGGACTAAAATAATGCTGTACATTTTTCACACAGCATCATCTAGCCCCAAAGTTAGCAGAGCTTGTGTTATGGGAACTACATGACTGGTATACTACTTATTTACTTTTTTTTGTAAATATATACATTTTATATATTGAAAACATCCAGATCCCGAGACAAATATTTGTATTTTTTTTATGTGTGTGTAAAAATAGAAATATATTCCTACGAGCAATATATTCTATTCTATTCTATTCTATTAGTAAATATAATTCTGGTCGCACTCGCATGCCTACATACATTACGCGTACTGTACTATGTATATTCTTCATCCGTTATGTTTGTTCCAATTCGTTTGAACATTGGATTTATGGGAATAAACGTAGCCGGTAAAAGGTATAAGGACGTATGCTGAACATGAAAGGAAGGAAATCATGTGGGGTCTGAAAAGGTTGTTAACAAAGAGAACCGACTTAAGTGGTTTTTTCTTAAAGAAGTCAACTGTAAATCTAAGTTTGCTGATTATGTAAGAATATCATTGTAGGTTTAATTTTTTTTTTCAGTTACCTTGTGCCAGTGTTGCATGTGGTGAAGAATTCAGTGAGTCACGTGCCTCAAAGATTGAACTATCTGTTCGGAGGTTGCGGCGCTATAGGCTGAGTCCACATTGCAACCATTGTTATGTACCTAATTAATAAGAAGTTTATTAAAAGATTTATCTATCTATTTATATCTATGCAAAAGAACTTGCTTAACCAGGGCTTCTATTACAGTCTTAAGTGATTAAAATAATAATTAAAAAAAAAAGGTGGATGACGTATCGTTTCTTTTTTTTTTACTTGATTAATGCATGCTTGTATGCTGAGCATTTCTGTGCCTACTATATTTGTTTACCACATACTCTAAACCAATTTTGGTAAGTATCTGAAAAAAAAATATGATCAAAATTTACTTTTAGAAGCATGAAATTTCAATCGATGTACTTATTATATTGGTAAATAGCAATGCGCCAAAGAATTGAATTTGGGTTGAAGTTCGTTATGGATGGTTCCATAAAGAACTTCAACCCACATCCTAATGCCTCGCACGTCTCGCCTTTGTTCAGAACACAAGATGGACATTAATTAAGTAGCTATATACAACCTTTATTTACCTATCCTTTATTAATCAATCCACCGTCCGGTTCAGGATTTTCATTTGACCTTACCAAACTTTCTATTGTTCGAAGAAAAACTACATAAACTATACTTAAGTACAGTTAAATAATAAAGTGCACATCTGTGTCCGTTAGCACAAAGCTTTAAAAGGTGAAAGATTTATGCGTATCTTACTGTCATTTTTTCTGTAATAAGACTTACCTAAGTATTTGTCTTAACGAAAGTCAGATGGTAGTTTAGGAATAGTAAAGCTTCTTGTAAAAGAGCTTATCCTACTACCAGTATACTTATTTTTGCCTTAAAGCAGCAATGCTCGCATTGCTGTGCCGGTGAAATGACAGGCACAAGAGACTTTTCACCAGTTATGTCGGTATGTAAGCGTCCATAATTATGTTACGGTAACTGATTACCAACAAGTGGGCCGTTATGATTGTTTGCCATTATAGTTGTATAAAAAAATGGGCACAAAGCGACCCTTTCTCCACGTAGGCTATTTTTACAAACAATAAAAATATGCTCATAATAGTAAGGCCATAATTCGGAATGGATGATTATGAAAGAGCCAGATTTCACAAAAGATTTCGTTTACAATTTCCAAGGCACAAATTTTCTTAAATTTCTTTTCTGCAATTTTCTCTTTTAACAACAATAATAATACGAATTCTTTATAGTTTGTAGATACAAAGTAACAAGCAAAGGGTAAAAGTTAACGAGTTTCTCAGCTCAATATTTATGCTTGAAAAGGGGTTACAGCGAGATTTAGGGATTCTGTATAAATAAATTTACTATTGGAGATTGGAATAGTGTAAATAGCTTCTTGACATAATATAGTTTATTTGACTACTGTCTGGAGCGAAGAAAAGGGTATTGTTTTAATTCACTTTCTTTAAAATAACAGTATAATTAAGTATATATACGATGGCTAAATAATAGGTATAAATTGTGCCCTGCGACAATGCTACTTAGAGAACAATTAGCATTGCCAACTTTAAATATTTAAGTTAGAAAGTTTTACTTAATGGAGACTTGCCTTTATCAAAGCAAGTAATTCTTAATTGTTCTAAATTAAATAAATGACACTTGAATAATCCGGAAATCGCATCGCTAAATGAAAATTCAGTATTTTTACAAGCGTTTCTTTAACTTGTAATGTTTGTATGTTAGTTTGTTTGTTTAGGTCAAATCTTGCAAGCTGAATTAGAACTACTTCCTCTTATCCTACGGTGTTAAATATTTACACGTTGATTCAATTCCGAGGACAATACATTTTTATGGTAAGCATGACCTGAATCGACATCCAGGATAAGTTCCAGATAAAGGAACTCTTCAACGGTCAACAGCACAGACAATAAATTTTGTGTGCGCATTTTATTATGATAGATGGTTTTAAGTTTTACCATGACATGATGCAGCAACCACTAAGGGTTAAAAGGTTTTAAAAAATGTTTTTTTAGTATTAATTTATTATGTTACCGATTGAAGGAGTAAATCACAAGAATAAATGATATTTTGATATTTATTTATTAAACCATTTCGTTATAGTAACATAACATTGGCATGTCAAAGTATACATTTTCATGTTCTTAATCTAAAAATATCAAAGTGTACATAAATTCTTAATCTAGATATTTCCACTATGCATGCAAATCAGAAAATGAACAACTCATGTATTCAGTAACATGATAAAAAGGGTGACATTCAAAGAATTCCTTTAATTTAGATTTAAATTGGTTAATCGGTAGCCGTGTGATTTCTAAAGGAAATTTATTGTACATATCTAGCTTTTGACAGATACCCAGTTTATACGTCTTAACAAGTCTGGTTTTTGTTAAATTTCTTCTTAATAACATAGCATCTCAAATTAGAAGCGAGACACACTGTATAGGTACATTCACGAGTCTGGCAATTATGGCACGTCTTAATAAAAACCTGTAACATGGCATAAAGTTAAGAGCTGTCAAAGCTTAGTGCAGACGGGGATAAGTCTGAAATTCTACTAATATTATAAATATCAAAGTTAGTTGGATATTAGTTGCTAATAATCCCCGTAACCCTTGGATTAATTTGAATGACATTTGGAACAGGTATAGTTTGTGATCTAGGATTACACATAGGTTACAATATTTTAGGATATTATGAGGGGGAAGTCATGGGCAGAGTCTAGTGTAGGTACTATATTATAAATATCGTACGTCTTCGAGACCTGAAATTTGAAGGGTGGGTTCCTTTTAGTCGTAGAGGTGAACTGAAATGGGATAATTAAAAACTCCACCCCTAGAGGGTGCAGCGAATAAAGTAGCAAAAAACTAAAAGCAGGCAAAGACGCGGGCGTTTCATTAGTATCTCTACAAGGAGTATATTAATACTCTAACATCATTCTAAAACTGACAAATATATAAATTAAAATAAAATAATGGTGGGCATTTTTCTAACAGTAAAAAAGCCCCAAAGTAAGCAGAGCTTGTGTTATGGGAACTACATGCTACTTATATACATTTTGTTTGTAAATACATACATATTATACATAGAAATCACCCAGACCTGAGACAAATATTTGCAGATCATACAAACATTTGTCCCGCGGCGGGAATCGAACCCGAAATCTTCTGCGTCTAAGGAGGACCTTCGCGCCACACCCACTGCGCCACCTTCTGCAGATATTTGTTTCGTGGCTGGTGACGTGGTACCACGGTACTCGTAGTTCCTAATATCCACGATACAGAGAATCCTAGTGTCGTGTCAGAATCATGTATGTATCTATTTGGTATTTATTTGTTTATTTATCTCACATTACGTGTGGTTGGCACAGCATGTTATCTTCTTTCATTCTCCTCTACCAGCCATCATCTCAGTACACATTTATCTATTTCATCCTTCACACAATACATAAAGGTACTTGACCTCATACTGGATTAAATATGAATCATACCTAAAACATCTCTACACATTCTCAGATAAACGTTACACTCAAGACAATATTCAAACATATCATTATTTTATCTAAGTCGCCCGATCCATTCCACTCAAAAGCACGATTTAGTTATAATAAAAATGGACAGTGGTATCTATTATCGTCTTGACAGTCAAATGGGTTTATTATTGTAGAAAATGCTCCTGATACACGGATACATTAACACTGGAATTCATTGTCGAGGGGTGAACTGGTCAATAAAATTTATGAAACAGAAAAAAAACAATATGCCCCAATTTTTTTTCTAATTGAAGGCTTTGTATCAATAAAATGCAGGTTGAACTCGTCGCGTCGCACAATTAGTGACAGACAAACGGTTTAGTGTTGATTCGACCACTCAAAAATAAATGATAAAAGGTTATTCTCGTTGTCTCCCGATTTTCGGTTGCATGGATAGACAGCGGGAAGTTTTTTCCTGTTGTCCCCCGATTTTATTTTGCCATCTAGTTTGAAACCAAAGAAAGACGGTTTTGGACAGAAATGTTTTACAAATAAACAACCAAAAACGTATACCAGCTCCTCGAGCCGCGAGTAAAATAATAAAGTCCTAGTTATGCAGGATCTTGAGTTGATAAGTTTTTTTTAATGGTTTCCAATTTGTATTAACATCTATCTATAGACGTCTACTATCTCCATCTATCAATTCATCACATTTTTCTAACACCACCCACCACACTGTTTTCTCTTTTACGAGTGTTTTTAGAGTTCCATACAAAAAAAAAAAAATAGCTGGACATTTTCACACAGCATCATCTATCCCCAAAGTAAGCAGAGCTTGTGTTATGGGAACTACATGACTGATATACTACTTTTTTTTTTTTTGTAAATACATACATATTACACATAGAAACACCCAGATCCCGAGACAAATATATGCAGATACAAACATTTGTCCCTCGGCGGGAATCGAACCCGCAACCTTCTGCGTCTCAGGCGGGCCTTCGCCCACTGCACCACAGAGGTCGTCAAGGTTGCCAAAGGAACCCTTTTACTAAGACTTAATACGTCTCTATCTGTCGAGTCATATGTTTATATGACTCGACTTTTATTTTTAAACCCCAAGGTGATGCCCACACAAAATAAGTTAAAAATGCAACTATCTATCACAGAGTTGTTGATTTTAAATCGTTATATTACCCCAAAGATGTCCATACGAAATCTTTAAAACAATGAAAAAAATATTTTATTTAACAAATAATTATGGTAGTCTGGAACCCTTAGTGTGTGGTTCAAACTTGCCCAGGTTTATTTATTTTCAACACGGGAATATCCACTGATTTATCGTTTACAAATAGTAATCCGTATTGAAAGTAATCCATTTTCAATAATGTATGACAAAATGTATGTCTGTATGTATTATCAAGGAGAAAGTTCTAATGGTCATGTTAATCTATGATTTAAGAGATGTTTTGAGTGTGACACATGACATACAGTCTTTCACATTTATTTTTATGATTATATAGTTTTTGATGAGTGCATTACGTGCTCGATACGGTGAAAAAAAATATGGTTAAGAAACCAAATCCTTCAAAAGTTTGAAAGCATTGCAATCAGTAAGCGTTCCTAAAAGAAGCGATGGGTTTGCAACCTGTTATATTAAATGCTTACTGTATTAACTATAATATGTAAAACGAGACAATGTGTGCAAAAAAAAAATAGTATTTTTTTGTATGCAATTATTTATAAATCTTCGTTATAAACAAGTCGGACTTTACAACAAGTCTTTAGGTAATTCATATTGTAAAAACGGGAATATTCACGTGTAGGCACCAACTAAGTTTCGCCTCATTCCGAGAGTCTTCATCGGGGTGAATGATCGCGACGCTCTTCCTCCGCACACTAGTGATTTGATTGTGAAGGGTCCCGGTTCCCCATGGATCCACATGCTCAAATAAGTACCTAAATACTTTTTATTCCAAAAACTATCGAGAATTTGACGCGGGACCCTGGGTGTGGGTCCACCGGGGCCCTTCACGTATTTAAAATTATGTTAGGGTGATTGGTCGAAGCGACGAGTGACCAGAGGGCTCGCTCTCATCTAGGTCAACGCATTAGCATTGCCATTCAGCATGGCAATGCAGACAGCATTTAGAAAACGCTATCGTCTGATAGTGATCTGGATCAGTTGATCTGTAGATTGCAACGGTCTTTAGATGGCTAGCTATTTCATCTGTATTCTTACTATATGTACATAGTTCTATAAATAAATGTATTCCAGACTTTATCCAAATTGCTAAAACGTTTTGGTAAAAAAGAAATTATTCGAGAAAAACATTCTTAACACAACAGGCGTTGAATATTTCAAATTTCAGACGCCGATCTACAATGTTCAATTTCCAATTTGTCTTGCGGAATATTTTGTGTTGGCTCTCTTGAGACGATATCGAACCTGCCGAAATTACCTTGTGACATTTAATTTGGACACTTTGTATTTTGGAATTAAATATTTACAACTAAATTTGAACGGCTCTCTCACAATTTCATCCGATGAAATAAAGCGCATGAAACTTTTCACCCCTAAGATGTCTTACCTCTGGTGTTGCAAGCGTCTATAGGTTACGGTAACCGCTTTAGCACAGGTGAGTCTTAGTCTTGTTTGTTTGCCACTTTAGTTGAATAAAAAAAGGACCCAAAAGCAAAGGGGTTTGAAACTCAGAGTATAGTCTGCTGCCGCGTGTTTTTTTTTCTTTCGTTGAATAATAAAGCCTTAATCGAAATTTAAAGCTACAGAGGTCGTCTACTCAGTATACTCAGTGATTACCTAGTTTTTTGAGGATATCGGTTTCCTGACAATGTTTTTCTTCACCGTTTTGAGCACGTGTGTTAACATATTCAAAATATTCACAGCTTTTATGACTTGAATAATATTCATGAAAATATACTTCAATGTTTAGTACACTCCATAAAAATTCAAAACTACCCTTCGCAGGTCGCAGTGTCTCATCTACATTATAGCCCCTATAAAGATAACGAATCGCTCTAAGTTTCCTAACACAGAATAAAAAATAGTCCTAGCATCGTTTAAAAAGTTTGAAAGTGCCTTTGTCAAAATTTTCGTAGATTATTAATTAATACTTTTGTGATCGTAGCGTATTTTACCTAATTGTTCTTAATAGCAGCCAGGAGCTTTGGAGGGCCGTTAAGAGGTCGGTTCTAGCTATCATTAGTTTAGCCATATTGGAGGCCTTTGGGTGGCCTTAAAACTCCGAAACCAGATTTAGTCAACAACTCATACGAAGATGAGTAATATGAAGATAATTTAACAGCAAAAAAAATAATCTAAGTCTGTCAAACTAGATTGCCACAGATCAAAAAGAAAATCCTCAATTTTAGTATGATTTAAAATAAAATATTTATATTGAGATATATACACATAGGTAGTTCTAGTTTTTTTTTTGTGTAGGTATAGTACCGTTGAAAAAGGTCTATAATGTTGCAGTGGACTGCGGCTCTGATTTTCAGCACGTCCCTTCATATGAATAAAGAACTTTGTTACGTATTCGTATAATCGGACGAATTAAATTTTGCGAGTTCCTTATACTATGGCGGTTAACGAAAGACAAGTGACAGTAGCTGTCAAAACAATTGAACAGCAAAGATCCTTATGATATGCAACTACGCGTGTTCAAATATGCAAAAACAGGGTTATTTGTAAATCATGCAAAAGGCCTCGGAGCATAATTCCTACCATAAACTTTGTTGATATTAGCAATTTACGCGAGTTTACGCATAACATTGTTTCAGCATATCGTTGAGCAACATATATTGGTATGAATAAGCACGCGGGTGACATCGAAAGCAAGCTCAACTTGTCAGAGCTCTTTCAAATAATAAAGCTGCAAGATCAGGTAGTCCACACATTTCCAGCCGGTACGACGAGCTTGCCTCCGAACCAAATTGAATCTAAAGTTAGTTAAATTAAGCTTATTTTACTAGAAGTGACATAGGCTTCAAGGTTTATCAAATACGATAGACAGCAATCAAATATTCAAGACATAGCTAATGAACCCCTGACAGGGCTTTGTATTATTAAGGGGCCAAACTAGGATCACTGCCTTACTGGAGTGGTATTAAAGTTGAATTTGCTGACGCAGGAGTTCTAGTTTTTAGATAGGTCGTTTAAAAATACTGCATGTGTGTGAAAACCGTTTATTGATTCAGTGATCTATTTGCGACATGTTTGGCTTTAAAATGCTAATTTTTGTTAGAGTCAAGTGTCTCCTCACCCCTCCCCTCACGGGGCCGACACGCACCATTTTATTTTATTATTAATAAATCGTACAAAAGCTCGAAATATCAAAAGACTTCGATTGTCAGAGTGTAAATTAAATTAAACAATTTCATTTCCTTGTCCGACAGACAAGGTTATCTGGAAGAGAATGCTTTTCAACATTAATATCGCCTATACACATACGATTCTGACTATTGTGTGCAATTAAGATTTTTCTTTATATCTATATATTTGCAGCGAGAACATTCGAAACACAACTACCTACACCGTATCATTTTTACCTTTATGCCTGGAGTTTTAATATAAACGAGGAAATTTGTAAATAAACAAGTTCACCAACATAGGTTTCGTTATTACCATAGCTTGCCAGTTGCTGCTTAAATTGTTAATTCTTATTAAAATGTTTGAATCAGAGTGGGTACTTACAGTTTTATCACTCCTTAAACTCAGCGGAGACCTGCAAAAGAAACGGGGGATTATTAAAATCCTGCTCTCGTGATATTTTAATCTTATTTGATTGCCGTATAATGTTGGTTTTCGACTTTGACATGGCTTTTGAACTCAGATGGTCACTTCGAGTATCAGAGAATGTCATTTGGACGGAGTAACTACACTTTTTTTTATTAAAGTAGTTTGAAGTAGTTTTTAATACATTTTTCAAGTTTCGAGCACTTTGTAAAGTTAATCAAAAAACGCGAGTAGTTTTTAAGTTTTTAGAAAAATAACTCGAATATCATGTTTTAAAAATATTTTCCTAGCTTATTTGGTGTATATATTATTTGGTATCTTTATCTTGATATTGTAATCCGTTTGTGCCTTAATATAAATATAATAGAAATAATATATATTTATATAGTCTGCTAAAAGTAGCAAAGGTTCAGCAGCAAAATAAATGTTTAAAAAGCATCAGACCATGCAAACTAAAAATACATCGCTAAACAAAAGGGCACAAACAAGGCTAATTATTTTCCGTTACATGTACCTTTGGCATGAAAAGGTCCTGACAAGGTCCTTAATGTAGGACCGCCCTTTATAAGGGCCACCGAATAAAGACCTTCGCTACCTCAAACGAAGTCCGAATTTAGCCCTTCATGAACAACGAAGCGCAAACTTTAAATAATAGCTGGTCTTTTTATCTGAAGAAATATTATTATCAGCCTGAATGTTCTTTTCATTTGGGAAACGTCAATATCCTCCATAATATTGTAAAACGGGAATTTTCACGTACCGTAGGTACTATCGATGTAGGTAACCGACAGTTTCGAACTACGAAGTGAATAGTTGTTTTTTTTTGGGACTAGCTACTGCCCACAGCTTCGCTCGGGTAACCAGTTAAGAACTAGCCGATGAAGAGTAGCTCTTATTGTTATGGCAGCATTTTAAGAAACGTATTTGCTCGATCGTTGTTACTTCGACTTACGTTGCAAAATTAATCTCTACGACATGTCTTTTTATTTTTACGGGATAATATAACGCCTATGTACCCTGAAAGTCTAGCTAACTATTGGTGAAAGAGTTTTTGAAATTGGATAAGTAGTTTCTGAGATTTGTAGAAAACGTCATCTTCAGCTTGAAACCTAACCGTAACGTAATGGTTCCAAAATCAAATAATTAGAGTATTAATACATAATTTATTATAATAAAGATCAAAATAAAACAAAATTATACAAAAGTCTTGGGCGATCTGAAATTAATTTTGTGGAAATTCAATTTTTTCCCCAACAAAATGCGGATTTATTCCCGACGTGTCTCGGTTTATTAGGAAAATTTCGAGTGGCGAATAAATTTTCATTTAATACCGACTCCTAGGGGATGCCTTCGGACGGAAGTTGGATCAAATGTTTTTTAGGGTTCCGTATCTCAAAAGGTAAAAACGGAACTCTTATAGCATCATTTCATTGAACATGACATCTGTCTGTCTATCTGTCAAGATCCTTTGACAGATAGACCCTCAGGAACGAGGGGGTATCAAGCTGAAATTAATATAAAATACGTAGGTATTTTATACCTACGAGTTCCTGACCCAAGTCTACAAACCCTTGCAGCTCAAAAAAAAGAACGCTTTTAAATCAACACCATAAAATATACGGCCATTTATGCGATATATTTTGGTCCCCCCAAATAAATCAAAACCTATAGGGTACTTGCAAAATTGGCAATAAGCAAGGTCTCACAGCAAAAGTAAAGGAAAAAGTCTGAATATGTAGTTTTATCACATAAAAAACTATTTTTGTGCAATTACAAACTTATATTTGCAGTTGAAGAATTATTGAGTAAGTATATCAATGAATGTCAGCACATTTTTTCAACTACAAAGTTAAGTTTGTCTTACAATCCGACTTATATCGTAAGAGCAATATTTGGTGCTTTCATAGTTAATGAACTTGAGTCATGTTAATTATTTTGGTTAAACATACAAGCCTCGGTGCGCGAGTCAGACTTGCACTTGTCCATTTTTTTTTAAATTAAGTAATATGTCATTACGTCGTAAAAAATATCATTATATTACGTAAGTGCCTTTAAGATTTTCTTATCGATGTAGTCCTCATACTAATTCAATCATAACAACACTAGATTGAACTTTTACAAGACACTAAATATTGCCTCCATTAAAAGTTAAATGTTGTTTATCAATCATTCATATGTAATATGCTATTTTTATGTCTGTGTATATACTTAGTAAATAACATTACCATGTATTACCAAGTTAAGTATGTTTATAGTATTTTTATATAGATTTACGGATATGTTAGTTATAGGTTTCATTGTTCTTGGATCATTTTAGTAAGGGTATTTATATAACGTAGTATACTATAATGTAGTATATTGTAGTTATAGTGTGGGTAGTTTGTAGATTGTATACCAGAAAAAAAAACTAGTGTTCAATCAGGAAGCTGTATTCTATTACAATTTCATCTGAGCTTTGACTAAAAATCTTTAATTTTTAGACAAAATATGCTGCTTTCAAGTAAAAGTTCAAACAATCAGTCAAAGGGTGCTTACAGTAAAATCTATCTAGATAACAATTAACAAATTAAAAACACAATTGTTAATTAAGATGTTCGGATGTTTTTTGATAATAATCTTTCTTTATTTATTATTCTTTATTGTACACACAGAAAATACAGACAAAAACTTGCATATAGGACATGTACAAAGGCGAGCTTAACCCTAACAAGAGCTAATCTTCGTAACGGCTGAACTAAATTGGATGAAAATTAAAATCGGTAAAGGTTACATAGGATAAGACATGAGCTACTTTTTATGCTGGCAACCAGGTAACCAGTTTACCGGGGCTAGAAATTAGTTTTTATAGAAATCGACTTTGAGCTAGTAATATTAGCCACAAAATAGATTTACCAATAGCAAAAAAAAATATTGAAAGAGCATGTAGGTACATAAGACATCATTGTATACATGTAATAGATCCTTAGTAAGAAATATTCACTCAATATACAGAACCCAAATTCAATAAGTACCTCTGTGAAATAACACTTTAATCAATATCGGTTACAATTTGCGTAATCCTAAGTTGACAATTCAATTTACACTGACATGTCCCCGCGGATGGGGTAATGCTGATGAGACGGTATAAGAACGATATTACCTGAAACGAAATAATTGATTTAACAATGTTACCTTTTCTACGATCATTGATGAGACGGTATAAGTATGTGTTATCTTGTAACGGAAATAATAAAATAAATAAGTAAATAATGCTGGACATTTTTTACACAGCATCTAGCCCCAAAGTAAGGAGAGCTTGTGTTATGGGAACTACATACTTATAAATAGTTTATATAACAATGTTATCTATTTTACGATTTTATTTTATGATAAGACGGTATAAGAATGTGATTACCTGAAACTAAAAAAGTTAATTTAACAATGCCGCCTATTCTACGATCATCTAAAAACTTACTTTACCACTAAATTTCTCACTGAACATTGAAAGCTCTGCATTGCAACTCTTTATAATGAGAACGGCAAAGGAATGGCACACACTACCATCGTCTGTCTTTCCGGAAGAATACAGTCTAGGTTTCTTCAAGGTAAGAGAGAGTATGGTAAAATTAAGGCATATTCATTATAAAAAAAAAGTTGTGTCTATCCCGGGTCACGAGATTACACGGGAATTGTATCAAATCTGTAAAACTGTATCGTTTCTCAGCATAAGGAACGACCAAACACAATGCTATCAGCAAAGGCCAACTGAGACAGAATTCAAAGCATTATGAGCGAAATTTGACTTGCATTTCTACCATTTCGCATTCTGCTATTTAACACAGAATTAAAATAATTTTTATTACATAAATTTGAATTTGAAATGTTTCTATCTGAATATATCTGATAGTTCAGATATGATGCCTTAGAATTGGGACCAATAATGAAAGCAGTGAAAAGGATCAGGCCAGCTGATGCTCATTTCAAAAACAGATCGAATAGGTATCTATGAGTCCAAATCCGGCGTTTGTATGTTTATGGAATTAAAATTATCGTGGTTTGGTATCATTTTAGAATAGTAAAGTTCGTGGTATAGTCTTAATAATATTCTAAAATAGTATGTTTGTTTGTTTCACGCTAATTTTTAAACCATTTATTTGATTTGAATGAAACTTGGTTAGCAGATAGGTTATACTAATACAAAAGGTACTTCGCGAGAACTTAGTTCAAACTCACAGGCAAGTGTAACCAAGAAAAAACCAGTGACAAGTCGAATAAATTATAAAAACCAGGAGTGTTTAATACAAAACAAGATTTTTCCTTTAACATGACCCGACAAATGTATAGACTAGAATAGTTAATATTTTGCGCGAAAAACACGAACGTAAAAGTTGTTTGGTTGATTAGGGACGTCAACAAATTGCAAAAAAGGCTATATAGTGACAACAACATGTCTCCCAATATTTCCTTTTTGCGTCAGAATCGAATACACAAGGGGTTTTGTAAGCAGCGTGTAGAATATTGTGTTGTTTATTATGAAGATTGCTTACGTGATAACCAGCTGAGTAAATTCACAACAAAACAAAAACAAACACACTCACGACTGCATTCCCCATGATGGACAAACTGCGATACATACACAGTGAGAAGATCTTTGAGTATACCAAGTAGAGGGTAGTCAGAGGCAACTCCAAACATTACATTTGGCGCATACCTGCTTTTTGCGAGTGGTTAGTATTCCACGTGACAGGATATCTCTTTATAATATTAGTGTAGAAAGACAATCTTATACCACAATTATGACCGTATTCAAGCGGTGACCGCTGCTTGAAAACCGTCACTTTGACAGACATTATGAATGGTTATAGCAAAGCTATCCAATATCCGCAATCAGACCAATCGGATTCACCAATAACCAGACATTAATTAGGGTAATAAATCAAGTATGTAGTACTATAACATTATATCTACTATACCTATCTATAACCCACTTAATTTACATCACACATCAATAGATCACAGCACCGTACCGTGTTGGCCTAGTGGGCTGTACGCCGACTTGCAATCCAAAGGTGGGTTCGAACCCGGTATTGTACCAATGGTTTTTTTATGTATGTGTGCTTTCGAGCATGTTTGAATTAGTGAAGGAAAATAACGTGAGGAAACCGGCATGCCCTAGAATCAAAAGACGTGTCATCAGTTAGCGTTCCAATAAGCGGCGATGGGCTTGCAATCTGTCTCATGGAATGCTAACTAATAAGCAAAACGCTAACATGCCAATCTATAACATAACAAGGGAGCTATACAAGAGATCATTTTTTCAAAATGGCTGACCCCGATGATTATACAATTTGTAACAGATAAAAATCTTGATCTAGAATAAAATAATAGGCTTCTTTTCATTCAGGTTCTACGCGAGCAAAGCCGTATGCAGAAGCTAGTGAATGTTACAGGAATTTTAGTCATTGGTAGACCAACAACAGATAGCAAAACCAATCCGGCCATAACAGACCAATAATTCAAGCAGACAATACCCGGTCTACAATTGGTCGTATGCGTTTACGTGCTAGCATTGTGTATTGCACGGTTTGGGCTCAAGGGATGTGTTTTACGTGCATCGAATGTAGAGATGCCGACGGAAAAACACACGCACGACTTTAACCCGTATCTCCTCGATATTTGTGCCACAGAGGACAACTTCTGTGGCGCAGAGGTTCGATTCGCGCCGCGGGACAAATGTTTGTATGATCTACAAATATTTTTATCGGGTCTCAGTGTTTTCTATGTATACCTTTACTTTGGGAACGCTTCCGTCTGGTAGTGATCTGGATCAGTTGAGCTTTATATAGATCGTTTAGTACGGTCTGTAGGTAGATAGCTGTTTCATCTGTATTTTTTGTATAAAATCTAAATCTACGTGTACAAATGTGTGTAAATGTATTACTATTGAATAAGACATATATCTATATCCAAGAAAATCCCGGGAAATCCAAGACCCCGGACATTAATAAAGGCCCAGATGGCGTAGCTGCGGATAGCATACTAATTCGAGAATAAAGGAATTAATTTATATAATTAATCGCTGGGGGCAGTACAAAACCTTATTTTAACATAAACAAAATTAATAATTATTATTTAAAAAAAAAACACGATACGTTAGGGTCACAACGCAACTAGGTTTCATATATCCTTAAGTTTTGAACATTGTGAGAATCTAGGTGTGACACGGATAGACAGGCATACAGTTTGTCAATCTAGATATGATAGATAGAT
This sequence comes from Perizoma affinitatum, assembly GCA_961405105.1. Classification (NCBI taxonomy): domain Eukaryota; kingdom Metazoa; phylum Arthropoda; class Insecta; order Lepidoptera; family Geometridae; genus Perizoma; species Perizoma affinitatum. The sequence goes on along the minus strand of OY560190.1, from coordinate 14,574,321 downwards.
AGGTAGATCGTTTTTTATTCAACACATATGGATACAGCACAGACACCGAAGCACAAATTTGCACAGAAAAAAAAGAAAGACAAACAAAAATAACAGTAGAATACGTGGGTGCTAACGAGGGCGTCTATGCTGCAGTGGTAGGTATGGGTCGAAAGGTCCTATCTCAGATTATATAGATTTGTATTATCAATATCTGATACTTGCTGATGCTACCACAAGCTCTGCTTACATTGGGGTTAGATGATATTTAAATTGGCCATCATTAATTAATGTATGTATGTTTATTTAATGTATTAGATAACAAGGTGTACGAACCACAAAAAAGAGGAGAGGTGGTCTTTTAGAAGGCTTACTTAAACTTAAAATAGGGATCCCGGTCCATTTAAGTAATGCACTTTGTAATTTTGAATTACAGTAAGAGAATAATTTCCACCAAAACAAGTTATCGAAAAAGTGGGTATCTGGTAGGTATTTTCATGTAATGTTTCACAGAAAAAATTGTAAGCTGGTATTCTCAGTTATTAAATATGCTAAGAAAGGAAAACATATTAATTAGAAAAACTTTTTAAAAACAACCTTTTCGTGTTTACCTCAGCAAATCCTTTTATTTGATACCCATACTGTGAAGGTCCATAAAAGATTATAGGTCAGCGATCTTTGGGACTCCGCCATATTGGATTTAAAATGATGTCACTTAGCTAACCATGTATTTGCATCCAAACCAAACATATGCAAAATGTCAGCTCAATCGGTTGGAGATAACCGGTTTAAAATTCAGTTGCAAGATTTATAAATAAATAAATAATGCTGCACATTTTCACAAAGCATAATCTAGCCCCAAACTAAGCAGAGCTTGTATTATGGGAACTGCATGACTGATATACTACTTATATTGTTTTTTTTGTATGTACATAGAAAACACCCAAACTGAGACAAATGTATGCTGATCAAGCAAAAATTTGTCCCGAAGCGGGAATCGAACCCGCAACCTTCTGCATTTCACGCGGCAAATTAAATAAAAGCTTACAATAAAATCAACTAAAAGCCTACAAAAGACGAATTCATGAACAAGTTTATAAATGACGTGTAGGTATACTTCTGCACGAATAAATAACGCGTACAAACAGACAAAGGCAGGTAAGAATTATATATGTATATCCGACACATTTGTCATTAGTCGTTAATACGGTAGGTCAGTCCCTCGCTAATTGCGACGTAACGATGTTAAACAGTGACGTGGGACTGACGGCACAGGGACGGAGACGCGTGTACTACTCCAAGTATAATTAGGTCAGAGTACGTAAGATAAAGTATGCTTACTCTGTAAAATATATATACAAAAGATACAGATGAAGGGGCTAGGCTACGAGTATGAAATAAAATAAAATAAATAATTCTGGACTTTTTTTTTCACACAGCATCATCTAGCCCAAACTAAGCAGAGCTTGTGTTATGGGAACCACATTACTGATATGTTACTTATATTTTTTTTTGTAAAAACATTCATATTAAACACCCAGACCCGAGACAAATATTTGCATGTCATACAAACATTTGTCTCGCGGCGGGAATCGAACCCGCAACCTTCTAAGCCTAAAGCGGGCCTTCGCCCACTGCGCCCCCGAGATCGTTCTGGTGATTAGTTGATTTATAGACCGTTGCAAACGATGTATAGATTACTCAACTGATCTAGATCAGACGGAAGCGTTCCCAAAATACTGGCTGCATTGCCACGCTGAATGACAATGCTAATGTGAAAGTTAATTTATGAAAATGTTGTTCGATTAAAATAATCCTCTTATTACACAAAGGTTAGCTGGAAGAGAATGCTATTTAGCATGAAGTTCGCTTATGTATGTACAATACTTTTAAGTAGTGGAATCTTTTTTTTTTAGTTTTCTATTTATTTATCTATCCGCAACTTCACAACTACCGATGGCACATGCCTTCGTATAAACATATGCCACATGTGCCCTTCGCTCATTTTTTTCAATAGTGAAAAATCTCTCGCCTATCACCTAGTTGGAATATTTTCCAATATTCCAAAAAAAAACACGTAGCACAAAAATTAATACCAAGCGACGTTTCAACGGCCTCCGTTTTACAAGTCAGTCAAATATATAAAACTTTATTAAAACTATTAAAAAAATTATCAACAAATAACTGACAAAATCAATTTGTTTATTCAAAATATATATGCTTTTCATTTCCAATCAAATATTCTCAATTAATTGGATTTGTTTCTTTTCAAGGTTAGTAAGTAGTACAACATTAAAATAAACGATATGAATTACACTTTAATTAAAGTTTAATCACATCCCCTAACAAACTATATAATTAACGGTATTCGGTACCACAACACTACTTCTGAAAAATGAAGGCACGTGTACCTTCCCTAGATGAAAACTAAATCGCCTTTATTAAGAAGGACGTTCAACTTTTTATGAGTGCTGCTTCCCGAAATAACACATAGGATTGTTATTATAGTTCTGAAAGAGGTTAAGTTGGTCTCATAATGAATCCAATAATCACCACTTTAAAACAATTCCGAATTAAATCAATAAAAATATAGATTTCTGAATAGAAATCAAAAGTTTTTAATAACAAAATAAAATGTCAAAAATGATCAATAACTTTTTTGCTGAATCGATTGAGAGCCACGGTTTTCACGGCATCTTTAATATATTGCGAGTAGTCTTAGTACACCCTATCTAAATAGTAGTAGGTATATAGCTATTATAGTTAACAATTATAATATACTTAAGTAGTAAAGTTTATCAGGTCATTGATTACATTCCGGTATTTTATCACGATTATTGGATCTCGTGTGGGCGTGAGATTATATCTCACGAGTAAGGCTTATGCATAGGCACCTACTATGCGATACTTTTATAGCACAGGTCTTCTTGTATCTAGATTTTTTGCTACTTTAGAAAATTGGAAATTATTTATTCAAAGAATTGATGAGAAGAAGTTTGAAAGTAGTCAAACTGAATGGTGAGGAGTAAAAGGTTATCGTGGTATGGATTGGCCACTACTTGCGAATTGATTGATAAGTACATTTAAGGCTATCATTATTACAGAGAGGTCTACACTGACGCTAACTTTTACAACATATTGCCTACAAATTGATCGCCACGGCCGCCACCAAATGTGGTAAACTTATGTGTTCAAAAATCGAATTAAAGAAGGTTTTTGTCTTGAAAAATTATATCTAGTAAAATTGTAGTGCAGTTTGAATGTCAGAACGATACAAGACAGAGCCAAGGAGATAGAGTCAAACAATTTAAAAAGTTCAAGCTACTTTCATAAAATTCTATTACGACAACAAAGCACGGCCACTTATAATATTGGCCAGTTTCCAAATACGACAAGATCTGCTCTAAATTTTAGGAAAATTCAACTTTTACATTATAAAGTGGCTTCTTGGTCTAGCAGTATTTCTTCCTGTATGTAATTTAAGAAAATTGAGGTAAACAGAATACCGCTGCTATACGATACTTATATTTCATAACGAAGACAATTTTTTTTTTTTAATTGAATCGAGTTTGATATACATTTATTCATACAACTATGTACAAGTAGGTATATACAAAAATACAGATGAAACAGCTAGCTATCTAAAGACCGTTGCAAACGATCTATAGAAATTAGATATTATTTTAATAACAGATAGAATTAAACAACAACTTATGTACATAATAAAGAAAAAATATACAGGTGAAACAGTCTATCTATGTATAGTCTGGTAGTGATCCAAATAACTACCAGACGGAAGCGTTCACAAAATTAAATTTACTTACCGGGTGTAATTCAGTTGGGTTAATCAGATTACCCCATTGAGTTAATCAGATTACCCCCGAAAACTGATTGCAGTGCTTTCAGATCATGATTCTGTAAATAGTGAGGTATAAAATCTTTTTTTTAAATATGTTTTTCAAGATTTTGTCAGTGCACTTTTTAATCTTTGTTACAGAAACTCAACAAGGAACCTAAACGGGAGTTTAATAGTGTAAAAAGATCCATCACCAAGCTGAAATCTACGAATACTGTTCTTCTTGCGGGAAAGTAAATGCTGGAAACGACTTTTAATTTCAGACATAAAAATGTTTTATTTTGTAGCGCGTTATACTAACCTTTTGTGCTCAAAGCTGTTGTGTGAGTTTTATATTTATTGCCTTTCTGCAACTTTAAATGCGTAAATTCTTGAAATACGAATTATTATTCGGTTGTATATATTTTTTTATTTACTCTTTTATTATCTTCGAATATCTTTGACTGGTAAACAATCCTTTTTAATCAGTAGCACAAATAAAAAAAGAGAAAATGTAGGCGTTTGGAATAATTTGGAAAACCATTGGTTATCAGTTGGATCGTGTCACATCTGTTCTAGGGAACACCTTATCTTTGCTAGTATCATTTCAAGCTCATTCCCAAGCGCTTTGCAGTACAGAATGTTTTAGCCGTCAGACAAACAGAAGTGACGAAGATACATGTCCCCAACATTAACTTATTGTGGCGTTTGACACATACTCCGCCTTCACCATACGGACCTATGTTGTCGAGTAACTGAAACATAAAATCATTATGTCGATCCCAAGACCTCAGGCAAGTGGATCAGATTGATCAGCCCGATGGATGATCTACAACTTTGCAAATAAACGACACACCAACAGTGTTCTTTGTATTATATGTATATTGTTTTTATTTCATTATCACGTCCACACCGCGTCCATTTAATCGATAATAATTTTCATTCATGGAACCTCGGCCGTTGGAAATACATGAATTAAAAATCACAAATAGTTACTGTTAAAAGAGTTATTTTTATTTTACGATGTAAAATACTGTTTAACCTTACTTTAAAACATTTGCTAACGTTCTGAGGCAATTTTACGATAGTATAAGGTAAATAATCGAATAATAACCAGTGGTAATTATAGGATATTTACCAAACAAATTATTAATAAGCAGATTTACCTATCGTAAAAAAATAAATTATAAAAAAGAGGAAATATTGACAAGTTGTGTTTCGACCGGTTTGAATAAGGCGAGCATGGGAACAAGCCAACGTTTGATGTAGCCGCGGGACAAATCTAGTAGGACATTTATTTTTATTGATTACTATTTATTTCCTTTTTCTGAATGAGTTTTTTCTTTGGTGTGAATAAAAGATGGGTTACATATCGTTTCTTGATAGGGCTATTAGTTATTAAAAAGCCGTATTGGTCTAGTGGACTAACAATCTCGACTACCAATCCGAAGGTTGTGGGTTCAAACCCGGTCGTAAAAAATCATTGATTTTTTTATTTTTTTTTAATTTAACACGTACTCAAACGGCGAAGGATCTTTGTCTAATTTGGTATTTTTCAACACAAAAACCATCTGGGTTATCTACGGATGACATTTTGTAAAATCCTTGCTTAGTGCACTAAGCTTATGAAACTAACCTCCGAATTTCAGGTTTCTGGCACTGGTTTAGGCCCTGCGTTGATTTCTCAGTCAATAAATCTACACTGATATTAAAAAGAGGTAAAGTTTGTAAGTTTGTGTGTAAGATGTAATCTCCGAAACTAATCATCCGATTTCTTAAAATATTTCACCAATATTTAGAATGGTCTAAAGTGGATATAGGCTATATATTATCCCCTTAAAATAAAAGTGTGTTTCGTGGAGATCAATTTTGCAAAGTAAGTCTACGAAAAAACAATCGAGCATTTCTTACGAACGCTGCTTTAATGGTAAGAGCTACTTTTTACCGAATACTTTATATCCAGGTACAACGCGGGCGAAGCCGTGGTTACTTAACTAGTTAGAAAAAAATAAAAAGGTGATGATAATAACAAAATTCAATCAACTCACGTCACACCCAAAGCCCTAAAATATACCGAAACGAAACCTTATCTAATTTCCCCGTACAATATTATAAACCTCGTTTCTTGGTTGTTCGCACCTTAAACCTACCACACACCGACACGACACCCATGATTACCAAGCTTTCCGAATTACCGGGACCCGAATCACCGGGAATCTTGGGTCAAATGGGATTTGGTGCAAGTTAAAAGCGTTGTACTGAATTTCTCGTAGATTTTAGCTTCTGGAATGAATGTTGAACATGGGACTTCACTCATGGGAGTGGCATGACGAACCAACTAAAATTCTCAGGTTACTGTTGTTTTTTTAACACGTTTATATTGGCTTCACTTGTAACTAACTAAATAACAAACAAACTATGTAATCCAATCTTCCTAATGGAAGTCAATTTTATCCGACTTTTAATTGTCGTATCATAAAAAAACTTTGTATTATATGTAGTTCGGATGACAATACTATAATTGGTATCTGGGGCTGATCTGATGACGTAGCTAGGATAGTGGAACTCTTCAGTGGCTACTAATAAACCCCTCGAGTTTGGGCTCATATGATTAGTTTTGACGTGTCCAATAGATCTGGCTCGATGAATAGAGGGTCTGATGATGGAGCCAGAATGTGCATAGTGGTTTTTTTTATTAGATTAGATAGTGCATGATAAAAGCGTTTTTATTTTAAACTACACATTCTATTTATATAAACTACTAAATTGGCAACCAAGCGTTGCCACTTTAGTAGTATAAATGGCCCACATGTTGGTAACTTATGGACGCGTGCAATACCAGAGGTATAATATTTACCATCAGGTGAGATTGTGATGGGATTTTCATCGATTAGCACTAACTATACATTAATAAAAGATCATCAAAAAAAAACAAACGGAGTTTACTACCTGATTCCTCTTGGCTTGGCCGCGCGCAAAAAAAAAAGCATAAATTCACTTTAAAAAATTAAATTAACGAAGTTTACAAGCTGACGTTTCTCTAAATGATCCTTGTGATTACACTGAATATGTTTGTATTCAGTGTAATCACAGTGTAATTGATATATATGATTGTGGTCAACAGCCTACCTATAAATTATAAAAAAATCTTTTACCGGTAATATAATAAACCTCGTGTCATGGTTCTCCGCACCTCGCAAGAACCTTCAATATGCCGACATTATTGCCAGGCTTCCCAAATTACCGAAAAATGAGGTTCAAATGGGCTATGATGCAAGTTAAATAAATAATGAATAAACAAATAATGCTGGGAAATTCCAGACAGCATTATATAGCCCCAAAATAAGCAGAGCTTGTGTTATGGGAACTTTACGACTGATATACTATTTATATTATTTTTTATTCGTTATGTGTCAGGGTCTGCAACGCGCGAGTGATACCTTGTCAGCAGGTGAGCCATATGCCTGTTCGCCACTATAGTTGTAAAAAAAACGGTTAGGGTGGTCGAATTCAATCGCTTCCTCCTATAACTTAGGAACGGCTTAATTTGATAGCTACCATCGGATTGAGCGTTATTGCCGCGATTTAGCGGACACACCTCAGGTTCTCCTTTAGCTAATGCAACATAATGGTAGACTTTCATCACCACCGTTCCTTAAATGAAGTAGCTATAATTGGACTTTGCGAGAATTTCAATTTGCAGAAAATTATGAAAAATTACAAAATGAGCACGATTTCGCCATAATGCCGGTAGTTCCGTTTTCAACCGACCTCGAAATAGGAGGAGGTTCTCAATTCATCTGTATTTTTTCTGTTTATGTTACGCGATATCTTCGTTGGCAATACGTAATGGAGAGTTATGTTTTAATCATAAGACTTTTAGATGTTGATGCAATGAGATGAGAACTAATACAATTAGGTGCAAAAACAATATAAACGACATCGTTCAGATTTATTACTAAGTATCATGGTTCTACGTACTTAGTAATAGATCTGAATAGGGTGTAGTCAGAGACATGTCGAAACATTACTTTTGACTCAATACATGCTCAGGTTTTGCATAGTACCCAATTAATTAGCATTCCAAGTGACACAGGTTGCCAGGGATCGCCACTTATTGGAACACTCACCGATGGCCTTGGAGTTCTTAGTTTTAGGACATGTCGGCTTCCTCGCGATGTTTTCCTTCGTGTTAATGCGCTCATAATTTTAGAGTGTCAAACTCGAAGACTCGTTGGTGAACAACCGGGCTTGGGAATCTATCACTAGGCCAAAACAGATCTTACAAAAGCATGATAGAATTTATGACTAATTCATATACTTTTATAAAGTACCTACAAATATCGATTGAAGTTAAAATGTTAATGGAAAATATGATAGCCCTTTGGCAGTTCAACGAAACCTGGTTTGATGAATCGACTATTAAATTTGACACCTAGTTATTCCAAAAATTCCAAATTATTATGTATACAAGTTTGTTTAATTAATGTAACTGTTTATAAAACAAAATGACAGATGTTACTGTAAGATTAGAAAAACTATAATCACAACACGATACAAGATTGTGAATTATTGGGATTATTTATTTCGTGGCTATGAATCTGGAGGTGTGGTCTAAGTTTAAAACTTTGGCGACAAATGGATAAAATGTTTTACAGATATTTGTTCCGGATCCGGGTGTTGTTGTACCACGATACTCGTAGTATCATAACAATACACGTAGACACAGGGAATCCTGCTGTGGGGAACTAGAACTATCTACCTATTTTATAGTTGGGTGTTTATTTATTTTAAAGTTAATAATACTAGTTGTGCTTTGTAAGTTCACGAATAAACGGTCGAGTAAAATTCATTTCTTACGAACACTGCCTTACCGGTAAAAGCCACTTTTATGAGCTACTTTTTATCCGAGTACCACGTGAGCAAAGCCGTTGGTAGTAGCTTGTTGGATAATAACGCGAAACCTAAGTTATTTTTGTCGGTTTTCAAACAAGACACGCGAATTATAAGGGAAAGTGTATTTGTATGAGTTTTTGTCGATGTTTCTCAAAGGTTTCTTCAATTTCAAAGGTTAATTGGTGAATGAAAGGTTAAAAGGTAGCTCAAGGTGGTAAGTCATGGCTTCTTTAGGAGAACCCTTTGTCCAGGGGACTTTGTCCAGGATGCTGTTGAGTTGAGACCTTTGTGATAAGTAAATAAATAACAATAAATAATGGAATGGAAATTATCGTGTTTTGGTATATTTTAGAATATTATTACGAATATAACACGTACTCTGTTCCCGTCTCCGGACGGTGCTGATGAGGAAGGACCTCTAAACGGTCAACGAAACGTCAGCAGGAGAATAGTAAAGTATAGTCGTATAGTCATAATAATATTTTAAAATAATAATTAATAGTAATTCTGACGAGTTTGTATAAATAATGTGATGAGGGTGAATGAAGCTAAAGAGGAATGCCAGGATCGTAGCAAGTGGAATCCGTCGTATCTGCCTACCGTTACGGGAAACAGGACTTTATAAATGTGAGTATGAATAATATTTTTATTTATACGTCTAAAGTTGCAAACATGCGTACGGTCCACCTGTTGGTAAGCGGTTACCGTGATCTATGGACGCTTCCAACACCAGAGGTATCACTCGCGCGTTACCGACTCTGAGACATAACGGATGAAAAGTCTCATGTGCCTGTAATTTCACCAGAACCTATAAATGAATAGGTGTGGTGGTAGGACCTCCACAGACGAGCTTGAGAACCAAGGAGCTCTACTACCCACTAAATTAATAATCCTATCCTATCCTATCCTACTAATATTATAAACGCAAAAGTTTGTGAGGATGGATGTTTGTTACTTTTTCACGCAAAAACTACTGAACGGATTTCGATAAAACTTTTCATTAATATAGCTTATACGTCAGAATAACACATAGGCTACTTTTCATCCGAGTAACGCGGGCGAAGACGTGGGCAGAAGCTAGTAAATAAATTAATATGCTGGTAAATAATAAAATAATGCAGGTAATTTTTCACACATCAACTATCCCCAAACTAAGCAGAGCTTATGTCATGGGAACTAAATGACTGTAAAACTACTTATTTACTTATTTTTTGTAAATACATACATATTATATACTAGCTTTTGCTTACATTTCGCCCGCGTGGTACCCGGATAAAAAGTAGCCTATGTGTTATTCTAATGTATAAGCTAAATTACTGTAAAGTTTCATCAAAATCCATTCAGTAGATTTTGCGTGAAAGAGTAACAAACATCCATCCTCACAAACATTCGCGTTTATAATAGTAGTAGGATTGAAAATACACAAATTATGACCCAAGTAACACTAACTTGTACCAAAATCAAAACAACACCGGTATATTATGGTATTTGAAGTAGCGATCGTTAGATTTATGTATGTACCGGCCAGTCGCATTATGAAGCAATGTTAATGATAACACAGATACATCATTTCTGAGCCTATTATTATGGCGTCGCATCATGAATCCTTTATCATACAAATGTTATTCAACTAGCAGTGTGAGTTCTGTTTGTAGCTATAAAATGTAACGTGTAAAAGATTTAGCTTTTATACAACCTCGACTCAATTACCAACAATATAATATGGCCAATATTGTTGGTAATTGATGGTATAGCTGACGATGGAGTATTAAGGTCTAGAAGATATTTATTACCTTGAAAAGACCCAGATTGTATTTTACAGGAAAGACAGCCGATGGTAGTGGGTTCCATTCCTTCAAGGTAGAACCGACATCTTTATTAAGAAAATTTAAAAAGGTGTGGTGAAGTCATAGGTAATTATTAATTCAGAAGTATATAAGCATTTTACTCTAAGTACAAGTAGGTAGGATAAAAAAAAACAGATAAAACATCTAGCTATCTTAAGACCGTTGCAAATGATATAGATAGTTCAACTGATCCAGATCACTAACCAAATAGAAGCGTTATCCAAAGTTGAGCTATATGCATTTGGAGAATGAGATTTTCCTGAGTATAGGTAAATTAGACAAGAAAGATGAAATCACAAAATAATATTTTCCCTCCGTATCCTGATTGCAAGTAAATAAACCGAGTAATCACTTTATCCGTTCCCATAAAGAGCTTAGTGTGGTGTTTACTCATACAGAATCATCAATTACTATAAGTCGTATGGAAGTGTTAACGAAAAAAATATATATATCGTCATAAATTCGTATCCCAATTTCATTTGCCAGTGCTCTCAGACGTAGCGAAAATATAAATGGCTAGTTAAGATATTATATAAATAAAAGTTTCATGCACACATTAAGAGGATTCCCTGTAGCATCAGTATCAGGAACTAAGAGAACCAACACCTAGATCTAGGACAAATATTTACTGTTCATCTCATCTGTCCCGCAGGGACGGGAATCGAACTTCATACCTTTTTATGTTTGGTTCTAAGGAATACTAGTTGCCTCACATGTTTTATAAATCTTTGTTGTTTTGAGCACATGTAATGCAAACACAACCTTTCGAATTATAAGAAATAATAATTTGGTCGAACACACGATTTATAATTATTTTTTTTTTGGCTCGCGAGTTTTCTGGTGAAAAACAACTTGATCTCAATTGGACAAGTTTTCAAAAATACAAAGTCTCAAAATCATCAGGTAGTATAAATTTTAATCCTCTGTTCGATAATCACTCGCTAACTTAAGCAGCGTGCTAAAAGTTGCCAGCCTCTATCCTTAGAAAAGGACAGGGCTAGATTTAGCGACTTGCTAAGTTGGCGAATTATAATGAAACAGACGGTAAGTCTTAAATTGACCATCAAGTCATATTGCGATTTAATTCAGGCAAAGATGTGATGACCTGGTTCGCAATTGAGGGCGCTATGACTTTGACAATCGCAGATATGACATTCTCGAAAAAGTTCAGGTCAAGAGTATCCTAAACCGGCGAATATGTATGAAGAATATAATGAGAGTGAATGAAGCAAAAGAGGTATGTCAATATCATAGTAAATGGAAATCCGTAGTCTCTGCCTACCCCTCTGGGAAACAGGCATACATGTATGTATGTAGATATGACATCTTTGTCTAAATTTAATCGCATTGAACCGAAACATGAAGTCTTATAGCGAGTCAGTTCAGGCGAAGATGTCACTTTCCGCTTTGAGGACGCTATGGCGCTGTAAAATTTTCGCAAAGCGGTCTAATCCCGCTTCTTCCCTGATCTTTCCCTGAACTTAATCGCAATAAGACTTGATAGTTGTGGCCCCAACCGCAAAACGTCTAATAACATCGCAAAGATCCTCTGTGATCCGATTTCATTGATGTTTTGGAGAAGCTGTTCCTTTCATCGTCTGTGGCAGGACCCTAAGGGATAAGCAATCAGGAGCGGGATATAAGGGGCTAGCCGGCGATCGTAAACTGTCCTGGCTGGATAAAGGCTTTGCGAGAAAATGTATTTTTTTCTAACAATTCTCCTAGACACACTGTTAGCAACCCTATATGAGATATAGCCACAAAGTACTACGAAACGTAAGTTATTAGCCAATAGCTCTGATTGTTCGTTGGTTCTTATTCGCTCGACGGATCTCAAAGCTTTGTCTCTTGTCGAACGAATTCGAGTGAAAACATGTCTTGAACGTTTCGTTTCTTTTAAATTCCTATCTAGACTAAAACTATAGTGATATTGCCAAATCGAGCTAGTTACGTCGTTCAACCTATATATTTATTTATCAAAAAGTAGATTGCATTTTTGACATTCATTCACAAAATAATTATTGAATAATATTGTACAGTAACGGAGTGATAGGCTCGCGACCACGAGGCAGACCACAAGATTATATTTTGAAGGCTGTGGGAACGCACTGAGTTCAATTGGCGAATGGGAAGAACTGGGAAGAATGACATGCTAGAAAGAAGGCTTTTACCCAGCAGTGGGTGAATCTGATTAGTTAGATTGTATTATGGAGATATAAAACATTCAGTGCGCGCACTTGACTGGTGTTTTGTTGTGACATGAATAGAGGTATCATCCTACAGTGCTCGGCCGGTCTAATGTCATAGTTAAATAGTTATTGTAAGGTTCTTTGTTTGATCGCACTCGGGTATTCCGATTCCGGATACACGTATAATATTTTGAAACTGGGATTTATTTTCTTTTACTATCACATCTTATCATAATCCTTTTAATCAGAGATACTAGAACTAGGCATTCACGTTAGCGTGAAAGGTATTTGACTAAAAGCCCAGGGTGTGTAGACAAAACCTTACGCTTTGTTTTCTTTTAACGCTAACGCAAATTCGTCAAGGTAAAACTTGGCAGCTGTCACGTGACATTTCCACAGCTAATGTCATTTCCATACAATTCAATATTTCCGCAGGCGTTCTAGACACCCAAGAAAGATGACTAAGGCTTGAATTCACCAACAAAATTAACGGACAGTCAAGTCTAACTCTTGATTATGATGACAGATTGCTATGAAAAACATTATCAAAAAACTTTGATTAGAACCACCCGTTATTGTGTTGGAGAACTCGGGCATACATTTTTTTTTTACTAAATAAAAAATACCACTCTCAAAACTTTATTGCCGAATATGCCAATTCATACTCAGTGCATATATTTTTTATGATACCAAGTCGACCACGCCCACATTTGACCGGATGAATAAAAACCTAGCAAAATATTAAACAACAAAAAAAAAACAAAAATGAAAAGTTCCGTCCGCATTGAAAATGATGAATACCAATTTATCCCGCACAAAAGCAAATTGGACATGAAACGTTTGTTCATTCCATCAATACAGAGTTTTCATCAACCTTTTCGCACCACAACATGTTTTTCAAGAACTTTTTTCATTCAGCGATCGGTCAACGTAATGCAAAAATTAATATTGACCGCAGCTGGTTTTGACGTGCAATTCATTACGTCTGAAAACAGGGTGGATTTAAGGGGTGGTGGAACACAGAAACAATCATTATAGGGGGTAGAATAGAGGTTACTGGGATATGATACTTGATTTTGAAACGTTCGTGTCAAAGATATGATAAATATTTTTTCCACACAGCATCATCTAGCCCCAAAATAAGCAGAGCTTGTGTTATAGTAGTTAAAAGCATACCTACAAAAAATCTGGGGTGTTTTCTATGTATAAAAAGATAAAAATTCAAATAAAAATAAAGTTCATAGTTACATATGTCCCGCGGCGGGAATCGAACGCGCAAGCTTATGCGTCTCAGGCGGGCCTTCGCCATGGCCATTGCGCCACAGAGGTCGACAACGACCGCTGTTACGAGTAAATCGATATTTATTGTACGTGAATAGGGCAAGAATGTCATTTCGAATAGACATTTAGGCAGCGTCCGGTGAAATTCATTTTTCTTCTCGTCACAAATCGACTACTCCATGGCGCGGTGAGCGATTAACTAGCTGCGACGCAAGAGGTGTGGGTTCGATTCCCGTTGTGGGATAAATGCATGTTCTACAGATAGTGTTGTTATACCACGGTACTCGTAGTTTCTGATATTACGGGATAATAATGGGTATAAACTCTTCGGGGGTGGCCTTGTTAGAATTACTTTTTTTTATATAAATAATTTTGGTAACCAAGTGGATCAGAGGATGATCATTATACAGATTAAATCATATCTGTTTTTTTTTTTATTTGAAACTAATATTAAAAGTTTAAACCGCCATTTTATTTTATCCTCCAATATCAGATAACGTTCGTAAAACCAATCTGCAACAGCCTTCCAATATGATACCGCTTTCTTAATAATTATGTACCTACCTACCTAAATGGATAATTATCCCGTTTGACCCGTAATTACTATGCAACCCGCATCTTCCCCTATATTTCTCTTATTAACCCTAGTCAATAAAGTATAAACGATTACAATTTCGAAGGAAACTTACTTAATTCTATAGACATAAAACACGTTTTGGCATGTCGCTCTTAGTCGAGATACGACGTTTAGGATCGGAAAGTTAAAAGGGATAGAAGGTTATAAGTAATTACGACGTGTCAAAGTAAATTTAACCTTAAATCATGAAGTATTTAGAATGGTTTCGGTCGGGCAATGATGTAGTTGGAACTTTTTGACGTGAAAACAAGATGAAGGATTCAATAGAATTAATTTTCTTTTGCGAAATTGTATTAATGTTAATGTGGGTATAAGTTTGGAATTTTAGCTGACGTTGTATTAAACAAAATGGCGTTAATGTATTCTCCTTGCCCGTGCTGGACTCTGATCAACCGAGTTAAGGAGAAGCCCGAGAACAGACTCCTGTCTGGAGGAATTTGCGGCCGCTAAAATAAATAAGAGGCGGCGTTTGCCAGCGACCTCTCTTTTTACCGCCAGCTTTCGTCGAGAAAACATCACTTCGATAGATACATCTGTAATTTGTTGTTATGTTGTCGAGTGAAATATTGTAATTTGTTCATTGTATTTTCACGACAGGTCTCAAAACCTCGCCGTCCGGATTTCTTCTTCTTCTTTAAATATCTTTATTTACGAGATAAAACTATTCGAATTATATACATACAATAAAATTATAGTGTAAATATAATCCTAGGACACACTCTCAAGATACGTGTATTTTTTGAACTACACGTGAACCATTGCGTTCCCGGAATAGGTCACGTAAGCATACTTAGTAAGTAAAGCATGCTTACGTATCACACTATCAATAATTTACGAGTAGCATTATCCAAAACAATCCATCTGCCAATTTGGAAACCAAAACTAATCCCTTAACCTCAAAGTAAATCCTTTAGCTATTGGCTTTATCTTTGACGTTTTAACCCCATATTGTATATCCAGTCCTACATCTATACCAGTAAGGTTTACTTTTATGTAAGGATAGGAAAAGGTGTCCTATGATTGATCGTAGGGTAGGTTAGCTTTTATGTCATACAAATAACTATTCTTTGAAGTTTCCTGTTTCACAAAAAATATAATTAAGTGGTAAGGTCAACCGGGGTAATTGCGTCATATCACTTTAAGTTATCGCCATAATGTGAGCGAATTTATGGTATTATTGATTTTTTGAAACTTTAGACCTATATTATGGCTATTTCTGTACAAACTTGTAAAAGAGATTTATTGAACGGACTTTTAAAAATATGTCAAATTGATTGTTTTTTTAAAATGGGAATTTTAAACGCATTTCGCCCGTTTGAGGCAAATGCGTCTTTCTGGAGTGAATATTAATTGGTAAGTTTTTCGTAAGAAAAACAAAGTAATTTGTGTTTTGATTGAATAACTGTGCAATATAATGACAGTTACGCTAAATAAAAATGATAATTGAGGTATTCAGAGAAAATTTAGTAAAAATAGGGGAAATGCGCCTAGTTCTTGGTAGACGCATTAGCCCCCATGGCCATACAGATGTTGTCAACATGTCATAATTAGTGAAAATTGAGGAAAATGGACACCAAAAAAATGAGCTTTCCAACATAACTTGTGCACTTTGAATAATTATATTATTCATAATAAAATGGTAAGGGATGTTGGGTATTATGTTTGTTGGCTCTCCACATCCAAAACACTTAGATGACAAAATGAAATGAGTATTTTGCCATGGCCATACAAGTCTTTCTTGTATGAAGTTTTGAAAATCATATTTAGTTAAGTATTTGTCTATGTCCATATATTTCAATATCACCATGGCAAGTAAGTATAGTATTATCTATCTGAAATAAAATGTATTTATCGTTTTACATTATAAGTATATATAAGTACCTACAGTAGTATAATAAACAATAATTAATTAATACACTAAGAAAAAAAAATGCGTATTAAAATGTGCGGACATAAAAAGGTTGACGATTTCTGTTTTTGGGGAAAATGCGTCCCACAGTCGCAATTGCCCCGTAACAGCAGACGCATTTAGCCCAATACATTAATCTTAACCTTAAAAATTTAAATATAATTATTTCTTCAAATTAAGCTATTTCACTAAAAATAACTGTCTGTGTAATCAGTCCGTTGACTTTTCCTTACAATCATTATTGAATAAAATCAGTCTATTAAAAAAAACATGAGATGAACATAATTTTAATACTCACCTCATGCATAAACAAGTTTTCCGAACAAGTGCTATTTACAAAATGGCTAAATACTTGAAAAATTTAACTACAACGCCATCTTTACGAACCTCATGTAAAGTATTTAGTTTAAGCAAATGTAACTAGAGGGCAGAAGGCAAAATAGATTGAACAGTTTTTGAATAATTTCGATAAGACGCATTAGCCCCATAGACGCAATTAGCCTAGTTGACCCTATTGACTTTTGAAATCTAAAGTAGGGTCACTTTCATACGTATCACATTTGGCATCTGCTTAGCTTCATAGTTTGGTTAGGTGAATTATCGACGAAATTAACGATGAATTCATTGATATGGTCCAATACGAAAAGCCCGATCAGAAGGAAATAACAGAAGCTCTATAAAAAATAGACTAATTGAGTTTTTTTGCCTTATAATCTAACATCAATGTTAACTTATCATAATCGATGGCGTTGTCACTGTCGACTTGAACAAAAAATCGAAAGAAATCGTCAGATTTCTTAACATCCTTAGTGAAACGGGTATAGCTACTGACGTAACCTTGTAATGACGTTCAGTTTATATAAAAATTGTTAGTTATGTTATGAAAGCTTTATTAGTTAAAGTAAATCGTGAAATTTACTTCTTTTCACAAGCTTTTTTATTTTTTACTTTCATGTTAGTTTATATGGTTCAAATCTTGCAACTGAATTTTAAACCAGTTATCCCCTACTGATTCAGCTGAAATTATGCATACACGTTTCGTTTGGATGACATTGATGGTTAGTTAATTGACATTATTCTAAATCCAATATGGCGGACTCCCAAAGATGGCGGACCAATTATATGTTATGAACCTGCATGATTTGGGAATCAAATAAAAGAGTTTGCTTAGAAAAATACGAAAATTTGAATGAAGCTTGTTTTAAAAAAAAAATGCTTTAAATATATATTTTGTAACTGAATAAAGTTGTACAATTGTACCGTGTTCATTCTGAGAAAATAAATAATATTGTGTTGGCGCCGTTACAAGCTTATTTCGACGAAGTGTCAAATGTGACCTTTTAAAGTGGCTCTACTGTAGATATATTTTTAGGATGAAAAGCGGCGTGGCGTTTGCTCGTTGCAAGACCCACGTCACGTCGAAAACTAACTAATTGCAAAACGAGGTAATGTGTCATTATGTATTCATATTATTCATCTTCATATCTACATATTATACATACTATGGGATCGTAAGGAACAATTAGTCACGGTAAACAATGGAAAATACATAGTTACCAAGATAGGAGAGTTACAGCTGTATAAAGCCTTTGTCGAATACAATGTTTGGACGTGCCTCTTACTACCCCCTACTTGGTATCGTAATAAAATTATTTATTTAGTAACATATTTCATATTAACATACATTGCCACCAAAGCTACAAAGAAATAAAAAAAGAGATACAAAATACTTCCTCAAAGTTGACGTTTATGTCATTTGACAACTGTCATAGGTCAACAAGTTCTGTAGGTTTTATATAGATGACGTGTGATGACGTAAATTCCTACTCTCAACTCAGATCATAGTTAGGGACGTAAAATCTCTACTCCCAACTCAGATAGTTTTGTAAAAAGCCTCGATAAGTTCAACTAAAAAGACCAAGCTGAAGAAGGTCTGGTCCCTCCAAACCTTAGGACGACCTGAATGTAGTTGGTGTGGAGGAATATTTACTTAGCAAGATATCTTAGAAAATGAGGGTAAGTTGAAAATCCGATATGCCTAAATCTACACCAGCACTAGTAGTAGAGCTTCTTTTGAAATACATCCCCGGGAAGTAATTACTACCACCATTCCTATTTCTGCCACCAAGCAGTAATGCTCACGTGTTCCAGTGTGAAGAGTATGAATACCGATGAAATTACAGATATGTGCCTGTAATTTCACTTGTATCCATCCATATCTTTTACCCGTTGTATTACAGGATCGGCAAGGCGCGAGTAAAACCTCTGGAGGTTATGGTAACCGCTTAACAATAGGTAGGCCATACGCTTAATTGACTCGTAAGTTATATAAAAAAACACCCATACACTTCAAGCCACAACAAAGCAAATCGTGATAACCTATTACTTGACAACAGGAATTGATAGTGGTAGTATATTTACGAACGTTTTTTTTTAACGAATGAGCTTCAAACCTTAAACTATTAACCATAAAAGCCGAACAAACTGACCTACAACTTAATATAAACGAAGATAAAGGCATCGTCCAAAAACGATAAAACGTGAGATATGGCCGATCTTCTTTTACGATACACAATAATATAAAAGCCTTAGTTGTTGAGTGTAAAAATAACAAATCGATAATATATTACAGGATCAAGAGGGTAATGTTTTTGACGATTTTATAGAGATGATGATACAAAAAAGGCGATGAAAAGGGGATCTGCAGACGATGGTATGAACATATAGTGTTTTAATTATAATTATGGATGTCAAAAATATAGTATAACTAATATTACTGTTTATTTCTAAATTAGTGATTATTGGGTCATATCAAGGTGTTATCTTTCGTAAGTTTATTTATAAGTTTCATTGTTGTGTTTGTTTTCCAAATAAATATAAATAAGTATATAAAATAACAAAATTCATGTGAAATCGGAGTGATTTCACATAGACGCCGATTGTACCTACATGATTCTAGTGTTTTAGATTTTCAGCCAGCCGCGACGCGGGTTCGATTCATAACATGCGGTAGAAATGTTTACATATTGCAGATATTAGTTCTGGGTCTGGATGTTTTGGTACCATGGCACCTGTAGTTTCTGATACCTACGACACAGGGAATCGAAGTGTGGGGTCAGGACTATGTTTTTATCCATTGGCTGTTTATTTAATGTTTTTGAATCATCCGATTGCTTTTAACAGGCTTATCTTTATGGAGAGAACTATGCTCGTAGTAACACTGCGTGACAAAATCTCGGCCCCTGACCCATCTCATCGGCCTCCCGCGCTATTATTTCTTTTGCTCGGCTCCTAAGGGTCGTAGCGTGATGATAAATAGACTATATAACCTTCCTCAAGAATTGAGCTTAAAAAATGCAAAAAATACACAAAAATACACAATAAAAATGTACTTTTTTCAAATACGACTGGAATTTAGCGCGAAAAAAAAATATTTTCAGCTTATAGATAGATAGATTATTTAGTTTTCATAATAACAAAGCAACACTGCTTCAAGTAGGTTTTAATTAAAGTTTAATTTAAAACATTCTATCCATTAAGCCTTTTACATTTGTTTCTTCTAAGCCCAAAGACTATAATTCAAAAATTCAACCCTAACACTTTAAAACATACCCTAAAACTCTATGACTAAGCTCAAAGTGATGCGGCAATATATTTGTGACCAACGTAAATGAGATTTAAGGGATCAAGCGTTAAAATGATATATGTATTTTTAAGCCCTTATTTGTTTGGAGTGTAAAATACCACTTCGGTATAAACGACAAAGTTATATCGAAAACAAACAAACACGCTCACGACTGTCTTCCCCATGATGAACATCCTCAGATACATACTCAGTGAGTAGATCTTTAAGGATACCAAGTAGGGGGTAGTCAGAGGCACGTCCAAACACTACATTTGGAATATGTCCGCGTTTTGCAAGTTAGCATTCCACGAGACAGGTTGCAAGCCAATCGCTGCTTATTGGAACGCTTACTGTTGGCACATGCCTTCGAATGTTTGGTTCTAGGGCATGCCGGTTTCCTCACGATCTTTTCCTTCACCGTTTTGAGCACGTGTTTATGCGCACATCAATTTATCGAGTGGACAAATACATTGGTGCACGACCGGGTTTTAACCCACGACCTCTGGATCAGAAGTCGGGGTATCGCCCACTAGGCCAACACGGCTTTTAAGTTATATCAAATTGAGCTTAAAGACTGTACTGCTTTTTATGTCTACGTCACTCCATGCAAAGATACGCGCAGTGCGAGAGAGACGGGGCAAGAAAAGCGAAAATACCTACCTATCTCAAATATATACATAAAAAAATAACAGCCAGCGGTTACCATAACCACCAGAGGTATCACTCGCGCCTTGCCGATCCTGAAACATAACGGGTAAAAGGTATGGATACCAGTGAAATTACAGACACGTGCTCAGTTCTGACCGTACACTAAGGATTCCCTGTAACATGGGTATCAGAAACTACGAGTACCATGATTCCACAACACTCAGTTTCGCAAAAAATATCTGCAGAACATGCGAGTCATGTTCCCATCGAAAATCGTACCCGCACTCAGAGCGGCGCAGCCGGATACTCACTCATCGCGCCATCGAGGTCATTATGAGTATGTTTCCGGCCTGAAATGTTATTATTACCGACAAAAAAAATCTGCTTGAAGCCGTAGGGTTGAAGATTCAACTAAAAGTTATGAAAAAGGCCTTGAATATTTTTAAATCTCCAACCAGTGCATAGTCAAAGCGTAATTCAAAATGTTTTATATTTTGGAGAGTTAAAACTAATACAACTATTCTACAATTTACAAAGACATGTAATCAAAACTAGCGTCGCTTAGCTTGAAGTACGCATGAAAACAGAATCAAATTAAACCTCCTGTTCTTTTCATCAGAAAATATGAATCTGTGTGTCTGACCGTAAACTATTTACCATTCGATTTTATAACACCGTTCCAATTCCCACGTGATAACTACTTTCCATCTAATAGTAGGAATGTAATTTTGTCTGTTAGACCTGTGTCACTCCGATGAGATGTTTCTTAAATAAATAAACACCCAATAGACACATACTTAGTTATGACCCGAACACTAGGATACCCTGTGTCGTGGGTATCACGAACAACGAGTACCGTAGTATCAGAACACCCAGACCCTGAAAAAAATTACTACAGAACAAACAAAATGTCCTGTCCAATGCTTACGCGCTGTAAACATTCAATGAAATGTTTGTCTGTTTAATAAAAATATGAAAAAAATTGTCTCGCTTTGCTCGAAACTGACCTTTATGCACTGGAAGCTTTTGAGATGATTTCACTTCTTTCTCGTTGATAACCTGTGCGATTTGGGTTTCTTTTTTTTTACCACTTACTTTTATTTGCAATAACCTTGTGATAGAAATGTGAAGGAGTAATTCTACGAGGTAAAATAAATATGAGTGCCTTGTCGTGTACGACAAGAAAATCTTCATGTGAATTCTTAATATTTGCATAGTGAAAACTGGTGTGTATGTTTTTTAAGTGAAAGTCAATAAATACACTTTTATATAATATTTAATCGAATCATATAATTTTATATTTTAGCCACTTTCGCATACTAAACTAATTAGTGTATGAACATTTTTGCTCAGTGTAAGTCATAGGAGTGAAACTTCTATACATTTTCCTATGCAGTAGGTACAGTTGTGCAAACAAATTGTACACGAGCGTGGGTGTACTGGTAATGTTAACATAGGTGGGTAGAAAATGATCATGTTCGAAATTGGAATGATTTTCTATTGGTTCATTTGAATTTAGAAGCTGCATAAATGGCAGATCAAATAAAACAGTGGCGTAGGTGTTTCAGAGTCATTGTTGAGTTTCGATTCCATTTTTAAATTGGTGCTTGGTTTGTTGCAAAGTATCTCGAATAGCGACCACGGAGCAGAGGACGTAGTGTAGAAAGGCCCCCCTCAGACTCAGTAGACCGGTGACATCTTCAAAGTCGGTGGATAGTCGGTAGCCTAAGACCGTTATAGTCATGCCACTCTTTGGGCTGATTGGATGGAAATCCATCATGGATACCCGAAGGCAACAAAAGGGTTATGCCGGACTCCAACCGGCTAAAACCACCAATGTGTTTCTTCTTGACACCTTGTCTGTCATGACTACGGGTACGCTTGCGCATTCTTCCGCGATTTCGGCGGCTTTGGCTCCGTCGTAAGGAACCCAAACTTGCGTTATGAAACGCTTCAACTCGTCACGAGAGGCGCGCGCCACCTCGAGGTCAAGTCATGATGCCACTCCCATGACCATCGCCTAGACCTCTGTTATTGAGGTCGAAGAAGAGCATTAAATATTATTCTGCGACGCTCAGCTCTCCTTCTGCGGATCGGAAGGTCAGTTGTTATTTCTCGCTCCCTCTCCAGCTTTCTTCTGCGTTAAAATATATTCATAGAAGGCGACAACAGTATTCCATGACCTCTCCATATCCAGCATAGCTCTTAGGAGCTCCGGAAGGGAGAAGCCGTCCCCTACTATTGCGACGAGATCACGGCGTTGGTCGTTCCAAGCTGAACATTCCTCTAGTGTATATTGCGCCGTGTCCTTATCGCAACTACAGTGGTGACATCTAGTTGTCAGTTCTCTTCCGGCTATACGACACAGGTACTACTTTCCGAAGCATCCATGCCCTGAAATCACCTGTGCCAGCCGGAAGGTAAGTGATCCATGCTATCTGTCTAACCATTACTCTAGGATCAGATGGAGAGCCTCTACCGTCCTGGCGCCTGCTCTAGGTATTTCTAAACGCTCCTTCCATCTAACGAGCAGTGCTTGTCTAGTGTGGAACCTTCACAATACGAAAAGGTTATCTGGAAGAGAATGCTTTTTAGCATTAAGTTCGCCTATGTACTCATTTTTTTTATGTATATTTCTCTATTTATACGCGGTGGAGTTTCGCCTCTACGACGAAGATCCACGCGTCATTCGTACATTGACACATGAACTTCTGCCTCTACATCCCGAGGGGGGGGAGTTTGACCGGGCTTTAAGTCCACATACGCCCTTTATTTTCTTATTTGTTTTTTTGTACGCTAAATCATTCTGATAAATATTTCATTTTCGTTGGCAATACCGCGAGCACGCTACCCGGGAGAATGGTCTGCCGCCATCTTGCATCCTACAGAAATGTAACCTCTACATAACCTACGTGGCACAAGTAATATTTTATTTTATAGTCAAAATTAAACTAATAGAAAGACAAACAAGGATTTTTCTCTGATAGTAGTTCTCTTTCCCGAACAGAATTTAATGAAATATTTAGCTTTAGATTATGTTATTGTTTATGAAATTTCTTCAATTAATGTACGAGTAATTGGTGTCTTGTAACCGTTTTAATTAAAGTAAATAAATAAATACAAGTGGGCTGATGGACGAAACCAATTATTAAAGGGCTGACGCTTTTGCCTCGGTTAGAAAATTTGCATTTCTATTCAACGAGGTAAAGTCGCCAGACTTTTAGATACCCTGCCTGCGGTCGGTAACTTAAGCTCTGTATATTCCTATCCTGGTAGAAAACACTCCTCTTTTCCTAGTTTAATTTATGTAGTGATATACATATTATATATAGTTATTTTTTCTGTTTTAAAGTACCTTTGTGTATAATTATTATTCTATTGCATAAATATTACACTATACAAATGCTCTTTAGGGGAGGCTTTTGTCCAGCAGTGGACTTCCACAGACTTTTGAAGATAAAGTGATTGAAATTCGTCTATTCTGTCTACTTTTTTTTCCAAAGAATATAAATGTTTTCCGCGCGGAATATACACCATAAATTACCCTGCCGCGATAAAATCCACTAGTTCATACGTTTAATTAGTCACGCACTAATTTCGATAACAAAATTAATCTCTTTCCGGTGTGTATTGGCTAGTGGTGTGCTTTAGATATCTGTTTCCATTAGTACGGATACGGACTTGAGTCTTCTAAATGATTTCCTATTTTTTTATTTTGTGTGAAAAGGAAAGAGTTGGAGCTTTAGAAAGCATTACGTTTTTTTTCCTTTACTTATCACATAATTATAAAATGTTTATGTCAGCCCCATTTGATAACCAATAAAAAACATTCAAAATAAATAAGTTATAGCAATTATTATCATGAATCTATATATTATTCATAAAAATCAGGTGATTGTTCATCCTCACTAAAGCTTCTTTAAGTGACAAATTATTTACCCTCTTTAGGTAAATAATTTATTATACAAACTTTGTTGGAAACTTAGATACGGATACGGAATATCTCATCAATATATCGGTTCGTAACTATAAATCTGTTTATTGATAAACAAGCCGAAATTAGATGTTTGATGCCAAACCAATGATTACTCCTAGCTTCCGTTTTAGATAATTAACTGGCCGATAATTGGGTAGTTCGTTTATGAATAACATCAGAAAGTACTTAAATTAAATATTATTTTCTAGAATGATTGAATTTTTCGATGAAAGTGGGTTTCGGTAATTTTATTTATCTTTCTTATCTATCTTATTTATTCCTCGGAGAAAAAGGGATCGGTATATTGTATATACTCTAGAATGACATGTATGAAACGAAAATTGACAAGCCCAACCTCGAAGTCAAGGTCGAAATCAATTGGTTTTATATTAAACTCACAAGGATCATATAGAAAAAAATACCTTGATGCTGTGTGAAAATGTATGCTGGACATTTTCACACATTTTTTTGTGACAAATTTGAATATGCAATTTAAAGTGAATTTACGATAATTACTCGCGCACAATCAAGCCTAGAAGAATGAACACATGTTTATGTTTTATAACCAACAACGTGTTTTCCATAGACTCTTGGTGACATGTGGCCAATAAACTCAATCTTTTAATCTACTGTCGTCGCGGACTGCACCTCTACTTTGGTCGCAGATTGTAGGTTTCCGTCCAAATTGGAACGCAAGCTTCACCGACAAACAAGAGATCGAAGAGCAAACTATGTACTATTGTACAGTTAGGAGGAAGTGATAAAGCACGCAATCGGTCTTCACATCGCCGTACGAAATCTACGGCTAACGAACTGTGCGCGCAAACGGGCGGGAGAAGCGCGTTATCGACGTTCAAAAGAAATAACACGCTCTGGACTGTAATACTAATGATGATAAAAATAATAATAAAATGATTTATTTAGCAAAATTGTAGTATTTCATCTATATATAGTTGAGTCCCTGTCTCCCGGAGAAGGGAGCTGTGGCCCAGCGAACTGTTATCTCCCAATTTAATTAGACATAGTAAATAATACGTATCATTTACTGTGTGTAATGAAATTGGGGCAATCAATATCTATGGTATGGAAGGTAAGTATATGTATAATATAAAAGTAGGTTATATCTACCGTGTGTGTATATTGTGATTATGAGAATATGTGGGTGTGTTATGTAATTACGTGTGGGTGTGTTATGATATTTTTTTTATTTTTTATATATTTTTTGTTTTTATGCCAAATGAACCACATTTGATTCTAATTTATTCTATAATGACGAACCACTAACCATCTGGAATTATCTGTAATGCCTGTTTATCTCCAATTGTTAAAAGAAGTGTGTAGTTAAGTACCGACTTAATAAAACGTATAATTTGCCGCCCGTCTACACAGGCCAACATAACGAGCCCCAAAGCGCTTTGTAAATAAAAACAGTCGAGCTCAAACGTCAAATGTTTGCTGATGGAAAGAAATTGTGTTTGTTTCTTGTGTTGGTACAATGTATCATAGAATTGTGACATCGGACAACAATCATGGTTACTCAGAGTGAAACATTCTTCTAAACATGATCGTTGCCAGACACAAAGTCTGTCTGACTGACAAACAACGCACAGCAGTATGGGGTATCTAAGTGTCTTTGTGGGTTTTTGTGTGCAATTTACCAGAATTGTTTTTGACAAGTTTGAATTAACAAATTAAAATGAGTATAAAAAAGTACTGCGACCTGAAATGTGGAGGGTATTTTTTGTGCTATTTAACATTATTATTTTGGTCAGGTTTTAGCTTGGTAAAAAAAACAGTAATGCAATCTGAACTGTTGATGGTAGGGGAAAGGAAGAAAGATTCTAAATAAGGAAGTTTTTAAAAGCACAACAAACATATCATCTCAGATCTCACTTTGGGCCGTCTCTCTCCGCCCCATAGTTATTTATACTCGTAACGTCAAGCGCCCGTATATGCATTTGACATAAGAGTTTGTATGTACCGGCATACAAACAACCTCTTATGGCAAACACATAATACGGGCTCCCCATGCCTGAAGTAAGCTAGTAAAAAAGTATTTCCTTTGCCTTTTTCCACACTCAAAAATTTAATAAGTTAGATATGAAAGTGACTATGAATACGAATAATATTTGAAATATGGAATCATCGCCCTTTCCTATGACACCTTATTTAACGACAGTTTTGTTAGTGATTAAAAAATACAGAATTATTATAAATTACCTGACAGACTAGCGTTCGATAAGAACTGTTCGTCTCATATTTAACAAAACTGCATAATATTTCTGCCTTAATTTACGAAAGTACTATCTACGAATTTATTCATAATTTCAAGCTTAGCTACGTCATCCAAAAAGCTATCTATTTCAAACTTAATTCCCAGGAAACAGGATTCAAATGCATCCAATTTAAGCTCCGAATATAACACATCATTATCTTTGGTGGCTAATAAACTCATGCACATAGAACTGAGATTACCTTTCTATTTGGCTTGCTTATCTGTCCTCTGCAGTCGGCAGTCATAGATTATGCAAGGGAAATAATTTGCATCAAGGGATTTTAATTTGCATCAGTGATGCTTTGTATCAACTAAAATATTCAAAATGTTATTGAAATACACAATTTTTATTATATTGTGTGTTACAGCCAAATTTTCTTAATGTTAACCCATTTAGTTAAGTAATTATATTCTAAAATTATAGTCAATTTGATTATTCATATTGTTTTAGGCTGTGATTTAGAATCCCAACTGAACGTGTATCATCTGTATGCACCAACTCTTTGGTCAGAGAGCGTCGCCCGTGTCAAATTAAACAAATCCCCGGAGTTATGACAATATTTGTGTTTGTGCTGAACTCACAGTACTAACTCATTAACCGACCTTGGAAAAAGAGTATGGTGAGTAATCTAGTAATACATTAGGTACATTTATTCATACAACTATGTACAAGTAGGTATATACAAAAAATACAGATGAAACAGCTAGCTATCTAAAGACCGTTGCAAACGATCTATAGATAGCTCAACTGATCCAGATCACTACCAGGCGGAAGCGTTCCCAAAATACTGGCCGCATTGCCACGCTGAATGGCAATGCTAATGCGTTGACCCAGATAAGAGCCAGCTCTCTTGTCACGCGTCGCTTCGACCAGTCGCCCTGAAAGAATTTTGAAAACGCGAAGGGCCCCGGTTCCCCACGGACCCAGAGTCTCAACCCCAAAAGGCTCAAATAAGTAGGCTCTGTCGAGACTTCTATATTTGCGCCTCTTGAGATCCTCGGCCGAATCAGCCGCTGCACCGGCTCTAACTGAAGTCCCCGACAGATGAGATGGTGCTAGGGTATCTACGCATGTGGCGTCCCATACCAAAGGCCTTCCCTTCTCCCAAGGGACAAGAGTCATGCCGTCAGGCCGCTTACCATCGTCACGTAGTAGACCATTCGGTTCGAGAATAGCTGGAACGTTGACGCTGGTAAAAGCCCGGCGTATGATATCATTAAGGCTAGCGTGGCGGGAGATCCTACCGGCGGCTCTGGTACACGATAATCCGTGATGACCAAGCTGTTCGACCGCCGTACCGCACTGGATCTAGTAATTAACTCATTCGCTTTGAAACAAGCTGGTGGTTCCCTATTTATATGGCTAACTTATTTATATAATAAAAAAATGTCAAAGGTACACCTGTAGGTACACGAGACTTCACCTGCTATTTTTCAGAGTCAGCCACGCGCGAGTGATACCGCGGGTGTTGCAAGCGTCCATAGGTTACGGTAACCAAGAGGTGGGCCGTATGTTTGTTTGCCACTTATTGTATAAAAAAACTCTGGCAATAAAAAATGCTCTATTCGCTATAAAATACCGAATCTAAAATTAAGACGTACTCGAAAATTGTGAGGAAACCGGAGTGCTCTAGATTTTAGACTCGAGAAACTAAATCAGAATAGAGACTTTAGAATCGATGGCACATGTCTTCGATTTTTTTAGTCTAAAGATCCGTGTTGAGCTAGATGGTGATTACCTTGACTTCCGATCCGGAAGTAGCGGGTTCGTGCACTAATAGATATTTAATGTGAGAAAAATTAATGTGCGCATTAACACGTGATCAAATGGATTCCAATAAGCGGCAATGGCTCGCATGTCATCACCGCTTATTGGAACATTAATTTAGGGCACATGCCTTCGAATTTTTAGTCCTAGGGCATGCCTTGGTTGAGTACATATGATGTTCCTACACATACTTAACAGTTGGTTTATGCCACTTCCGTGAATCAAGCGAGGTCCTTGCTGAAAATTAAGAGCATTATACTGAGACCGGACCTCTTTTGACAGCACTATAAACGGCATTTTAAAAAGTAAACAATAAATGTTACGTAATGGATTATAGGACTCATAGGTTTTAGAATATAATTACGACTATACCACGTACTTTGCTATTCTCCTGCTGACGTTTCGTTGACCGTTTAGTGATACGGGACCAGGACCGTGGTCGCGTGGTCGCGGACGGTGCTCATGAAGGAAGGACCTCTAAACGGTCAACGAAACATCACCAGGAGAATAATAAAGTACGTGGTATAGTCGTAATAATATTCTAAAATGCTACCAAACCACGATAATTTTAATTCCATAATTTTACTCTATATTACTTTTAATGTATTTATTCTCAAGTTACTCCGAGTTATTATATCCACATACACTTCATTATTCATCCAAGCAACAACAGAAGCTTTTGTATTAAAATTCTCCCGCGGAAACCTCAATTTCTTCGATATTCGCGTTGAAATTGTAATTACGCTCGTGCAGGCGACAGAACCGATCCCGAGGGATGAAGGGGAAGAAAGCGGGAAGCTATAATTTATTTCTGTACTTACTTGATTACTCAACGAAAAAGAAAATAAACTTGTTATCATAATCATCAGCCGCCTGAAGTCCACTGCTGGAAGGCCACATCCATACGTTGACTTCGCTGACGAAATTCGAAGATTTTTTTTACATAGCTTAGATCGCAATCAACTGGTTCCCGTAATGGACGGTTGTAAAATGAGAGGTATCTCGCGTGTTGCCGACCCTGAGACATAAAGGGTTAAAAAGTAATTTCACTAGCACCCATACCTTCAAATTGGAACACAGCAATGCGAGCATTACTGCTTGGTATAAATTGGTTTGGTGGTACTTCCTTCCTGGACGAGCTCTATCACAAGGCTCTAAAAGGATGTTCAATCTATGACCTTATTGTGTTTTTACTAACGGTCTTGGATCAGAAAGGCATGTGGGGCATATACTTACAAAGTAGGCTAAGTACCGATTCATTTATTTTTGGTTTTAACCGTCCCATCATCCTCCTTTTAACCGAATTCAAAAAAGGAGGAAATTTTTAATTTGTTTGTGTTTTTTTTCATGGTTTTTATTTGATATCTTCGTCAATTGTCAACCGATTTTAATTATTATTTTGTTGTTGTATAGATAATTATCCCGAAATGGTCCTATCAAAGTTTAATTCCAGGAGAGATTGCAACTTTTCCCGTAAAACCCAAAAAACTTTATCATCTTATGGAATCACGACTAGCCCAAACATTTTTGTGGGCGATTTTACTTTTGTTTTTTTTTTTCATTAAAAGGAGTGTCATCCCGAGTAAGCAAAATGACGTAAGCCTGTGAGGAAGTCATTGGATAAGTATCCATATTTGATTGTTTTTATGATGTGCCGAGTAAAATGTATTTCATTTCATGTTATATGTAACTTGAAATAAGTATAGTACGTATATACATAGTATAGTATAATTACACACAGGCTAGATTTTATCTAAGAATCACACGAATGAACTCGTCGGCATTAGCTTGTCATGAATATTCAAGAAATGAATTTCCCAAAACGAGTTTAATCCCAAATAATTCACAACAATGAATGCCAGCCATCTGACAAAATGGTCCACTTATTTTACACGGTAATAAAGTCACGAATAAAGATAATTTTGGCGGGAAATGGCGCTTACACAAAGCAAAAACATCATCACTTAATTTTCACAAAACAAAGGAGGTATTTCGCAACAAAAATTGTTAAACAGTATAAATCTGCTCTTATTTTCGTATTAATAGCAAGCCGATAATCTCTGCCTGTCATTACTGCTTGTCCCACCAGCCTTGTCCAACTAGTAAATATGTATGGGTACTCTCCTGAGTAGTTGGTGTTGGTGAGTGTTGGTGAGTGTTGGTGAGTAGTTGGTGAGTGTTGGTGAGTAGTTGGTGAGTGTTGGTGAGTAGTTGGTGAGTGTTGGTGAGTAGTTAATGAAAAGGCAAATCCCTGCCTGATCCAAAAAACGCGAATATCTATTCCAATATAAATACCTGAAAAAATTAAGAAACAAACGCTTAATTTTGTTTTTATTAAATAAGGATTCAATGTAAACATGGTGGGCAGATAATAATTTGAAGTAAATTACGTATACAAGTTATCCAACTGATATACTACATATATACTTTTTATTGTAAATACATTCATATTCTACAGAAAACACCCAATAACAAGATGAGCAAGATGAGATGAGCTTGTGTCGCAGCCGCTCGCCCACCACACCATCGAGGCCGTTATTTTGTGACCGTCATACCTTACTGAAAAATAATTCCATATTCCATAAATCGATCCATCTATGCACAGAGCATTTTTAATTTTTTAGGCTTAGCAAGATGAACCTTTTTTATCACGCTCATTTTCTTTTTACACCTTTTTCACGGCACATGTGGGTTTAGTCCTTACCATGGTAGATAACTTTAAAACGACTTATAATCTCGCCCGTAGGTGCTCTTAGAGTAATAATAGGAAGCTATGTCGGCATTTACCTACACTCGGCCGGAGAGTAGCCTGCTCAGACGCATGGATTCTAGAGTTGATTCTCTTGGCGGGGTATTATTTTGCATTGGGTATTACTATCAAGAATCATAATGTTTTTATTCTTCTATTAATAATAATGTTTTTTTTTTATTCCTGTTCCCACCTGATTTCAGAATTTATGTGTCTCGCTTGTAGTATACTAGATCGAAATTTATTAATACAATCTGGAAGGTAGTCAGGTTTTAATTATCAATAAGTTAATATATGCGTAGCCATGGGCGTTTCACTTCATGGTGATAGCAGTGAATCAAAATATTTTAAGATTAAATAGTGAAAAAAATGCATTGTGAGTTAGATATGCAATAACAGTAGTAAGTGTTAAACTTTTTATTATACCATCAGTGTAGCAAACAAGCATAGGCCCTCTTGTAATTGATTTCCAAAGCGTATGAACGCTTCCAACACTAAAAGAATTACACGCGTGTTGCCCTTTAAAAGTTTCAAAACGCCTTTTATAAATGTTAAACCATAGAACATACACACCCGTTTGAATTGTTGTTGGTTGTAGGTTCAGAGAATCGCACTGACGCGTGATGATAATGGCTCAAGCAATTTCAAGTACTATATTTCTCAAGATGTCGCAAGTTTTTAACCTATTTGGTCTGGAACGAAATCTTAGTAGGTTCATTCATGGCTGCATCAAATAATTACCTACTGATTTATTCACGTTTTTAAGCGGTCGCGGTATGAACAGTAAAAAGTATTCAACTTGCTTGCGCTTGAAATAATTCAGACTCTTGTTCACTCTCGGTACATAATGCTTCTTTGCACCCTCTGTTTTAAAACATGAGTAAAAAGGTAAAAGTGTAAAACTCGAATTCCTTCCACGATTAAGCAAAGATTTGTGGGTAAAGTTGTGGGTAAATTACCATTTTTGCGGGTAAATTACGTTTTTAGTGGCGTGAATCGGGACGAAAGACGTTAAGTTGAGCTTAATGTTATGTTTGATTAGCAATCTAGATATTTGAAGATTTACGGCTTAATTTGGTTCAAGTTCTGAAGGTAAAGTTCATCTTGGAATTTTTAAGAAAAAGAGAATACTATAAAAGCAAAGTATTCATTTCATATCTCGAGTTTTACTAAGAAATCCCAATACAAAGTTACATTGGTATAGGATTCATTGTTTATTTTTTCAAAATTTTTAATTTATTACTAATTGTGCAAGTTTGAAAATGGAATGATTTTGCTATTTTAGAAACGAGGCTACACGCTCATTAATTTTTAAAAGTTAAAAAGATTTTACATTAATTTATTTTACAAAGGGATGTTCTTTAAAACAGAAAAGCCGATGCAAATAGCCTTCGTTATAACTTGTATCGAATCAAACGTAATTTCATTTGATACAGGCTTTCTCGTTCATTGCCGAAAGTTAGCGATTGTGTAAATAAGACTTTGCGTGGAACAAGTTAGGAACGATGCTTTCGTTAAGCAAAAATAGCTTTATAGATTTTACACTAACTTTTTGCTTAGATCCAAGTGATATATTCGGGTCAATCGATCAATTCGATAAAAAGTAAAAAAAAGTGTCAGGAAATGGAAAAGATGTCAAGGAATATTCCCGCTATTTCGTACTTTTTTTATAATGTACCGATTTCAAAATCGTTAACGATACCGTAGACTGTTATCGCCAAATCTTTTGCCAATATTTAACTGTTTTGTTAACGAACCAGTCGATATCTGCGTGGAACGAAAATCAAAATTTTCTGTCAAAATTAAGAAATTGGTAGAAATTGCTTACAAAATCGATATCTAGGCGTCTACGCGGACCTAAGATCTGTATTTGTCGTCAAAACTGAGATCTTTGCTCGTCATTATTATCTGTTTTATTAGGACCTAAGTAGAAGACACCGCTCATAGCTTGCACACTCGGCTAGTCCTAACAATAGCCACAGTTCGTTACACATTTTTTCGTCTGCGAGTCCTAATTGGCATCACACGACGGGAGAATCACTGTTCCATACGACTGGGGAATTACTGTTCTTTAGGCGAGGGAATAACTGATTTATACTGTTCTGTTTGCGCTGTAATTGGAGTTCCTGTCAAAACCTACCCTGAAGTTGTGCTTACAAAATCGAAGGTTATGTTTATGTAATGTACATTGTATAATATTTTTTCCGACTTCAAATAACGGGAAGTAGATGAAAAGTGCAATATGAAATTGTATACTCCCTTTTTATTACCCTTAGAGGTAGATTTTTTTCATAATTCATATCTCATAACATACACAGAAAAAAGGAGAAGTTTCTCGTATTGAGAAACGCCTTCTTTGAAGTCGGTTAAAAATGGGAATTTACATCTGTCGTGTAAATTTCGACTCATTCCGAGGGTCTTTATCAGGGTAATCGCGACGCCCTCATTCTGCGTCGCATCTTGTCATAAGTTGGTTCTTTCCCCAATATTACGGTACGCGAGAATTACGGTTTTAAAATATGAATGCTCAATAGTTTTTTGGGGAAAAAAATAATGACATAAAATATCCAACATACATAGTCCTGACCCCACACTAGAATTCCCTGCGTCGCTGGTATCAGGAACTAGGACTACCGTGGTATCACAATACCTAGAACCGGGAAAAATATCTTCAGAACATTGGTCCCGCAGTTGGAACCGAACTCACACTTCTTGCGTCTCAAACGGTTTTTCGCCCGCCGCGCCACAGTGGTAATATCTAAAGTATTAAAGTATCTATAAGTGTTTGTATTTAGCACACGTTCATTCCGTTCGATGTTTTCCGTCACCGTTTTGAGCAAACACAATTTTTCAAGCGAATAAATCCATTAATCCTAGTCATAT
Source organism: Perizoma affinitatum (assembly GCA_961405105.1). NCBI lineage: Eukaryota > Metazoa > Arthropoda > Insecta > Lepidoptera > Geometridae > Perizoma > Perizoma affinitatum. Next base: position 14,539,824 of record OY560190.1, on the reverse strand, counting down.
ATCAAAATCACAATTACGACTTTCGACTTTTTATAGTAAAAAAAAATACGAAAATGTTGGGGTCTCTGTTTCAAGCATAACCCACTTTTAATCTTCTTTGCAGTTAGGTAAATAGATTACGTCAACACATCGCCGTCGCTACAAAGTTTTTTGGAAAGTCATTGTACTAAATAAACGAGATCAACTTGAAAAGCCCGAAAGTGAGGTAACTTAACCATGTGACTTGACACATTCTTTTGGATTTGTGCATGACTTTGAAATTAAGCTGCATTTACACGCTCGATTGAAGTGAGACATAAGAAAAACAAACAAACACGCCCGCGACTGTATTCTCAATTATGGACATCCTCAGATACAAACTCCATGAGTAGATCTTCGTAGATAACACGTAGGGCTAGCCAGAGACTCAACATTTGTGTCCAAACATTTGGCAAATGCCCACGTTTTACAATTATAGAGCGTTCCACTTGAAAGGTTGCAAGTCTAGTTATTGGAAAACTAACTGATGGCATCTGCCTTCGAATTTTTGGTTCTAGGGCATGCCGGTTTCCTCACGATGTTATCCTTCACTGTTTTGAGCACGTTATTAATGTGTAAGTATGACTAGTCTTACCGTTTTGAGCGACCACGTCTTCGCTCGCGTCGGACCCAAGTCCTACTTCCAATCCTGCTACTATTATAAACGCAAAAGTTTATGAGGATGGATGTTTGTTATTCTTTCACGCAAAAACTACTGAACGAATTTTGATGGAACTTTACAGTAATATAACTTATACATCAGAGTTACACATAATGTGTACAATGGGCGGTCTTATCTGGAATAGTGATCTATTCCATACAACCTTTTCAATTGTATCACGAGGAATACCTAATCACTCCCTCCAATAATTCATGGGTACCGACAGCATTATGACATATTGTTCGACGAACAATAGCATTTTTCAGACAAAAAGCCAGCAATTCAGTAAACACAAGGGCGAGAGGGGATTGGAAGGAGGAATAAAGAATTGAGCGTGATTTGCTACGTATTTATGTGCTAAACGTAGGATTTCGTTCTCGTTTTGTTAAAAAATTGTTATGTACACACATTTTATTTGGTTATTAACGATTACATAGGATTAGAATATTATTAAACGGTCAATAAAATATAACTGACGACAGATGATGCGGCGTTGAATTTTATCCTATTCATCCTTACATATTCATCCTTAAGCCTACCTTCGAAGAAACATCACACAGGTTCTGTAACACGTTCACAAAAATCACTAAGTCAACTGCAAACCTGAAGAGTGACAGGTTTATGCCACAGTTTTCCCAATCTAGCGTTTCTAACGCAGCCGTAAAAAGTATGGGCGAAATTATCTCTCCCTGCCGCACCCCCCGTTTGACCAGCACTGGGCTGTCAAGCCGTGCAATCATACTTGTAAAGTGGCTGATATGTACAGCTCCCGGACGACATCCACTTATCTTGAATCGATGTGGCAGCAGTGGAGAGCGTGAAACACAGTCCAAAGCTTGACGCTGTCGAAAGCCTTCTCGTAATCAACGAAAGTCATTGCAAGTGGCCGATTGTATTAGTGGTACCTTTCCATCAGCTGTTTGTTGTGGTCTATGGTCGAAAAGCCACTCCGAAAACCGGCCAGTTCAATGGGTTGGCTCTCGTCTAGCTCGTGGGTTACACGTTTAGTTATTATTTTGGAAAATACTTTCTATATTTGTGATAATAAACGAATAGGACGGTAGTTGTTCAATTAGTAACGTCTCCTCTCTTGTGTAAAATAGTGACTAAAGCGTTTATCCATTTTTCCGGTGTTCGAAAATCTTGAATAGCTTTATTAAAAAGCATTGTGAGCACCTTGAGAATTGGAACAGCTAATGCGCGAGGCAACTCGAAAGTGATTCCATCTTCACCAGAAGATTTCTGCCATAATACAGTAGAGTGCATTGGTTACTTCACACTGTAGTATTAGTGGCAAAATCTCTGTGTTGTGGTGTTCAATTGGTGTAACTGTGGCATCAACTTCCGGCAAATTTTGTTCTGCAGAAAGAAAACTTTTCTACTATAGACAAGAGTTGAACCCTATCCGTCACTAGGGTATATCCATTGTTGTTTTTTTTTATAATCTGTTTAAAACCTGTAGTAGTTTTCCTTCGAAACACATTTGGACCTCTGTAAAAATGACTTACAAAAAAATTAATTAAATGGTCTCTAAAAGTTAAAAGAAGGAAAGAATCAATCTAAACTGGTAATTTAAATTCTGAGTGAGCGAGTTGAATATTGAAGCGGGCGAATAGAAAAACGGAGTGTACAGATCAAAATTTGCCATTGTTAATTTAATCTTTGCCTGAAAAATCCATCCTGGCCAATTACGTCTCAGATATTTTACGACCACCCAGATCTTTCCTAGGATCGCTATCCGAACATTATCCAACAAACTAGGGTTTATAACAAATGAAACTAAAAATGAAAATTATCACACAGCTCGTCCAGTAACAATTTTTTTTATTTTCATGTCACCTTCTTCAAACCTTTTAGTCGCTCAAATACCTTAGTATTTCGGCTAATACAGGCTATAACACCCATAAACAATTGAATTGGATCAATTAACCTATATAAAGATCGTATTTTCGATCGATAGATCGGTCGGATTTGTCACCTTAATACAAAAAATATAATTAAAATGCCTGATTTTGATATAGATAGACTTAAACTAATATGTTCTTTACAAATAAGTAATGCAATCAAAATACGTTACAATTCCAATTGCATACAATTTACGATCGTTTGAAAATTATGTCTGTCATGTAGTTCTTCCCATTAACATAAAGAACTCGGCGACTTACACTTGACATATTTTTATTGTACAATAAACTGGATTTAATTTAAATATCTAAAATTAAAACAACTCCGAGTGTCGCCCACGTGGTCGTTAGTGAGCTGTCTTACCCGATCCTTATCAGAGAGGTGGTATGATGCTTTATGTAGAGTATTTAAAAGATGGCGTAGTGGAATATTTTCGATTGAACTGTTTTATATATAAAAGGTAATAAAAGAAAAGTACTGTATGATTTTATCATCATCAATAAAAATCTGTAGAAGTCCACTGAGAGTGCCATGACGAACGATCTTGAGCTACCTCAATCCAGCGACTTCAAACTACCTTTTAGATGTTATCGGTTCATATTTACGTGTTCATCCTGAAATTGGAGCATAAATAAAAGCCCAACCTATATAATATAATCCTGACCACACTAGGATTATCTGGGTCATGGGTAACAGGAACTTTCGTCCTACCTTTAACATGTCATTGGCCATTGGATGTGGGGGCCTTCCTGAACTTCATCATCTGGTTCACGGTCGCTATTCGAGAACCTGTCTTTCCCAGTCGTATTATTAATAAACGTGTTAAAGCTTAGCATCGTAATCCCTTCAGTTGGCAAGCATTGCGCGAAAAAAAGTGCAGATGTGCCAGAGGCCAATTTATTTTTCGCGGGTCCAGAGGCCGCGGCGCGCCGCGTGTTAAATGATTAATGATTGTCTTATAATTTACTACTGTAACTATGTATTATTATACCTTTTTGAAATCAGCTTGAAATATTCTAACTAATCGAACAATATTTATTACTTGTTTACAAATGTACACTTCGCTACACGACGTCAAAGATTGAGTAAACGGATAAACTACCGCTCTAAGTGCGAAAACCCCTAAATTAAAAAAAATAATGTGGCGTCATCCTCGCATCCGAGTCCGTCACCCGAGTGCACGCCTGCGCTGCGGGGCATGCGAGAGGCGCGCGGGCGGAGGACACCGGCTGCTCAATAAATATTCATACCGCTCGCGCCGCCGACACACTCGCTCAGAGCCTTCCGACGGGATACACGTATCGCTTGCTCTCGCTACTCACGCACTTTGTACTCGCGAATCACGCTAAATTCATACCTACATCTATCTATCATTCTGTAACTGTTCTGTATCGTTTCTACCTATCTTCTACCATCTGTAACTTTCGACTATCCTCATTAAACCCTGTAAATATTCTTGCTGTTTCCATACGCCGCCTGGCCTGCCTACCCGCTACCTACCTAGCCGAATACCTACGTAGGACACCGCATAGGCAGGGATCCACGACAACGCTTCACTGGTGACCCCGACGAAGAAGATGAGGAAGTCTACCGAGGAACAGCCCCAAGAACCTGGAACTTCTGGACAAAATCCTGGATTGTGGAGAGTGGGTGTACGAGTACCCCCATTTTGGCCAGAGGAACCGGCCGTATGGTTTGCGCAGATCGAAGGTCAGTTCGCGATTTCTAATATTACTTCCGACCAGACAAAGTTTTACTACGTTGTTGGACAGTTAGAAGCACAGTACGCGTCCGAAGTAAAAGACGTTATTTTGAATCCGCCGGAAACCGGTAAATACGAAAAGCTCAAGACTGAGTTAATCAAACGATTGTCTGCTTCTCAAGAGCGTAAAATCCAACAATTACTTACCCACGAAGAGCTGGGTGATAGAAAACCTTCACAATTTATGCGACATTTGCAAAGTTTAGCGGGACCGACTGTACCAGAGAGCCTTATCAGGCAGATTTGGTCGAACAGATTACCAACACAAATTCAAACGATTATTGCTTCACAGCCAGACAGCGCACTACACACCGTGGCCGAGCTAGCGGACAAGATAAACGATATATCTTCCCCAACGCAGCAATCAGTAGCGGCTAGTTCATCAGCATGTGAAGTACCAGGTGAGTGCCGGCATCGCACGTGAACGTGTCTTAAAAATCTAAATAAATTAGTGAAATCACGATGACGGACGAATATTTCTATGGTGTAACCCTCTCAGACACAAACACGTCAGTAACATGGGACCCTGAGGCGACAGACTACAACCCTCGCAATAACAAACTGGTGATCCGGCAAGCACTCCTCGGTCCAGATGCTAAACCTGATGAACTCAATGTCATTCAGGTAGAAACAATGTCAATGCAAGAGGCTATCAAGATCCCCATAGCAGTGTTGAAGGCAGGGGAAACGCGGCACGCGCGCCTTGACATCGAGTTCCCGGACGCGCCCGTCACATTCACCATTCTACAGGGTAAAGGACCTGTGCATCTGATCGGGCACCACCTCCTGAGCGGACCTATTGAGGAGTTTGATGATATGGAGGAGATGGAAGAGGAGATGTTGGATGAGGAAGAGGGAGATGACTCTGAGCTGAAGGAAGCTATAAATAAGAAAAAAGATCCCGCCGGCAAGCGCAAAGTGAAGCGTTGTCGTGGATCCCTGCCTATGCGGTGTCCTACGTAGGTATTCGGCTAGGTAGGTAGCGGGTAGGCAGGCCAGGCGGCGTATGGAAACAGCAAGAATATTTACAGGGTTTAATGAGGATAGTCGAAAGTTACAGATGGTAGAAGATAGGTAGAAACGATACAGAACAGTTACAGAATGATAGATAGATGTAGGTATGAATTTAGCGTGATTCGCGAGTACAAAGTGCGTGAGTAGCGAGAGCAAGCGATACGTGTATCCCGTCGGAAGGCTCTGAGCGAGTGTGTCGGCGGCGCGAGCGGTATGAATATTTATTGAGCAGCCGGTGTCCTCCGCCCGCGCGCCTCTCGCATGCCCCGCAGCGCAGGCGTGCACTCGGGTGACGGACTCGGATGCGAGGATGACGCCACAATAAAAAGAATTTAAATGAAATAAGTATTTTATTTACAAATAAAAACACCACGTTAAGTTTTAAAATCAACAAAAGCATAACTTCCGATACATTTTTTACGAGTAAAATAATCACAAAAAAAGGTTCGTTATCGGCGACCCTAGCGCACAGCTGAGCAAGAGTGTCATATTTCAAGATTGTTTACAAACTCAATAAAAGTCAAGTGGCCTGTTTTATGGGTTTAGTCACAAGAGTAGTTCAAAAACTCTATTTAGACAGAGGATCACATATCCCAAGCATATTGTTTACGATGTGTAAACAAAATACCAGACCTCTTGAAAATCAACACCAAATACACACTTTCAATTTATGTGATGTCGTACAAAGTAGGTTTAATGAGTTAGACAAAAACATTTGTATCCAAAAACTATAATATATTTACAATAGATTTGCGATAAAATAATCACCTATTACCATACAAAAACATTGAAAAATTCAACGGTCAAAACATTAAAAAACGAACAAATTTGCATGATAATAGTGCCAAGGATCTACCTACAAAACTGGATGTGACATTTCAATAATTTCGTCGAATTTTTTCGTAACAATAATAATACATGCCGTAGATATACCATACACATTCAACACGTAAAAATAAACCAAGAAAATACCTACTTTGCCCTCTAACAATGCGGTCTACCTACAAAAAAAAAAAAACGGTATCCTACCTACAATGTCTTAAAAAAAAAAAGAGTAAATCTGGATGAACATGTCTATCCAAAGTTATAATTACGTACCTACCTAGTTACTTACATAATTAACAAAATAAAACAAATAGAAACGTTGAAATCGAAATGATAATGATATTATGGCATACTGACATGCCACATCCATTCTATCTATATCCGCAAAAAATGGCTAAAATGGCCGCTACGTTGACCTTGACCGAGTTTCTCGGACTGCGTACTGAGTAATGCATGTATTTACTTCACTATTTTGATGAAATGTGATTACATTCTATCAAAATACCACCTAATTATCATAAAAATATGTATTGTTGACCTATTTAATTAGTTTTTTAGTAAAAATCATTAGATTTTACGTGAAAACGAAGGTATTTTGTCAGAGTACAATGCAGAAAAAAAAATGGGTGGCTGATGAAATTAGCAAGATTTTGAATGAAAACTTTATCAAAACCAAAACGAATAAGTGTAAAAACATTAAAAACTTACCTGTTCATCGTTAATAAAACACCAACAACAATAAAACACACTAAACTTCGCAAAAATCCAGCAACAAAACACACATTCACACGAGAAACCGTCCGCGAAAGTGACCACAGATAGAATGAAATTTTAAAACTTTTTTCCTTTGGCTGTTCATTCTAAACACTTTTAATACCTGTCTCTTTTCAACAACAAGGCACTAAACAGGTTGGAGGAGTGCAGCAACAGTTTGATGGTAAAATATTTGGACAAATACTGATGCCGGACTGACGCGTACCGATCGACCGAATGCCGGTCGCCTGCCACTCAAGCAAATTTGACAGCGGCCGAAATCCGGTCGCCTGCCACCCAGGGGGTTGCTATCCAACCACAAAATCCATTTTTTTTCGCAATCGCATTGTATTTTTTAATCGAATTCTTAAAAGCGTTTTTTTATAAAACGAGCCCCGTTAATCTCGTGCCTTTTCAATACACTGCTATAGCCCATAGTGGTATGGTCCATGCGATAAACTGCTCAATGATGCAGAATGACCAAGAACAATCCAATGACAGAACACAAAAGAAAATGTTCCTACAAAAGTTACAATCAATATTTAGTATCATATTCGTTTCCTTGCTGGCAAGTACTCGAAATTCGGATAAAAACCGATAAGTTGATACCTCAATAAAACTAAGTAGGCCTTACATACTGTGTAGATGACATTTCCGAGTATTCGCCTTAGTATGAGTAAGGTGACAAGGTTTTGTCAATCCCGGAGACATTTGAAAATGTTTACAACTCTCGTTTTGACCTCTGGTTTGTTAATATTGAGGTAAGCTTTGTGAGTAAGTGTGTTTAGCTGTATTCATTTTTAGAAACACTTAAAATTACAATTAGTTAAGCGTTTTCTCGGTGCACTTTTGTATGACTTCAACGAACGGTTTTTAGGAAGATTTTAATATTGTACGTCACAGATACAGAAAATTTATTCATTACACCAAGTTACAAGTCAAATATGTAGGTATTAAAATACACTTATGTGTATTAAAAAAATAAAGAATATGATACATTTTAAATTTAATAATTACGTCAATTGTACCTATATAATTGGTAGCACATAAAGCTCGTCTAATAAGTAAATCACATTACTTTAGTAGTGTCTACTAGAAGTAGTCGCTGCTATTGATAAATAGTGCAACTCCGTCCCTGTTTAGTTTTTTCCATACAAATATCATCGTTCCACTAGATTTAGACTGCGTTGATTGTCAATCAACTAGTCAATCAGTCAGTATGTCCCGCAACGATATTATGCATATTAATTATGGAACATTTGACTTGAGGATTATTAAAGTAAAAACTTAATTCTACTAAACTATAAATATTAAAAATTAAAAAGATTTACACCTACAAAAGTATGGCATAACTTTTGCGGGCTAGAAAAGTCATAATTTTTAGAGCCTAGGCAGTTGCATTAAAATTGCATCTATTTATTCATCTCTCTTCTTCTTCGAATTATTATCTTGAGATAATAATTCGTTTGAGAAAATCCTCGTCATAAAGTATAAGATAGCCACCCTACTCCCGGACCGCAGTTGGCGTAACGCTCGGATTTTGACAGATAAGGGATTTTACCAAAACTTGTGACTGATGTCTCTGATTCAACCTTTTGGGGTACAAGTTGGAAGATGGGAGCGGATTTTGAAACTTTTTTTGGTGTAACTAAAGTCGCAAACCAGCATATTACGATCCACCCAAGGCCACCTGACATAAGTCTTATTTTTTACTAATCAGTAATTAGGTAGGTAGTTAGTTGACAAACAGAAAAAAATCCTGATGCTTTCGTCCAATTGGTCGATACTAATACTTAACTAGGCAACAACCTATGTAATAGGGTAAAGAATATATAGAAGAATTTTCATAGATTTTCTTTTGGGTTTATGGTAATTTTTCCATTGAATTTTCCGTAAATAATTTTCAAAGTTTTTTTATTTTGGTTGGAAGCTCTCCCAGAGGACAAAATCCGTCTTAGTAATTAAGTACTAACCCTTATCTTAAGTTTACTAACACTTGGATCATGTTATCAACAAAACAATTCTCGTACGATCCGCTTGTTCCAGAAGTTTGTTCCACTCATCAAGGTTGAAGGCCGGTGGAATTCCAGTGTAAATTGCTGAACGCCTACACGAGCGTTATTATGTGTGCTAACGAATGTTCCTACTTTTTGTGCAAAACCGTAAAAAGAACTAGGAATTTAGGTTTATTTCAAGTGAGAAACATATTATATGGGTTGGATATTCAGCCAGAATTAAGGGTAAAAACCAGGACTTGGATACTTTATTTGGTGTAAATAATTATACAGATAATCATTTTACCTATGTTGGTAACATTTTTTATGAGATATTTAGTCGAAAATAATATATTTATAATAATATATATATATAGCGATATTTTTATACATTTAAATGATTAGCTTCTGCCCATGGCTTCGGTCGGTAAATATCGGTTTTGAAAAACGAACTGGTATTATCGGTCGGTATGGCTATTCAATACCTATTTCACACCAAGAAAGAACCAATAAACTTTCATCATCATAACTGGCATCAAGTCCATAAAACATAGGGTGCTCTATTTTAAAGAGTGATGCCGTGAAAATTATATCCATCCGAGGGCTGATCTAGGGAGGGGCACTGGGTCACGGGTAACCTCGCATATTTTTAGCAGGAAACATAATAAGAAAATTATCATTATTAAACATGTCATTTTTTTCTACATTAAACTTTTATACAAGTATGTAGTATTTTTGTATTTTTGTTATTGTACGACTGTGGTGCAGCGGGCAAATACTCACAGAAGGGTTCGATTTCCGCCGCGGGACAAATTTTTGTAGTATCTGAAAATATTTGTCTTAGGTCTAGGTGTTTTCTATGCATGATATGTAAGTATTAACAAAAAAATAGTCTCCATAATACAAGCTCTGCTTAGTTTGGGGCTACAGTAAAACAGTATTATTTGTTTATTGCTAAAGAATTAACGCCCAAGACATAGTGCAATACTAGGAAGGGACACTCCTTACTTGTCTGGCCCTTTGTCCCTCTCAGAAGTAAGTTCTGGATCCGTCCTGACCTCCACTGACTTCCCGTAACCTTTAAGTTTTCATCGGTCTATCGGCTGGGGTGAAGTTTCATAGTAATATGTATCTGTTCTCAAAACAAGGTAGTTGCTCAAATTAAGGCGAACCGTCAATAAACGTAAAGCCAGTAGGTACTTAAGGCGAGAGTATCTTGGAATCCTTAGTATTATCGAAACATCAGTATAAAGCTATTTATACACACCACAGGACCTTTGAAACAGATCGCCTTATTTTAACACGCGATGCAAAAAGTCGGTTTAAATGTGTTTGAAGTAAGAGGTTATTTAGGTAGACGACCTCTGTGGCGCAGTGGGCGAAGGCTCGCCTGAGACGCAGAAGGTTGCGGGTTCGATTCCCGCCGCGGGACAAATGTTTGTATCTGCGAATATTTGTCTCGGATCTGGGTGTTTTCTATGTATATTAAGTATATAAGTAGTATATCAGTCATCCAGTTCCCATAACACAAGCTCTGCTGCTTACTTTGGGGCTAGATGATGCTGTGTGAAAAATGTCCAGCATTATTATTATTATTATTTGTTTGTTTGTCTGTACCATTTTTGTACGAATTGTTAAATCAATTGTAATGCGGTTGAAAGCGAGAGAAAAGCGATGCCTGCTGAACTTATGAAAATATAGGCATAACTAAGCAAGTATATCATTAAAATTATCGTGGTTTGGTATCATTTTAAAATATTATTACGGCTCTACCATTTTCCTGCTGACGTTTCGTTGACCGTTTAGAGGTCCTTCCTCATGAGCACCGTCCGCGACCGGTCGTGTTCATGGAAGCAAGTAGTAAAATTAGTAATTTTTTTTTTTTTTTTTCTAATGCTGTTATCGTCATGTTGTATGATGGTTGCAATAGATAATGAAAAGTAAACCTTTCTAACAATAATCCCCTTTTAAATAAATGTTTTTTTAATCCCCTTTGAAATTGTATATTTCTATATATTATAACTCTTCTAAAATACGATTTTGTGTTAGAAAATTCCATTGTCAACATGAAAAATTTCCAGCACGCGTTAATATGTAGGCCTCGAAATGTGCCAAAAGTTAAAAGACCCGTAATTCAGTAATGACTCGGCCCATTAATTTAAAGTGTACCATTCAGAGCTGTGACGTCACAGCGATGACGTCAGCACGACATGCTCACGTGATTTATGACGACTCGTACACTGCGGTGCAATAAACTTTTTTTTAATAATTTCTAAGTCAATAGTTATAATTAAACTTACCACCTAACTTATACATACATTTAAAGAGCTGTTTAGCTAAACAGTTTTCAAAATGTGACACAAATCAGAAGTATACCAAGAAGAAATTTATTAATATATTTTTTTTTATTTTAGAATATAATAACATCTATACCACGTACTTTACTATTCTCCTGCTGACGTTTCGTTGACCGTTTAGAGGTCCTTCCTCATGAGCACCGTCCGCGACCACGCTCGACGGTCGTGAGACGCGAACAGGTATAAGGCCTGTTTTTAATTTAAAAAATCATAGTAATATTAGCTTACGCCGATTCCACGCACGCGGCTTAGAGTAGAAGAATCAGGCAACAAATACTGCTTGATTTTTTGTATGATCCTTCATTCAGCTTTATCCTGGTGCCAACCAAACGAGGTAAACCAATTTATTATTCATGGAAACGAATTAGGTTTTAATGAATTAGTTTATTAAAGGCATACAAAACGAATTGTAAAAAAAAACTGCATGTCAATCAGTTACGCCGTTTCACTACAAGTCTTTTATTAGCAAATTTTGTTGGGAAAATCTATCTAAGAACACACTTTTTAACAAAACGATTGTAAAAAATCTGGATAGTTTAGTTACAAACCCCAAACGCATTTACGGGCTCCTGGTTTACGGAGAAATAGAAATGTTTATGCCAAATATTAAAAATGTAATGTTAGCATTTCTCTGGCACGCAGTGTAATCCCAGAAGATTTCGCGGACTTTATCCCGTGTCCAACAAAAAGGTAGCAAAAACACATTAGTAGAACATTGTCTACAAAATACTTGAGAGGATATTCTCGCGAGCCCGCAAATCTTTATCCATACAAATGTAGTTTGACTATATTTTTGGAATAACTGATGAGACTTGATGGTCTATAGAAATTCAAGATATTTATTTGTAAGTTTGAAACTATGAAACTTTTTTCCTACATTAACTTTATCTTAAAATAAGTTCAGAAACTGATGCTGACTAAAAAAATATGTTTGGGATTATAATTATTACAAAATAATTCATTTTAAAGGAAAATCTGTCTCAAGTAGTTCTATAAATTATTGAGTTTGATGAGTTAATATATTAAAACTTTGTATATAATTAATATCTTTGGTATTATAATTATTACAATATAATTGATTTTTAAGGAAAATCTGTCTCAAGTAGTTCTATAAATTATTGAGTTTGATGAGTTAATATATTGAAACTTTGTATATAATTCCATCACGTTTCCTGGCACCTATATAATAACGTTTTTGAAGTTATACAATACGATTACACTGAATGACTATGGTTAAGTTGTTTTACAAAAAGTGGTATCAGACAAACACACACATATCCAAACCAACAACCTCTTACTCAAAACCCAGTCATACATGACTCTATTCTGGTGTCAGGGCGGAGCCGGTAAAAATAAGACTAACCTACATTTGCACGGAGCGGGCTAGGGACAATATAACGAAGGTCAGGGGAGAGTAATGATGCGTGGAGAGTTTCCTTGAGGAAAAATATGTTCATAATTTCTTGGAACAGTTTTTCGTCAGGACTAAATGTAGACATGATTCTGAAGGAAAATCAATCATCATTTTTGTTACCTTCTGAATGTATCACTGGTCTTTGTTATCCTACCGTATATACACCCTATAGAAATTCACTCCTGGACAGTCCCCAAAGAGTGCCACGAACTCTTTAACTACTAACCACGACCACAAACTACCCCCTCCATCCACCAACTTTCCACAACCTTTAACATGTCATTGGGGGCCAAAGAAAATCTAAACGGGATAAATCATTGACGCGAATAAGAACGAAACTCTACATTCAAAAAGTAATTTAACTTTACGTCCATCTTTAAAAACTTATCTTTTATCTGTCAGATAATATTATCAGTCGGATTATGCAATGGTATGCAGGCAGAGGTCAATCAACTCTGAACCGTTTTAAGTAAACAGCGCACTTAACACCGTAAAATCCGTTTTAGTTTGTTTAACAAGTTCGTTAAGAGAATACGGGACTAAGTGGTTCCGTACAAAAGAGTTTACGAAGTGGATAAAAAGTTTAGCAAAGCTTCCGTGACTTAAAACAACAGGTGTGCTAACTAGTTTTTGTGCTGTGCTATGCAATTATTAACTTAAAAATATATAATCCTATAAAATAGACAAAATTTTATAAAAAAAAAATATAAGATGTGTATTCAAACTTTAGAAGTTAAATAACTATGATGATAGACAATTATTCAGGTGTGACTTTATGTGAATACTTTCTAAGATGTCACACATAATATTCGTAGTCAGTTTTTTTTTCTATGATGAATTTTCAAACTTTTGAGCACTATCCCTTTGATGGGAAGTGTCGATGTGGTTAAGGATGAAGCACGCATATCTAGAAGATACCTATTTACTTTCAACTTGGAGACTCCAATATTATATTTAACGGGGAAGACAGCCGCTGGAAACGAGCGTGAGAATTTTTCCATTCCTCTGTGAGAATTTTTTTTTATATATATTTTATAGTTTTCTCAGTGAGAAAGAGTTAAAACACGCAATATTTCTGTATTTAATATTTAATCACAGATTTCCGCAAGTTCACACCTTAATGAATTATCTATCTCAATTAAGACAACAGTAAAATTACAGATAATATTATCGATAATCTCAGTGATGCGGTGGACTAACCGGCTGAGACACAAGAGGTTTTTTCTGGTCTGTGTGTTGTGGAACCATGTGTACTCTTAGTCCCTGATACCCACGATACAGGGAACATTTGTGGTCAGGTTCATGTTTGTCACTGTTGGGTATATATATTTTTTAAAGTCTAGGTTTGTGTAAAAGGCTTTGGCGGTGTGCTAGCCTTCAAAGCAGTTCGAATAGCAGTTAAGGCGTGCTGTCAGCTTGTTCTCAGTCTGTTCCAGCCTTAAGAGTGCACTTAAGCTTACCACTCTGCAAATAACAGCAGTACGAGAACGGAATCAGAGCACAAACGAAAATACCAATAATATGATCTACAAAAGTGACATTTTAAAACTTTAAAATTACACAATTAAACGATGGACGGAATATACTGGTAATAAACCGATTTTTATTTTTTTTGTATTTTTCGAATATTAATTATATAAAATAATATTTATATTTCAATATTTTTATGTATCCAGGTATTTTAAGTACGTCTTGCATTTAATTGAATAGTTTTATTTTTTTATTAATAAAAGCGTATTACGTTTATGAATAAATATTTGTAACATAATATATAACAAAAATATAATTTTCAGATATTTTTATTGGATTAGAAACACGCCTTTATTGAGTCGGACAAGGTTTTTGTTACATACTGTATAACTGATATCCAGATTGCGTAACATAAATGTTATTTGTACAAGGGTTCCTAAAAGGTGACGCCTAAGTTCCTAAAAGAAGACGCTATGTCTAATCTATGTTTTTTTCTGTCTACCGTTTTTAGATCGTAATCTTGTACGGATCTCTAATAATTAAAATACAAGTGACAACTGACAAAGCGTGCTCCACACTACATTTCAATTAATTACACAAACTTAATAGCTATTTACGAGACTATTAAATATTTTACGGCGATAATCCCACAAAATAAAAATAATGCTCTAGAATTTCGTTTTAAAGTTAACATAAACTATTAAGTTAAGTTTTTATTTTGTATTTTACGAGTTTGAGTAAATGTCGTAGATAATGGAGACAACGGTATATAGAGTAATCTTTGTAGATACAAGCTGTGACGCAAGAGCTGCGAGTTTGATTCCCGCTGTGAGACAATTTTTTGCATGTTTTGTTACAAAAGACAAGAAACGTCGTTTACCTGTGATACCCTTTGCGTAAAAAAAGGTAATATGCGTTTGGGGTAACAGGTTGTTTGTTTATCTGGTATCATGTTAGTGTTCCAATATGCTGTGATAAGCGTGGAATGCTATGTACTTGCAAAACGCGGGCATATGCCAAATATTATTTTTGGACGTGCCTCTAACTACCTCCTAACTGGGGCCCTTCGCGTTCTCAAAATTCTTTCAGTTAGACTGGTCAGAAAGCTGGCTCTTATCTGGGTCAACGCATTAGCATTGCCATTCAGCGTGGCAATGCGGCCAGTATTTTGGGAACGTCTGGTAGTAATCTGGATCAGTTTATCTATCTATAGATAGTCTGTAACGGTCTTTAGATAGCTGTTTCATCTGTATTTTTGTATACCTACTTGCACATAGTTATATGAATAAATATACTAAATCTTTCCTCCTACTAGATATCCTCAAAGATCTACGGACTGAGTATGTATCCTGAGGAATACATCCATGTTTTAACTAAGGTTTTCAAACATTTTATAACAGGTAACAAGATTTTCAAATCTTGCATTATAGGTACCTTTTTGTACAATACATACGTATTTACTTAAAGTAGTAAGTAAAAATATCAAGTTGCTTAACTCTCTTAAGCAGGATAAGCGCTTGATAGTGTTTTATTACATCTACTTAGTAATACTTATGGAATACGAATACTTTAAAACTTAATTTTACGAGTGAAAAGGTTAAGTAATCGGTGTGGTCTTTGACCTTAGTATTAGATATCCTACTAATATTATAAACGCGAAAGTTTGTGAGGATGGATGTTTGTTACTCTTTCACGCAAAAACTACTGAACGGATTTTGATGAAACTTTACAGTTATATTGCTTATACATCAGAATAACACATAGGCTACTTTTTATCTGGGTACCACGCGAGCGAAGCCGTGGGCAGAAGCTAGTAACTTATAAAACGAACATGGTCACGAACATAATTTTAAGAAATAAATAGACTTTATCTATGTCTGGTTCGATTGGCATCACACAATAACTGAATGAAGGATCATTAAAAAACATCAAGCAGAGTTTGGTGCCTGATTCTTCTAGGTCTGGTCGCGAGGGAATCTTCGTAAATTCACTTAAAAATTGTAAATTTACGTAGTTTTTCAGCTGACGTTTCTATTAAGATCCTTGTAATATCAATGAATAAAACTTTGAAAATTGAAAAAAAAAATGAAAAAATTAAAAAAAATATATTAAATCTCAAAAACAATGGTCTAGTAGGTACATTGATGTTATACAATATGATGAAATTATATAATATAATATTCGTTATGTGTAAGTACCTTGATGATCTCTGTTCCCCGCACTAGGTCTTTATTGAGCCTTTGACTTGAATATTGTCTATATTTATTGAATGTTTTCCAATATTTCAGCACCGTTGCATACATTTAATAAAAAAGGGCTGGGTTTATTTGCAATACAAATAAAAGTTGTTCTCGATCAAATGATTTATTTATACAAACTGTGTAAGCGCTTTTCTGATTTGTGTACGAAATATTAATATATTTTGCCGCGGGCTGGTATATCTATCGATTCAATATTTGTTTAGGACGGATATTAATATTATATCTACATATGTTGTAAACAGAGCTAGAAGTTTGGGAAATTTTAACTATTCAATTCTAGGAGTTCTAGGTTTGGCTAATGTATAAAATATTACAAAAAACATTCTACCGTCTTATAGCCACGGATGTTATGATGGTTCAACTGTTTCATTTTGTATGTTGGTTAGTTGGTTTTTATTTCTGTTAATTATGTTTTAATTATAAACATAACTTATAACTAAATAAAAAATAAATAACTTTTTAAATGTCTTTTTTTAACATTTAATAATGATTAATTTCGGATCGTTAGTTTGATCATTGCCGATTAAAAGGAATTGGTTTGAGCCCTGATATCTATCATAAAAAATAAACTAATTTTAATTTTAAAATAAGTTTTTTTTTTTTTGCAACTAAATTGGCAAACAAGTATGCGGCCTACCTTTTAGTAAGCGATTACCGTAACCTATGGACGCTTGCAACAACAGAGGTATCACTCGCGCGTTGTCGACCCTGAGACATAACGGGTGGAAAATCTCATGTGCCCGTCATTCCAACACCTACACCTTTTAAACTGAAAAACACAATGCTCGCTATACTGCTTTCAACTTTCCCAAGACAAGCTCTTTCACAAGGAGCTCTTACAATTACCAATACACCAAACCAAGAATAATCAGGCCACAAAACTCTGCTTGGTTGATTTTTGATGATCATTAATTCAGTTCATTAAGTTCTCAATTGTGCATTTTTTTCTCTTAAAATAAACTATGGGGATATACAACATTCTACTCGTTCTTTAGTAATCCACAAAAAGTCCCAAATCATATAATATGATAAAGTAAACATGTCCCGGCTAGTATTTATTATGTGAGGACATGATTTGTGGGCGAAGCGCGGCACATACTAAACGGACATTATTATACAGAACATGACATATGTATTAGCTAGAAGCAATAAGCTTCGCCACAGCTGTACCTAACATAAACTTTGTTGTAGAAAAACATCAAAATACATCCATACATATAGTACGCCCGGAGAGCTAGACAAAGACCACGGATTTGATGACCTCTGGAGAGCAGTGGGCCCGTTTGAGACGCAGAAGATTGCGGATTCGCTTCCTGCCGCGGGACAAATGTTTGTATGATCTGCAAATATTTGTCTCGGATCTGGGTGTTTTGTATGTATAATGATGTGACCCCATTAAACAGGCTTTCAGACCTAGTTCAGTGGGAAACAGAGATAAACCGTGAACCAATTTGCAAATTTTGGTAATTAGGAATCGTTCCTAATTTTGTAGTGCTTAATTATTTGTCTGTACTATGTAATTTTTTTGTCTAATAAAATTATTATTATGTATATTTCTACAAAAAAAGTATAGAAACAGTATATTAGTCACATAGTTCTCATAATACAAGCTCTGCTTAGTTTGGGGCTAGATAATGCTGTGTGAAAAATGTCCACCATTTTTTTTTTTTTTTCATACAAGTTCGGCGGATTAGTATACTTCTGAATCGAAATTCTCTAGAATGTCTCTAATATGATCAGAGTACGTTGGCCGAGGCCTTCCCCTATAACCCATTCATACTTTAGACAGTAATTGCTTACCGCAATCAGCAATTATTGTCCAAAACAATGTAGCCAAAAGTTTGAACCCAGTTTTGTCGAATATTTCCAAGTAGGTAGCATTTAAAAAGTTCTCACAAGTGCTGATATTTTAATAAAACTATAATTACCACTTAAGTTACAAAATCAATCACCTACCAACATTAATTTTCACTTTTTATCAGTTTACGGAATGAAATTAACTACTACCGTGATTAGCCGACTGCGAAACAGTTAATTATATTCATTAACTCGGACCCTTCACCAAATCTATAAATAATTATCAGTTAATAACGTTTTCATTAGAATAAGATCAGAAAATGCCGACGAAATCGTGGAAATAGTTTGGACTGGACGTGAAACATTTTCTTAGTTTTGAAATGACTATTCAGGTACCAATTTTATTTAAAAACTGAAACGGTGGCTAGGAATTACCACCGTGGAATTATTTACATATTATGTATGTTGTGAAACATATTATGTAAATAAAATGTATCACAAATGTTTTATAAACTAAGGTACTTAATTTTTTTTTTTGCATGCTATCTTAGTTAAAACACTATTATAATGATACCATCTATTGTAACTAATGTATCAAAATAAATTAAAATAAACATACCTAACACTAAACTAGGATTCCCTGTGTCGTGTATATCAGAAATTACGAGACCATGGTCCCACAACACACAGTCCCAAAACAAATATCTGCAAATATTTGTCTCGTAGCGAAAATCGAAATCGCAACTATTGCATACCTATCTGGTATATTAACTTCTATGCTATTTTTTATTTTTAATGAACAAAGGTCTTCCCCGAATTCGTCAATCTATCCCGCTCTCTGGCAGTCTCCTACAAAACTTTCTCGAGTGAGATCGATGCCAAATCGTCCAGCTAACGCTTTCGGCCTAGTTGTCACCTTCCGTCCTCGAGCATATATATAACACTAGCTTCTGCCCACGGCTTCGCCCGCGTGGTACCCGGATAAAAAGTAACCTATGTGTTATTCTGATGTATAAGCTATATTACTGTAAATATTCATCAAAATCCGTCCAGTAGTTTTTGCGTGAAAGAGTAACAAACATCCATCCTCACAAACTTTCTCATTTATTATGTCAAATTCAATATTTTAAGACTAAAATGTTAGTCATTTTATTCTTAAAATATTGAATTTGACAGCTCCTAATCGTTGCTTCAACCCATTAGTCATCGTGGGTGAAAAACTAACGTGACATTTCAAGCCGAAACCTGAGCACATAATCATCTCTACTTCCTAGTATTTCCACGGCAATTTTAATAAGAATCCAATCAAATCAGTCATTAATTAATTTGTCACTATAAAAATTGAAATTTCTGTGATTAAACGAATAAAATTATCATACTACGCTTTCTCGTGAGCTTCTTTATTTTATGTGGTAAAATTGAGATTTTGACAAGTTTGTTGCGACTTGGGTGTCTTAAGGAAAGTGGATTCTTTTGGATGGACATATACGGATTCCAGTCTTTAGACTTCAACGATTTATAGAAATATGTTTTTTTAAAACGTCTCTGCTTTAAGGCCCGGTCAAACGGCGTGAAGGGGTGGCGATGGTAATCAAATGAAAATAGTGGCTGTCGAAATTTGCATGAATTTTCTGCTCGTCATCGTTATACCGCGTCAGATTGACCGGGCCAATTATTGGATATCAAGTCTGTGTAGTTCTGAGGAAGCTTTCGTAAAGAGGCGAAACACGTGTCGATTTTTTTTTAAGTTTTTCTAATGGTAGATTGATTTGAAGCATTCTGTTGTGCGCTGGTGTTGGTCTCATTGGACAGATATTAGGTGGAATTAGTTACAAAATATTCCTGTATAATGATCATCTCAATGAAGGTGGACCAATGTCTGAGATCAAAAAAAATGGCCTGGCGCTAACTTAAGAGGCTAAAACTGAAAGTATGCCTTACCTAATTCAAGAACCTGAGTTGTTTCCAAAAAAAGATTTAAAAAAAGTTTTCGTTTGTAATAATGAAAAAGTTACCGCTGAAAAACACTTCCGAAAAAAAAATGATTTTTGTATATTTTCGTAAAGTGATCGTTTGAGAAAGAATATTACAAAACGTTATGCTGATTATAATATTATTTAAGTCAGTGGTATTGCATTCTTTGTATGATTTCTTATCGTTGTGCTGGCAGCTGTCTGCGCCTTAAATGGAAACTTACTCAGTGCATTTCACCAATGCTACAGTCGTTTACCTGAAACAGAAAATCATTATGAGTTTCTAAGATTTTATAATATTCAACCTTCGCGGGACTCAAAGCCGCGACCTCCAGCTTGGAAAACAAATAATATTAAATTAAAAAATACGGAAATAATATATAGGAAAATTGATTACTTCATTATTATCATGAGATATGGACATGACGCCATATATTTAGCTTCAAGACCGTAATTTCCATAACTTCAAGATCAATTTACGCGAAACACCCGAGACATAGTTTTTCCGTGAAATAATTTTCCCGCTGCATTGTCTGTAGGGGTTAAATTTCTGAAATTCAAAATTGGTGCACGACCATTTCTTTGCATGGATGAATAAACCATCCATGTTTATTTGCTGCAGTTGCTGACGCCAGTGTATAGACACTCGTAGCCTTCGAAATTTAGGTCTCTTTAACACGGTGTGACTCAAATCTCCAGGAACCCAAGCACCGATCTAGCAACCTATCTCGATGGCGCACCATTCTTCAAGTTAAACTCTACCGGGAAATAGTCACGATCCTCAGCATTGAGGAATATGATGCGAGCAGAAAAGACTCCGTTGAAGACTTTGCGCTGAATTTGTAATCAGTGAGTCAGTTATGAAACGATTTTTTACAACACAAACGATTTTTGCGGCCGGGTACCACACTACCCGGAAAGGAGTATCCTTGATCATATTCTATTTCACCAACTCTAAACAATTATTCGAAATGCCATTTACTCGTAAATTGATATAGCTTTTAGGAAAACTCTAATTCACCACCCTACTCCAAATTTTATCTAAATTGGTTGAATTCTTACCAATGAACATCCAAACGTTCATACTTTCCCATATAAGTAGGATAGAACTTAGAAGATAATTCGGAGATATTAGGTACCTTTTACCCCAACAGCTTACTTAATGAGACCACTAATAAATGAGCCGTTCAAAACAGTACTTATGTAAAATACCCTCATTTGAAACTAAATCGACTATCGAATTGGTGAATATCACCATCGCCTCCCGCCGCGTCAACCAATAAAATATCTCGATTTTGTTATAATCGATTATTTTATCGTAAATTAGCTATTCGAATAAGTTATTGCAACGCCCTAGTTTCATTTAAATTTGGGATTAGGTAATTTTCTGTTGGCAAAACCTTTTACAGCTTATCAAGGGACAGATAGTTCACTACGAGAAAAATGCTTATGTCAATAATTATCTGAAAATCATTATGCTGAGCACGGACCTTTTTGGTTATTTGCATTAAATTGTAACATAAATATAACAATGTTATAAGATATGTATATAATTCTGCTCAAAATAAATGTTTTCTATTCTATTCTAATATGCCGAATCAGAAAACAGCGCTGTTTTATAAAGGGGCTAGCCGTGGTCTAAAAGAGCGGATTATTAGTTTTGGCTTCGACATTAGACTGAACTAGCTGTTACCGCAGCTGTCACTGTTAGTGGTGACACCTAATCGGATTTAGGGATTACGATAGTTCGACTATAAAATTATTTTATTCTTTTAAGTTTGTGCTACCATTTACGACGAAACTACCATTTTATGGTAGAAATAAATAAATTAGACTAAACTTTTAGTTATTGGATGGTAATGCGATTGGTCGGTAAATATTGATTATCCAATTTAGGGAGGGCTATCGATGGCTTAGCGGAACACCTAGGTTTTGGGCATAAAATATATATTCATTAGTTTATAAAATAACTAGCTTCTGTCCCTGGTTTCGCTCGCAAAGCAAGTATACACCTTTAATAATAAATAAATAATGTTGTGCGTTTTTCACACAGCATCATCAAAGTAAGCAGAGCTTGTGCAATGGGAACTACATTATTGATATACGACTTAAATACTTTTTTTTAACATTTTATATATAGTAAATATAATCATATTATATTTGTTAGGGCCACCGTCCACGTAGATGCCTAGGGTCTAGACAAATACCTCACGCTTAGTTTTTCTTTCACGCTAAGGCAAATTGGTCAAGGAAAAACATGGCAGAAGTCACATGTAATTTCCATACAATTCAATCTTTCCGCAGGCCTTCTTTTCGCCAATTAAAAGTGGAATTAGTCTAGCCACCCTATTTTTCTTGCCATTCGTCAGGGCTAAATTTAATGGCAATTCTGGTCCACAGCTCGTCCAACATGCGGCATGTGGCAATCGTGACCGGCTCAGTCCCACTTCAGCTTGGCGTCTAGGTGTACCTACGTCGGTCAGTTAACTTTTTTGTGACGAGTCGGATATCTACTGATACCCTACCACATTGATGGTGTGGCAGGGTTTTGTGAGGTGCATGGACTCGTGGACTCCCGTGGACAGTGTTAGTCGATGTAAGGCTCAACGGACAACGGACTCCGGGATCACCAAAGGAAAGTAACTCGCATGATGACCTCGGTGGTGTAGTGGGTGAGTAGCCGGCTGAGACGTAAAAAGTGTGGTAACGATTCCCACTGCGGTTTTTTGCATGTTCTGCTGATGTTCTTGGCGTGGTTGTTGTGTTACCACGGTACTTGTAGACTGATAACTACGACACAGAGAATCCTAGTGTGGAGTTAGGATTATTAAAATTATAAAATATATTAATTTTAAATTAAAATGGCTAGGCAATCTTTGTCCATAGGTTTTCAAAAGCCATAACATGTCTGTAGGTATATAATTTTTTTTTTAAATTATTTATTTGTTAGTGCGACCTTTATTTTAGTGAATGGTAAATTGTTGAAGAAGTGTTTTTAACTTTAATTCGTTATATAAGTACAAAATTTTAAATATTTTTTTTTTTTTTTTATTTGTTACGATATTGATTTTATGACACGTGCGTGACAGTTCAACTCGAATGCAGGAAGATTACTGCATGAAAAATTGCGGGCAAAGTCACGGGCATTCCACTAGATGTTCATATTCCATAACCACATAATTATATTATAAAAGGTTTCTACTTTCGCATCATAAATCATAACTGCATAAATAATTTATAAAGTAGCCGTATTAGATTAGTTTTGAAATGATTTAGCAATAATTGATTGGTGCTCATTATTCATCAGAACTTTATTTAAACAGTTATTAAATCACATTCATAAGAATTCATAAGAATTTAATGATTTTGTGAAATCATTGTATCTTGTTACATTTGAGTAATATAAAATATGACTGACTAGTAAATGGGATTTTTAAATTAAAATTGACACCTAAACGGTAATCCTATTATAATATTAATTAATTTTGGAACAAGTATAGTTTGTGACCTGTTTATAATAGGTACATAGGTCACATAGGCTCGAACTCGTGACCTCCCCACGGTAAGCGGGTGCTATAACAACTCAGCCACGAGATCGTTACCAACCTGTCAAAATTCTTGAGATGCTCCCGCCAAGGTTGTTTTTTTAAGATTCCATAAAATCTTGTATATAAAAGCTCACATTAGTTATTGACAGATTATTGGCTGTCGTATTTTTTTCCAGGACGAAATATATTAATATTACGTACAGTATACAGATGTGCGTACACGACAGTCAGTAATATAGAAAAAGACGGACGAGGGAACGCAGACATTTTCTGATTAATGTACATTGTAACATTTGGGGAATAAAATGGTGGGAATTCTGAGAAATTACTATTTGCTGGTCCGACGCTCGGCCATCTTTATCATAAAACTAGCAAAACGCCCAAACCATTTTTTCGCATTGAGTCTTCCATGCTCACTATAATTTGATTTGTAAGAATATAATAGCTAACTAGCTGAACCACGGCCGCCCTCGGCCCCCAACGACCCTATGCATCGACTCGCCCGTCCGTGCTATAACTTCTTTTGCTCGGCTCCTAAGGGTCAAAGCGTTAGCCCATAAACTTCTCATAAATCGAGCTGTTAAATATAAAAATATATTTGAGAAAATACCAAAGAAACAAAAAAACAAACACTTTTTTATTAGTATATGTATAGAATAAACGTTTATTATGCACAAACAATTAAAAGGTTCATAGGCCGACAACGAAAAAGTAGAGTTAGGTATTCAAATCTATAACAATAACGACAAAATTGTTATGCTCATGTGTCTGGAAAGGTAGGCTGTACCAAAATAGTGTTCAGCTCAGAATGTGAATGTGTTACCACCGACCGAAGCTGGTTTCCAGCTGCAACCAAAAAGTGGAGAAGGTTGTGCAGCAGCGACCGTAAAAATAGAACTGGTTGGTTACACATTTTTACGGGTCTTTATATTAGGTTGGGGAAAAAGTCTTTTCGCATTATTGTATGTATGAACTTGTAATAAAATCTCTTTGGCTATACTATTTGTATCTGGCTGGTTTTGGTATCATTAAAAGTTTAAATTTTAAAGAAGATAATTCCAAATTCAAATTAGGAAAATGTGTGATTTTTATTTGTTTTTCGTACTGTCAAGATGAGTGAATCTAATGAAGAAATTCGATACATTTTAAAATTTTACTACAAAAAAGGTAAAAATGCAACGCAAGCCGCGAAAAAAATTTGCGATGTTTATGGACCTAGTGCAGTGTCTGTGAGAGTAGCACAAATTTGGTTTAAGCGTTTTCAATCCGGAAATTTTGATGTCAAAGATGCACGTCGCTCTGGTCGCCCTATTACGGATAAAATGGATGCCATTTTTGAAAAAGTGGAGCAAGATCGGCATATCAGTAGTTACGACGTAGCTGAATAACTGGGAATTGACCACAAAACAGTTTTGGCGCATTTGAAAAAAACTGGGTACACAAAAAAGCTCGATATTTGGGTACCTCACGAGCTCACTGAAAGAAACCTAATGAACCGTGTTCTCATTTGTGATTCTTTATTACGACGTAATGAAACCGAACCATTTTTGAAGAAGCTGATAACTGGTGATGAAAAGTGGATCACGTACGACAAGAACGTGCGAAAAAGGTCGTGGTCAAAGGCCGGTCAGGCTTCACAGACTGTGGCGAAACCCGGGTTAACTCGCAACAAGGTGATGCTGTGTGTGTGGTGGGATTGGAAGGGCATTATTCATTATGAGCTGTTACCACCAGGCAGGACCATCGATTCTGAACTCTACTGCGAACAACTGATGAGATTAAAACAAGAAGTTGAGAGAAAGCGGCCGGTGTTAATCAACAGAAGGGGTGTGGTTTTTCATCATGATAACGCTAGACCTCACACATCTTTAGCCACTCAGCAAAAATTAAGAGAGTTTGGCTGGGATGTGTTAATGCATCCGCCGTATAGTCCTGACCTTGCACCTTCAGATTTCCACCTGTTTCGGTCTCTTCAGAATTCTTTAGGCAGTGTCAGGTTAACATCACAGGACTGCCAAAACCACTTGTCGCGGTATTTTGAACAGAAGCCCCAAAGTTTTTATAGCAATGGGATCATGTCCCTGCCTACAAAATGGCAAAAAGTTATCGAACAAAATGGTACCTACATACTTTAGTTAAATGTAAATAAACTATATTAAAAAATGTTTTGAATTTTCTTAAAAAATGCGAAGAAACTTTTTCCCCAACCTATTAGATATATAGATAGAAAAAAAATTTTTTTTTACAAAATAGTAGTACACAGCTAAAACGCTAAAAAGCTTTCTCTTCGAGACAACTTTTGTGTATTGTGGGAAAAAATGTGTTAGTAGTACACAGAATAGTTACAAAAAATATATGTAGTGATTATGTAACGCAAATGTTTAAGTACACCTACACCAACCGCATTAGCATTGCCATTCAGCGTGGCAATGCGGCCAGTATTTTGGGAACTCTTCCGCCGGATAGCTTATTCCTAAAATCGATCTGTTCTAGACAGCCTTTTGATTTATAAGAACCTCTTTCTTTTTTAAAGCAACAGCTTGGTAACCGATTTAAAATACCGATAATAGGTCAAAGAAACCTTTGACCTATTTATTGAATTCAAACAAACTGACCATATCGTTGTTAGAAATAGTTTTACCTCCATCATTGTAAGAAATAGTTTAAGCACCATTTTAACTTGAGCCATGGGTCTTGATAGAATGGTCGCTTTATAAAAGTTATGGGTTAAAACTCGAAATAGCTGTGAATTGTTATAGCTGGTAATAGCATTAATGACAGACAAGTTTTTGTTAGATATGAAAATATATAGGTATTTATTTTGTATAGCTGGTTCATTTATGTTCGGACGTGCCTCTGACTACCTCCAACCTTCCTCCTCATCCTCAAAGATCTACTCACTGAGTATGTATCTGAGAATGTCTATAATGAGGAAGTCTCTTAGATTTCAGTTGTTTAGGTTGCTCGATCAATTATTTTCGTAGCGTGCCTCTACGGTTTGTAGGTCTGTAGAGCCATAATAACTATAATTTAATTCGTTGTAGAGAATTACAAAGAGCCAACCGGTTTCCACACACTGTGACTCAAGTTTCTGAACGAAATATAAAATTAATTCCGTGTGGAAAGTGTAGTTAATCGTATGAAGGGCAGAGGTTGAGATAACTTATAACGACGTAAAAATTGTTTGTTTTTCTGACAAATAAATTAATAATTTACGTTTGCAGTCTGACAAGGAATGCGTGGGAAAGAGGTTATGCATATAATATAATTTACCCTACTGTGGAAAGTTATGATATGTGTTTTGATAACTTGTTTCACAATACAGTATCAAGTTAAAATATTGGTATTTTTAGATTCGCTATACGATTTTGTTCGCTTTGATATTTTCATGTGAATTGCAAATTGGAAAATTATAAAAGAAATATGCTGCTTTAAAAAAATGGATCCGATCGAGGTGGATGGCACAATCGAAGAGAGGCCTCTACCCAGCAGTGGTACATGAGGTTATAATATAATGTAAATATGTTAATATATTTACATTATATTAAAACCTCCGGCGTGTATAACATCATGTATTGCATTGTCCATTAGTTAAGAACCGTCCTTGAAGACGGTTTTACAAAAATAGTTACAACCGACTTTGCCGTTTGAAAGGAAAATGATAACAGATAAACTTATATCCCAAGGGCTCCTTGCGCTCCTAAGCATATAAAGGTTCCTTGCATTGCGGATAATTTTCCCTTAAATAATAGGTAAGTCTTCTCTTATATATACAAGTTAAACAATCATAAATAAAACAGCGCGATTAATCCGTTTAAAGTATTTAATTTCATTACTTCTAACAATCGTGAAAACCTAAAACATTATTCTGTAAAAGTTTTTTCAAAGAAACTCCATTTCCAATCCATTCAAAATATTTGAAAGGGAATAATTAAATCAAATTAATTTCAATACACAGTCGAGACATTGTCAATGACATTCTTTGTTAGAAAGTAGTTTTTGTTAAGACATTCTAGTCTATTATCTAATCAATTTTCTACAGAATTCAAAAGACCACTTCAAAAAAACTGTTGAATTCTGAAAAGAGGAATTCTGAAGGGGAAAAGGGTAGTAAAAAGTAGGTAAATTTTACTACAATCATCCTCATCGACAGCCTATAGAAGATGAAATGGTTTAAGTCACCACCCAACATCCCGCAACATTTTAGAAGTCAGCCATCCATAGTAAATAAAAAAATCGCCCGAATGAAGTTACGTTATGTTTTAGTAGGTAGGCGACAATTGTTTATCTTTTTTATTAAAGTACCTGGGTGCCTGTTTTAGTGCAAAGATAATGCCTTCTTTCCGTTCTGCCAAATTGAAATATATTCTTTCTTTCTTTCATCGAATTAGATTCAGAATTTTACAATACTTGTTAAGTTTGTAAGAAAAATTACATATTTTTTACATTTAAAGTTGTTCTTTTATGTCATTCTATCACGGGGCATCTAACTATTTTTTATTTTTTTTTTCGATGGGAAAATGCATTACGCATGTCCTCCGGCCCGAGGAGAGCCGGAGGGGTCTGTCGGACTCACCAACTAATCCACTAATAGGGGAGCTAGTGCATAGTGGCATACCGACTAAAAACCCATCGATTTTCCGACACTCACCTTAGTGCCAGTGCGTCGTCAAACCACATTAACTATACCTCAAATCCATTAATTGGACGCTATGAAGTGTAAAAAAATCTCACAAATAATTAACACTCTCTTAAGATTTTATTTTTCTTATTTAACAAAATTACGCACCTCTATAGGAATAATAACATTATAATCAAACTTATCTTACAGTCAATTAAGGATTTATATTTTTTATGATATTTAAAATTAATTAAGATTCGTCTATACATAATTATGTCTGTTTGAAGTCAGTGTAACCATCATTTTATCTCCTAGAATATCCAGGACCCAAGGTTTTCTACAAATAATATATTTCGAGAAGCAGAACTATTACGAAAACAACCATACGGGTAGAATGAAAATACAAAGCGACTTCATTTTAACTTAGGGCCTGTTTAAGGATAAATGTAACTACATCTATAAAATGGTTGATACAAAAGCATAGTAATCACCACATGCTTAGGACTTTGGACTTTATTGTATAAGTGAATTATAAATGCTAAGGTTGGCACCATTTGACTTATAGCCAAATATATTAACAATCCTTTCGAAAATGTTGTAATGTACTTATGACGTATGACACTTCGTCATGAGTATATTTACTTTATTAAGTGTCTATTGGGCGGGGTGAGACAAGTTGGTTCGGCGGGAGGGGTAATTAGGCATTATGTACATAGGTTACTTATTATATATTATCTGAGCTTTCAGTTTTCGGCGGTAGTCTTATTATAGCTATTATAAAAATAAAATAAAAACTATTTTGTACTTGATGCTCTACAAAACTAAACAAATATATTGTTACTTTCAAACTATATAATTTCAAGGCAAATATAACCCAAAATAAAGTTGAGTGTAATTGTAAAACTTTGACGGCGGCCTTTCAGCCTTGTTCAGTCACACGAGTAAATAGCAAACAGAGGTATAAGGCATACCTCTGTTTAACAAAAAATACAACTGAACTCTTAATGTTAAAAAAGAGTAAAATCGATCGAGCGATCTTCGAACCGGCAAAATGGATTCATCCTTTTAGCCTAGAGCCTGGGTGACCAGGGTGGTCGCGCCCTGCTGAGATTTTCCCAAAGCGTTTTTTTTTAATATCCGTCAACGAGCTTGTTATGCTTCTGGTGTTGCAAGCGTCCAGAGGCTACGGTAACTGCTTACCAACAGGTGAGCTGTATGCTTTTTTGTCACCATGGTGTTATAAAAAAAATAAGATTTAAGTAATAATAATAATGCTGGACATTTTTCACACAGCATCGTTTAGCCCTAAACTAAGAAGAGCTTGTATTATTGAAACTTCATGATTTATTTACTATTTTATACTTTTTTTTTGTAAAATACATACATAATATACATAGAAAACACCCAGCGGAGGAAATCGAACCCGCAACCTACTGCGTCTCAGGCGGGCCTTCGCCCACTGCGCCACAGAGGTCATCTTAAGTTATTTATTTTTCACTTATGTTGTATTAGCTGTTGCCATCTGATATTAGGCATTTTTAAAAAAGCACACTGACGGCAAAAATAAAACCTTGGTATTAAGAACACGCTTGAAATGTTTAGTTCGATGACATAAGCTTTCTCACTGTAAATTATTTACTCGAGTGGTCTCAGTTCGGCTTCAGTGTTATTTTTGAGCTCGGTGGAAGCATAGTAATTATTATTTAATCTGTGGCTTAAGTGTCAGTTGTAAACAGTAGTTGTGTTTATTGTTTAAGGCGCGTAATGAGGGTCAGTGTAGAAACATAAAACAACGCATTTAAAGAAGGTTTAAACTTGACGGTTGGCAATAGAATAAGTTTATTTTATTGCTTACTAGACAACTCTTTAGCACCATCTGTGCCATGAGGAGGAGACGTGGGATTATTCCAGAATTTTAATCATAAATATTTTATTTTACCGGCAATACCTACCAGTGGAGAGGATCCGTGTTGGCCTAGTGGGCGATACCCCGACTTCTGATCCGATCGTGGGTTCGAACCCAGTCGTGCACCAACGGATTTTTCCACTCGAAAAAAATATGTGCGCATTAACACGTGCTCAAATTGATGAAGAAAAACATCGTGAGGAAACCGGCATGCTTTAGAATAAAAAAATCGAAGATATGTGCCAACAGTTAGTGTTCCAATATACGGTGATGGGCTTGCAACCTGTCACGTGGAATGCTAACTTGCAAAACGCGGGTAAATGTATCTGAGGATGTCTGAGGAGAAGACAATCGTGAGCGTGTTTTTTTTTGTTGTTTACCTACCAGTGGAGATTTTTGGGAAAAGCTAACCACCCCAATCAGGAGGGTGATGTTGGTGGGTATATTATGTATAAAAATCGCAATCAATTTTTAATTTCTTATTGTAAGTGATATATGTTTTGAAACTGTTATTATCGGGTAAAAAACTTTTGCTGTCATAAAGTGTAATAAATGCCACGGCAAACGATCCTGACACATCTCAACATCAAGATACCGTTATCTGTTGCGGTGTTGCGACCATTGGTTATGGTAACTGCTTCCAACAGGTGGATCGTATTCTTGTTTACCACATTGGTTGTATAAAAAATATTATCAGGTCGTCTTATATCTTAGAGTGTCTGCAGACAGACGACACCACAACCACTTAACAGCTACACGGCAGCGACAAAAAGTCTTCGAGCACGACTTTGTTTAAAAACGCGTCCTATCATTATACGATTACACGCGCGGTCGCTTCAAAGGAATGTCGCCAACGTGTAGTCGAAACCGACACAACTAAAATAGAGTAGAACGTAGTTTATTTTACACAAATCACAGAATAGACAGACAAAAATATTTATATGATATAAACTTTTGATATACAGTAAAATAGACTAAGATAATGGACAAGTTTTTTGTGCTTATAAGTTCCATATGTGCCGTGTGGACTAAACAGAGCCTAGAAAAAATGATCTCACAAAGGGATCGGGCCCTTTGTGAGATCACCTTTATAGACCTGACGTGGCTACGCTAACGATCAATACATTTGACAACCACTGTCAGGTGGTTGTCAAAGCGAAATTTGAGAACCACTTGACTACTATTTACTTTAGATCGTCAACAACACCAGTTTTGCGGGACCCAAACGGAAAACATCTGGTATTTGTCTAGAAAACATCTAGACAAATACATCACGCTTACTTTTCCTTTCACACTAACGCAAAGTTGTCAAGGTAAAACTTGGCAGCTGTCACGTTACATTTCTACAGCTAATGTCATTTCTATATAATTCAATCTTTCCGCAGACGTTAACGCCAACAGAAAATGCCTACACCCATAAACAAAAAAAAAACATGACGAAAACTATCTAAATACAACTCAGAAACAGTGTAGAGCCTTGTAGCCTCCCCCCCACCCCAATTCTTCATCAGTTTAAGTGCTTTTAGCTGAAAAAACGCATTTACATAACTATTGGTGATCATAAAAACGCTATTTCAGCTGAAATTAGACCATTCACACACAACCACTGCCGGTGTTATTTATGCAATGGTAGTGTGGTTCTGGGATAGCCCGTCTGTAGACCTTCACGACTACCAAGGGAAATCTTCAATCCATACACATCACTAATCAATGATTAAGAAATTAACATCATAAAAACTTATTCATAAACATGACACACATTCTAAATGACAAATTATTTATGATTTAAAGCATCTAAACTATAAAATGTGCGCAATAAAATTAGGATTTACAAAAATAATCGCTTCTTTAAACAAATTTGACAGTTTGACAACACGACAATTTATAGTTTGAGGCAATCTCGTCAAATTGAGATGGATAATAATAATAATAATAATAATAACGCTGGACATTTTTCACACAGCATCATCTAGCCCCAAAGTAAGCAGAGCTTGTGTTATGGGAACTGCATGACCCGAGACAAATATTCGCAGATACAAACATTTGTCCCGCGGCGGGAATCGAGCCCGCAACCTTCTGTGTCTCAGGCGGGCCTTCGCCCACTGCGCCACAGAGGTCGTCATGGATAATGGCAGACGAGACTTAAAATCACTTATACAGTATGTAAAATAAACCCTGTCCGACCCAATAGAGGCATCGCAATAGAAAGCTATTAGTATTAAATGTTACTATTATTTCTTAAATAACACTCCACACCACTTTGACACTTCAAGTAGACTATCACCAATTAATTAGCTATTATTTTAAAGCAATTTATTCACGATTATTTATTTATAATTTGAATAAAAGCTAATTATTCATGAGTAAAAAATATTATACTTTTTAACACAAAAAAATAAACACAATACCTACCTATCAATAAGATAGAGTCGGTGGATGGAGATGGCCCAAGATTGTTCGTCATGGCACTCTTTCGGAGGCCTATATCTAGCGATGCACTTCCACAGGCATTGATGATGATAATTACTATTGTATCACCACGACTTAATTTATAGAAACTTATGTAAAGTGTATTTTCGATTCTGGTCTAAGTATTTGCAATAGTGAATGAATGAAAATAAAAATTATTAATCAAATACCAGAAAATTACAAAAAAAAACTTTACGAAACCCAAAGTACAACGAGCGGTCTTATTGCTTAAGCGATCTATCTATCTACGATGAAAAATAATGCATTCTGTTCTTCGATAACTTTTATCTGTGGAGGCGTTCATCGAATAGGCCCCAGCTACCTTCCTACGCATTTAAATTTGTATTTTATGTTATCCCAAATCGATGGAAATCGATACGTTTCCAATTAACTTAAAGTTACTAAATAAATACTGGCCTACCTAATTATGTTGCTATTTAATATCTAAATATAGCGATCAGATAAAGAAAGAAAATACATTTGTTTGACACACAAAATCACAGAAGGATTATAGGTAGGTAGGAACATATAGCTAACATATAAAAAAAATGCTGGAAACTTTCACACAGCATCATCTAGCCCCAAACTAAGCAGGGTTTATATTATGGGAACTACATGACTGATATATACTACTTAGATATTTTTTTGTAAATACATACATATTATACATAAAAAGCACCTAGACCCGAGACAAATATTTGCAAATACAAACATTTATTTTGTCCCGCGGCGGGAATCGATCCCGCAACCTTCTGCGTCTCAGGTGGTATATATAGCTAAAGATGATATTGAAGAATTATGTAATTGTACATTAGAATAATCGATGGCATGTGCCATCAGTTAATGTTCCAATAAGTGGCGATGGGCTTGCAACGTGATACATGGAATACTAACTTGCAAAAAACGGTCATGTGTAAAATTTACGTTTGGATGTAACTCTCACTACCTACTCCTACTTGCTCAAAGATTTACACACTGGGAATATATCTGAGAATGACCATCATGGGAAATAAAGTGTATTTAAGGTTAAATGAAGTTCATGACGCGGCGGTTTTTTTACGCGCATATGCGACCGAACCTAGAAAAGTCAGACAAACTGAGCTTGGTTAATAAGATAAGATAAATTTATTTCACTTACACAACAACAAAAAAACCTAGGGTCTAATTTACAAAACATTTTTAGCGTATTTATATTTATGTAGATGATGCTGTATAAGGTTGTCGTACTTAGCAGTCCATTAAAGTATTCGATGACCCTTTATTTTTACGCGTATTGGCGACCAAGCGTAGAAAAGTCAGACAACAAACTGAGCTTGGTTTATAAGATAAGATAAAGATAATATCAATTTATTTCACTTACACAACAAAAAAAAACCTAGGGTCTTATTTACAAAACATTTTTAGCGTGTTTATATTTATGTATATGATGCTGTATAAGGTTATCGTACTTAGCAGCCCATTAAAGTATTTGGTGACCCTTTTTTTATGCGTATTGGCGACCAAGCCTAGAAAAGTCAGACAACAAACTCAGCTTGGTTTATAAGATAAGATAAAGATAATATAAATTTATTTCACTTACACAACAAAAAAAACTAAGGGTCTAATTTACAAAACATTTTTAGCGTGTTTATATTTATGTATATGATGCTGTATAAGGTTGTCGTACTTAGCAGCCCATTTAAGTATTTGGTGACCCTTTATTTTTACGCGTATTGGCGACCAAGCGTAGAAAAGTCAGACAACAAACTGAGCTTGGGTGATTTCTTAACTCTTTATTCAGCTTCAGCACGATGCCAAGTTGTTTCGTTCAAAATTAACATATTGTCGTATCTGTTTTTTTTTATTTGTCTACGCAATAAAGTAGATATAAACAGAAGAGGCGCGTCATAATTATGTTAATATTCAGAATAAATTATTTGAATATTATAATATTCAGTCTATATGCATTAAATATATTGTTAGTTAATAGCGAGATGATAATTTAAATGTTTTTTAAACGATCGAGTCAAAGCCTCCTTAGTTCAGTAGGAAGAGTTTTATTGTTTTTATTCCAGTTTATTTGCATAGTAAACGTGTTTTCTGTGTTGACTGTACAAAAAAAACTTGTCAACATTACGACATAACTAATTTATAACAAGAAACAAGATAAACACGCTCACAACTATTTTCCCCATGTTGAACATCGTCCAAACATTACATTAGAGGCACATGCCCGCGTTTTGAAAGCAGTTATCATTCCACGTGACAGATTGCAAGCCCATTGTTTATTGGAATACTAGCTGATAGCGCGCGCCTTTGCATGTTTGGTTTTAAGGCATGCCGGTTACATCAAAATGTCTTTCTTGACAGTTCTGAAGGACTCGACGTGCCTCTTACTACCCCTTACTTGGTTTTATAATCCAATATGTTTCACGCATCTTAAGTTTTGTAAAGTTTTGACGACCTCTGTGACGCAGTGAGTGAAGGCCCGCCTGAAACGCAGAAGGTAGCGGGTTCGGGTCAAATGTTTGTATGATCTGCAAATATTTGTCTCGAGTCTGGGTGTTTTCTATGTATAATATGTATGTATTTACAAAAAACTTATATAAGTAGTATGTCAGTCATGTAGTTCCTCTGCTTAGTTTGGAGCTAGATGATGCTGTGTGGAAAATGTCCTTATTCTTTTTTTATTTTATGTACCTACTTTTAGAATCCCGTAACCTATAGTTGTAACTAGTATAATACAGATTGGTAAAAATGCATATCAGATCAAATTTATTGAGGAATTTTGAAGTTATGCAAACATTATCCACGCATAAACAAAATGGTCACTATAAAAATTCTTGACCAGTATTTTGTCCTAAAAAGCGGCGACCGTAATATAACTGCCGTAATATCGATAAAAACTGTTTTTTAGGTAGAATTGAGATCATTGTTATCATCGTTCATCAAAAGATTTTTGTAATTCTAGCCTTTGTCGTTTTTCCTTGAAAAATGTTTTGACAGCTTTTCGTAGAGAAACGAGACGTCAATAATAATATAATTGGAACCTGGTTTAGGTAAATAATACTAACTACGGCCACCATACTACCGGTGGCCACTTTATACAGCACCAAAGTTTAAGGTGCTCAATAAAACACCGAAGGTCCATTAAAATTCTAATAGGTTTTAAATTGGCCACATTCCTTCACTATTATTAAATGGTATCATTTAAGGCCATCTGAAATCTTAAAGAAACGTTAAATAATAAAAATAAGCATGCGAGATTAGAATAATTGCACATAAATTATTTTTTTAACTTTGGGCATACTGGGCATGTGACAAATACCATGACTGAACGTGCCTACTCCTTGGCATCCTCAGGGATCTGCGCATATTGAGGATCTCATAATGGGGTTCCTTAAAAACGGCGTTTTGAAATCCTTAAGGGGTCGGCAGCGCGCGTCTTTGCCTCAGAGCGTCCAAAGGCTACGGTAACCGCTTACCAACAGGTGAGTCGTATGCTTATTTGCCACCATGGTGGAATAAAAAAAAATGATTCCTTCTTTACTTTTGGATTATGTAACATTGTTTTATGCGTTCAGTTTTCGGGAGTTATCTTAGAACTGTAAAGTCATAAAATGCGTTATTTCGCTATTGACCATACCGAGATCCGATGTTTATAGACCACCATCTCTTTTACAAGGATTGACAGTTAAACGTGCCCTCATAAGCTCGGAAACAATCACTCATAATCTCTATAAACGGTCTCTTGTTCAATAATCGTAATGAATGTTGCGTAGCTTAGCAAGCAACGCGCTTCAATAATTCAAACTTGAGAAACTACTTACCAAAACAAACAAACAGTCAAGTTGAATTTATATAGAGATAACTACTGTTGAACAAATAGGCCTATGGCAAGACAAGTTACCAATTACGCGGCTACACATGGACTTAAAGTAATATGAGCCAGCGGCCCAATTTTTAAACTCCCAAGAGATAACAAATATTTAGAATTTACAAATTTAAAAACGAAATTAAACAAAAACTTCATAAAATGGCATATTTTAATATCTAATTATTTAGATGACAAAAATTCTTGGGATCGAAAATGCTCCAACTCGATAAAAAATATAGGTACCTATTGTTTTGTAAAAGGATCATTAAAAAGAAAAACCAGCCTTGTTTTCTTGCCTTTCTTTCCTGGCTTGGTCACGGAAAAACAGGCAGTAGATAAAACCGACGTTTCAAAGCGATCCTTGTGATTTTAATGAATAAATGAATTTTGACTTTGAAATGGCGACTACGGACACTTAGGCCACAGCAATGCGAGCATTATTGCTTGACGACACTTATAAGGAGCTCCATACTAATTCTGATTACCGTTTCCTTTGAGTAAAATTAATACATACATACACTCACCCCTGCTTCCCAGAGGGGTAGGCAGACCCCAAACTTCCTCTAACAACGATCCTGACACACCTATTTTGCTGTGTTTACTCTCATCACATTCTTCATGCATCCTCGCTGGTTTTATACTAACTTTTTTAGAATTAAATTAAGGATTTAAGCTTTCTGGAGGCCTTGAAATAAGCCCTATATAAAGGTTTTATGGCATGAAGTATCAACAACTTTATTAAATTTGAGACATTCGCTAATCTTTTAAACCGTGTGTCACCAAACTGAGGCTTAAAACTTTTTCCATCTGACTGTCCCAATGTTTATATCCGGTGAACTGTCAACTGTCTAGAAAAGGTTTTCATGTCAGTTAGCTGGAATTAAAAAATGCCGTATTTTTCGTTTTACAAAATCAAATGGCTTATAGAAAAAGTAATACTTACCTATTCTGTTACACTAGGTAAATACCTTTTTTTTCTACCTTATTATATAGAGGACTTAAGACGACCCCTTAACACGAATATTTTTTTAAGGGTTTTAAAAAAATATTAGGAATAATTCGATGTAAAAAAAAGAAAGTTTACCGTGCCTGTCGTAACTTATAACTCAATTTAAAGCTCATCGACATAAAATTGGTGTTTTTTGTCATAAACAACAAAACGTAGAAAATACACCAAAAAGGTGGTGTGTATTTCTCATCGTCTAAAAATCAATGAGGTTAACAATTTTTATTTTCCCTTAAAATTAACTCTTTAGAGTAGCTAGAGATTGCTCTTACCCATAAGGCCGTACATTATATTTCCACGACTTATCTAAAACATTACGTAGTGTTTTAAAAGCACCTGTTTAAAAAAAATTAAGATTTACCTGTATAGCTAAAGGAAAGAAGAAATTTCTAATGGACACATTAAATTTTAGTGTGGGGTCAGCACTATGTAACTGTTGAGTGCTGGGTTTATATGAAAACGCGACGGTCCGGTAATAAAATAACCGTTTTCTCTTGTCCCATCCCTATTCTGGGTATTTTAATTTTTATTCTCCGTCCAAGGGTATTTGCCCATGATGAGAGTTGAGTTAAGTTTTTATTGAGGGAATCCGAGTTGCTAAACTTTACGAAAGTTCGGCAGGTTTGGGTAAAATGGTTCGGTTTTATTTTGTGAAATTGTATTATTTTGCGGTTTAATTAGCAAATTGTTTTGAATAAGTATTCTTTTATTTTCCAGAGGTCTTCACTCAAGAAAATGTTTTGTGACCCTTATTTTCGCAGTACTTTATTTGATTGTATAATTGGAACGCTTCTGCCATGTCTAAACATTTTTCACACGTTTAATATTTATATTGTACACTAAAAGGATTAAATTTCGGCAAAGAAATTCATAATGCACTCCAATACACTAAGAGGAACCTACCCTCCAAACGCATCAATTATAGACCTTTCCTTTGTCCATAATCACAGCTGATGGTAAATTATGGCTTACGATGAAGCATGAAGATCTAGATAATACCTAATCTCTTCACTCTTGCCTTGAAGACGCCCAGATCGTATTTTTTAGGAAAGACAGGTGATATTAATATGTTCCATTCCTTTGCGGTTTTTATTATAAAAATTAAACCGAAACATTTAATGCGAATGAGTGGTATACTGACAATACGGATGGCCCTGATCTGTGCGTCTGCTTGTCCTCAGGTGAAACGGAGATGGTGAGATCAAATCATGTAGCTCCTGGGTACATTCCCTGAAATGTGCCTTGCAGTATAATCTATGGATTTGTTTACAGTGTATACTGTGCATTTATTGTCAGTATCATATCGACCAAAGCGGTAAAAACGAGTTTATGAAATAGTGCGTCACTTTGATCCATTGTGTTTGTTTATCCGCAACGACAAGAACCTGATTATGCGTTTGCCATAAGTTGTTTATTTTTTTACAATTTTATCCGAATCAGCATAACGGATTGTATGACGGTTTTTAGCTATCGATTTGTATATCTTCAATCTTAGACAGGTTTACCGAACGCTCACGAAAATCACTGAACGCTGCGATCACTGAGTGAAAACGTCATGGGTTTCAAATTGTGTAAAAATTAACTTATTTTGCTTTGCAGCTTTAGTTGATACCGGTCTTTATTTCTAACATACTCCTAATATAACTGATAAAATGACTATACGAACAAGAAAAACTCATTTTTCCATGCTTAGCAATGCAAGCCTGTTAATATTAGTCATTTTCCTTATCAATTTTGTTATTTGAATGGAATAAACGAAGCGTTCTAAGATATCCGAGTCTACTTGTTCCATCAAGCGTATTTATGTATGTTTATCTGACAAACCGTTTATTTAATCTTGATGAAAATTGGTAGGTAGGTAGATTATATTAAAATGATGTTGAAGTTTGAATATAAACTTAATTGGTAAAGAGGTTTTTGAACTATGAGTTTCGGTAGTCGGGTAAAATCGATGTATATCTCAGTGGTAGTTCGTTGATAGGGCTGGATGAATTCAGGTTTCATATTAGGGCAGGTTTTATATGAAACTCAACCCTGTACTTATAACTCACCATGACGCAAACCTATAATGGTAAACTACCAAGGTTAGCACACGAGTATATAAACAAACAGAAAAGGAGCCCTAGCACAGAGGATTTTTTTAATATCATGAATAGGTCTTCATGAACTCACCTGGTGGTAAGTGATGATATGGACGACGATGGAACACGAAGGTATAAAATATAACTATCTACTCACCTTGAAGAGACCTAGATTGTATTTTTCAGGGGAGACAGACACTGGTAGTGTGTTCCATTCCTTCTCCGTTCTCATTATAAAGTTAATAACGAAATGCTAAAATAGAATACGCCCGCGGGTTACCAGGATAAAAAATAACCTGTGTATTTTAGGTCACGAACTATACCTATTCTGAATATAATTTTGAATAATTACGCATATTAATAATAATAATGCTGGACATTTCACACAGCAACATTTAGCCCAAAATTAAAAAGATCATGTATTATGAGAACTATATATGACAGAAATACTATTTAAATACTTTTTTTATAAAAATAATATTAGTAAGTAGGCAAAAAAAAACACCATAGCCTTTTTGTTATGCCGCAACATACACAAACTTACCTAATTAATTTCTAACTTTTTGAATATGTTTGTCTATGTTTGTTTATATTAAAAATAGAATAATACTGTATATTGTATGTGTGTGTCTTTAGTAACATTTTTTTTTATCTATATAGGACGCATCTAATATTAAAAGTGCTGTGTTTAATGAACCGTTATTGATCATTCAATTCAAAATAAAGTTAGAAATATTTTGAATTGTATCGCATCCAGCGCAGCATTACAAATAACTCAGCAGGCTAAGGCGCTTTTAGGAATATCTTAACAAAAGTGTGTGAAACTAATGTTTGTAATGAAGCTACCTCTCTGTTAGTAACACGCTCGTGTGCTTGCAAACAGCAAGCATCGATTTAACTTATCGGGCCCGTGAATGCCGAATAATAACCATATACTCTGCTTATTTATATACTTTACGGTTCGTTTTATTAGTTTATATTTTATCGGGGAGCAGTCGTTTGAGATATTACGATCGATTATAATATTTCAATGGGGTATGCGAAATGTAGGCCTGCTTAAGCTCCGCGTTGAGAATCGAACTTGCACTGCTTGCGTCTCAGCCAGATCGCTCGCCATTGATGAATGATGGCAAAATAAAATGCTCAAGATGTGTCAAGACATACTATAGTAAGCCTTTTTTTTTAATGGTGGACATTTTCATACAGCATCATCTAGCCCCAAAATAAGCAGAGCTTGTGTAATGGGAACTAAATGACTGATATACTACTTACATAAATATTTTTTTTTGTATATACTAACATATTATCCATAGAAAACATCCGGACCCAAAATAAATATTCCCCAAATGGGAGCTAAGACGAAAAATAATAATAATTAAAAAGTGTATTCCCTTCAACAAAAAAGTTCATTTTTTATTGTACACAACGAGAAACAGACAAAAAACTTACATATCCTACTACTATTATAAACGGAAAGTTTGTAAGGATGGATGTTTGTTACTCTTTCACTCAAAAACTACTGAACGGATTTTAATAAAACTTTACATTTTACATCAGAATAACACATAGGATACTTTTTATCCGGGAACCACGCGGGCGAAGCCGTGGGCAGAAGCTAGTAGGACATATTTATACAAACGTAACCTTAACCTTTACAAGCTATTTCCTCCAACAAAACTTTGAGGACAGGGAAAGCTAAGACGTACGTCAGAAAAAAACAAAAAAAAGCCCACTCACCGATTCATGATGTGACTACACACTACTAATCCACAGTGTGGAAGCAGCAGAAAGTTATTTCCGAAATAAAACCGCAGGTGAAAAGTTAGACATAAATAATTATGGGAAATCGTATTTTTTCAATGATGCCCGTATTTGTACCGCACAAATAGACGAAGTTTCCCTCACGGCTCAAATGCTTCAGTCGGGGGGTGTACAAACTTTTGCAATAAAAGGTAAGGGGGAGTTATAATGTTAGCGGAAGCGATTTGTATCCGAATGGTTACTAAAGGTGCGGTGGCGGTGTGGCGGTGGTCATCAACTTTATGAGCTCGTCGAAGAAGTACTACCACCGTACTTATTTCTGCAGATAAGCAGTAATGCTCGGATTGCTGTATTCCAGTTTGAAGGGTATGGACGCCGGTGAAGTGGTTATATCTCAGGGTCGGCAACGCGCGAGTGTTACATCTGGTGTTGCAAGCGTCCATAGGTTACATTAACCGTTTACCAATAGGTGGTCGTATGTTTATTCGCAGTTTTAGTTGCATTAAGAAATCTTTTCTTATGAAAGGTTGTCGAAGCTCGCGATAATTGTGGACAAATCCATACAAATGCTACTGATCGCCACCGCCACCGCGCTTATTTGTACCGCGCCACTCAACATACTGTGGTTGTCTTATCTTATTTTTTATAATTTTATTTAACCTCGATGCGGCGATGGGCTTGCAACCTGTCACGTGGAATACTTACTACTTGCAAAACGCGGGCATGTACCAAATGTAATGTTTGGACGTGCCTTTGACTACCCCCTACTTGGTACCCTCAAAAATCTACTCACTGAGTATGTATCTGAGGATTTCCACCATGGGGAATAGAGCCGTGAGCGTGTTTTATTTAACCTCCTGACTCACACTAAAATGCCTGAACGTTGCAAAAAAATACTGTGAAATAACAACGGAATATATTATTTTCTTGGAAAGTGTTGTTAAATATAAACAACAAACTATTCAATATAACGTGTCCCGATTGGAGCCTCATCAACGTCCGAACCATCGAACCACGATCTACCTAGGCCTGGTTGTATCGTCCTATACCAAATTCCTTTACTAAGGGATCACTCCTCTAAACATTCTTTCTGCCTTAATTTTTAATTAAATAAGTCAAAGTAAAGTCAATAGGTTTTTATTCATTGAAATCACAAGTATCATATAGAAACGTCAACTTAAAAACTACTATGGTTAGAAGGTCACTGAGATAGGGTAAAAAGTTCATGGAAATGCCATTCACAACAGCTTCCTTGTCGAATCGAACCGTCTCCACATTTACAGCCACGTGAGAAGGTAGGTATATAAAAGAAGAAAATAATGTCGTGAGTAACACTCACGACATAGGGGATATTATTGTGGGGTCAGGTCTATGTGTCTGTTGGGTGAAAAAAACTCTGAGACGCTATCACAGGGACCAAACCCCATACGGGGACATTTTTCAAATCATCTAATGTCTACGTGTAGATGAATGGCCCTTTCGTTTGTCGTTGGTATTGCTGTTGTTGTATGTATTGGATTGAATAGATTCCATTTATCTACAAAGTGGATAATCTGTTGGGATTTATCAAACAATTTTAAAGATAGAAATAAACTTTTGAAGTTTTGTTAAAAGTAGTTTCAAAATGATTTTATGGTCTAGACGAAAGGTCAGGAATTAATTTTATAAAAACTATGAATTATACGTAAAAAATTATCTCCACATTTAGATACCTATGGCTGGATACTACACGTTTGTCAAAAATTAAACAGTATATAAAGAGTATCCCTTTTCACTGGATGAAACAATAAAAGGGCTTATTTTAAGGTAGAATTAATGAGTAAGGTCGTTTATTGTACATTTTCTTTAAAATTATCTTGTTTATCAAAGCGTAGCTAGGGCTCCGGAGTACTTCAGTTCAGCTTGGTGAAGCCTGATAGATATATCAAATACTGAAAATGTCAAAAGTCACAATAAGTTTTCCATTTATAACACTCCGCTAGTCGCTAGTCGCCAACATTCCGACCACACCCTTCTCTAGACATTCCTCAATTCACCGAGCGTCCAACAATACGTGTTCGCTTTGAACGATTGCCAGCTGTTTATTCTGTACGGAACCAATTGTTTAGTGGACGTTTTCACGTTAAATAAAGTTGCTGAAAAATGTGCTTACCTTCAGTAAATGTTTGCTGGAAATACCTAGCTCATTTCAAATGACATTTGCCATTTTTACTGTTACGCAGTTTCATAAACTAGTTAATGTTAGATTTTTGCAAAATCTTTTATCAGATTCAGATATTTTAATGAAACCGCACTGGAATCATTCCTTAAAAAAAAAAGAAAAAAAAAATTCAAATAGAAATAATGCTGGACATTTTTCACACAGCATCATCTAGCCCCAAAGTAATCAGAGCTTGTGTTATGGAAACTACATGACTGATATACTACTTATATATATATATATATTTGTAAATACATACATTCTTATACATGAAAACACCCAGACCCGAGACAAATATTGTACAAACATTTGTCCCGCGGCGGGAATTGAACCCGCAACTTTCTGCGTCTCAGGCGGACCTTCGCCCACTGCGCTACATAGGTCGTCAAGGATCGCCGTGACAAAACATCGACTCTGCAGTCAGTTTTTTACGTTAGCAAAAAATGCTAACTTACCTGATAAAAAAAAAACACGCAACCACAGCAAATAAAAATCACATTTTGCATTCAGAAATACACACTTTGGAAACTGCAAAATAAATATGTAATTTAAAACATTTTTTTTGTGTTTATTACATTGCGTTGTGATGATCCATTAAAGTCTTTGGGAATATACCTTTCTTAAAGTAAGAGTGAAGGTCACTGATTTCATTATATTTTGCATTTATAAATTTCACAGAAATATTCCTTGAAGTCCCAGCTTCCCAGCGAAGATGCCCTTCGATATCTTCAAGTCGTAGATCAAACAACGTACTGCTATCGGATTGTCAAGTCACTGAGTACTGGAGTTTGAGTTTTTATTACAAAACTTTCTAAAGTCAAATTCTGCGGTCACCAGCTTTGTGACGCTGTAAAAGCGGGACAGAGATGGATCAAGGATTTATAAAGCGCAAGTAATGTTTTAAAGAGATTATTATAGAGTGTATAGCCAG
Source organism: Perizoma affinitatum (assembly GCA_961405105.1). Lineage (NCBI taxonomy): Eukaryota > Metazoa > Arthropoda > Insecta > Lepidoptera > Geometridae > Perizoma > Perizoma affinitatum. The sequence continues at coordinate 14,495,241 of OY560190.1, read as the reverse complement.
CCTTTCTTTTGAAGTTTTAAAGTGATCCTTGTATTTTTATAATTTGTATTTGTATTAATTTTAATACAAATACTAAATACTTTATTTCCAAAAATAGTATGTGCCTAAGTTTAACAATGAGCCGCACTATGTCTAGCCTGTATCGCGGAAGCCCAAATATCTTATATAGATATTTGTTTTTGACTTTGGCTTTTTATTTTTTATACGACTAAGTGGCAAATAAACATACGGCCCACCAGTTTGTAAGCGGTTACCGTAACCTATGGACGCTTACAATACCAGAGGTATCACTCACGCGTTGCCAACCCTGAGACATAACAGGTGACAAGTCTCATGTTATATTTTCAACGGCACTTATATCCTTCTAAACATCAATGCGAGTATTACTGCTTATCGACATAAATAAGCATTGTGTACTTCCCCGGATAAGCCCTTCTCAAAGAGCTTTTCTACTTCCTCTACTATTGTATAGCCCGAGACAGATTATATATTTATAGCCCGGGAAAGAATGAAAAAATATAGTTTTTTAAATGTTCCTCTAAAAATTAATTATCTTAGAAAAATATATATGAGATTACAGGGTTCTATAAAAATACAGGAAATTTATATTTTTTCTTGATTCAATATTTATATTTTGCAAATTTTTTATGAATTTTGCTCTAAAATATTATAGATCGTAAATCTAAAACTTTCTAAAATCGTAGAAAAAGGGGATGATGACTCGCAAGTTCCTCTATCCCCTTGTACATTAGTAACCGTCTCGCACTACACTTACACTTGATCGAGAACCAACGTAAAATTACCTACATTAGCGTGTGTTAATAATTTCATTTTAACCTAGTTTTCCTTAATTGATATTTTCAAGCATTATAAAAATGCTCAAGTTATTTTATTTCTACACGAACGTACTCGTAGAAATAGCCTTTATTTTATGCTAAAACTGATTGCCAATTTAGAGTCAAATAAATTCCTAAGAAACATTTAAGGAGCCGTAAACAAAGACAAATTTCTGAAACAACCCGTTAATTACCGACAATCCCTTTACAAATTATCCAATCTTCGCAAAAATACTTGAGGCGCAGCTGAGGTTAGGTCAGCTGGTTTACTACATGGTATAGCACTACTTACAGTATTGAAGCTTACATAAACCAGTTAAGGCTTGGTCAAACTGACGCTGAAAACAGCCGTGTTGGCCTAGTGTTGGCGGTACCCTGACTTCTGATCCGGAGGTCGTGGGTTCGAACCCGGAAGTGCACCAATAGATTTTTCCACTCGAAAAATGATGTGCGCATTAAAACGGTGAAGGAATACATCGTGAAGAAACCGGCATGCCCTAGAATCAAAAATTCGAAGGCGTGTACCACCAGTTAGTGTTCCAATAAAAGACAATGGGCTTGCGATCTGTCACGTGGAAAGCTAACTTGCAAAACGCATTTCCCAAATGTAATGTTTGGACGTGCATCTGAATAATCCCTACTTGGTATCCTCAAAGAATATGTATCTGAGGATGACCACCATGGGGAATACGATCGTGAGCGTTTGTATCAGTATCAGTCGATTATTAATGTGATCTTTGACAACCACTTCATAACCATTGTATAGACTATGGTGCATAAAAAAAATTACATAAACGACTGGTTACATATATAAATGGTTGATTAGTCTTTGGTGCACACGGGCCTAAGTGTAACTTAATAAACACGAACAACAAAATTATATTATCAGAAAGAAGTGTGTCAAGTGACAGTCGGACTTGATCATACATTTCTTTCGGAAAAAATATATTGTCAGAAAGAAGTGTGTCAAGTGACAGTCGGACTTGATCATACATTTCTTTCGGAAAAAATATATTGTCAGAAAGAAGTGTGTCAAGTGACAGTCTGATTTGATCATACCTTTCGTTCGGAAAAAATATATTATCAGAAAGAAATGTGTCAAGTGACAGTCTGATTTGATCATACCTTTCGATAGGAAAAAATATATTATCAGAAAGAAGTGTGTCAAGTGACAGGCTTGCTTATACATTTAGTTCAAAAAAAATATATATTTCAGAAAAAGTGAAATTATATTTCAGAAAAACTAAAACTTTTCTAACACTAAATAAAAGATAGAGGCTGGCAACATTAAGTACGCTGCTAAAGTTAGCGAGTGCATAAGAAACAAAGGTTTTACACATGCTCTACGATATTCAACCATATTATGGGTCCATAACCATAAATTGAAGTGCGTGACTGTACTAGCTGTTTACAGCCAATCTGTGTGATCCAAATCGTGCCATAAAAGTGCCCATTCTAGGCATTAGCATAATGAATGTGTACAATTTGAATTTAAGCGCTTGGCGATTAAATGCTAGTCCATAGTTAAAGTGTCAACTAGCGTGTGAGAACTCTATTTATTGGGTGGGTTTCAGAGTTTTTCAGACACAGGCTGAATTCAACGTAAGATAATTTTTTTTTTATTGCACGCTAAAAAACATACAAAACAAAGGAATTTCATTAAAAAACAAGTAAGGTATAATGAACGGTTTTATGACTCAAAAACGATCTCTTCAACACTCTTTGGATAAAATTGTCCTTTTGTCTCTGGTCTGAGTGTTTTCTATGAATAATATGTATCTATGTATTTACAAAAAAACAATGTATATAAATAGTATATCAGTTATGTAGTTCCCATAACACAAGCTCAGTTTACTTTGGACCTAGATGATGCCGTGTGAAAATGTCCAGCATTAATTATTATTATTTTATTTATTTTAAATTTAATCGAAACACAACCTAGAGAAATGGAAGAAAGGAAATTAGGATTTTAAGTTTTTATATTATCACAAAAATATCAAATATCAACCTCAGTGGAGATCCAACTCTTGACACCTCCCGTTCGGTAAGCGAGTCTTTGAAAACGCTATTTTAGTTTATGGCTCCATAAACATTACTATAAAAATAGATTTATGAGTATAACTAATATAATTATAATAGAATAGTAAAAAAAATATAATTGATAATGCATTCATTTCATTTAATTTGTTCTTTCACAATTGATACAATCGCATTCGATATTAATTAAAATTAAAATAATGCTAAATTGTCAACAACTAATAATAAATATATAAAAAATTATAATCAAAATTTCTTCGTCTAAAATATATTAAAAAATGAATGGTATAGAAACATTTTTTTGTATGTCTTGATTTAAATATGTGAGGAGTATTTCTATTGGCAGTAAGTTAAACAGCTTTACAGCTTGGTGCCATGCTTTGCAAAATACAACCTTAATCTTAATTTTAATCTTAATTTTGATTATACAAGTGCATGATAAATCAATCTAAGCATAAGTCAAAATTATTTTTTTCATTAAAATCACTAGGATCTCTTCGAAAGACCGGTTTTATGTGAGACATTCATCTCATCCCTTCAAGGCTTCCAAGCGCGGCACATATCTATTGACTCCAGCTGGCTTTTCTAGTTTTAGAACTGACTAAATTACGTACACATTAATTATTACTTTGCTTGTACATAGAATATATAGGTTTGTACAAATATTTATGTATTTTCTATGTTCTATATTTGTTTCAAACTCTCTTTTTGCAACTAGAATAGTTAAACTAATATATTTAATCAGCCTACGGACCCATTATCTTTATCTTAAATAATATTCATTATAGGAATTATTAGAAAAAGCTTTACCTCATTACTTCAAAGTCGCCGTTAGCTAAAATAGCTTTAAATTCGCTAAAATGACATTTAACATTTTCCGTCTACGAGATATTTAGTTTTCCAGCAATCTTGGAGAGATTTCTTTCATCTATCTTTGAAATCAACTCAACTTTATTCCCTGATGGTAGAGACTGATTTGATGTACCATTTGGGATGAGATACGCCTTTATAGAAGATAAGGTATTTAGGGATTCCAAGCCAAAGGTAACTCGTTAGAGTACTATTGATTAGAGATGTCCTAATTTCGAAGATATCCGATAAATACAAGTTTTATCTGGATTTTGTGTTTTGAAAACCGTAGGCTCAGAACATTAACTTGTGCAGTTTTCTTTCATTCTGTGGGAGAACACATATTTTCTATGCAAAATGGGTAAAATAACATTTTAATGTTATGTTATTATGGTGATAAAACCTACCTAAGAACCATCCTTGAGGTCCAACAAATCGATGGCAAAAACCGCATTTTAATTTGAAAAGCCGTACCAAAGATAAGGTAACAGGCAAATATGTGAAGTAACACATACATAAACAGACAATCAACCTCTAATGGCAAACGCATATACGTCGTCCTTACGTCGCGGGTAAAAACATAGATAGATAACTCTTTATTGCATACAACATAATGAAGCTGACATTCTACTACATAAAATCTTATAAACAAGGTCGTGGTAATACAATGGGCGGCCTTATCGCTAAGAGCTATCTCTAAAAATAGGTTCACGTAGAATCAATATATTTTATACATGTTCAAAGTTGATCAGCTAAGAATGAAAGGTGCATCAAATGTCGAAACTTATTGAAAAATCGATATAGGATTTCCGCACAAAACCGGAAAATCAAATCATTTCGCATCCCTACTATCGATTCCTCAGACTTGGGTGATTTTATTGGTTAAGATGTTCTCGATGAGATGGCTTTCAGCTATCACGTAGGCTCTTAACTGTTGATCTAAGGTGCGGCGACGGCGATGAGATGTTGTACTAAGGCACGTCGCTCACTGGTATGTCGTGGTGAAGTCTCAGAAGCGTCGCGGCACGGTTGAGCCGTACAACTTTGAACCTACGGCAAGCCGGGAAGAGTTGACTTTTCAAGACGCTCCCGCCTTGATTCTGTGAGCGGTCTGCATACAAAACTCTTCAACTCTTCCCAGTTCACTGTAGTTTCAAATTTGAACGCCTGGACCATGCGACGCCGCCGCGACCTCGATTTGACTTACCAGTGAGCAACATGCCTAAAACAGTCTAGTAAAATATACTCTGGGGCTCAAGATATTAAGATCCCAATTGTTTTGGTCGAACGTCATTTTACAGCCATTTTGTCCCACTCGGCAAAATCGGTCGTGTACTAATGGATTTTTGACGTGAAACGTCTTTCATTTCGATCAATAGGGGGTCACTTGCAAAGACCATTATGTAACGAAATATATCGCTTATTACTTTGGAAGTGTAGCACCATCGGCATAATTATATCGCAATTATTTAGAGGATCTTCTTGACCAAGCGTCAACGATTCGTGTTTTGCAGTAAAAACTTTTGACGATTAGTCAAAAACCAAGTCTTTTAAGTGGTAGCTGCAACGCAAGAGATTCGGATTCGATACCAATTGCGGGACGAATATTTGCATGTTCTGCAAATATTTGTTCCGGGTCTTGGTGTTGTGGTACTACGGTATCTATAATTTTAGACAAGGTTGTCAAAGTTCACGCGAATGAGTATTAACCCCTCCTTAACAATGCTAGTTTAGTGACTTGCGTGCCAATTAGCGAATCATATTTAATACCTAATTTAGGTACCGTAGTTTAATTAAATGAATTAGACTTTATATTTCATAATTTCCTAAGTAAATTAATAATTGCCAATCCAACGGCCTGGTAACGACAGGCTGAAATAAATCATATAAATTGGATTTTCTTTTCTAGTTCCAAGTTTTTGGAATTAATTAAGTTACTGTACGTACATACTAATCTTATAAATGACATTTAATATGATGAACAATAATTATCTAAGAACATGAAATTGTTCTTTAAACTAGCTCAATATAGCAACATATGGATAAATAATAAATAAATAAATAAATCTGGATATTTTTCACACAGCATCATCTAACCCTAAAGTAAGCATAGCTTGTATTATGGGAACTACATGACTGATACTAAACTGTACTTATATACTTTTTGTTGTGAATACGTTAATCTGGGTACTGGGTGTTTTCTATATAGAAAACACCCAGTACAGTACAGAATGAGATTCAAAAAGGCGTTTCGAATTTTTTAAAGGGTCGATATGGCGATTTCCTTAGGCTCCGGTAATCGCTTGGCAACAGGTGGCGGTAAGCGGTTAACGTAAGCTATGGACGCTGGCAACACCAGAGGTATCACTCATGAACCTGTAATTTCACCGGCACCCATACTGTAATTATTGCTTTGCGGCAATAGACAATATCTATCGATATCGATAGATAGCATAGTTGCCAATAATGATCTGGTCATTATTGGCATCGACAAAAAACTGACTACATTACAGATGAATAACAATGCTGATACGTTGAAAATATGAATATATGTTAGACTTAAAATAATAAAATACCAAAAACTCAGCTAAATTCGGGATGACAAAATAAAAGTAGCCAACAAAAAAAGATTCCATAGGATTATGATGTTTTTTGAGTTTAACGGGAAAAATAGCGATCCCTCAGGAGTAAAACTTTTAAGGGCCCTCCCTGTTCGGGATTATCTACTATACAACAACAAAAAAAAACATCAAAATAGGTACTAATTTGGCGAAATTATCAGTTAACAAACATTAAAAAAATACTATCTAAACCTACGCAATAATTATAAATACCTAAATTTATATAGCTACAATATAAACATTTACAAATATAGGAAGGTACAAGTCGTCCCAGACCCGAGAATGTCCTTTTTATTAAAAAAAAAAAACTATGGACACATACTCACTGAGTAGATCTTTGAGGATACCAAGTAGGTAGAAGTAGAGGCAACTCCAAACATTACAATCGGCACATGCCCGCGTTTTGCAAGTACTAAGCATTCCACGTGACAAAAGTTGCAAATCCATCGCCGCTATTATTAATTAAACGAGTAAAAAAATAAATACTTTTATTATGAATTACATAACATTTATTCATACAACTATGTACAAATAGGTATATATACAAAATACAGATGAAACAGCTAGCTATCTAAAGACCGTTGCAAAAGATCTATATTATATAGTTCAACTGATCCAGATCACTACCAGACGGAAGCGTTCCCAAAATACTGGCAGCATTGTCACACTGAATGGCAGTGCTAATTCGAAATACTTGATAAAAGATATAATGTAGGTAAAAATAAATTACCTATTTATGTGGAATTAAAACAATGGACGTTTTTGTAAATCTCCTTAACGTTTACACTTCGATATATTCATTTTCTCTTAAAACCTAAAAGCTTACCTTATTAATTTAAGTAAGGAACAGAGTATAAGTACAGCTTACCACAAACAGCTTAACCATAATATATATACATATAAAATCGTTGCATAACTGACTCACTGACTGAAAATCCACTCACAGTCTAAGCCGAGTTAGTATTTTTTAAACGTTAGTTTTTTTAAGTTGTTTTTCTCGACGATAACTCCATTTACAACGCAATAAATACCCGTAACAAAAACTTATAAATCGAGTTAGGCCCGAGGGAATCCTTGTTTCGTGTTAGGATTATGTATACATAATCCTAACCCCAAACTAGGATTAATGCTAAAATAATTAATTATAAATTGGATCTTTGACATGCAAGTTTTACAGCAACAAAAATATCAGATGTAATCCATCCGATATTCCTTAATTCCGCGACGTATCTTATCTGTCTTATCTTATCTTATCTGTCTATATTGTCATAGTTCCCAAACGAATTAACCTTTTCAGTATTTTTTTATTTTTATTTTTATTCAGTATTTTTTAAGTTATTTAATCGAGAATGTTCTTAGCTATGATTCATTTATTTTGGCTAAGAACACTCTGCTTCTTTTATCTTTAAGCATTTATTTATGAAACGGCGTGTTCTATAGAAATGCGTTTCTCTTCAATAAATTTTTGTCTCTTTAAGGACCACATGTCACAAGGGCGAGCTGCGATAGACATTAAAAACGCGTCGGAGGATTTAGAATTTTGTAATGTTTTTTGTGACTAGCTGTGCCACGTCCTACCTCGTCCCCCTTGCCCTCCGCGTCGCATCGCCCGCCCGCGCTATTACTTCTTTTGCTCGGCTCCTAAGGGTTGTAGATGTTAAATAGGTTTTAACCTTCCTCAAGATTTTTTTCAAATCCGACTTTTAATTTCAGATATTAACGCGTTCAAACAAGCACACTTTTTTTTAATACTGTCACGCCTATTCGACCTAGCTAAATCTTTTATGCACTGTGGTAGAGTCTTAAGTGAAACTTTGCTCCCTAATGCCTATAATTGGGTCTTAGGAGTGTACTCATTACCTCCATAGCATAAGAATCTCTCCTTATTAACTGACTACTTTTGAACAGTTTTCAGATACGTGTTGTGTTGAATTTTACAGATTTTAAGCGATCAGACGAAAAGAGTAAAGTGGTGTTTAGCGTTCAAAGGTTAGCTGGAAGATAATGCCAATAATCATTATAAAGATACTTGTTTCAGCAAGTGCAATAAATCATTGTCTTTTAACCTAGGTACTCTGTACTCTGAAGGCATTTTATCCGAGCAAATCCTAAAGTAGGCACTACGCAATATATAAAATACATTCCACTTTGTTTTGCAGAGCGAGAAATCCTAATAACGAGTCGGCACTCGCTGAATTTACGAGTACAACTCTGTGACAGATATTTAACTGTCCTAGATCATATTCGTGGCTGAGCATTTCAGTCTGAATAAAAAAAGTTGCTCGACTTTTTCACACAGCCCCTAACTAAGCAGAGCTTAGCAAAACTTATAAGTAGTATATCAGTCATGTTACAAAAACGGGATATTTCACGTACCACACTATCGGTGACGGCACCGACTAAGTTACAACTCATTCCAAGAGTCCTACGACGAATCACGATAGTTTTTGGAATAAAATAGTATATCAGTCATGAAGTTCCCATAATACAAGATCTGTTTAGTTTGGGGCTAGATGATGCTATGTGAAAATGTCCAGCATTATTTATATACAACTTTGCACAAAGTATATACAAAAATACAAATCAAACAACTATCTATAGACCGTTGCAAACGATCTATAGTTAGGTCAACTGATACTTATACCACCGCATGTCAAAGACAGATAAAAGTAAAATAAAATACACTCACATTTCGCAGTACCAATCTCGTAAAAAATAAATCCATCCCACAGCTAATAGACACCTGGATATCCGTATTAATATGCAAAAACCCGGTATTTTATTAAAAAGGTCAGGTTAAGGCTTAATTTATATTTCAACCGTGTGCGTTTCAGATAAAAGGGAAAGGTGGAAAAGGTTCAGGAATCAAATGGGGAAAGCATTTTAGAAATTAATACCCATGTCCAAGAATGTTAACGAAAATATGAAAAAAAACATAAATTTTGTTTGATAGGTTTTAACATCTATTTATATTTAACACTATGTCTGGACAATGGTGAATGCTTTGAGAAACTATTAAAACTTATTCCTGCAATAAGGTTTTAAAATCGCATCCCCTGACACAGGGCTGTTCCACACATGATTGATAGGTGGCTCTCTCAAACTACCCTCGTTACGAGATCTTTTCTTCCTCGATGTAAACTGTGGAATTGTCCTTTCTTTAGAATAATATTTTGTTATTTGTTTAAGGTGTACGATAAAGTATTTTCATTCATTCATTCATTCAATAAGCTGTATTCTTAGGTGTTCCCGAACTAAAACATTACCCGATTATAAAGAAGTATTTGGCCAAAACGTTTCTCATTTTCATTTCCTCAGGGAAAGCTTGTGTAATATAACTGCGGGGTGTATATTTAATTTAACATCACTAATGGCCACTACAGATTATCCCGAAAATCACCACCCCCAAGGTATCCCCAATGGCGGATTTTTTTAGTTTTATACGAAATCCTTACTATAATCCCATATCATCAGATTCCATATATTTTTAATAAACTCTCCGCGAGAACTTACAGTTCGTGTTCTAAGATTGCTTATGTATTACGCATACTGTCGTATATAAAACATATGCTCTTCAAAAAGGGCATATTATGTTGCTTTACAACGGTATGTTAAGCATGTTTTTTTTTCTTTTTGTGGCTTTGATATCACTGCGTCTGTGACAGGCCCATTGTGACTTGTTTTCTTCGCCTTTTGAGGGGCGTTCAAAGCTCAACCCTGCAGCTGTTAAAAACTGCAGGATCTCTTTGATAAGTTATTTTATGATTGTGAAAAAATAACATTATACAAGGGCAGACCTAAGGAGGTATTTCAGGAACAATCTACCGCTTGTTAAATCGTTTCGACATCGGTCACGGTGGCCAATCAAAATCGTTATAGTAAAAATCAATTTACCAATCGTGGTGAAAGGATTCAGTGGTCATCGTGAAAGCTAAATATATATAAAATCGTAGCAAGAACGTATAATCTTACATAACCGCTAGCTGTTTACAAAATAATATGAAAATAGAAGCGTCATTTTGTAATTTAAAAAAAAAACTTATTTAGAGATATGAAATATCAAACGTTCTTCGAATATCTAACCTCCTTGATAAACAAACGAATACTGGCTGGTTTTTTCAATGAATGATGTCTTAAAACAATAGAAAAATTACTTTGTCCATTTTTTTAAATGTGGTTTATTTTTTTTCCACTTAAAAACCTTAGTAACCACAGTATTCACGAGCTATGTACACGTTGGCTTATTCACTACAAATAGATAGTAAACAAGCCAACGTTGCTCGTTTAAAGCTTTTGATAAAAACGTCGTCGTTTCTCAAAGAAAACTCATCAAATTCTCTTTCCTCCTATTTATTGCAGAAATAGGCAGAACACAGAACATTAACATCGTAGTACAAACACAATACAACTTGAATCTGAAAACATCAGAACTCACATTGCTACCGATTAAGTTTAACGGAACATACAAAGGAAGCGTTTTAACGGAGAGAAAAAAAATGTTTTCGCGAAAAATCGAGAGAAAATAACACGAGAACACGACGCTTGTTTGTTGAAACGAGGGAGAAATTTACGATGGAAGGCTGGAGTTCCGCGGGATGGAGGAAGGAACGGTAAAGGCGGAGGCAGACTTCACGTTCGCATCGTTGATACGATTCTGGACTAACCTGTAACCTAGACCCAGTTTTTTTTTCTAAATCGACGCCATCTTCCATCCTCAGCCAAGGTATTACTGCGTTTGTCCAATTCTCAGATTGTATCTCGCTGACGTGGCCTGCCTACTCCCCTTCAAGTTTATCTGTTTTGCTTCCATCAGAAATTCCAATTCCAAAAGAAAATTTCAGAAAAAATAAATTCCAAAGTAAAAATAAAATTTCAAACGCAATAAATATTAGAGTAATCTTTCTAACAACTTACGCAGGAATATTCCTACCACCTTTTTACATATATTACGTTAGTTTTAAAAGCAAAATATATAGATAGATCGTTTTTTTATTGTAGAACTAAAACTAGAATGCTAGATAGCATTCTCTTCCTGTTAAACTTTGTGTAAAGAGAATAATGTATTTATTTTTAAAAGAGAAATTAACAGTTTGTTTTTAATCATGTTAATCAACATATTATAAGTGGTAAAACATAATTGGCATTTAAAATTTAAGAGATTAATCCAATTGAATGCCCTATTGAAATCCTGTTTTTGACATAAAAATAAAATAGGTTTATGATAAAAATCTGAAATCTTAGAGATAATTTTATCTTACCTGAAATTGTTATCTCTGTACATAAAAAAATGTCAAAGGTACTTGAGAATAAAAACATGTTAAGACATGGTGTGTTCACGTCCTGTCTTAGCCTTAAATTTTTACTATGATTTCAACGGTTGCCCGGAAATTGTGAAGCAAAATGGCGTACGGTTTTAATTATAAAGGCTCAAAGGCTATTGAGGAAAACGTCTTACAAAATATATTGTGATACTATATATATTCACTACTTCGAACACAATTTATTTGAATGTATTTACATAATAATGAAACATCTTTTAGACAGTTATCCTCAAAAACAAAAATAGGTAAACAAAATATGATGTGGCTGAGCTATTTAAAGATTGATTTATAATTTATCCGGATACCAGATGGTCTGATCAGGACCAAATTTTAGCTAATGGTCACCATTTATCTACTTATCTACTTCATTTATTACAAGTAAAATTAGTATTTCATAATAAGATTTTTATTCCGTTTATTTGATTAAAATTTGCATAAGATAGAAAACTTACCTTTCCAACTGCTAATCCTGCAACAAAAACATTGAGATATTTAAAAAAACCGTAAATTAATACATTTATGTAAAATGTACACAATAAATAGTCCTACCCACACTAGGGTTTCCTGTGTCATAGGTATCAGGAATCACGAGTACCGTGGCACCACAATAACCAGACAAGAAACAAATATCAGCACATTTTTCATACTTGCATACCCCAATGGCGCTGTGGTCAAAAAACCGACTGCGACACAAGAGTTACGGGTTCGATTCCCACTGCGGGACAAAAGTTTGCGTGTTCTGCAGATATGATACTTGCAGTACCTACCAAACAGGGGATCCTACTATGGGGTAAGAACTATGTATTTTTTGGCACACTTTTACATTTAAATTAAAATAGATACTAAAATTCAGCTCCTAAAACATGTGTACCCATCATGATTACTGAAAAGCAGTTATAATTATATGTATGTATCTGTTGGGTGTTTATTTATTTAAATGTAATCTACTGAACCCTCACAACGCCCTTAGCTTATCACCCTTGTACATTCTCTCAGAATTCAACAGACAGCCCTGTACTATCATTTGTTTCCTTTCGTCGCTAAGTGATGTTAAGCACTACTTACGTAAGTATAGAACTTAATAAGGAACGATTTGTAGGGAAGTACACTGGAGGGAATTGGGACAAATGTGTAAAGACTGTGTTTCAAGGCTTTCCAGCAATATATTTGGGCGAAAATATAAGGGAGATTAACGAAAATCAATTTTTGTTCTAAAATTTTAGTAAAATAGCGATATTTACCATGATTTTGTGAGTTTGAATGTTTCCCGATATTTCGGCACAGTTGCATGTACCATGATCACGGGAGGGAGTTCCTCCCGTGAACTTTTGTGAGTTTATGGTTAATATCCCATTTTTGTTCATAGTCATTTTTTTTCAAAAGTATTTTTTTGTTCTGTTCCCGCATTATCTAAAGATACAAAATAAAGTCCTGACGGATAAGTTTGATCAACTTATAGTATTTTTTTTTTAATAAACACCTAACAGTCCCATCTTTAGAACTGACTCCAGATTGTGTTTTTACGGTATCAGGAACTACTAGTACTGTGGTTCCTTAACATCTTTATCGCATGACTTTGAGTTTGTATGTAGGTATGTTTATTTTTATTGCAAGATCAGCGCTCTGCCGCAGTGACGGTGGCACCAAAGAAAATGATTGTCAAGTGGTTGTCGAAGTTCTCGTGAATATATAGATCGCCATTGTCATCGCCACCGCCACCGCGCAAGTTTGACCGGGCCATTAGTTAGTCAGGCTAGTTGGATTCGTATCACTGACAGAATTCCAAAATTCCTGAAAAGTGGCGTTCACTAAACCCACAAATTGGTTTAAAAATAACATTTATATTCAAAACGTTTTCAATATGAAGCTTTGTACAAAAATATTTTAGTAAAAGTTATGCTGAAATGTAGGTAATCGTGTTTTAGGTCATATCGATAAACGGCTGAATGTTTCGGCCCCGAATAAAACTTTTTCAGGGCACCATTGAATTACGGATGCGAATATGGTTTTTGATTGTACAAAGGTAGTAAAAGTGGCACTTTTTTATCCTTGAAATCGGACATCAAGGACCTACCAAACGCCAGTCCCTGCAGTCTCACAATTTAATCGGACAACAAAGAATCACCTGTCTCTTCTAGATACCTACGTTTTTCTTTTATATTACTCGTATACATATAAATAAACTAGCTACTTCCCACGGCTTCGCCCGCGTGGTACTCGGAAGAAAAGTAGCCGATAAAAAATAGCTCGGCAGCGTACATAAGAAACGCATTCGCTCGACCGTTTTTGCGTCGACCTACGTTGCAAAATAAATCTCCATAAAAACCCGTTTATTTTAACTATACAGCCTATGTCTACCCTGGAGGTCTATCGTAGATAATGGAGAAATAACTTTTCGGTTTCGTAGATTACCTTCTACATACAAACATTACTTCTTTATAATATTAGTGGAGATAAGTTTAGATAAATAAATACCATACTAACATATAAATATAACATATCCTGACGCATCACTAGGATTCCCTGTATTGTGGGAAACAGAAACTATGAGAAAATTATTTGTGGTATTTATGCTTACTTACGTACTTACTTACGTTCTTTACTGTGTTATTTTATTCCTAGTGTATCTATATTTATTCATACAACAATAATCAAAAAGTTATACACAAAAAAAAACAGATAAAACAACTACCTATTTAAAGGCCGTTGTATATCATTGATAGTGAAGAATCGAAAGTGAATCCTTTTCAAACTACGGCTGAGCTTACATCGACTTTTGATTTAGACAAAACAGTATTTGACTATTTGTGGCAAATCGGCAATATTACGAACTTAATTGAATTATAATATCCCATACAAAACGGCAATTTCATAGGTAAAGATCTAATATACCAAGGGTTTTTGTAAAACCCAATACGCTAAACGCGCTCATTCATGAAAAAGCTTAAAAATCTTTTCAGATTCCTAATTATATTCAACGACACGTAAAATGGTAGCTTAGATTCAAAAATAAGATATTTTGCACAAAAATTGATCACCTTAGCACAAAAACTGATTATGTAGGATTTAAAATGGCGAAAAGGTGACCCGGGGCCCTGAAAAATGACATTTAAAAATGAATGAAGTTTTTAGAAGTAGATATTATTACGTCGTTAAAATGGATTGTAATTGTTGTCGTTTTATTGTTTAAATAAAATTGCGTTAATGTAAAAAGTTATTAGTTATTTTTAACCAACCTCAAAAATGCAGGAGGTTCTGAATTCGTGTGTATATATTATTCGAAATCGATTTTTATATTTTCCTGAAATAAAAATTTTGAGCACAGATAATATTATAACGTATATATTTTTTGATAGAATTTTCAAGTTATTTTGGCAAAACTGTATTATGATTGTACGATAGAATCTAGATGGAAAAATAAATGACTTACCATAGCAGTTTTAGGATACAGATAACAATATATTTTTTTTTTATTTTCAGGGTAAACAATCAAAAATGCCATGCTCCTGGGATCAGCGAGGTTGATATCCACTCAGTCAGTCAGTGCGTCAGGTCATTTTCTTATCATTTATTATATTTAATGTGCAGTGTATATGTTTATTTTACATATTTTATCAATTTTTTTTACCATATCATTATTTTTTTTTGACGACCTCTATGGTGCAGTGGGCGAAGGCCCGCCATAGACATAGAAGGTTGCGGGTTTAATTCCCGCCGCGGGACAAATGTTTGTATGTATTGCAAATATATATATCGGGATTGGGAGTTTTCTTTGTATAATAATGTATTTACAAAGAAAACATAAAAGTATTATTTATCCATATAAGGTCTGCTTACTTTAAGGCTAGGCGATGCTGGGTGAAAAATGAACAGCATTATTTTTTATATTTCTATGTTATTTAAAAAAAAGTAGTTACTTAAAAACAACCCATTAAAATAAAAGCAAAAAGTTACTGACGGCCAAGGGATTAGAATCCCCACCCTTAGAATCGGCAAGTATCGTCGCAAACTTATATCTGCCTCTAGTGGGCTGCTTCTTGTTGAAAATGAAAAAAAAAACAAAACCAACTAATAAAAAGCATGACTGTTTTGTTTAGTCACTTTTCCGTATTTGTTTAATGTGCGTATACTGGCGTCGTGAAAAACTGAAATGCTGACTAGAGTACATTAGCCCTACGAACATGAGTCAGCTAAAGGTGGGGCGATAGTTTCAGCGGCAAGAGTTATTATATTTTGGTTTTTTCACTACTTCTAGAGAATTGAAACAGGTAGGTATTTTCCTTGTGTTAGTCTATTTGTCTTTTAAAATACTTTCATACGTAGAAAGAAAATGCTTTAACTTAATGCTAATAAGCATTATATTCAAGTTAACCTTTGGGTTATGAAGAGTGGGACATAATACACACTTTAGGTCACTCCTGTTTCCAAAAGGAGAAGGCAGCTGTTCAGTTTCTACGATTCTGGCTAACCAATTTCGCTTTATTTCAAAACACATCATCACATTTTTAGTACAAGCTCGTCGGTTAAGGGCACACTTGACTTGGCCTTTCTAGAAAGGCCCTTCGGGAAACAGGCGTGACTTTATGTATAGTATATGTCATTATTTAACTTTCTATTCAAAAAATAAAAAGACCTATCCATAGCTAAATATGGCCATCATATGGTGATGATCATGATCACAATAACATGAATTGCTTATGTCAATCACTTAAGTGACCTTTTTTTTCTTAAAAAGAAAACTTGGCTTCAGTGTGTCTAATAAATAACATTTTCTGTTGTCGTTAACACCTGCAGAAACATTGAATCCTACTACTATTATAAACGCGAAAGTTTGTGAGTATGGATGTTCGTTATTCTTTCACGCAAAAACTTCTAAACGGATTTTGATGAAACTTTACAGTAATATAGCTTACCTGTATGTCAGAATAACACATAGGCTAATCCAGGTATTAGGCAATTTTATCCAGATACCACGCGGGCGAAGCCGTGGGCAGAGGCTAGTAGTCGTGGAAATGTCATGAGACTTCAGCCAAGTTTTTCTTTGAAAAAATTGTTTTGAGTGAAATGAAAACTTAGGTATTTGTCTAGTAGACCTTTTTGTCATAAAAACTGGGCAAGCAACGATCGCTACAAGTCGCACCTCACCCTACAACACAACCGAACGCACTTTACTAAACAAGCAAGCGATTAGCAACACAATTGAGGCAAAACCCCCATCACCGTAACGAGACCGGACTGTAACGGGACTGGACCGTAACGGGATGGAGCTGTAACTAGGTCCGCCATCAAGAGCCTAATATACTACAGAATGTTAAGGACGGCTTGGAGCGGTACTACTATTGTACCTCCGACGCAAAAAGACCATTTAACTCTACTTATGAACAAACGCATAAACGGGCTCCTGTCGTCGCGCATAAAAACAGAAATAATAAATAAATCCACGGAGAATACTTTTTCAATTATGGCCCTACCATTAATATCTGGTAAATCCACAGATATTAATGGTAGTGCCAATAAATTATTGTAAAGTTGTTTCTCGTGGACTTACTAATTATTTATCTTTTTCCCGCTATGTGACCAACACATAAACGAGCCCGTTTATGTGTTGGTCTCAAGAGCTTGTTTGTTTTTTGTCTATTTTAATTTGCCTTCGAAACGGCTTATCGAACCGTAATGAGATATGATGGTAGTACCTCCTAGGACGAGCTCTTCACAAGGAGCTCATGCTAAGCCTGCTGTTGTTGGTAAAATATATAATAAATAAACACAGAAAAAACACATATATAGTCGCAGTGTAAGGTCAGGATTCCCTGTGTCGTGGGTATCAGAAACTACTTTACTACGTAAAAAGATATACTCATCGGATGACCACTTTTCGGGATATTACACACACTTTTTCTGAGAAACCCTGATTTTTGCATTTCTTACTATAGTTTTGTTGTAAAATCTATCGTCACAGAAGTCACGCAAGGTCAAAGGTCAAAAAGGTCGTATGGAAGAATTCGTCGAAGCAGTAAAGTAAATGTGCTTTCCCGATATTTTCTAAGTCTGGATCATATCGAGCGTTTTACTGGTCGTTTGTAACATAGCAAAGAATAAAATTGCTACTGGAATCCGAGCGGGAACTGTAGGCTACCTTACATCAATGCATACCTGTATGAACGTGTCCCCCAGTCAAACTGAGGCGATTTGACCGGAGTTATCAAATTGAAATTGTTGTTTCATTTCATTTTATTTCATTTATTCACATCCTTTGACACATTACACATTCTTGGACACGTCAATGTTAAAAAAAATACATATAATTATGATAAGTATCAAGTATTTTTGGGATTGACAATTTATGGAAATCGTTTTAAAAGGAAGTGTGAGTAAAATACGATAAGGGAAAACGGTAAAGAATGTGTGGAGAAGTATGAAATCAGGAAAGTCTGCAGGGTATTACTGAATCACAGTTAAGACGCTGAAGGCTGGGCATGGCATCATAGCAAGCCACCTGTATCGCCTGTTAAATTTGTGCTGGAGTACCGACCAAGTCCCGAGTGATTAAGGGAAAAGACTCGCATCAAGAGTGCAAAAGATATAGAGGCCTACTCGTTTCAGCAATCTGTATGCGAAAGTGTTGAGGTTGTATAGCAGAATAAAAACGAAAGTAGAATAAACAAGAATAGAGAAAGGTATGTTAAGGTGGTTTGGGCATGTAGAAAGGATGGACGAAAGGAGATTGACGAAACATTTAGGTATATAATGGAAGCGTGAATGGGATAATTGGAAAGGGTAGACCCCGAACGTACTCTGACCAGATTAGAGACGTTCTGGAGAAAGGTCAGTCAAGTGTACTTTAAACTGGCGAATGAAGAATGTAATGTGAGTGAGTGAACCAAAAGTGGTATGTGAAAATCCGTAGTCTCTGCCTACCCCTCCGGGAAACAACCGTGAGTTTACGTGTATAAGTATCAAGACAAGGTAATTTACACAAACAAGTACCTTAAAACATAAAAAAAGAAACATGTTACATAATATTACAAAACACTAGGTACCTAAGTCATCTGCAATAGCAACGTCAAAATTGTCAAGCGATTATCAAAGTTTGCGGGAATGTTTTGTTCGCAACCGCCATTGCAATCGCAACCACATCAGGTTGACCGGGCATTTATGATTACCAGAAACAAAGAACAAAAAAAAAAAAAAAAAAAAACACGCTCACGACTGTCTTCACCATGGTGGACATCCTCAGATACATACTGAGTGAGTAGATCTTTGAGGATACCAAGTAGGGGGTAGTCAGAGGCACGTCCAAACACATTTGGTACATGCCAGCGTTTTGCAAGTAGTAAGCATTCCACGTGACAGATTGCAAGCCCATCGCCGCTTATTGGAACACTAACTGTTGGCACATGACTTCGAATTTTTGGTTCTAGGGCATGCCGGTTTCCACACGATGTTTTCCTTCACCGTTTTGAGCACGTGTTAATGCGCACATAATTTTTTCGAGTGGAAAAATCCATTGGTGCACGATCGGGTTCGAACCCACGACCTCCGGATCAGAAGTCGGGGTATCGCCCACTAGGCCAACACGGCAAACAAATCACATATCATGGTAAATATACCGTTTTGTAAAATGTAAGGATAACGTGTGCTTTGGAAATACTAAATGTGGTAACGATCGAAACAGTTGTTTTGGGAGAGGTCGGAAGATCAGTGCTCTTCTTACCTTCGCCAGGTCTGCGGCGCTTTATGCTGAGTCCCATCATAATTTTTGGCCTCACCTCATCAGCAGTCCAACCATATTAGTCATAAACTTAATTAATAAGTAGCTGCAAATAATTATTGATCTTATTCCAAAAACTATCGTGAATTTGATTATTCATGCGATATGCGATGCGGAGGGAGATCGTCGCGATCATTCGCCCTGATGAAGACTCTCGGAATGAGTCGAAACTTAGTCGGTGCCTTCACCGATAGTGCGGTACGTGAAAAATCCCGTTTTTACAATGAATTATTGATCAATCTATAAAAATAACATCCGTTATTGACAAACCTATGGGGACAATAGCCAGGTTTTATAGAAGATGCAAGCGCGTGGAATTTTTGTTACTAATGCATGCCGGTTTCCTCGCTATATTTTCTTTTTCAAGCACGTATTTATAAGCACATACATTTTTCGAATGGAAAAACCCATTGGATCACATCCATTTTTATAAAAATTTTTGCTACAATTCCCACCCTCAACCTGCCAAACAATCTCCATCTAAAAAAAATCCTCTTATAACAGGATAGCAGCCAACGGTACTCCTTAACAATACCCACTTGACCGATTTTTTCGTCTACCCTCAAAACCGTGCTCAAAATCTGGTACATAGAGTAAAATAATGCTATAGAGCGCGAACATCGCAAGCTATTTTATAAACAAAATACAAAACACGCTCACGACTGCAATTTCCATGATGAAGAACCTCAGATACCATGCTCAGGACGCCGATCTGTGAGGGTTTGGTACCCTTTACCTTTGTTTTCGAATTGTTGGTTTTTAAGCACGTCGGTTTCCTCACGATGTTTTTTTTTCACTGTTTTGAGCAGGTGTTAAGCTCACTACTAGGTACACATTGGGCAAGGTGTACGATTTTATAACAAACTCCCAAGAGATATACAAAGTTTGACAATTAACAAATTTAAAAACGTAATTAAAAAACAACTTTATAAAAAGGCATACTATAAAATATCTGATTATTTAGATGATAAAAACTCTTGGGATTGAATATGCTCCAACTCGTTGTTTTTTAAAAGGATCATTCAAAAGAATAACCAGCCTTGTTTTGTTGCCTTTCTTTCCTGGCTTGGTCGCGGAAGAACAGGCAGTAGATAAACCCGACGTTTTAAAGTGATCCTTGTGATATTAATGAATAAATTAATTTAGACTTTGACTTTGACCCGGTCGGGGTTTGAACTTACGACACTCGGATCGAAAGCCAACAGATTCAACCAACTAGGCCAACATGGCGTAAACTAGCTATTTTATGTTTGCAAATAAATATGAAAAGCATTCGAAATTAATCTTAATCTGAAAAACACACATGTAATATCGCTCTTATACTTTCGAGCTGATGTTCATTCTAGATACTGTTAACCGACATTTTGGTTATCTAAGTGCTTTGTGTCAGTCACTTTATCTGTAATTTATATTGATTTTATCTTTGATAAAAGTCAATAGGCTTTTTATTCATTGATATCACAAGGATCACACAGAAAATAGTCACTTAGAAATTAAAATTGTAAATTGAAAACACGCCGACTCTTTGCGCTCGATCAAGCCAAGACGAATAAGGTAACACACTCTGCATATTTTTTTTTATGATCCTTCATTCAGCTAGCATTGTGTGAATCGATCAACTATCCTCGTCTTTTTCCGATATTTTGCTGATGGTTCATACGTAGGTGCAACTATATTATTCCATCTCTACGATCTCGTTCTATTTTCGCTATCACCGAACCCTATCTTAGGTTATTTAATGTTATTCTATACATTGAGCCGAGCCTTGAAAATACTTTTATAAATAATAGGAAAGTAAGTGTCGTGACTCCTGATAAGAGTTATTTTACGTTGGATCGAGTTCCGGGAAAAGGGGATAAAGTATAAATGATATAGCAATCTGATAGATATTATTTTAGAATATAATTTCGACTATACCACGTACTTTACTATACTCCTGCTGACGTTTCGTCGTCGACGACCGTTTAGAGGTCCTTCCTCATGAGCACCGTCCACGACCACGCTCGACGGTCGTGAGACGGGAACTGTGGTATAGTCGTAATTATATTCTAAAATGATACCAAACCACGGTAATTTTAATTCCTGATAGATATTAAAATATTTCTACGACCTTAGCAGGTATTTCTTTGAAAAATACTTATATTGTCGTCAACCTCTATGGCGCAGTGGTCGAAAGCCCGCCTGAGACGTAGAAGGTTGCGTGATCGATTCTCGCCGTGAGACAAATGTTTGTGTCATCTGAAAATATTTGTCTCGGGTCTGGGTAAGTATACTATGTATGTATATGTTTACGAAAATATGTATATAAGTAGTATATCAGTCATTTAGTTCCCATAGCACAAGCTCTGCTTAGTTTGGAGCTAGATGATGATGTGTGAAAAATGACCAGCATTATTTATTTATTTATTGTGATATCTTTTCTAGAACCAGGAACTTGGCTATTTTCAACTATATAATTTATAGTATTACAAGCTGGTAAACCAGCCGGGTTTACTAAACGTAAACTTTAAATAGCGGTGGCTAAACTTGAACTGCGTGTCTAAAGGTATTTACACATTAAGACACGCAGGACTGCTGCTGAAAAAAATCTGAAATTTGAGAAATGTTACCGGTGGCTAATTACGTCGGTGGCGCAGCGGACGAATAACCGACTGAGACGCAATAGGTGCGAGTTCGATTCCCGCTGCGAGACTAATAATTGCCGTGGTTCCGGATGCCCACGACACAGGGAATCCTAGTGTGTGGTCCGGTTTGTATGTGACTATTTGGTTTTAATTTCCATCGATTATTATTTAATTATAATAATATATGCGTTTATTGCTGTTTGTTTTTTTTACAATTAAATTACATGTTCATTAATTTTAAACTAATCTAAATACTTAATTAACACATATTTTCGGTTTACTTCTGTAACAGCCAGTCCGTCGACAACGGCCAACTATTATCTTATTATCACAAGGACTTAAATCTAATCTAAAAGTGATCTTTTCAGTGTAATTTAAATAACTAACAATATTTTTGACTTATACATTAATATAGAAAGTGCAGATGAGAAAAGCGATTTAAAACACAACCACAGTCACATTTGGCCTACATCTACAGTCAGTGTGCGAGGACTTTTATTTTTAGAAGGAAAATATTATTAAAACATCCTTAATAATAATAACCAACCGCTAACATACATTTTAGAAAATATTTCCGACCAAATACAGCTTTAAACTAAGATGTTAATTTTCTTTAGTTTCTTCTTTAGTCTTCGTCCTATCACAGAATAAATGATATCTACTTTATTTGAATCTCGCTTATAATCGGTAATGATAGCTTTTTTATGCAACTAAAGTGTCAAACAAACATGCAGTCCACCTGTTGGTAAGCGATTACCGTAACCTATGGACGCTTGTAACACCAAAGATATGGCTCTCGCTTTACCGACTCGGAGACATAACGGGTGAAAGGTGTAAGATGTGCCTGTAATTTCACGGGCACCCATAACTTTATTTTTAACCACATTTATTTTACAAGCAGATCTTTTAAGTAGTATAGCACCTTGCGAAAGAGCTCGTCCAAGAAAATTTTTATTTTATTTCATTTCAGAACCCCCTTTGAATGCATCCAGTACGTTGGCCATTCCTAGATAAACAGATAAAAAAAGATGACGTGATGACCTGGATGTATTCGAAGTCAACTAGCCAGAGGTAAAAATGGAAGACATTTGACCAGCAGTGGACATACATAAAAAAAAGGTTATGTATAATATCAAGTACCTATATTTTTAGTAAACCCGTTGTTTTAAGTACCGACTTCAAACAACGGGAAGTTTAAAATGTGATAAAAAATCCAATGTAAAATATCATTATATTATTTTAGGGGTGGGATTTTGAACACTACCCATTCACTAAATAGTTACTAAAATCGTTTAATTGAAGACATCGCGTGACAAACACACAAATAGACGAATTGAGAACCTCTGAAAAGGTGGAAGTCGGTTGAATATAACACCAGCAAATCAATAAGTTTAATTGATAGCCTGTATTCTATATTTGAGTGACGAAGGGATGCTGAATATCACTTGAACATCAGCTGTGATCGTCTATCAGCAAATCAATTCCAATATTAAGCGTCCGGCGTCCGTTCCCGTATATTCCGGAGTGACGGACCGGGCATACCGGATGCTAACGACCCCCAGGGGCCATCCCGACAAATAACATTATCCGATCCGACGTGTGACAGTTCCTACGTATTTTCTGTGAGGTACCAATCTCATAGAAATACAGAATTTTTACAAAACTGTACATTTTTTCGATCAATGGCGCGGCAAGCAAGTAACCTGCTTTTTCTCGCTTCAATCTTCTGTTCATTCTGACTAAAAGTAAAAGAAAAGTACAAATGTCCGCAAGATTTGTATTTTATGTACAACGAGCTTCTGCCCACAGATTCGCCCGCGTGTTACCCGGATAAAAAGTAGCCTATGTGTTATTCAGTTGTATATGCTATATGACTGTAATGTTTTATCAAAATACGTTTAGTAGTAAGAGTAACAAATATACATACTGACAAACTTTCGCATTTAGAAAATTAGTAAGATAAGATCACGGCTCAGATAAATATCTGAAAATGGCGTCTCTTCGCCCTCATACTTGAAGTCTCTTCGTCCTCACAAACGTACAAAGAGAACAAGTATTTGAGCGCCGTCAAATGGTCAGTCTTGCCAAGATTTTTTTTTTTGCTAATGAAATCTATCAATCCGTTGTACTTTTAGTTATGTAAAGTTCTTGTTATATTTTTTTTTAGTGTACAATTAAGTATATTTATTCATTAATTCATTCAATTACTGACAGAATACAGGTACCGCTGACAGTGTTGTCAGCTTCGGTATTTAATCTGTGGCAATTAAATCTGATCTGATTTTAATTTTATAGTTTATGACATAATATAAATACACGGACTACTTTTTCAGGCTATTTGGCGAAGCCGTGGGCAGAGGCTAGTAAAAAAAATACTTAAAATATGTATGTGGATGCTATATTTAGCCGTAGTGCTCGGAAAACGAAATTGATGTCGGGTTTTAACTTGAAAATGTATTTAATCTCTGGTCGTATCATGCTATAAATTATGTAAAACCTTTTGGGGCACATAAAAAATACTTCGTTCAATGTAATTAATTGATAATATGGAAGGTCGTTTGTTGGTAAGGCCCGGTCATACTGACGCGGTGGCGATGGCGGTGGCGATCAATACATACACGCGAACTTTGACAACAACTAGACAACCATTTGAAAACCTAACTTGTAGCGATAAAACTCATCGAACAACCTTCCTTGAAGTTATATAAATTAAAATAAATACAAAACAAACACGCACACGACCGTTCCCCGAGTCCATCATGGACATCCTCAGATACATCCTCATTGAGTAGATATTTGAGAATGCCAAGTAGGGCGTAGTCATGGTTACGTTCAAGCATTACATTTGATACGTTGTCGCGTTTTGAAAACAGTTACCATTCTACGAGGCAGCACTTCATTTGACATTCAAGTTAATTTCAAAATACCACGATTAAATATACTTAATAAATGTAAAAAAAACTTTTATTTAGTACGGTCTTAAACATCAATATACTAATGTCCAGTAAACTGTAAATTACCGTTCACAGCCACGCCATATTTTTGCACGCCCAGGATGACTGGTAGAGAATGCTTTGGGATTAAGTCCTCTTAGCAATACATTGTTTGACCGGAAGTATTAAATAAAACAAATAAGTAAGCAGAGTTTTATGTAGAAATTTAGATCTTTAGATGTGTCGGGTGTTAAAATAATTGTGACCCGATTTCTAGACAAATACCACTTTCTGTTAGCGTTAACACCCGCGGAAATATTGGATTGTATGGAAATGATCATCCACATCAGCTGTGGAAATGTCACGTGACTGCTGCCAAGTTTGAAAAAAATGGGTTAGCGTGAAAGAAAAACTAAGCGTGAGGTATTTTGTCTAAACTTCATAACCCATGTGACCATAATGATAAACCGTTTCGTAACAATCAAACAAATTATATACGTTTTAAATATGTGAGAAATACACAGAGGTGTTTCCAATGTCATATGCTACGCAGGTGCTACGTCCCGTAGCAGTAATCATGTGCTACGTGGCGTAGCACTAATCAATAGATTTAGTTAGACAGTGAGCGGTGTCTGCGGCCATTTTATAGTTCTTCAAAAACACAAAGATGGCGCTTTATTGTTTTTTTTATTTTTCAACCTCGAATCGGGGTCGCATATAAAGCTTGTAAGAATGGCTGTCAAAAAGTCAAAGTAGAAGTCCATCTCAGATGGGCATCTTCCAAAGAGTGCCATGGCGAACGATTTTGGGCCACCTCCATCCACCGACTTCAACTATTACACAAAAACATACTTTTTACATCCAAGGTTAAAAATCTTATCATTTTTACAAAAATAATAAAAAAGGTCACAAAAATGTAAAATCTTTTCTTAAAATTGGCAACCCTATTTCGCTTCTGACGACATTAAAACCAGAGACAACTCCATTTTCTCTGCTCCAAGCGTTTTTTGTGTTATCACAAGCGAATAGTTTTATTTTTATTTCGTTTTTTCGCCCTCCCGCTTTCTTTAGGCTTAATTTACTTATTCAACTGTTTCAGGGGAATAGGTTTCCTTGCAATCTTTTTGGTGAGTTCACACACAATAATTGAGAGATAATTATTTTTGAACAAACTGTTTTATAAAGTTCTCAAATGTTTGACTTCCTTAATGTGTGTTAAGCAATTAGTAAGTTTAGGAATATTGATCGAGGGGAACATAATATGGTTGAAATATTCCATGACAACAGAAGTATATGACAACTGAGTGAAAATATTGTCCAAAAAACTATTGGTAAGCGGTTACCGTAACAACATCAGAAGTATTCCCGCGTTGCTGCTAACGATGAATATACGTTTAATATGCGTTTAAACGTATATTCATCAGATGAACAACCTGTGTGGTGAAAGGGTTTAAGTGGATCTCTACCAATTATAAAGCAATTAGAAATGTCAAAACAACGATGTCTTCACAAAATAGGTCAAATCTATATCAATTAACGAAAAACGCCTTTCGACAACTCAAGCGAAACCCATCAAAGCAAATCTGAATTAAAAGAAAATTCTAAAAGAAACCATTTCCTTTTAATATATTTTTATATACAAAAAAAGAGATTGTAAAAAACAGGTTCAATGGACCTATTGACGTAGGTCACATGACCTTTCATGTTTCAGCCCATGAAAGTACTATTTCAATCAAACTACATATTTTAAACCTAAGTTAAGATTAAGAGGTTTCTATAAAAAGTCACCTAGGTATATGCTTAAACTTATTGCAGACGGGATAAAATGATCATCAAAACTTTAGCGAGCTCGATGGCGTGGTGGGCGAGCAGCCAGCTGAGCATCAAGACGGGTTCGATTCCCGACATTCGTTCCGGGTCTGGATATTTTTAATAAATAAATAATGCTGGACATTTGCCAGCCTGCATCATCTTTCCCCAAACTAAGCAGATCTTGTATTATAGGAACTACATGACTGATATACTACTTATTTTTTTATAAATATGTACATATTATACATAGAAAACACACAGCCCTGAAACAAACATTTGAAGATATTACAAACATTTGTCCCATGGTGGAAATCGAACCCGCAACCTTATGTGTCACAGGCGGGTCTTCGCCCACTGCGCCACAGAGATCGAGTTGTAAATTACTCGTAATTCCTGAGACCCACAACACAGGGAATCCTATTGGAGTCGTATTAACTGCTGGTTATGTGTTATGCTTGCCTAACTTACTCTAATTTCGATCATACTAAATATAAGCACATCTACCTGATATCTTATTCTTAGGCAAAACCCTTCAGGTATTACACTCTGAACAATTAAAACCAAACAATCTTGAAACGTTTTAATAATATAAAACAGAATGTTAATTACGGAAAGTGTACTTATTATTTGCTAGCGACTTTGTTATTTTCTTTAAAAGATCTTAAGAGCGTTCTTGAAAATTCTAGGTAAAAATACTTGGTTATGAAACTATTGAGTCGTCTAAAAATCATATTTATATTTATTGTTCTCATGTACATAGTTAAAAACATACATAGGCTTTCCTATGTATGTTTTTAACTGTAATTAGGTAGATACGATGCAACATTGAATAAACAAATAAAATAAATAATGCTGGACATTTTCACACAGCATTATCCAGCTCCAAAGTAAGCAGAGCTTGTGTTATGGGAACTACATGTTGTATAATACTTATATTTTGTTGTAGGTAAATAAATATTTTACATAGAAAATATCCAGACCCGAGATAAATATTTGCAGAGCATACAAACATTTGTCCCACAGCGGGAATCGAATCCGCAACCTTATACGTCTCAGGCGGGGCTGTGCCCACTGTGCCACCGTGTCACTGTGCCCGTGAATTCGATCATGCAGGTTGCTGAGTAACACTTTTCTAGGTTATGGCTAAGCTAGAAAAATTAATGTTTTTTTTAGATTGATTACATTGAAGAAATCATAGTCACTTACAAAACCAAACAATCAAACTGAAACTCAAAGAGAATCAGCTAATAGAATCTTTACCTTCCACTTGGTTTCCTCAAAGATCTACACACTGAGTATGTCTGCCATGAGAAATACAGTCGTGAGCGTGTTTGTTTTGTTTTTTATCTATATACATCTATATATCGGCGCAAAGGCGTTATTCTGCTTCTACAATGAGTCATCGGCACAGAACCACGAGTTATTTAACGAATCATCACTTAGATTGTCATATTACAGTGTAAAATCATTAGTTAATAGCTAGTTATCATTTGATTGTTGTAATCAAATGACAATTAGGTAATTACGTAATCAAGTTGTTATTTTGACCATGTTTACCTTCAAAACCATTTGTAAACTTAAATGCTTGCAGGTTAGCTTGTTCGCACAAGTTGCTTGCCTTTGTCTTTGTTTTTGCATAAATACGGGCGACGGACCGAGTACGATTCATTCTCGCTCGAGCCGTCGGACCGTACAGACCTCGAAAACCTCTGTACAACCAAGAATAAATTTGAAGAACATCTCCTGGAGTTTACTTTCGCCATCAACTATAAGCCACCAGCAGCTGGTAATGATAGTGACGTTAGCATTGCTGACGTCACACTTTTTAAAGACCACCTTGGAGCTTCTGCTCCGTCATCAGAAGTGGGATAGGACACTGCTTCAATCCAAACCAGTTCCTCATCAGTTCAGGCACCATATTCGTCTGATACCCAATGTCAGCGGTTACTGGAACAGCAGAACCAGAATATTCTTCACTTGATTGAAGTGATGCGATCTCCGGCAATACCACCTAAGACTATAACGCTGCCAGAATTCAACCCTGAACAGCCCGATGCAAATCCACGTGCCTAGTGCTCAACTGTGGAAACCTGCCTCACTGAACAACACTTCGAAGGAGGAGCATTGGTCATCGCCCTAGTAAATCGCTGAAAGTTACCGCATCTACATGGCTTTCCGAAGTGTCTCACATCGGCATGGCCTGGATAAACTTCAAGGACATTTTCCTATCACGTTACGACTGTGCCGAGAACTATGCTGCAACCATCATTAACACCAACAGCAGCAGCCCAAAAAGAAGGAGAAAGTCTTACAAAGCTTATTCCATGAAGCGAAAACATGATCGAAGCCTCTACAACTTCATGCCGAACTACAACGGCAACCCAAGTGTCAACCACTCGAAGATACAATGCCACAAGTACGAACAACAGCAAGGATGACACCTGCTACCGCTCTGCGGGGCCATCGTGTCTACCGCACCGGGTGGTGCTATCGGCGAAAAGGCAAGCTTTCACACGGATCGTCTACATCAGCTTCTGCAACCCTGATGGACAACAGCAAGGCTGTCACCTGCTACCGCTGCGGGACCATCGTGTCTTGCGCAGTTTTCATTCAGAGCCAGTTTATTGCGATTACTATTGAGGCATCCTTTCTTGGAATTTATTTTGTCCTGAAAATGAATTGACACCCCTCTAGTCAGGTTAGGCCGAGCTTGAATGTGTACTCCAGTTGTGTTACTTGTTACAGATACACATGAGGACGCGTGTCATGTCAGGACTACCCGTGTCATATTACTGTCAACAGGCCGTATCGGCGAAGAAGAGGACGAATCAACAACTCCTCAAGGCATCGTTGCAGCACCAAACGAGCCTGGACAATCTATCTACATCCTGAACTGGACGATCTGATCGACGAGTCCTGGACTCGCAAGAAAACGCGACATCAGAATAAGTTAAGTAAACCAACTTGTTTCCAAACATCTATTCCTACATCCTGAGAGCCTATACATCCAGTACCACAGAGTACACCCAGTACCACAGAGTACACCCAGTACCACAGAGTACACCAAGTACCACAGAGTACACCCAGTACCACAGAGTACACCCAGTACCACAGAGTACACCCAGTACCACAGAGTACACCCAGTACCACAGAGTACACCAAGTACCACAGAGTACACCCAGTACCACAGAGTACACCCACGAACACACCATGTTACTAATACCACAGAGTACATTAACCAACAGTATACCAACACCTAAGATAGATGTGTTTTGGTGTTAGTAATAAAGTTGTCAAGCATTACACGATGCTTACAGATACCTACTCAAAAGAAAAACCATTTCATTGTTTCAGACACTCGAAGATCACAACCCAAGGCTGGTGCAGAGCACGCACCGCCTGTCAGTATGGCCGTATCGGCGCAAAGGCCTTATTCTGCTTCTACAATGAGTCATCGGCACAGAACCACGAGTTATTTAACGAATCATCACTTAGATTGTCATATTACAGTGTAAAATCATTAGTTAATAGCTAGTTATCATTTGATTGTTGTAATCAAATGACAATTAGGTAATTACGTAATCAAGTTGTTATTTTGACCATGTTTACCTTCAAAACCATTTGTAAACTTAAATGCTTGCAGGTTAGCTTGTTCGCACAAGTTGCTTGCCTTTGTCTTTGTTTTTGCATAAATACGGGCGACGGACCGAGTACGATTCATTCTCGCTCGAGCCGTCGGACCGTACAGACCTCGAAAACCTCTGTACAACCAAGAATAAATTTGAAGAACATCTCCTGGAGTTTACTTTCGCCATCAACTATAAGCCACCAGCAGCTGGTAATGATAGTGACGTTAGCATTGCTGACGTCACACTTTTTAAAGACCACCTTGGAGCTTCTGCTCCGTCATATATTATCTAAACAAATATTTTAAATCGGTAGGTCAAGTTTCTAAGTTTCTATGTAGGGGGTAAGTTCAGAAACAACTCATCCGATTTCAGAAATTATTTTAAAAATATTGAGAATAAACTTTCAGGGTCGACATAGGCTATATATTATCCCGTTGAACTAAAAAAGCTTTTCGTGGAGACCATTTTCGCAAAAACGAAAAAGCGGTCGAAAGAATGCGTTTCTTACTAACGCTGCCTTAATGGTAAGAGCTAATTTTTATCCAGATACCACGCGGGCGAAGCCATGGGCAGTAGCTAATAGTTTATAAGTTGTTGTCTCAATAACAAAGATCATATTATAATCCTTGTGATTTCAATAAATGAAAATCTTTTGTCTTTGTCTTTAATGTTTATTTTAGGAGACGCCTAATAAGGAACCGATGAAAGTACCATCGCGTTCTTTCATCACAAAAATATCGCATTCCTTCGTTCAA
This sequence comes from Perizoma affinitatum, assembly GCA_961405105.1. Lineage (NCBI taxonomy): Eukaryota > Metazoa > Arthropoda > Insecta > Lepidoptera > Geometridae > Perizoma > Perizoma affinitatum. The sequence continues at coordinate 14,464,053 of OY560190.1, read as the reverse complement.
CAAAATCAATTAGTTTTACGATGTAATAAATTCAAGGGGCGACATTGAAGATAATAATTTAATTGTATCAAAGTTTCTACCCTTCTGTTGGGGGTGCGGAAGGCAAGTACTTAGGATATCCGGAACTCAGGGCAAGATTTCACCCGTACGATTCATTATTTTATAAAAGTAAACGTAAAATCTTAGTGGCTTGCTTCGCTCAATAGCGACATTAGTATAAATGGAGTACCATTTATTTGTACTATGAAAGCTTAAACGATTTTTTTTATTTTTGAAATCAAGTACTTTTTTTTTTGTTATTCTTTATTGTACACAAATAAATACATTCAAATAAGACAGAATGAGAGTATATGTACAGAACAAAGACGAGCTTAATCCTAAAAAGAGCTACATTAAATTTACATTTATAAAATGGCAACCACTCTGCCATTTATTCATATAGATCCGTTCAAAGCAAACACTCCGAGACTTGTAATAATGTGAATTGAAAAGCCTCGCTTCGCTTACTATGATATTAATAGTGCAGTTTGCTTTGCTCGGCATTAAGAGAATTCGTCAACTTAATATAACATTCATAAAATTAAAAGGTTTTACTCTTTGCCCACATTATCACATATATTGACAAAACTGCTTGATGCAACAGAACCGAATTTTAGAATAAAAAAAATATAACAGTCTAACAAACAAACAACCTTCCACCCAGAATGCATACACGAGTTCCTTGCCTCACGGGTAAAAAATAAAAAGTTTCAAGTTACGATATTCTTCAAGCCGTTTTTAACTTATATTAACTGCGGAAACCAAAGGATGGTTATTTGTTACTTTGAGTTTGGTTCGCCCCTTTTGATTGGCACTTGCTACTGCCCTGGTGGAGTGTAAAGTTTGATAGCAAGTTATCTGAGGGCACTGAATTCGTCATTGCTGGTCTTCAAAACGTCTCAAGGTTTTAGTGGTTTTTGCTGGAAGGAGTGAGTTGGCAGAGGTAGTTCGGGGGACTGTCGAAGTTTTTATCAGTCTAAGCCAAATTCCTTGGTATAATGCTCTTCATTTTAGCGATTCTGTGTCAGGCTATTCAGAAAAAGATGGTCGGTTATTATTAACAAATATTCCTAGAACCAAACTGATACTAAGATAGATTAATAATGTTCCTATTAAAATAAAAACAAATTTTAAATATTTATTTGAAACCTATATATTTTACTGTCATATGGAATGTTCATAAATGAAGACTCTAGCAGAATCCTCAGTTTTGCATGACAACACACTATCCAGTGTGTGCTCTTGACAAATACTAGAATACTATGGAATTTAATTAATAGCGTAATTTCGTTATGTATGTGTAATACTTTTAACCTTAATTTGTAGATATAATTGACTTGCCTTGTATAACAACTAATGTTAAATAATATTTTTAAATAAATGATATCTGAAATCTATTTCTACAGTGTGTTATTTTAATTATTAGTCTCATATTTTTTTTTTATGTTTTTAGGCAAACATGCATACGTTCCACATTATCACATCCACTATTGACATCTGCAACATCTGAAACATAGCTGATACTTTGCCTTATTCATATTCATTTATTCATACTTTGGGATCACAAAGAACACTTAGTAACGTCAATTCAAAAGAGTATAAACAATATAAAATTACAGAGTTACAAGGATATTTCGAAAGTTGCAGCTGTATAGGGGCTTTGTCAAATCAAGGTCAGTCTAGATAATAAAATAATTCAATTAATTAATATTAATAAGCGGCCGTAAAGCCTTGTCAATAAATAAATAACATTACTAAAAGTACTATACAAATAATAGTAAGCAGCTGTACAGGGGCTTTGTCAAAACTATAACGAAGTACCTACCTACCTTCCTCTTCATTCCACGCTACTGTGTCAGTTAAATAGTCATTTACGGTATAATAAGCCTTTTTCATAAGATTATCTTTTATAAATTTCTTAAATGCCTTTTCTTTTAAATCTGTTACCTGTCTCGGAAGTTTATTGTAAAATCTAACAGAATTGCCTACAAAGCTTTTATTAGATTTTTGTAGCCTATATGCATTATTCATTAATTTATCTTTATTCCGTGTGTTAACATTATGGAAATCACTGTGTTTTTTAAAATTACCTATATTTTTGCGAATGTACATGATGTTCTCATAAATATATAAGGAAGGTAGTGTAAGAATATTTATGGTTTTAAACACTTCTCTTAGAGAATCTCTCCACTTTAGGTTATAAATGGCCCGAATAGCCCGCTTTTGTAGAGTAAAAATTACACTAATATCAGCTCCAGCACCCCACAACAAAATACCGTAGCTCATAAGACTATGAAAATAGGCAAAATATACGAGTCTAGCAGTGGTTACGTCTGTGAGCTTCCTCACCTCTCTGACTGCATAGACTGCTGAACTCAACCTACTCCCAAGACTATGAATATGGGGACCCCACTGTAGTTGGTTATCTAATATTATTCCTAAAAATTTCGTAGAATCTACTTTTTCTATTTCACTGCACATTGTTACATTTGTCTGTGCTGGAGTAACATTTGGTAGGGAAAACTTTACACACTTTGTTTTTGAAGGATTCAACACTAGGTTATTCGCAGCAAACCATTTTGATATGATGTTCAATGCAGTATTAACTTTGCTAAGATCAGAATCTCCTCTTTTTATTTTAAATAATATAGATGTATCGTCGGCAAATAAAACAACATCATTTTTGGTTTGCCTTTGAATTACATAGGGTAAATCATTAATATATACTAGAAACAAGAAAGGACCCAATATGGATCCCTGGGGTACCCCTAGCTTTATGAGAGAACCTGAAGACTTAACGTCGGATATCGAAACTCGATGTTCTCTCTCAGAAAGATATGACGCGATCAGGCTTAGTGCTTCTGCTGTTACACCGTAGTGTCTAAGCTTCATTATAAGCGTCTCATGATGAACGCAGTCAAATGCTTTCGAAAGATCGCAGAAAATTCCTAAAACGTCAGTCTTCTCTTCCCAAGCTTCCAGTACAAATGACATTAATGTTAATCCTGCGTCAAGCGTTGAACGCCCTTTCGTGAAGCCAAACTGACGTTCGTGAAATAATTTGTTGGTATGGAAATGAGTCACCAATTGGGTTAAAATCATTTTCTCAAAAACTTTGCTGAGAGCTGGTAAAATTGAAATCGGTCGGTAGTTTGATGGATTCTCTTTGCATCCCGATTTATAAAGAGGTATGACTTTACTTTCTTTCATAAGGGTGGGAAAGATGCCTCTATCAATACACGAGTTAAAAATAACAGCTAAATGAGGAGATATTTGACTGATTATGCCTCCCAATACTTTAACGGACAATCCCCATAGATCCTCTGTTTTTTTGACCTGAAGAGTCTTAAAGGTTCTTAAGACCGTCTGTGCCGTGACATAGTGAAAAGTGAATGTGGGGGGTGATATCAGTACATTATCTTTTAAAAATGATTCCGTAACTACAGGGGATCTGTCTAAGGCTTTTGTTAAATTAATAGGGATGTCTGTGAAAAATTTTTCGAAGGCATTTGCTACATCAAGTTTGTCACTTATCACCTTGCATTCAACACGTATAATATCTAGATTTTCTTTAACCTTGCTCTTACCTGTTTCCTTCTTTATGATGTCCCAAGTTGTTTTAATCTTATTATTAGAACTTAGGATTTTTTCTTTTATATATTGTGTTTTAGCCTGGCAACATACTTGTTTAAAAATTTTCGAGTATTTTTTGACATACTCTAAAAAATATATATTTGTTGTGTTGTTCTTTTTTTTGTAGAGACCATACATTGTTTCCCTGCTCAAAATTATTCCTTTAGTAGCCCAGTCAGCAAATTGAGGTTTTTCCTTTAATTTTACATTAGTGTTTTTGAAAATTGATTGAAATGCGATATTAATTGTCTTAAATAAATAATTAAACAATTCATTTGGATCAAAAGTATCACATGGAAAATAATCTCGTTGCTGTGTGTTGTTACATATAGCAGTATGGAATAATTTCAGCCTCTTTTGTGTGATAGGCCTACATGTTATTATCTTAGTTTGATTTCGCTTGGCGGGACCGTGCAGCACAACAGTTTGGCCTCTGTGGTCTGAACGTAAGCTGTCAATAAGGGCCTTGTCTGCATAGTCACAGTTTAAGAAGATATTATCTAAACATGTAGCAGTTGTAGAGGTAATTCGTGTAGGTTCATTAAATAGGGCTTTCATGTTGAACGATTTACATAACATATTAAATTGCTTCTTTTGTGAAGTATCCTTAAGAAGGTCTATATTAAAATCACCGCACATTATCAAACCTTTACTTCTTGTATTTGATACTTTCCTTAATGCTTCGTCAAGAGTATTTAGAAGTATGTCAACGCTAGCTGATGGTGGGCTATACACGCAAATTATAATATAACTTTCCAGCTCTGCACAAGAAATTTCACAATGACGTTCTACAGATAGAGACACAATATCTTTACGTTCCTTAGCTCTGAATTCATTGTTTATTAATATTAAGCTACCTCCACCGTCGGCAGTATTTCTAACAAAAGAACTGATTATATTAAACTGACACAGCGAAAAGGGGATTGAGTCAGGTTTCAAAAAAGTCTCCGTAAAACAGAGAATGTCAAAGTAATTTCTTTTCAAAAATACTTCTATTTCAAGAAGTTTCCCTAATAGCCGGTTAATGTTTTGATGCATTACTTTTATTAACCCAGTAGGTGTACTATTTACTAAATTGCCTGCTCTGAAGGACTCTGTTTATCCCTTTAGTTATATAAAATAACTCTCTTTTACAACTAAAGGGGCAAACAAGCATACTGCCCACCTGTTGTTAAGCGGTTACCGTAACAATGAACGCTTGCAGCGCTGAGGTCACTCACACATGAGTGAAAATTCTTATGGGCCTGCAATTTCAGCGGCACCTATACCCATCAAACTATAATAGATAGTGCAAACTTTTCTCGCTGTGCTGCAATCTAAGCCGCAAGTGCTGATAGCCTTCAAAAACTTTGTATACCATAAAATGCTTTTTGCTTTTTGATACCTTATGATGCAAGACTGTAACTTTTAACTCATGAAACAATTTATATTATATTTCACTAGCTACTGCCCACAGATTCTCACGGATCCGCATAAAAAGTAGCTCTTACCGTTACGGCAGCGTTCGTAAGAAACGCATTCGCTCGACCGTTTTTTCGTCGACTTACATTACAAAATTGGTCAGCCTATATCCACCCTGAAGGTCCATTCTAAGAATTTTTGAAATCGGAAAAATAGTTTCGGAGATTAACTCGTACTAACAAACTTAACTTATAGAATGTATAGAATAGAACGTCATGGAAGGGCCCACAAGGCAAGCGCTGCCAAGGAAGACCACACGCACGTTAGGAAGACGATATAAAGAAGACGGCTGGCCCACACTGGCATCAAATAGCTCAAGACCGAGATCAATGGCTATCTTTGGAGGAGGCCTTCACCTGTGAAGGGGTTCTTGCAGAATAAATATATATATAAAATATAACTACAAATACAATATTAAGCACAATAGATACTTATGAAAAATTTAATTATTTTAATGTTTTTTGCAAGAAATAAAAGGCTTTTTATTTTATTTTATTTTTATATTATAGAATAATAATGGCAAATTGGCAGTTTGCAAGGGTTCGATCAGCGACTTCAAAGCACAAACGTCAAACAAAGTTTGTCTGATCAAACAAAGATCTGTTAGTTATGTTGCTGTTATGGTCCCAATTTGTCTGAAGGTTACAAAGGCTTCAAAGCAGAGAAAAACTACGAGTAACTATAGTATAGAGGATTATGAAAAGGCACAGATAGCTCTGTGCCCGAAATACATAGGTACAAACACTCACGTCTGTTCTTGGAGGGGTATAGGCAGAGACCATGGATTTCCACTAGCTGCGATCCTGACATTACTCTTTTGCTTCATTCAAGCTCGCCGGTTTAAGATACTCTTGACCTGACCTTTCTTCAGAACGTCTCCAATTTGGTCAGATTACTTTCGTTCACGAAAACAAATATAAAAATAACGGATCAGTTTTAAAACTTCGAGCTCCGAGCTTAAGCTGCTAACAGTATCAATTAATAAATTGGAATATTATATACTTAACAAATTGTTTGCATTATATACTTATTACATATTTTTTTAACTACAAACACCGAACAGTCACATCTACATAGTTCTGACCCTAGATTCCCTGTATCGTATGTATCAGGAACTACGAGTACCATGATACCACAACACCGGAACCACACCCGGAACAAATATAATTATCTGCAGAACATGCAAAAAATTGTAACAGCAATTGTAACGGAAATCAATCCTACACTTCTTACATCGCAGCCGGCTACTTGCCCAGCGCGACACCGAGGTCATCAAATATGAGTATTTGTCCTACTTACACACCGTGTTGGCCTAGTGCCTAGACTTCCAATCGTATGGTCTTGAGTTCAAGCCGTGAACTAATGGTTTTTACAGTTGGCTATTTTTTTTTAGGAGTCAATTATAATTAATTGGGCTCATTTTATACAACCCTTTTGAAACATCCGGAAGAAGGCTGAGGACGGCAATCTCCACACTACCTTTATGTAAACCTTATAATAAAATTATTCAACATAAATATAACAATGGTTAGGCTAAACCGCTTCCTCTAAAATATGATATTTGAGAGAAGCTGGTTCACATCATTCTTATCTGCATGAATATAACTCTCTTTAAGTTATATTATTTATAGATAAAAAAAATATATAGGTTATTTTTTTAAATGAACAGTCAAAATAGCTTCTGTAGAATCATAGTTCTGCAAAAGCAAGTCTCTTTTCAATCAAACAAATAAAATATAACCAAAATACTAGCACATATAATACTTTTTATCGGGGTACTATGGACCAAGCCGTGGAAAGACGATACTTAAAAACTATTAAAAAAGTGAAAATCTTTCTTTAATTATTTTCATATTTTTACAATGAATATATCGGCGCAAAGGCGTTATTCTGCTTCTACAATGAGTCATCGGCGCAGAACCACGAGTTATTTAACGAATCATCACTTAGATTGTCATATTACAGTGTAAAATCATTAGTTCATAGCTAGTTATCATTTGATTGTTGTAATCAAATGACAATTAGGTAATTACGTAATCAAGTTGTTATTTTGACCATCTTTACCTTCAAAACCATTTGTAAACTTAAATGATTAATGCTTGCAAGCAGTTTTAGCTTGTTCGCACAAGTTGCTTGCCTTTGTCTTTGCATAAATACGGGCGACGGACCGAGTACGATTCATTCTAGCTCGAGCCGTCGGACCGTACAGAACTCGAAAGCCTCTGTACAACCAAGAATAAATTTGAAGAACATCTCCTGGAGTTTACTTTCGTCATCAACTATGAGCCACCAGCATGCTGGTGATGATAGTGACGTTAGCATTGCTGACGTCACACTTTTTAAAGACCACCTTGGAGCTTCTGCTCCGTCATCAGAAGTGGGATTGGACACTGCTTCAATCCAAACCAGTTCCTCATCAGCTCAGGTACCATATTCGTCTGAAACCCAATGGCAGCGGTTACTGGAACAGAAGAACCAAAATATTCTTCACTTGATTGAAGTGATGCGATCTCCGGCAACACCACCTAAGACTATAACGCTGCCAGAATTCAACCCTGAACAGCCCGATGCAAATTCACGTGCCTAGTGCTCAACTGTGGAAACCTGCCTCACTGAACAACACTTGGAAGGAGGAGCATTGGTCATCGCCCTAGTAAATCGCTGAAAGTTACCGCATCTACTGTGGCTTTCCGAAGTGTCTCACATCGGCATGGCCTGGATAAACTTCAAGGACATTTTCCTATCACGTTACGACTGTGCCGAGAACTATGCTGCAACCATCATTAACACCAACAGCAGCAGCCCAAAAAGAAGGAGAAAGTCATACAAAGCTTATTCCATGAAGCGAAAACATGATCGAAGCCTCTACAACTTCATGCCAAACTACAACGGCAACCCAAGTGTCAACCACTCGAAGATACAATGTCACAAGTACGAACAACAGCAAGGATGACATCTGCTACCGCTGCGCGGCCATCGTGTCTACCGCACCGGGTGGTGCTATCGGCGGCAGCGGCGTAGCAACCGAGAGGCGGGTCATCATCTACGAAATCGGCTTCGTTCGTGCGTTAAAACAATCAGGTCGGTCGTTCCCATTTTATTATGATGGTGGTGCCGAATGTTCTCTCGTTACGAGACACGGACGTTCCTCCTGCGTTTAGAGATAAATAGTCTTGCGCAGTATTCATTCAGAGCCAGTTTATTGCGATAACTATTGAGGCATCCTTTCTTGTAATTTATTTTGTCCTAAAAATGAATTCACACCCCTTTAGTCAGGGTAGGCCGAGCTTGAATGTGTACTCCAGTTGTGTTACTTGTTACAGATACACACGACCACGATCAACTGCGTCGTGCTCCACATCCTGGCGGTCAAGAGGCCGTATCGGCGAAGAAGAGGACGAATCGCAAACTCCTCAAGGCACCGCTGTAGAACTAAACGAGCCTGGACCATCTATCTACCTTCTGAGCTGGACGATCTGATCGACGAGTCCTGGAATCCTTAGAGCCCGTATCAGCGAAGAAGAGGACGAATCGCAAACTCCTCAAGGCACCGCTGCAGAACTAAACGAACCTGGACCATCTACCTCCTGAGCTGGACGATCTGATCGACGAGTCCTGGAATCCATAGAGCCTGTATCGGCGAAGAAGAGGACGAATCGCCAACTCCTCAAGGCACCGTTGCAGCACCAAACGAGCCTGGACCATCTATCTACCTCCTGAGCTGGACGATCTGATCGACGAGTCCTGGTCTAGTTTCTAAACATCTATTCCTACATCCTTAGAGCCTATACACCCAGTACCACAGAGTACACCCAGTACCACAGAGTACACCAAGTACCACAGAGTACCACAGAGTACACCAAGTACCACAGAGTACCACAGAGTACACCAAGTACCACAGAGTACACCAAGTACCACAGAGTACACCAAGTACCAAAGAGTACACCAAGTACCATAGAGTACAGTTAGTACCTCAGAGTACAGTTAGTACCTCAGAGTACAGTTAGTACCTCAGAGTACAGTTAGTACCTCAGAGTACAGTTAGTACCTCAGAGTACAGTTAGTACCTCAGAGTACAGTTAGAACCTCAGAGTACAGTTAGTACCTCAGAGTACAGTTAGTACCTCAGTGTACAGTTAGTACCTCAGTGTACAGTTAGTACCTCAGTGCACGCTTTGTACCTCAGTGTACGCTTAGTACCTCAGTGTATGCTTAGTACCTCAGTGTACGCTTAGTACCTCAGAGTACACCCACGAACACTCCATGTTACTAATACCACAGAGTACATTAACCAACTGTATACCAACACCTAAGACAGATGTGTTTTGGTGTTAGTAATAAAATTGTCAAGCATTACACGATGCTTACAGATACCTACTCAAAAGAAAAACCATTTCATTGTTTCAGACACTCGAAGATCACAACCCAAGGCTGGTGCAGAGCACGCACCGCCTGTCAGTATGGCCGTATCGGCGCAAAGGCGTTATTCTGCTTCTACAATGAGTCATCGGCGCAGAACCACGAGTTATTTAACGAATCATCACTTAGATTGTCATATTACAGTGTAAAATCATTAGTTCATAGCTAGTTATCATTTGATTGTTGTAATCAAATGACAATTAGGTAATTACGTAATCAAGTTGTTATTTTGACCATCTTTACCTTCAAAACCATTTGTAAACTTAAATGATTAATGCTTGCAAGCAGTTTTAGCTTGTTCGCACAAGTTGCTTGCCTTTGTCTTTGCATAAATACGGGCGACGGACCGAGTACGATTCATTCTAGCTCGAGCCGTCGGACCGTACAGAACTCGAAAGCCTCTGTACAACCAAGAATAAATTTGAAGAACATCTCCTGGAGTTTACTTTCGTCATCAACTATGAGCCACCAGCATGCTGGTGATGATAGTGACGTTAGCATTGCTGACGTCACACTTTTTAAAGACCACCTTGGAGCTTCTGCTCCGTCAAATATAATAATAATCGGTTTCGGACAACAGTATAGAGTCTCTTTCGAGGCTTTCGTCGTAACTCTTTTCCTATTGGTCCTATAGGATAAGCGGACCACGAGCACTGTACCGTGATCCGGCCACGTAGTCCCCTCAGTCATGTTTATCTTATGATTTCCCTTACGTCTAACACTTTAATCTTTGCATAGAAACTTCTAAACAATTAAAGCAGTAGCTTTTGCCCTCGGCTTCGCCCGTGTGGTACTCGGATAAAACATAGACTACTATGTTTTATTTTGCTGTATAAGCTATATTACTGTAAAGTTTCATTAAAATACGTTCAGTAGTTTTTGCGTGAAAGAGTAACAAACATCCATACTCACAAACTTTCGCGTTGATAATACTAGTACTAGTTTCTGTTCACGGCTTCACCCGCGTGGTACCCGGATAAAAAGTAACATATGTGTTATTTTGCTGTATAAGATATATTACTGTAAAGTTTGATCAAAATACGTTCAGTTGTTTTTGCGTGAAAGAGTAATAAACATCCATCCTCACAAACTTTCGCGTTTATAATATTAGTAGGATAGGATGAAAAAGTATGAAAAAAAAACTTCAAAGTTTCGCATCGAGCCAGCTTATAGAAATAGGCTGTGTCCATAATAAAATGTTCGAGATTGCTTTTCATATCCCTTGCGTCGGTGTACGCACACTTAATGCTTGTAAAGTAATATGAAAATCTGCAGAAAGCCTTTGTAAGAGTTGCAAACTACCCCCGGTGCAGGCACAATGTTAGCGGAATTATTTATAACCAGATTCTGCACACGGCTACCCGGTTAAAAAGAGGCCAATGAATTAATAGGCCTTAACTGTAAGCAGCTCTTAAAATTCTTTCACCAATATTCAGAATGCACCTTGAGGGTGGACATATGCTATTATATCTAGTTAAAATAAAAGTATTTTTCGTGGAGACCAAGATTCAACGTAAATTAAGTAAAGTAAATATGGAATAGAAAAAAAATATATTTAAAAACAAAAAAAAAACAAAAATCAAACACGCTCACGACTGTCGTCCCCATGGTGGACATCCTCAGATACATACTCAGTGAGTAGATCTTTGAGGATACCAAGTAGGCGGTAGTAAGAGGCACGTCCAAACATTGCATTTGCTACATGCCCGCGTTTTGCAATTAGTAGGCATTGCACGTGACAGGTTTCAAGCCCATCGCCGCTATTAAAAACAATTTATTTAAATGCTCTAAAATGAAGTAAATAAACTTCAGATTAAATCAAACCTATCAATTTATAACATTATACAATTTATATGATTTTATATCGCGTTGCGAGATTTACCTGTAAATAAACAAAAATACAATATGTAATTTGATCTTGACACAGAAAATACCTTTAAATAACTACAACATCCATTCAAGTTTAATGCTTCATGCAAAAAACATGACTTTATAAAATAATAATAATAAACCAGCATTATTGCTGGTCATTTTTCACATCAACTAGCCCCAAAGTAAGCAGAGCTTGTGTTATGGGAATTACATGACTGATATACTACTTATATACTTTTTTTTGTAAATACATACATATTATACATAGAAAACACCCAGACCCAAGACAAACATTACAAACATTTGTCACGCCACGGGATTCGAACCCGCAACCTTCTGCGTTTCAGGCGGGCCTTCGCCCACTGCGCCACAGAGGTCGTCTAAATAGAAAATAACATAAATAGTGAAATAACCAAGCGCATATTGTATACTTTATTTGGTATAACACTAAAATGTAGCCTTTAATGCTCCATGCAAAATATATCATTAAAACTACACAAAGTTTAGCCTTGCCCTGAATGTCCGCTATCACTGGAGCTCCACCATTTACGAAACTTTGGCCCACCTCAGGCTTTGTCCCTCACGAGTTTCTCCCAACTTACCCAACAACCCCGACTCGGTGTGAAAATTTCTACTCAAAAGACTGGTCGTATTTCTGTTTGTGTTTTAGAGGGCGTCGTTTGATGTTGTAAAGTTTTACCTAGTAGAACTTTATGCGAGAACGTTCCTGGGTTCGAATAGATTTATAATTATTTTTTTATACCTGTACTATCCCACTACTGGGTAAAGTTCTCCCCTTTTTTCTTCCATGCCACTCGTTCCATTGCCACATCTGGCCATTTGGAGTCGAATGCATCCACGTCGTCTCGCCATCTTTTTCTTGGTCTTCCGCGGCGACGTCGTCCGTTATTCGGCACCCACTGAGTAACTAGATGTGTCCAACGATCTGGATGCAATCGAGTCACATGACCTGCCCAATCACACTTCAAGCGAGCAGTCTTCATCAGTATTATTATTTTTATAAAATAGTTATCAAACACACTTGTTCCTAAGCGGTTACCGTAATCTATCTACACTTGCAACAGCAAAGGTATGACTCGCGCGTTGCCGATACCGTGACAAAACGGGTGAAAAGGCCTAACGCAGGATAACCAGGAAATAATATACGACGAACCAGATTTCACCATGCATCTACGGACTAAATAAAAAAAATACATGGACTAAAAACAGAACAATACGAGATCTCCGTTCGGGGCGAACTAGAAATAAATAACAGAATCAAAGCCTTAAGGCTAATTATGGCTGATCGACTCATTTACTATCTTTGCGGTACAGTGTTACAATACACTACCCCAGGTCGTATGTGATAAGCCTTCAGTCGGTGTCTTCAGGAGAAATGTTACTAGGCACTACCTGTCTCTCCTTAATATGTATAGCATATGTTTTTCTATATGTTATAGTATCTATTTATTGTAGTATAGTATATTATATAGTTAGTTTTAAGAAAGTACTTTGTTTTATTTTCACTCTTTTTCTTTTTTTTCTGTTTTTTTTCTAGATTTGTTCTTTCAAAAGAGCAAATCCGTACACTTTCTATTTATGAACACTCAAGTGTACAAAAATAGAAAGTGTACGGATTTACTTTAAAAAAAGTTTCATTTTAAAATTCACCATGTCTATTCCTTCCAAAAGTCTTACTTCCCAAAGTAATTTACCCAAAAGCACTTCGAAACTCATTGTTTTAATAACCCAAGCTCATTGCAGGTGGGGCTGCACATAAACATATATATTTAACTTAATATTCGTACCCAACATTACAGTGTACATTAATTTACTAAAATGTCCATAACAATTTAGCTCCTTTCACGGAGTTTACAAGTGTGAGCGTTCGGCGACGTAATCTTGGCTTAATGGAGGAAGTAGGGATGGGATTACCGATATTACCAGAGGTTTATCGATAAAGTTATCGACTTTTGAACTCGGAACAGTAATGTGCTACACGGAATTGGGTGTTATAATAACCAGCGAAGTTCACGTGTTTCAAAAACGGTGATCTTGAAATGGGGTGGAATATTTGTCATTACAAATAATTTTGTGCCACCCCTATCTACCGTTTACTACAAAATGATTTGTTATACTTCTTCAGAGAGGCCTATGTTTAGTAGTGGACTTTAGTGGGCTTCAATTTCTGCGACTCTGCCAGATAACGGCCACCGTTTCTTAGGAAATTTACCTTAAGTTGTAATAAATTTTTGATTGTGTTTTTTTGTGTGAAACATGGAATTGCATAAAAATTTGCTATTCCTTCCAGAAATACAGAGAAGTTAAGAAATTTATTTTCGTGGTTGGCTTTGACTATCTTTCCATAAAATAGTTCAAGCGTAGCAAAGCAAGTGTAGCTTTAAAATTTGAATTTTGTTTAGAATGAGCTCTTATTTAATCTATGCGCGACATTCTTTAGTTGCAAGACCTAAAGTACGTTTGGCCTAAAATCATAATAATTTCCATAATAAATTAAAAAAAAAAACAGTATTTAAATTTTACAGGTATAAGTATAGCAAAATGAATCCCTTATCTAAGAAAATAGTAATAATAATAATTATATTAAATTTAGTTAATTAAGTACAGCATTATCACATAAGACCACTATTATTAATATTTGTTCATATTATTAAATTTCCATAGTTCTATCTAATTACATTAGTTCGTTATTTCTTAGTCTTCTCTTAATATACCGTCCTTATTCAAACATATTCAGTTTATTAAAATCAGAAGTGGCGCACTTCACACTTCACATTTTAATGATATCCTTTACTTTAAGAGCACGCAAGCTCTTTTACTTATCATGAAAAATATTCTTATCGACGTGTTAAATGTGCAATGTATTTGTATCGATAGTTATCTTTCCCATCACTATTCGCCTAGGGGTGTTCTTAACATGTGGTAAACAAGCCGAGCCATCATCTGATCCCATGATATCCGATTTGTCTGTCTGTTCGTAGACTTAGCAAATAGTCAGGTCTTTGTAAAGAGACAATGTAGACTGTACATAAATACATAAAAGGGGATATCTTTCTGTAATCCCATGTAATGGTATTTCGCTTTCCTATTCTGTAGTGACTATTATTATTATTATTTTATTATTATAGTTGGTAAGCGGTTACAGTAACCTATAGACACGTGCAACCCCAGAAGTATCACTCGCGCGTTGTGAGGTGGTAGTAATTTATACATACCTACTTGACATTAGAGCGTTCTGTTATCCGGGATACGGATATTCCCTTTTTAAAAAAGAAAAGAGAAATTAAATTGTTTCACTTGGATTTAATTATAAAAATTATGATTTTTAAATGCGTGTCTTCCCGAGACGGATTGAGGATAGACTGAAGTAAGTACCAAGAAAGTGTACAAACAAGGGATGCTAGGTCAGCATACTTAGATGAAAGGTATGCCTATTTCAGTACATGAGACGGGATATAACATCTCCCCGCGAAAGAGTAAACTTACTACAAAAAAGTGAGTTTACTGGAAAATAGGCAATGAGAGATACATATAGATGAGATAGAATATAAGAGAACACACGCCTTTATAAAAGTAAGTACAAAGTTTGTTATTAAATCAATTAACTCTTAACCTAGGCATTGAAATTTCTTCTGGCTCTTCTTCTTCATTTGAAGGAGACTTTTTACATAAAGAAGCAACAGGATAATTGTTGGCTTTACAAATAAAATATATAAGAAATAGTAGGAAACAAATAACTAGAATTACAGTAATAATTGGAAAGCTAACATGATTCGAGAAGTTTAAATCATTTTTCGTAATAAAATTATCAATATCCTTATCTTCTTGATCAGCTAATATCTTTAAATCTTTCAGACTATCTAGATCTGTATAAGAAATAGTAACAACTGAAGTGTTTACATTAAGTTCTTTAAATTTACTGAAATTACAACATTTATCATTAATAAGGTTAAAGTCTGAGTTGATATGAGGTATATTTACTTCGAGGTGGGACATTGACAACAATTTTATATTATGGCAGAATGCCACACACTGCGATTCTAATTCTAACAAGCCAGTTCCATTAATTGTTATTTCTCTAATATCAGAGTTACACTGAATTGTCAATTTTGTAGGTTGAGATTGAACAAAAATCCAACTATTACGGTCAAGGTTATGCCAAATGTCAATATTTCCATAAATGAATTTAGTTTCACACTGTGAGGGTAAGGTTTTAATAATTGTTGTCATTAATTCAATTTCACAAATTGGATTATTGTTAACAGATAGGATATCGGATACATCACATGCGAGAATTCCTTTTCGTATAATTTTACAGGAATTGATATCATCTAATGTACAATAAGAAGATTTGTCTTTGCTGAGGGCGACAAATTTTTTTGTAGGTATTATCATAGCATATGATTTAGAAGAATTTACATTATGAGGTACTGGGACCGGTATCATCTTATAAAGATCGTAATCGATATGATAAACTAGTGGAATCCTTAAAACAAACATGAGTTGATTGGAACTGTGGTAAACAGCAAGTTCCGAAACTCTTAATAATAAATTGATATTGCTTAAATCTACACTTACAGGATATTCTCTATACTTAGGGATATATTTCATGTTAATATCTAATTCTTCATATAGTTTCCTCGGGGTAATGACAGATGGATGCAACGTATTGCTATTTGCGAACAATATAGAATTAGTTATATCTTCTAATTTAAAAGACAGAGTAAGTAAACTAGATTGTATAGTGTTTAATACTTCATCTATCCTGACTCTGAACAAAAGTTCATTCGTGGCTAAGGATACATTATTTAAACTTAAAGTAAATTTACTCAAAACGGCATTCAAACGGACCTCATTTTTAAAGATAGTGTCTATAGTTTCATTTATACTTTTAATAGCAGATTTAGAAATAAAAATATTTTGTTTAATCAAAGAAGCTAACCTTTTATTATCTGAATCCAGCGTTTGAATGACGTTATGATACATATTAGAATCATCTTCATCCATTGTGCCAAAAACCGTTTTCATAATCGAGCCTATGCCGGCGAACCAAGCAGATCTTTTAGATTTAGACGATATAAGATGGGATATCGCGTTATAATCTCGAAGAATATCATCGAAGAGCGAGGTAAGTGGTTGAAGCATATTATAGCATTGGAAGTCATTAATCACTTCACTTTGTTCACATATATTTTTTGTATTATTTAAGCTGTTATCGATATTTATTAGATGGGGCTTTATAAATTTTAAATCTACGGGAATGACAAAATAAACATGATCGTTTATAAGTTTCAGGTTGCTGACGGGATTGAAGAAAATACCAGGACTTTTATCCAGTGATTGGACGAGTTGTTGAACCTTGGACATCACAAGAAGAAACGACGGAATTATTCTGGAATACAAAATTTTAGAATTAGGTAATCAAACCGAATTCAAGCAGTAAAGTTCCGTGTAATAGTGATTTTAATGAAAACTGACTAGATCTTAAGATCTAGGGATTCCTACTTCGGCCAATTTTACTTCGTCATAATGATGTTTAACATGACGGCGATTTATAAGAAGAGATAGAGTACTATTACCGTGGATTTTCACTACTTTATAAGGGCCTTTCCATAAAGGGGATAGAGCTTTGCGCAGTCTCACGTGATTTTTTAAATAAACATTATCACCGACTTTATATTGTACAGAACGAGTATGCTTATCATAGTAAGTTTTTGACTTTTCTTTGGATGCTTGGATATTTTGAAATGCTTTTTCGCGAGATACCTTCAGGCGATGGTGAAGCATCTTAATATATTCAGGATAAGTGACATCAGAGCGTAAATCAAAAACGGAGTCGGGAATATGTGGTTTGTGACCGAAAATTAATTCATATGGAGTAAACTGAGTAGTTGTATGAACACTACTGTTATAAGTCAACATAGCAGTATACACAAACTTATGCCAATCTGTTTGATTCTCATTGACGTATGATTTTAAATACTCTTTCAGGGTCGAGTGGCTTCGTTCTAGAGCTCCTTGTGTTTGTGGATGATAAGGCGAGGACCAAATTTGCTTAATTTTTAAAAATTCACAAGTACGTTTAAATAGTTCCGCGGTAAAATTAGTCCCTTGGTCTGTAAGAATCGTTTTAGGGATGCCAAATAAGGATATAAAATGGACTAGGCATTCACATGACTCTTCTGCTGTAGCATTTGTAATAGGATAAGCAATAGAAAATTTAGTTAAGTCATCTTGGAGGGTAACGATGTATTTCAGTTTATGGAGCCCAGCTTCTGGCAACGGCCCGACAATGTCAAGGCTAATCCTATCAAAAGGACGAGTAGAAGTAGTAGTAATCTGCATTGGAGATTTATTGATTTTACGTAGTGCTTTGTTGGATTGACACATTTTGCAAGATTTTATATAATTTTCTATGTCGGATCTCATATTCTTCCAATAATATCGCTCTTTTATCCTGTCATACATCCTATTTGAACCTAGATGTCCGGCTATAGGTATGTCGTGGTTTTCTTTCAGAATTTTAGTTATTTCAGTGGGAACAGGATAGATGACACTATTACGGTGAATATTAACTATTATATTTGTATTGTTGAATAAGTGCATAAGCATGCCGTAAATTTTGATGTACGAGTTCTGTTCGAATGGATTTTTGAAATCGGATATTGCAATATCGTTTATGGTGCCGGTAAGTACAATATCGTCTCTCGCTGATTTCAGAGCTTTGAAAATGTCAGGATAAGTACAATTATCAAAATAATATACTTTTGTAAATATAATATAGTACATTTTCCCTTTTAATTCGAACTTTTGAAATGAATGAAGTTCGCGTTCCGCACCTAGGATATTCGTTGAATCGTCTAAAGTAGAAATTATATCTTGAAGGTATGGATTTGAATCGTCAAAGTCAATGGATGCAGGGATTAGGATTGTTTTCGAATTAGTCTTGAGGAGACTCTGATTGTGCTCTTTTATCTGAATATTAAAGATCTCATCTTTATTAGCAAATGCCTTTAGAAATTCGGAATAGTCTTTGTTTGAATTCGAAGGAGTCTCTATATTAGGAGTCTCTTCAGTTGGTTTAGTCGTCACGCTAGGGTAATCTAGCGGATGAGTAGGAGGGTTCAGAGGGCTGAAGTCAATATTGTCTCCCTCTAATGGGCTAAGGTCTAATGCACCAAGATCTGTTAGATCATCAAGGATATCTAGTGGGATTTCTGGAGTTTGACTCGGATTCGGATTATTAGAAATACCGGATGTTGATGGTTGTAGATTTATGTCATCTTTTATAATTGGATTGACTGGAAAGCGGGACAATGCGTCAGCATTGCTGTTCATTTTTCCTTTCTTATGTTGAAACTCATAATCGTATTCTTCCAGTTTAAGTCTCCACCTGACAAGTTTGGAACCTGGGTCTTTGCAATTGAATAACCATGTGAGAGGTTGGTGATCAGTATAGATCGTGAAGTGCCGACCATAAAGGTAAGGCCTAAAAGTTTTGGTGCCAAAGATGATTGCTAGGCATTCTTTTTCCGTCACACTATAACTACATTCCGCTTTGTTCAAGGTTCTGGACGCATAAGCAATAGGACGGTCATGTCCCACAGGGCCTTGGGAAAGAATAGCGGCAATAGCATAGTTAGATGCATCACATGTAAGATTGAAGGGTTTCGAGAAATCAGGATAAGCCAATACAGGTGCAGAGATGAGTGCCCTTTTCAGATTTTCAAAAGCTAATTGCTGTTCATTAAGCCAATTAAATGGGACATCCTTTTTTAAAAGTCTAGTTAATGGTTTAGCAATTTTGGATAAGTCTGGTATGAATCGTCGATAGTATGAAACTAATCCCAGAAAGGATTTGATGTCCTTTGGACATTTTGGGATCGGGAAGTTCTGGACTGCGCTAGTCTTTTCTGGATTCGGTTTGACTCCTTGATCCGTGATAATGTGACCAAGGTAAGAGACTTCCTTGCGGAGAAATTCACATTTATCGGGTTGAAGTTTAAGATTAAAATTTCGAAGTCTGTCGAATACATTTGATAAATTTTTAATATGCATGTCAATGTCATAGGAATAAATCACGATGTCATCGAGATAAACGAAGCATTGTATACCTTGAAGCCCTGAGAGGACAGAGTTCATAAGCCTCTGAAAGGTTGCAGGGGCATTTTTGAGCCCAAAAGGCATACGAGTAAATTCGAAGTGTCCTTGTGGAACTGAGAAAGCAGTTTTAGGGGCATCTTGTTCTGCCATCTTGATCTGGTGAAACCCAGATGCAAGATCGAGGGTACTGAAATATTTACATTTTCCTAATTGGTCAAGGATTTCAGAGATGTTAGGTATTGGGTAAGAATCTCCAATTGTTATATCATTAAGTTTGCGGTAGTCGATCACTACACGCCATTTACGTTGGCCAGAGGCATCAGTCTTTTTAGGGACCACCCAAATTGGGGAAGACCATGGAGACATAGAGGGTTTAATAATCCCTTCTTTAAGCATTTTATTTATTTGGGATTGCACCTCTTGTTTATGTATTTCTGGAAATCGGTATGATTTCGTATTGATTGGAATAGATGATGAAGTAGTAATCTCATGTTGAAGAGCATCAGTAGTAGTCAAATTATCTTGAGGAAGATGGAATATATCCGAGTAAGTAGAACATAGATCATACAAAGCATTTGTCTCTTCAGAATTCAGGTGAGAAACTCGCAAAAGTTTTATTACTTCTTCAGTGCGATTTAAAACGTTATCTTGGTCGATATTAAAATAATCTGTATGAAAAATTTCATGATTATCTTGTTTATCCAGAGGTGAAATTTTAATTTTCATGTCTGAACTGACTTTTATTGAAGATTCGGATATGTTAACGACAGATATGTTTACTCTAGAATTTGGTTTCACTTTTACAATACAATTGGCTATCAAGAGAGAGTCGACTGTGTTTTGATCAAGAACGAATCCTTCTTTTAACTCAGGGTTTAGTACAGAGCACTCGATTACTGTTTCAGTACGAGGCAAAATAGTATAGACAGGTTCAGTGAATTGTAAAGTAAGCTGCACTTTACCTACCGTGAGGGTGCTTTGAGCATAATCGATTTTGCAGTTACAAATAGAGAAAAAATCACTTCCAATGATACCATCGTATGGGAATTCTAAATTGGGAATCACATGAAAATTATGATTCAAGGTGTCAAAGTCAATAGTTATGTGTCCTAATGATTTTATTGGATTATTCGTTGTTCCAAAGCCACTGAAACTAATAATATGTTTTATGATTTCAGGCATTTTTTCGATAGCATTTAATTTCACCAGGCTGATGGACGCACCGCTATCAATGAGCAGCTTCAAAGGTTTGGAGGAGACAGACGTTTGAACATCTACGAATGGTAAGTATTTCTTCAATGGATTTGTTGAGATATTGTATGTTTTTAATGTGTCTTTTTCTTTTTCAGGTTCTGCACAAGATCGACAGGATTTCATGCCATTAATGGGCGGAATTTGAATATGGATAGAGTCTGGGACTTGTAAGTTCTGATTTTCACCACCATTAGTTTGGGGCTGATTACCCTGGTTGTAGGCGCGTGATTTGGAAATAGCAATAGACTTATCACCACCATTAGTTTGGGGCTGGCTACCCTGGTTGTAGGCGCGTGATTTGGAAATAGCAATAGACTTATCACCACCGTTAGTTTGGGGCTGGTTACCCTGGTTGTAGGCGCGTGATTTGGAAATAGCAATAGACTTATCACCACCGTTAGTTTGGGGCTGGTTACCCTGGTTGTAGGCGCGTGATTTGGACTTGGAGTGTGTATCGGATTTAGTATTTTTTAGTCCTCCCGTACGATACTGGACGGGAAGGCGTTCTCGTTTAAATCACATTCTTCTATTGTATGGATGGGTTGACTTCTCCCGGAGAAGTTACTAAATCTTTTATTATTGAATTCTCTTTTACGGCACACGTCAATGGTGTGGCCCGGCGCTTTGCAATAGCGGCAAACTGGGGTAGAAGTGTTTTCCTGAGTATTTGCTTTAAATGGAACATCCATCCCTTGTGTGTAGTTCCTATTATTAAATTGACGCTGAGGATAGCGTCCTTGGGGATAGCGTCCTTGATTCTGGGGATATCGTCCCTGATTCTGAGGAAATTATTTGTTGTTGCTGAACGCAAATGGATTACGCCTAAAGGTTGCTTGTAATATTTTCTCTTCAGAAACCGCGCAATTGATTGCTTCATTTAGTGTTTCAGGATCACGGCATCGGACGACGGTCGACAGTTGTGCATTCAATCCGATTACAAATGTATGCGTCGCTAAATCTTGCATTGCAGCGACGCGGCCTGCCAGTTCGGCTTTCCTTTTTGTTGGTATTGAGATGTTAATTTCTGTCAAAAGTTTTGACAAACACGTTTCAATGCGCAAAGCGAACTGGTTGACCGTTTCACTATTTGACTGACGGCATTCCTGCAAATCTGAGAGCAGGGCGGCATAGTGCTTCTTCTCACCAAATTGGGATTTAAGGAAATCTTCAAGCTGTTGCCAGCTTTCAAAATCTTTTATAGCACAAGCACATTCCGCACGACCCTCAAGTTGGCTAAGAATGTATTTCAACAAAATGTCTTGTTGTGATTGGGATGCGAGGCTTACTGCATTCCTACAATTATTTATAAAGGCATTTACTTTTTCTCGGTTTCCATCAAATTTGTTTATGAATTTGAGTAAAATACTCACATCTATTTCAGTCCTATTCCTTGATTGCTTGGTACTCGTACCAGCAACAGCCTCGTCTTTGTTATCATTAGGCATTTTACAGGCTCAGAGAGTTAGTCAAAACAAAGATTGCGATAACGCAACGACTTATGACGCGATTCGATGCAGTGAGGCAGAATGGATGTTATGAATTCTATTTATAGAACACAGGAAATAGAGTATATATTTTTTGAGTAATAACTACGATTTTGTCAAAATAAAATAGTGTACATAAATCATCACTTGCACTGGTACGACGGGAAATAACTGAGTTTTTCACTTCAAACTTCGAGATGTTTATTATAAAAGTCATAAACTTACAGGAACACGACGAGTACAGCACTAGCACGGATCATCTCAGTGCCAGATAAAATAGGTACTTCCTTCCAAGATATGTAGTTTGGTATACAGGATCCAGCACAGGATCCGGGTTACAGGATCTAGCAGGTAAATTTCTTTCCGAGGTGTTTTTCTTCTTTTTTTTATCAGTTACAGGTTTTAAACCAAGACACAGCGGGCGACACGATGAAGGAGTATAAACGATTCAGCGACAGGATACGGCGAACAGGTATGAAGAAAGGATACAGCGACGATTAGTGGTACAAACACAGGGGTTGTGATTTCACTTTTCACTTCACTGAACTGAGGCGATTCCGGGGATAAAAATCCCTTAAGCTGCCACCAATGTTATCCGGGATACGGATATTCCCTTTTTAAAAAAGAAAAGAGAAATTAAATTGTTTCACTTGGATTTAATTATAAAAATTATGATTTTTAAATGCGTGTCTTCCCGAGACGGATTGAGGATAGACTGAAGTAAGTACCAAGAAAGTGTACAAACAAGGGATGCTAGGTCAGCATACTTAGATGAAAGGTATGCCTATTTCAGTACATGAGACGGGATATAACAGTTCATTCAATCATTCTTAAGTTCTATCTCACATTTTAATTCTTATAATTAGGTATTGTTCTGTTACGTTACCAAAAACAATATATTTTGGCCAGTGTCATTGCTTTCCCACTTCGCGAGCCAAAATGCTAACTGCATTTGAAAACTCCAAAAATTTAAAATTCGTAAAACTTGTGGTATCAACTAATAAGGTTAAGGGAGGTTTAGGGACCTCCCCTTTTGAGATTGTATGCATTTATTGGGATACCCTATATTATTTTTCTACACTTATAAGTATAATAAAGAGGTTCAATTTAATTGTACGTTTGTTTCTTTGTTTTTAATAGGTAACCTCTGAAGCTACTTAAACGATTCTAAAAGCTCTTTCACTATTGTTGGAATAGCTGGTTAATATAGGCTTATTATATTGATGAACACGTGTTTTAAGTTCTAAATCTTTTTTTATTTAATATATTTATATTAACGTACGCTGACCAAGTTGTTGATTTTACGTAATAATAATGTACATCAGAAATATTAATCATCATCAAATCTTAATAAAATCAGCGACACAATATACCAACCCATAATAATAACTTGATTTGATAAATAAATTTACGCGGACCAAATTACGGCATTCCACTATTTGCACGTTAATTTAAGAGAATAATTAAATTGACGCATTGATTTTTGTAGCCTAGCTGTCGTCGGCCTGCATGTTATGCCAAACAGTTTTTGTATCAGCATACAAATTCAAACTGGTTTTCAACTCGTGGTAAAGCTCTATAAATTTTCATTCTAAAGATTCTGTTCTAAAATATTTAAACAAAACACAATTTAATGTCATCACCTCAAATATTTCCACATTCCAAACATAATTTCCAAACATCAAGTCAACTTTGTAACAATTTAATTCAGATATTATCTAAATAGCTTCTAATACAAGACAAATCGATATTCCTAAACATAGATTATGCAGAAGGCACAAACTTTGACGTTTCACTTCAACTTCTCGATCAAGTTCCGATTTATTGATATTCAAGTGTTCTCAAATCAATGTAATCCTTTATTGTTGTTGTCTGAAGATAGTGTGAGTTCTCTTACAATTTCCATCTAAAATACAGACTTTAAAAAACTATCGATACCACATTACATCATGTCAAAAATATTGTAAAGAGGTGTCATTTTATTTGACTGATTCGATGTTTCTTATCTATTGTTTAAGATATCCTAAATACGTAAATCTAATTTAAATAAACAAAATAAATATGCACCACATCCTCTAATACAAGTACATACGGCCTTTGAAGATACCAAGTTAGGGTGCCACTGACTACTCCTAACTTGGTAGAGACGTGTCCAAACATTATATTCGGCACATACCCGCGTTTTGAGTAGTATTCTAGTGCAAGTGAGTATTCCACATGACAGGTTGCTTATTGGAATACAAACCGATGGCACATGCCTTCAAGTTCTTTGATTTGAGGGCATACCGGTTTTCTCAGGATGCCGTTTTGTAAATTTAATCTATTAGAGCAAGTTATGCTAATTGTATCGATATCCGTTATAAAAATAATTTGCACATCACTAAACTGACAAAGAAAATAACATGATTGAATAAATATATCACGATTTAAATTAACATTTTAAAAGCTCTATGGTGATTGGTTTTTAATGATCCGCCCATGTATTAACCGAGGTAAACTTTGCTCTGAGTCTATCTACGACATCGAGCTCTACATTAGAAGAAGTGACACAGACTATAACGGTTAAAGGGATCCGTAATACATAATTAATAGCCGCCCTTCGTATGGAAATTGAAATGTACTTTTTGACCCTCGAAAACCCCTACCATTAGTTTAAGAAACTTTTTAAAACAATTAGCCCCATTACTTCACCTACATGAAAACATTTATTAAGCAAGACACATTAATAAAAAGGAATTTAAATAATATCAACAGAAAACCACACTACGAGTAAAAATACGTGATTAAAACGGTGTAAATTAATAGGCTTGTTTACGTGCTGGCTAAGTGAAATCTAGCTTACACCCTACAACCAAAATCTTGCAGGCACATTTATTTTATCATTATATGCTTTAACAAGAGGCGTTTTATTTATACTACCCAAGTGGCAAACAGACGTAAGGTCCACCCGTTGGTGGTAAGCGGTTACTATGGCCAGGACGAATAAATTCGGAATTCATAAATGGCGACTGGAAGTCACCGGAACTACGTGTCCACAAATGCTCCTTAGGCTCAAAGTAACAATTTACGAAACGATCATAATTCCTGTCGTATTGTATGAATCTGAGTATTGGACAACCAAAGGGTTTGATAAAAGAAGATTTCTCGCGGCTGAGATGCTAATGTTGAAATAGATGTGTGGATTTACAAGGTTGAACAACATAACGGTTCTTTCAAGTTCGAGTTACAATCGAGAACACGTCATGTGGTTACAGAAAAAGGTCAAACGTTTTAAATATTAATTAATTAATCGGTGAAAGCTGTATAAATGTATTACCTGGGTAAGAGCTAGGCAGGTTGGCTTTTATTCTACGCCAGTTGTACTAAAATCATGAGTCTGAAGGTGAGTCCAGACTATGTAACATAGCATATTTTATAACAAAGTTATTTGGCATGTTTTATGCCAAAGTATATTGTGTTAATAAAACAAGTTATATATTTATATAAAATGTAATATGTGAAACAATACTTTAAGTTGTTAAGTAACAAAATTATTAAACAATGTTAATTAAAAATGGGATATTTACCATGATTTGTGGGATTGAAAGTTTCCCGAAAAAAACATTTTCATTTTTTCAAGAAAATCACACACTACCTGCGCTCACTCAAAGACAGCTTTCCATTAGAAAAACCAGGAACCAGGATACTGTAGTTGTGATAGTTTTGTTTGGCCAATGTATGAGACATTGGCCAAATAAACCGTACCACGACCAGCTTGTCGAGTGAAGGAGCATATTAGGGCGGTTAAAAATGTTGATACACAAAAATCTGCTATTGCAGAATATCTCTTGAATTCTAGCTCAAATCACTGGATTGAGCTGTATAATCTACGGGTAATCTCAACAAAAAGCCACTACATACCGAGATTGTTTCAGGAGACAATTGAGAGAACACAGGAATTTCAATAAGAAGATGGTTTTCAATTATCTGTAGTCCAGAATCCTATGGTGAGATTGTGTAAGAATCGAAGAAACATGCACCGGCTACCGTTACTGTTGTGTGTCAGGGTCGAGATGTTCTCGAATGTGACAATAAAATGAGTGGTAGTGGTTAGCGATAAATTAGTGAGAAAGACGGTAGATCGATTTGTCTGCCACTAACATTTAAAAACCCGCAAAGACTTTAGTTCCTCCCGTCATCATTGTACATGCAACTGTGCCGAAATATCGGGAAATATTAAAACTCACAAATCATAGAAAATATCTCGGTTTTAGTAAAACATGTTAATAACCATTAAAGTAAATAAAGTGGACTTATCTTATAACCAAAGTTTTATAACATGTTACTTTATCAGGCCTCATCCTTATGTAACAGATTGCTAATTCTTACAAAATAAAAACCTCCTGTAACTACGAATGGCAGCGCCATCTTTTGTCGTGCCGCGTGATAACTTATCTAACAATGTTTCTCGAAGACAAAACTATTTACAAAGAAGTGCATGCAAGATCTAAGTAGAACTCCTTACAGAAGATTTTTTGTAAGGAGTTCTAACTGCTCTAAGCTCGTCCGAGGAGGTACTATCGCCACACGCATTTCTGCCGCCAAACACACGCATTTAGGCCGTATGGATATATATAAAAAGACGATCGGTTACAACGATTTTGTACTCCATCATTAATCACAGCACCCTTCTGTGACCCTTATCTACTAATGATTAAACTATTTAGCCATTTTGGGGAGTAATGTTTATATGGAAAACAGAGACACAAACAACCTCTTACCCCAGTTACATACACTAGTTTGATGCGTCGGTTAAAAAATATGGGTTATTCCCGTTATCCCCCGATTCGAATAATGTCGCTCCGCAATATATTTTCAGATGGGTACTTATAGGTAGTGAATAAACCTGTTCTAAAATTCAATTTAAAACCCTGGCTCCGAAACTAGAGCTATTCCCAATAGGTGTACTAAAACATGGTTATCATAGAATAAAGAAAATTATTTATTAAAACTATTTTTATTTTTATTAACTAAACTATTTTTAGTAGTATATTAGTCATGTAGTTCCCATAACACGAGCTGTGCTTACTTTGGAGCTAGATGATGCGTGAAAATGGTCCAGAATTTTTTTATAACTAAGTCTTCTTGGATGACATTAATTTTGACTAAGTGGAGAGTTAGTTGGTTCAGTGTATTATACATATTTGCGTCTATTCTCTTGTATACCAACTAAACTTACTTACCAACTAAATGTATAGCTTTGTTTTACTAACAGTATCAAAAAAAATATACCAACAATTTGAGTGCTATCAAATTAGTCGTAAATTAGCTGTAAAAATTCTCACTTCATAATAATATATATTTTCTCGTTGTTTATTTAACAGAATACAACAAGCAATATAGAATGAGCTAGACATACAAACACCTCTGACCTATTTTACTTGAGCTTCATGAGAATTTACTGAGAAAAGCACAAGTTTTATTTTTCTACTCCATTCTCAAAGCATTCGTTCTTTAGAAACAGAAATTTTCACGCATCTGTAAATTACCGACTGTTTAAACTCATTCAGAGAGCATTTATGAAGGTAAGTGAAACCGTCAATTCTGGTAAAAAAAATATAATTAT
The DNA here is from genome assembly GCA_961405105.1 of Perizoma affinitatum. NCBI lineage: Eukaryota > Metazoa > Arthropoda > Insecta > Lepidoptera > Geometridae > Perizoma > Perizoma affinitatum. The sequence continues at coordinate 14,436,162 of OY560190.1, read as the reverse complement.
TTCCACGTTGCAGATATTCAATCCGGGTCTGAGAGTTGTACCACGGTATCAGAGTTCCTTATACTCATGGCACAGGGAATCCTATCGATGTAATGATAAAACATTATTTTACACCACAAGATAAATAAATAAACAAAAACTTAAAGTACAATGGGCTGTCTTAGCGCTTAAAAACGATCTCTTCCAGACAACCTTGGGATGGAGCGGAATGTACACTGCTAACAGTGTTGCCATCCAGGTCTTGTCAAAAGTTACCTAAACTAGATAAAGAAGAAACCTTTTGGTGTAAAAAGTAACATATTCATATTTTTCTCTCGATAAAAAGGACTAACTTACTTTTATAATATAGATGTGTTTTTCTATTTAAAGTTGCATTAAATAATATTACTTTTTCTAAAAAACTTTTTATTATATATCTTTTTGCCAACATTGCATAAAATATACTACAAAGAGCTTTTATAATATGTTCCAGTTCAATTCTGATAGATTCAAGTAATTAAAAATGTATTCTTCGAATTCGAAAAAATCACCTGAAAGGAACCTTTTGAGTGGTGTAACCTAGAAGTAACCCGGCGTATTTAAAAATCACCTAAAAGGAACCTTTTGAGTGGTGCAACCTAGAAGTAACCCGGCGTAGTTAAAAATCACCTAAAATGAACCTTTTGAGTGGTGCAACCTAGAAGTAACCCGGCGTATTTAAAAATCACCTAAAATGAACCTTTTGAGTGGTGCAACCTAGAAGTAACCCGGCGTAGTTAAAAATCACCTAAAAGGAACCTTTTGAGTGGTGCAACCTAGAAGTAACCCGGCGTAGTTAAAAATCACCTAAAAGGAACCTTTTGAGTGGTGCAACCTAGAAGTAACCCGGCGTATTTAAAAATCACCTAAAATTAACCTTTTGAGTGGTGCAACCTAGAAGTAACCCGGCGTAGTTAAAAATCACCTAAAAGGAACCTTTTGAGTGGTGCAACCTAGAAGTAACCCGGCGTAGTTAAAAATCACCTAAAAGGAACCTTTTGAGTGGTGCAACCTAGAAGTAACCCGGAGTAGTTAAAAATCACCTAAAATGAACCTTTTGAGTGGTGCAACCTAGAAGTAATCCGGCGTAGTTAAAAATCACCTAAAAGGAACCTTTTGAGTGGTGTAACCTAGAAGGTTACAATTGTAAGAATCGTTGGCGGTGAATGTAATAATGAATACAAGAAGAGAGTGATATATATAATTACATACCTATTATACAGTAATAAACTACACCAGATGTAAACAAACATTAAACAAATATTTGATTCGTGTCCGCTATGTATTATATGTGACCATGCTTCTTTAAAAAACATGCCTTCATCAGAGTAGTTTCATAAAATCATAACAGAAACATTCTCTGTAAAAAAGAACCTTTTACACCAATGTAAATTAAAATTACTTGTCTGCAACGTAACCTGGAGGTGATATAATTAAATTCTCTTTCCACTTATTTAATAACATAAATTATGTTTTCACTAATTTCATAAACCTAATGGAGTAAGAGTTTCGGCGTTACCTTTTTGTCAGAAACTTTCCATCGAGAGAATAATGAAAAAATGTTTTCGCTTAAGAGAACGCGGCGAGTTATAAATCAAAATTGTGTGATTAGGGTTCATTGATTATTTTCAATAGAGAAAATTTTCAAGAATTTAGCTGATCTGCTGAGTGTTTTTGATATGTACGCAGAATGAATGAATATACCTAATTGTACACCTTAAACAAATAAAATAATAAACAAAATCTTAGTCTTAAAAGGTCTTATTTCTTAGAAGCGATATCTTCCAGACAACCTTTGTTGACAACCACGACATTCAAAAAATCAAAAAAAATGGTAATACAGGTTGCAAATTTTTTAAGGCCACCCTTTCAAGGCTTCGTGCAGCGCCATCTCTGTAAGTTTTCGGAACTAAAGCGTAACACTACCACACATTAAAAATAAAACCTCTTATAATCGCGGAAGCCTGGCTACCAAGCCCAACAGAGCCTATAGAATAAAATTGGTTCTTTCAAATAAAATATTACTTATAGACCTCGCAAGTTGCACCCTACTATAAGGAGTCTATGAACAACGCAATAAAGCTCATATTAAATTAAAATCTCTGGCATAGGTCGGTCAAAGCAATCCCTCTCTCACTCCGGATGCGAAATGAAGGGTTAATATTTTATTTCGCGCTTAAAATTCATCCCTAATGTCGAAACTCACTTTGAGTCCCTTTTGTTATGCGTAATATATTTTATTAACCGACTACGAGGTGATACGGAGAGTTGTGCGTGTTCCAATTGTATTTAAAAAAAATGATATTTAACGTTCGACTCATGTCACATCAACATGGCGAATTACCATTAATCTAAATAAGCTAATAAATACGTTTTTTTTTCTAAAAACGGGATAGACATTTACCACGATTTGAAAAAAAAAATATAAGCAAATAAATGTAAGCAAATCAACACAAACAGTACTTACTGTATTTAATAAGTTCCAACCTAATATAGTTTTACATGTATTTAAACTTACAGAATCAGTATAAACTAACTGACTAATATAAGAGATTGGTGGAATTAGACACACTTGTAAAATAATGTAATACCGGGCGCACCTACACCATGTGTACACATGCGCGTTCACATTCGTCTCGGCACTCGTTGAAACGTTCATGTATAAAAGCCGATACAAACTACTGTTCACACCATCGCGGAGTCTTCAGTCAGTCTCGCGATTCACCACGCGAATGACGAGGTAAGTGATGAGATTGGCATTCACATTGCATCTTTCGCCACAGAACTTGTACCTACTAAGTGTGGCCAGATAAACTCGATGGCACTGCGAGCGAGTAGCCGGCTGCGACTGCGACGCAAGAGATGTGGGGTCGATTCCCACTGCGGGACAAATGTATGTGCTGCAGATATTTGTACGGGTCTAGGACAAATATTCGTATGTTCTGCAGATATTTGACCGGGTCTTGGACAAATGTTCGTAAGTTCTGCAGATATTTGTCCGGGTCTAGAACAAATGTTCGTAAGTTCTGCAGATATTTGTCCGGGTCTAGAACGAATGTTCGTAAGTTCTGCAGATATTTGTCCGGGTCTAGAACAAATGTTCGTAAGTTCTGCAGATATTTGCCTGGATCTAGGTGTTGTGGTACCACGTTTCTCCTTCCTGATACCCTCGACACAGGAAACCAAGTATGGGATTAAGACAATATGTCTATTGTCTTAATCCTGATGATCCATGATGTATCTAATGATCATCCCATTATGTATTATTTACTTTATTTAAGTACCACATTCGTCATTCGCCTCGCCACTCACGTCGCTCGTGTAAACCATGTTACTTAATTTTGCTTCACAGTCGACAATTTCAGACAGAGATTCATCTACCTAATCTAATTTAAACAAGAAAACTTAAACTCAAGTGATGAACAAAGCCAGTCGAGTTAATTAAGAAATAGTTTTCAAGGGATTCGTTTATTTTCAGAAACGTTACTCAAATTGTATGGTTACATTTTTATCCGTGACGCAAGGAGCACGCATATACGGTATATTATGTGTTCTCTATAAAAGGTTGTCTGTTTTTTAGTATGTTACCATTAATTTGCGAAACGGCTTCGAACGAAATGTTTTTCATTAAATTCCATTTCATTTCTTATCGGATTGTATGGCGTTTTTGCAATCGAATTGTATTATATTGTATTGTATTTATATTATTGTATATTGGATGATTCTAAAGTAGGTTTATTTATCGCCACAAGTCTGTGGGGGGCGCGGCAATCGATGGTTAATTGTGAAATGGGGGTAATCGATCGCCATGCAGCGTTTTGTAATCGTATTGTATTACTTAAATACCAAACGATTAAAAAACGCTGTAAAATAAAAATATTTATAATGGATAGATAGATAGAAAGTACTTTATTGCAAAAGATTCAAAACCTAAGGTGTGCGTGCATGGGTGTTAATTTTCTTTTTTTTAAATCAAACCTTCATTGTAACACGACGGTGGAGTTCGTATGCATATAACTAGACGCCGACAAAGTCACGGGCGTTTCCCTAGTTCCGAATATACATATATATTTATATTTCTGTATATATGTATTTTTAAGCAAATTCACAATTGTATCCATCAATTTTATTTGGTCAATCGTTCAGATAGGCTTTCGATTTCGGTGGAGAGATAAACTTTTACAAACATATTTGTTGACCTCAAAAGATACCGTGTCACTACATCATCACTCTTGTTCCGTACATTATTTGGGCGATATTCGCTTGCTTGGAAATTATGGGAATGACAAAATGTTATAGCATTTCGTAAACCATAAAATTCGAATACCACCTTAACTTTAAACTGAACGTTTAAAGTTAAAATAAATATGAGTATTACTTATATCGTCTTCATAAATCTTTGAATGAACTGGTTTTGCAAAGGAGACGGGGCACAGCTGGCCCATAACCTCACACACAGACAGATGTGTATACCTTTCAAATGAGGTATCATTTGAAAGGTATTTTTGAGCCCATTATTTCTTGTTATAACAGTAAAATAATCGGCTCTAGGACAAAAGCGTTAAAAGCCAAAAAAGATTCACTGGTATTGTCAACATAATATAATTATCATTTTTTTTTAAAGAATTTTTTTTTCTATTAAAAATAAAATATAAAATACCTTTTTAAAATGCAATATATTCCTGTGTCGTAGGTATCTGGAACATCCAGACATGCAAGCATTTGTCCCGTAGCGGAAATCAAAACCTCTTGCGTCTCAGCCGGATTCTCACCCGCCGTACCACTATGCCACCATTCGCACTAAGCGTTTCAGTTCCACCTTTATAACGGCGCTTTTGAGCACGGCGAAGGATTGGAACCCACTACCATCGTCTGTATTTCCTGAAAAATACAATCCGGGCTCTTCAAAGTAAGAGTGAATGAATTCTTGCTCCATCGACGGCCATACCACGTGCCACCAAGTGTGATTATGGTCAAATAAAGGTACCTACCTATATTCTTGATAAAAAAATACAGAATGTAAAAAGATCCATCACCAAGCCAAAATCTACGGATAACGTTCAACTTAACGAGTAACATTGCGGGAAAATAATAGTTGGGAAACGATTTTCAATTTAAGGCATAAAACATGTTTTTTTCCTGTAGCGCACGACTAAAAGCCGTAGTGTGCGTCTGAGTTTGATATTCATTGCCTTTCTGCAACTTAAAATGCCTAATTTTTAAAGAAAATTAGAATATTTTGATAATTTTAAATAAAGCTTTTGTTTAGACGAAATCGTAATAATAACACTTAAAAGAACTCAAAAGACTTTTACCTTCAACATATCCAAAACCAGTGGGTTTTTACACCATGTAAAAACAAAAACTTGGGTGTTTACACCGTGTACCTATAGGTTTGGTATGGTTTACCAGTCGAACAAAAACTAATTACAAACGAAGTTTTACATCATCAAACTGTCGGCCAAATATGTCGGCCCCATCTCCTCTAGACTCGAGGTGATAACTCTAGTCGATAAAATCTAATGTGTTGAAAGACTGCGAGTTAATTCACACGTTAGATGATCATGTATCGAATTTCAGAATAATTTGTAGAGTAAGTATATAAAATTAAATTTATCATTTGATACATGACACATAATTTATAATAGTTACAACGAATTAAAGTCTCAATTGCTTAAAAAGAAAAGCGATTTTTAAAAGTTGGTTTTTATAAAAAAAAAACGAAAAGAAACACGCTCATGATTTTATTGATGGAAATCCTCTGATAAATATTCAGTAGATCTGGGTATCTGAAACTACGAGTTCCATAGTACCATCGCACTAGAACTCGGGACATATAACTTTGTAAAAATTTGTCCTGCAGCAGGAATCAAACTAGCATCTCCGTGTCTCAGCCGGCTAAGCCAAGGAAATCATAAATGTTTGAATTTTAAATGCTTATTTCTATCGCCCGCAGTAATGTTCGTATCGCTGTGTTCTAGTTTCAAAATGAATCACCATTATGTTTAAGAGTCGGCCATTAATTTTAAGTTTACCATTACAATTAATTTACTTACGGAAAAGTGGGACGTGACATACAAGACGGAAAAGTTTGTCGCTTTTGAGGGAAATTTGAATACATTTTCCTTATTAGCCGGATATTTTTATATACGATGATCTTCTTAAAGTGAATTAATTAAAATTTAATTTTAAAGACGCCCATAATTATTGTGAATTGATAAGTGTACCTATCTACTTTAGTGATATAGTTATAGGTTACCTACATAGGAAGATTACAAGATTGGTAAATAGGTCAAGTTCATAATTATGATAAACTTTTCCTCTAGAGTTATATACATATATATAATAAAATTATTATCCAAATCAACCCCTAAAAAGGGGTGTAACGGGATTGCATACGAGATATAATATTGATTTCTTAATTCTGGAATTAAAGTAATTCTGGTTTTAGTTATTGTAATTTGGCAAATACCCGTGTTAATTAAAGCAAATAAATATCTGGATTAGGAATATATTATAAAACTATTAGAAATTTTCGGTGTAATTTCTACACCGATTAAATTCCTAATAGTGAACACAGCTTGTAAATTGTTAAAAAAAATTGTGAAGTGAAATATTTATTAGACTCAATATCCAATAATCCAAAGGGCTAAGAAAATAATTTCCAAAAAAAACCACTAATCACTCTTATCCCAATAAAGCCGAAGATATACGATTTTATGCTAAATGATTCTTAACTTCTATTGTATCTATGTAAATGTATATTTCTATGTATTTTGAAGAAAATATATGCCGATGAAATCGCGGGCATTCTCCTAGTCCCCTAATAATAAAGAAATATATACTTACCTACATAATATATACGTATCAAAACTGCTAAAATCAGAACTTCGAGTCAGGTGAAAAATATATCTACCCAACTCAGCATCTCATCATCAAAAGGGTATCAGTGCTGCCAATAACAAATACCTAACTAAGTTTAATTATGGCAATATTGAACGAATCGACCTTTTCAATCAACGTCTGAGCTGGGCCGCTGCCAAATGTTATTCAATTTTAAGCTTTGAATAAATTGTTGCCGAAAATGATTTCAGCTATAAACATTTATCTACAGAAAGAATAAAGCAACTACTTGGCCACAACTATTAAATCACTCATTCCTTACCTCACATTAAGATTCCCTGTATCGTCAGTATCAGGAACTACGTACAACATGCAGATTTGGAACAAACATCTGACAGAACATGCTGTAATTGACGTCTGTCACATCCCAATTTCTCCCTCTTTTTTTCCTGCCAGCAATGATTTGTTCAGATTCCAATGTTAGGTAAACACAATGTCCTTATAAAATAACACAACTTGACAATAGTTTATACCGAAGCGTGAACAGAATTGATTTAACTATATTTTTGGGTATGTAACTGTTTTGACTCAAATGTGTCTCACCGACAAACGACACCAATGCCCAGTTTAATGACCTGCTTGGTAATTTAGGAGACAATTTTAGTAAAGTACTAATAAAATACAAAGTTAATTAACCCATTCCTACTACCACCAGACGAACAGACAGACAGCACGCGAGCTCTATCTATTTGCTATCGCCGCCGTTATCCGCTCATTTATCCGAAGGCTCTGACGGAATTTACATGAAACGGAACACTTGATAGAGTAGATTCTAAAACAGGTACCAAGCAAAGCTTATACAAACAATGGCGCCGATTCTCTGGTATACAAACTAAACTTAATTTAAATTGTTTCTCTCTTTTACTGACAGTGCACGCATGAAAGAGATGGCAACAATTATACTCCTGTCAAATTAGTTTACGTATCGCTCTTCTTCGTGTTTATAGTCGGCATGTTTTGAAGTCACAGCTAAACTTGTATGGAAAACTTAAATCTGATTAATTTGACAGCACTACCTGTTTCTTTTGTTATTGTTAGTAAAACAGTGTCATAGATAAAATTAAGTTAAGTTGGTGAACAACAGAATCTACGCCATTATCATACTTTAGAAACATTGCCGTGGCAAATGGTAAAAATAAAGGCAAGCTCTGAGAAAAAGCACAGTGAAGTGGCAATGGGCAGGCCATTTGATCGCAGAACCGACAACCGCTGGGGAAGTAAGGTTACCGAACGGCGACCATGACCCGGACATAGTGTAGGAAGGCCTCCCACCCGGTGGACCGATGACATCTTAAAAGTTGCGGGAAGTCGGTGTATGCAGGTGGCCCAACGTTTTAGGACAACATTTTAGGTGTGACCTATGTCCAGTAATGGACTTCTAGTAACTTCTCATGATGATGAAGGTTATTTTTGGCCCATGGCTTCACCTGCGTGGTACCCGGATTAAAAGTAGCCGTAAAAGTACTTCATCGACTTACGTTGCAAAATTTTTCACAAAAAGTCCGTTTATTTGAACGGGATAATAATTATGAGCCTAGGTCTACCCACAGTCTTAAATAATGGTGAAAGGATTTTTGTAATCGGATTAGAATTTTCAGAGATTACTCTAGAGTGCATGATAAATAAGTTTTGTTTGTTTTATATAATAAATAAATAATGCTGGTCATTTTTTACACAGCATCATTTGGCCCCAAAGTAAGCAGAGCTTTTATTTTAGGAACTACAAGATTGATACTTTTTTTTTGATTTTACATACATGTTATTCATACAAAACACCCAGACCAGAAACAAACATTTGCAGATCATACCAACATTTGTCCCGCTGCGGGAATCGAACCCGCAACCTTTTGCGTCTCAGGCGGGCTTTAGCCCAGTGCGTCACAGAGGTCGTAATAATTATGTTTTTTTTTTCGTTTGAAGCTATTTATTCTATGTATGATGTATTTGTAAGTGTACTAATGTTGCCAAAAAATAAATTAATTATTATCATTATTATTTAGTCATAAAATTATTAGTTATTTGGGTAAATATGCATGCTGGCATATCACCACATTCACTCAGCAAAGAAATGAGACTAGTAACCTATATTCAGTCCCTGAGTTACGCCTTTCAGCCGGAACGTTGCGTGTCTTAAACAATTAAAGAAAACAACAGGCTGTATACTAGTTGTTCCAGCGTGTTTTAAACTGTTTAACTATGATTTTAGTGTTTTGGGCTACATTGTAACTTAGCTAGAATAGGGTGTAATGCACGGTAATCTATACTAATATATTAAAGAGGTAAAGTTTGAAAGTATGTATGTTTGGATGTAGGAGGTAATCTACGAAACGACGCATCAGATTTTAATACATTATTTTACTAAATACAGGGTAGACTCTATTATTAAACCGTTTCAATAAAATGTCTTTTCGTGGAGATCAATTTTGCAACATTAGTCGAAGAAAAAATTATCAATACGCTGCCTTAACGGTAAGAGCTACTTTTCATCGGCAACTTTTTATTCAGGTATCACGCGGGCAAAGCCGTTGGCAGTAGCTAGTTTTTAGAATATCTTTAAAACCCCTGTCTCGTGTATAACCTGTGGCGATAAAACCAATCTAATAGCCTTATTTAAGCCATTCATACAAAGCTATTAACTGCATAGAATATTTAAATTTCGTAAAAAAATACTATTATATATGTAATCATTTTAACCATTGACATCCCGCATCTCTAGCATCTCAGTCATCTACATGCCTTCTCCCGCTTAGAATCACACCACCCTCGTTATTTCTGATATCTCATAATTTATTTTCACAAACGCGTATAATATATAACTTTATACGTAACTTTATAATATACGCATTATTTCCATTAAATATTCAAATCACGCCAAGATTCCGATTAATATAATGTAAGGGAATGACGTGACAGACATAATTATCGATTATGTCACGTGTTAATAATATAGATGCAGCTCTTATCGCATAGCAGTAGCTTGTCTCTTAGTGCTAACGGATCATTAAGCTATAGCTCTGTCAACACAAAATACAGTGTACAGTAAAAAAACAAACACGCTGTGTATGTCCCATGGGTCCAACGAATCTGAGGATTTATATACATACTATATTGCTCTAAGATTTTGGATGGATTTTGATTTTGGCCTATTTTTGAACATTTTAACATTAACTAAGTAACAGGGTTCACTTGTAACCTAGATTTAGTGATGAAACTAATTAAAAAAAAATATAGTTCACAAAACAAGGAAGTCTTGAAGTAATAAAAAAACAACTCAGAAGCTTTCTTTCACATCTTTTTAATTTTATAATCCGATCTTCAAGTAGAAATAAATTTAAACAGTGCCATATTTTTTAAATTCCGGTCGCTCGCAAACTAATATGTTGATGTCTCGCTTGCATAAAAGCGCAATAGAACTAAGTTTGTTCGCGTATGACAAAGTTAAACGTAATGTTTGCTGAACAATCTTCCTTTTCGGAGTCCGGACTAAAATCTTTTGTTTATAATATGATATCAGTGTTGACTTTTACAGTAGGCATGATAGTACAAAACCGAAAATATATAGGTATAAATTATAATATGTGAATGATTAAACTTCCATCTCAGGGTCCGGACTAATATCACTAGTTTTCCTGATGTTGACTTTTTCAATGGCTGCGACAGAAGTGAACTTGTACGCGAATGACCAAGATAAACTAGAAGTATATGAATGACCAAACTTCCTTCTCGGAGTCCGGACTAACAGAACTAGCTACCCAGTTATCTTAGTTGACTTCAATTGGCGTTCATACCCATATCATCTCCAGTGCGCTCTATACATTGTTCTTACTCTTGTTTACTTAGTTGGGTGTTAATAAATTTAAATTCATTGGTGTAATTCTGCGAATTAAACTCAATATTTAGTAGTAACGATTAAAGTGTGTTTTGCATTGTAAGGTGAGTTTAAGAAAATCGTGAGCTTACTCTCTCTAGCCAAGAGTAGGCCTATGCTCCAGTAGAGCAGGTTATCATCTTCATCAATAGTCTGCAGAAGTCTGTGGATATAGCCTGTGGACTTGAAGACTCCTATATAAATGTCATGAGGATTTTGGGCCACCTCCGACCTCCTGCAATCTTCGTTTGGCCGGAGAGTGACACCTAGACTGTTTAAATTCAATGTTTAATTTTAAATATAATTTGCATCAAATATCATTTATTTAGAGATAAATATTGGTGAGAGCTGTATTTGCCTAGTGGGCGGTACCCCGACTTGATCCAAGATCGTTGGTTCGAACCTACACCATAATAATACAGCTCACTAGGATAACACGGCTAACATGATGAGTCAAAATAATTCATTCTATCCTATCCTACTAATATTATAAACGCGAAAGTTTGTGAGGATGGATGTTTGTTACTCTTTAACGCAAAAACTACTGAACAGATTTTGATGAAACTTTACAGTAATTTCTTACTTACTTTTTACCCGGGTACCTCGCGGGCGACGCCGTGGGCAAAAGCTAGTGATATATAAAAAGTCAAAACAAAAATCAATTAGGTTTTACTCTGCAATTAAAAAATGTTTATGTACAGCTGTACAATTAACTTAAATATTAGGTATAGCAGGTACAGTCAGCGTCAGTAACTGGTTAACCCTCTGGGGTTAACAAATTCCCGCTCGATACAAAATCAAAAACCACAAAACAAACACGCTAACTGTATTACTGGTACGACTGTACGGGAATCCTAGTGTGGGGTCAGGAATATGTGTCTGTTGGGTGTTTTTTTGGTATTCTCATTTATAGATATTTTCAGATACATACGGTACAGTAGGGGGTGTAAAGGCACGCACAAACATTACATTTTGGCACATACCACATGTTGTTTTAATATTTCAAGCCTAAACTAAGTTCGGACCTTACGTCACAGTCTACGTGTTATGAGACGTTATTATTCACTGAAAACACAATACAAACAACCTCATAATATGAATGTCTACAGATAATATTAAAGTATTGCATGGCTAGACAATTTGTTTTTGCGAACGTACCGTCACGCAAAAACGCTATCTTCTATTTTACGGGAACGAAGACTCGCACCTCTTATGTAATTTTTTTATTACGTAGGGCCCGCACAAATTGGAGGCGATCAGTAGCATTTATGAAACTAACTCTTTGTATTGAGGGGCCGCCTTAAATGCGAACTTCAAAAACCTTTTGCAAGCAAGTTGATCGCGTTTGCGCCAGTTCGTACTATCCTTTCCTAATATTATAATTTGATTTCGATGTTTAGACAAATTTTGAAAAAAGTACAGTTTGTAATCTAGAAAAACACATAGGCTACATTTTATCGATGTACCACGTTCAAAGCCACGTGGGCAGAGGCTATATTTAATATAAACATGACATTAGATAAGTAATTAGGTATTTTTTTCCCGGAAAATAACTAATTCAAAGATCATTGCGCGTAATGTTGGTGGCCCGATTTTTCTAGACTTGGTTCCTCGTGACAATACATTTTTAGTTTTCGCTTGTTAGCGAAATCGGGTGAATATTTGTCTATACCCTCTAGGGAACTTTGGTAGCTGACCCGCAGATAACGCGCAAGCTTCCTTCCGAGCTGAGGGCAAAGGCTCTAAGGGCAATTAACTTCTTACTAACTGTTTGATAAGCTACGTCAAGTTTGTAATTTCTTTAGTAACTATTAGATAAGACACAATTCAAGATTGCATTATTCGGTAACTGGTTTAATGTCTTCAGACGGACGATACAATAGCCACGACGGTGACAAAAAAGTCTACCACGTATTAGTGTGAAAACAGAAACACGTATTTTTAATTAGACGGATAACACGTTCGGTCGTTTCAATCGGCGTCGCGAACGTGTGACCACAACGCAGCTAAAAACGTCTTCGTATTTTTTTTCACACGGTTCAGCTGTCTAATGCTAAAAAAACGCAACGACATCCCAATTTGTACAAAATGCAGATGACATAATCAACGTCGCGGGTCGTGGAAGGTTTAGACTGGCGCAGGATCGTGGTGGATGCCACAAATTGAGGATACCCAGCAGTGGGTGAAATCAGACTGTGGATGATGATGATGATGGCATCGCAATTGGTTGTAGTGACAATGCACGATGACACCACACACATACCACAGCAAATCGAATTTGAAAAAAGTAAGGCAAGAATTTATATCAAAACACGTTGTTTTAATTACATAAAGCACAAGGTCGTTAAAACGAGGAGTCGCGTCGGTCGCCAACGTGTGGACGAAACTGACCACAACGCAATTGGTGGTTCTGTTGTCTGTCGCTAGAAACACGCAACAACATCCCAATTTTATACCAAAAACTATCGTGAATTTCATATTGTAAAACGGGAATTTTCACGTACCTACGTTACTATCTATTAATGCACACGATTAGGTTTCGACTCATTCCGAGAGTCTCCCTTAGGGTGAATGAATGCGACGCTCTCCCTCCACTTCTCGTAGTGCACTCGTACCGCTCTTTGTGCGCGGTTCTTTGGACGTGCGAGCGGTAGGGGCGATTGTATTTATCGCCCCTACCGCTCAGCTACATTGACATCCCAATTGGTGGTCGCGTCAACGCCACTTCTGGAAGTTGCAGCTAGACCATTCACAACCACTGTCCGGCGTTTTTATTCCCGCTGTGGTGTCGTCCGCCTGAAGATACTCTTGAGATAAGCTACGGTTCCATTGTAAGCTAAGGATGTAGTTACTACATAGTGTATAGACTGGGTAGCAACTGTAAGCTACCCAGTCTGACTAGACTTAGTACCAAAAATGTGGTGGGAAAAGGATAATAGGATGTCTAGGGGCATAGATTGTTATTAGCGTGTTTATTTTTGATCTATTTTATCCCTAGTTTTACGGAAAATTTAAATTTTTGTAAAGTATCTACAAAGATTTAAAAAAAGACCCATCTGTCTCAAACATAGCCCGAAGGTACTTAGGATGTAGGTTCATCCTAAGTGCTTAAAATTAATTTCAATAACATTCATACAAGAACCCCGTTTACTGCAAAGACAAATAGTATGGTCTGTGTATTTGTTTTAGAAGAACTTGAGATAACTTGATAACTTGCCAACTTAAATTCTGACGAACCTAACACAAGTCTCTACCATAGTCTACGTTCATGGTAAATAATTGTATTTAAAGGTAAAGTTTCTTTGTTAGTTTGTATCTAGGAGGTAATCTCCAAAACTACTAAACCTTTTTCAAAAAATATTTCACCAATATTTAGAATGGCCTTCAGAGTGGACAAAGGCTTTTTATTATCCCGTTAAAATAAAAAGGATTTTCGTGGAGACCAATTTTGTAACGTAAGTTGACGAAAATGAATGCGTTTCTTATGAACTCTACATTTGATCGGCTACTTTTTATCCGGTTTACACGCGGGCGAAGCCGTGGGAAAAAGCTAGTGGGAAATCAAAAGTAAACTCATTATTCTAGTAATAGTAAAATTAAGTTTGATGGAATTCGGACTAGTGTGGTACTACATAAAAAAATTGTATTGGTAGTCGCCTGGCATTTTCTGTCAATCCCAGCCCGGACTGGTCTGGTACAGTATTCCGTATACCGGAGTCTAAAATCTAGCTTGTATAAAATACAGGCCATGGAATTAGTATTGGTAGTCGCCTGGCATTTTCTGTCAATCCCGGCCCGGACCCAGCCCGGACTGGTCTGATACAGTATTCCGTGTACCGGAGTCTAAAATCTAGCTTGTATAAAAGCATAAATAACTCGCTAACGACACATAAATTCTGGGTCTTGGCAAAGAATGCGGACTACCAGGGGAACGCGATTGAAAATAAGAGATTCTAGCGGAAATCCAACGGATTAAGTTGCATTATGTGATAAAGGTCTAGAAAACTTATCTTGTCACAGCCAGTTAAGATTTCCTAAAAAAAACAGAATTTTCGAAATCGTATTAATTCGAAGTAATTCAGGAATTTTATTTGTAATGGACACGAGAATTATGTTAGGCATTTTGTTTATATGAAAATAATTTAATTTACTGAAGTTTTAGAAGACAAGTCGTTAAAAATATTTTGAGAATGACGTATTAATATTCTGTGTCACCCTTTAACAAGGTTAGTAGTAGACTTTTACTAACGATCGATCAGTATTTTGGAATTCAATAGGCCTATAGAGGTTCCAATCTGTGCACTTGTATTTTTTTTTAGTATAATATAATTTAAAAATGATCACTGACTGAAATACGTACAGCTTGTAAACTAGATTCTACAAAGCATTATTTTCCGTTTACCATAAATACAGTTTCCACCTCAAGATTTTACAAAATATCGTCCGTAAATTCTTTGGTAGAACCATGGGTTGCGATGCACGGAATCTTGGCTACTAGAGCAATAAGCTTGCTTTACACAAGGCTAGTAATTCAGGCCAGTGTTCACTAGCTTTTATTTTAATAATTACGATAAACGCCGTGAGTCCTTGTGTGAGTAAGCTTTATGCTTTGCATGAGGCCAGTAAGCCGGACCAGTACTGACTTGATCTGGTAAATTTCTGAGTAATGAGCGGCGCTCGGAAACTTAAAGGGAAAAACAATGTAATATTCCACGAAACGAGTAACGAAGGAAAACCTAACAATTACCTATTTTTAAGTATAGGGTGGGGTAAACCTCAGAACAACAAACAAAAGGGTATTTACAAACCCAATTTCTATAATCAATACCAATTAGAGTAAAGAAACCTAAACCAGGGCAAGGACTTTCAAAATATAATTATGGCTTAAGACAATTATCCGGAGGCGAAACAAGACCAATTTCCACCAGCAAGCATGACGCTCTCAGTACGGGCACCCAAGCCTTACTGAATCGATGGGAGAAGTCCCCCAGCATCATTCAACGAGATCCCAAATTCTCCACGGCACCAAGATTGATCCAGCCAGTCAGGAAGGCCAAAACGCCAGACTTTCCTCAAGCAGTAACCGTGAGGACCACGTGCACATATTCGCCTTCCAAGGCGTCCCCGATAGACGCCTTCATCTGCCGCGTGGGCATAACTCCTTATCCGGTGGCGCCCCCTACTATGATCTCTAGCGCTTTCTGGATCAATCATACAAACTGTCTTCCCGGCCAACTAATCATAGAAAAAAATGGTTGACTTACGTATCCGCCGATGGATACGTTCTGTCAGAAGCCTCAAATATCTTACCGATTTCTAGTCCAGCCAGATTACAGCATAACCAAGCTTCAACGTTGTCAATATATCGTCACTCTATGCTATACGAGCGCCTTGCGGAATCTTCGTAAAAAACACGGCACAGACTAAAAATAAACTACGCACTTACTTAATACAAACAGAGGCACTATATGACTAAACAAACTTTGTATTTTTATTCCATTCTGACTACTACATAGGTCTAAAAATGGGCTGGACTCTTACTATGGGCCCAGTCACTCGATTCGTGCAAACGTGGATTCTCGAAATCGAATAGTGTAGAAAATGTAGGTATATTTTAAATGTTTATCCTATTTCATAGTATTTTACTATAAAAATACGAACTAAAGTAACCTTAGTAAAAAAATCTGACAAGTGCGAGTCGGACTGGACCCGAGGGTTCAGTACGTCGCGAAATGTACATAAAATTATCACCGTTTGCTTAACCTCGATGATTGATTACGTACTTTAAATAAAGACAATATTTTTTATGGTTTAATTACAAATGTATGTTTTTTTTTAATTTTTACTGTTCTTGTAGTATAAGACGATGTTACTTGCCAAATTTCATAGTTCTAGTTCAACAGAAAGTACCCTAAAAATTGGGATTCCCTTGAGAGTGTCGAAATATACGTTTTTTGCGGCATAAACGGTCGTATCTTTACCCTTATATCGCGTTCCCGATATAAAGGGTCTTGACAGACAGACAGACAGATAGACAGACGGACAACAAAGTGATCCTATAAGGGTTCCGTTTTTTTCCTTTTGAGGTACGGAACCCTAATAAAAATACAGTGACATGTGAACTTTTTTTGTTTGTCTGTTAGCATTAATTTAATCTCTGAAATCGTTTAATAGATTGTAATGCGGTTTATAACAATCGATTTGTAAGTCTTCAAGGATGGCTATTAGATAGTTATTATCGTCACAAGTGGTTCAATCGTATAAGTTATGTGAAATGGGGCAATCGATCGTAATGTAGCGATTTGTAATCGTATTAAATGACTTCAAAAAAGGTTTTTAACATAAAAAAATAAACACATTCACGACTCTATGATGGACATCCTAAGATACATACTCAGTCCGTAGATCTTCGAGGATATCAAGTAGGGGGTAGTCAAAGGCACGTCCAAACATTGCACTGGGCACATGCCCGCGTTGACAGGTTGACAGGTTGCAAGCACATCGCCGCTAATTGGAACACTAACTTATTGCATATACCTTCGAATTTTAGGTTCTAGGGCATGCCGGTTTCCTCACGATGTTTTCCTTCATCGTTTTAAGGACTAAAAAGGTTTTATGGGTTCTCCCTAGAAGATACTGCTTTAGGTAAAAAAATATATGCAACTTCGACAGGTGACAATAATTATAATGGGTTTCTAAACAGTTATATCTGAGGATGTCCATCGTAGAGAATATAGTGGTGAGCGTGTTTGTTTTTGTTTTAAAGACAATTTGTCATTTCATCGTCATTTTCCCGCTTTTCTGACATATCTACCCACTTATTCATAATCACTCGCTAACTTTAGCAGCGTGCTGAAAGATGTCTGCCTCTATCCTTTGTTTAGTGTTAGAAAAGAACAGGGCTAGAGTTAGCGACCTGCTAAAGTTAGTAAATGGTTATGAATAAGAGGGTTGGAATCCAAGGGGTGGGATCGACCCTACCTGCAAGTCCAAAACAAACCCCGAGATTAACAGCATTCCTAAAATACCTTTTACTCAGTTTACTATTTAAGTGACACTTGGACCATTCCGGCACACCCTATAGGTAGGTACAGAGAGGCCTGAGCACATTCTTTTACGTAACGGTTACTATAAAAAAATACTATTATATAATTTATTTTTAAAATATTGACTTAAACTTGGAGTGACACTTCATGTACTTACTTACAGCACAAATATTATAAGATAATACAAGTATTTTTATGTAAAATATAAGCTGATGTGCATTTGAATAATAATGCTGGACATTTTCACACAACATCATCTAGCCACAACGTAAGCAGAGCTTGTGTTATGAGAATTACATAACTGTTATAAAACTTATATACATTTTTTTTACATAGAAAACACACAGACCCTAGACAAATATTTGCAGATCATACAAATATTTTGTCCCGAAGCGGGAATCGAACCCGTAACCTTCTGCGTCTAAGGCGTCGCCCTCAGCGCCGCAGAGGTCGGCATAAATTAAATATGAAATTATAATGAATGGACACTTTCGGCCATTCTCAAAATCATATTGAATCCTCTTCATCCGGTTGTCTGAAAGATATCGCTTTAAAGCGCCCACTACACCTACCAATTTTTTTTTTTTATTTCATAAGATGTTTCTACAATTAATTATTTTCAGTCATTTATTTATTTAAAGTCAAAGTCGCTGACTCATCGGCATAAATTCACTTATACTCGTAAAATAAAGTTTTAAATTCACTTAGTTTATCTTCCAAGTGATCCTTGTGATTTCAATGTATAATGACCTATACTTATTGACTTTGACTGCCCATAATTTGACATTAAGAACGAGTGTAACCCCAAAAAACTGAAGAATGATTTTTCAATTGAAAAATCAGTCAGAGAAAATTCAATTTTTTTTTCAATCACGTTTTTTTTCTTATTTTGAAGTTTCGTGTCATAAGTTTTGACACGAAACTTGTTGAAGTAGGAAGATCTAATTATTATGTATGCTACTGCATTCAGACTAGTTACTAAAATCACATCTACCTACTTATTTTGCCAAAAACGGTTCATTCCACTCCACATATTCCACTCCATGGAATATTTTATAAGACGTAACCTAAGGTTATTTAGAAGGAATTCGTTTTTTTTATTTTCATATTTTAATGAGTGTACCTATCTGCTTAGCCTGGACTCTTCCAGGCTTTTGATATAACACAAATAAGACCATCCGATATTAAACTGGCTATTATTTAGAACAAGCAAATCGGAAAATGAGGGTAGTTTTTTCAACAAACGTTGTGATGTACCCAGTAGAAACAGCTCGTTAAATATAAATAGAACCTACCGAAATAAAATGACCCAAATGAGTTCATAAGAGTCTATTTTACCTCCGAATTAAATTCCTTTATAAAAATTGCACTAAAACAAAATAACTCTTCTCTTGGTAAGAAAGATAAATTACAAACGATGCCCAAAAAATTTTTACAACTTACCGTTTTCTGCCGCAATACGTCCAAACACAATTTTAAACTAATCCAATTGCGAATTCCCTTTACGTTACAAATTCACGAACACTGCACCGAATAAGTTTCACAAACACTTCTGTACAATTTTATTTCACTCACTCACACCATTAAAAAAATTACGAGGAAACTTTTCGCGTCGATTCGAATTTCGAATGTCACGTCAATTTTTGAATCGGGAACGCGCGGTTCGGTTTGTTTCGGGACGCGACACAGCCAGCACGCGCGCGGCCGTCTCACCGAATGCCTTTTGCGCATGGGTTGTGCTTTTAGAACGAAACGTCGTACGTCGCATTGCGTTATTAGGTTTGAAACTAGCCTTACGTCGTAGATTTTTCACGTTTCACGGAGATTGGGAAAGTTGTGGAAAGGATTGGAAAATAATATAATGTGAAGGGAAACTTTATTAATTTTGAAAAAATATTTTGATCAAACTAAACCTCTGGTGTACGTCTAGAAATAGATTTGTATGTGTATTACAAACATCAACTTTCAGTTTTTAAAATTGAGCTTCTTACTAATAAAAAATATGAACAATTATCTAAAATAAATATAGGTATATATATTTGATAAAATTATTAAATTTAACTTATCTAATTAGTAAAAAGCTTATGCAGAAAAACAATAGCAGCAGAAGAATTTACGTATTTCTTTGATTGATTACTTGCGTGTTGTATTGCCAATTTTAATGGTTTACAAATACATAAAATTACAGGCATATAAATAATAAAAAATATTTTCCATATAATACCATTAAATGAAGATCAAAGGATCATGTTAGAAACTAGATCAATTAAAACATCTAAGTGGTTTATTTCAAAGATGCTAATCTGGAAAAAGCTAAAAATGTAAATTATTATCTTAGCAGATAATAATTTCCGACAAAATAAATTTTGCGCACATTTTCTCTTTAAAATTGAATTATATCAGAAAGTGGAACGCTGAACAAAACCGAGAGAATTAAAGAGCTTTAGACTGGACTTACAATATTTTAAACGACTCAGTTCTACATTTCCTTTCAAATGGGATTGTGGACTTAAAGGACTCTCCTTTCAATGGTCAAAAATTCAAACAAGTAATTATTATGTTTCACGACCCGCTTACGAGATCCTTTCTTCCCCGTACATTTAAACTGTGGAATTGTTTCCGCGAAACTATAATAATACGCGCTACAAAAAAAATTAAAGAGTCTTTCAGAGCTGGCAACCCATGCAATGCCCCAGGTGTTGCAGATTTCAACAGTCACCGGTAACCGCGCACCATCAGGAGGGCCTTATGGGCCTTAGATGCATCGATATAACATTAAAAAAAACCTACGATACGAAGATCCTTTTTAGATACTTGAATTTAGACAACAAAAAAATAAAATAGTTAGACCACAAAAAATTTAATAGTTTAATGGGTATTAAATGATAATTTAATTATACACCACATGAAAATAAAAAAAGTACAATGTGCGGTCTTATCGCTCAACATGGTCGCTGACACAACGCAGAGTAACCAAAAAATAACAAATAAATAAAAAATATATCAAGCACATATGTACTTGCTTAGCATGAAGACCCAAGAGAATGGTGTTTGATTACACGCTGATTCTAAGTTGTTAGTTGTGACGAAATATTATTTATTTTCCCCAAAAAATAGACACAGTGACATGACAGGAATATATGAAAGAAAGGAATCACCGATGTACGTGTCTTCCGGGAGAAATATAGGCAGAATATCATCAATCCTTGGTAGAACTTATAATATTGTAACCCACAGCTATAGGGGATAGCTGTGCATTACAATATTAGAAGTTCCTGACACTCTCACTCGTTTTCCGGGTTCCAACAACAGTACTTAGGTATTTACGAATTTTAATGAGATTGGAACACTTTTCCACATTCTTCTTTTTTTTTAAAGAGATTTGAGCTATTTGCATAATTGGATCGCCATTTTTGTTCTCCTCCTTGATATTAGTTGACAGGTGCGCGCGCGCGGGGGGAGGCGCGCGCCAATGATCCACATCACGATAGGTGTATGGGTTGGAAAGAGACGAGGATATAGGATTGCACGAGGGTGCGAAGGATAAAGGAATTGTCACTGAGTCTCTAATCAAAACTAATTTGATTAGCTTAAACAGTGTTGTCTACCGCCGAGAAGACAAAACATATTTTGTCCCTCTCTTTTGTTTGTAAGAATAGGCGACAGAAATAGTTTTTGTCTTCTCTTTCGTAGGGGTTCTTAGGAGTAGGTTCTTGGGTGCTCATGCTTTTGATTAAATGTTCTAGATTGATTTAAAATTCTTGTTGAAACTAATTTATCATTTGTAAGAACTTCAGACAATTTTTTGTTCTCTTAAAAATCTTGAATGTTCTGGTATTACTTACAAGTCCCTTGGAGCGTATTCAAAAGATCTTATCAGGAGGGGTTGATCCCCAAAACACCGACACCGCACTTTTAGACAGGGTTTTGAGAGACAAAGCAGTGTTTATTTGAACAACTGTTTAAAAATCTAAGTAAGTCTTGTGTAATGACAAGAACACACCCTCTTTAAGTAACCTGTATTAAGGCCCGGTCAAACTGGCGCGGTGGCGTTGGTTGTGGTTGTCAAATGGTTACCAAAGTTCGCGTCAATGTACTGATCGCCACCGCCACTGTCGCCGTGACCGCATCAGTTTGACCCTTAGAAAATCAATGATATAATTTTTTAAACTATCATGGTTAAAGGTATATTTACTATGATTTGTGAGTTTCCCTATATTTCGTCACCGTTGCATGTACCATGATCACGGTAGGTACTAAAGTCTCTTCGGGTTTTTGAATGTTAGTGGTAGACAAATCTTTCCACTATTTTATTGCGAAAATACAAGTACCACTACCACTGGTTTCACTGTCACATTCGAGTACATATCGAAATATCGGAAAACATTCAAACTCACAAATATCCCGATTTTAGTAAAAAATAAATTAATGAAACTCCACATACCTGAGGGCCTGGTCAAACTGACGCGTTGGCGGTCAAAGGGAAATGGTTGTCAAGTGGTTGTAAAAGTTAGTGTGAATGTTTGATCGCCACAGCCACCGCCACCGCATCAGTTTGACCGGGCCCTTAGTGTTTTGGGGATCAACCCCTCCTGATAAGATCTTCTGTGTACTCCCTAGGGGCTTGTAAGCAATACTAGGACGCTTGG
Organism: Perizoma affinitatum; assembly: GCA_961405105.1. Classification (NCBI taxonomy): domain Eukaryota; kingdom Metazoa; phylum Arthropoda; class Insecta; order Lepidoptera; family Geometridae; genus Perizoma; species Perizoma affinitatum. The sequence continues at coordinate 14,413,678 of OY560190.1, read as the reverse complement.
GGCACGGACAAACTGACGCGGCCACCACCGCCACTCCTAAAGTTTGCGCGGGCCCTTAGAAAATCAATGAAAGTCCGCCTCAACATTTCATTACCGAGGCTCAGGTATGTAATGTAACTCACCTGTCAGTATATTGAGTCATGAGTGACAGTTAGCCGATATAACGCGGGACAAAATTAAACGTAGGTAAACATTAATTATATTGTGCTATAATGCTACTTCATTCAACGCACGTTCTCGTTAAGGCCGAAACAACTCTGTGGTGGGCGAAGACCCGCCTGAGAAAGTTGCGGGTTTGATTCCCGCCGCGGGACAAATATTCACAGATACAAATCTGCGAATATTTGTCTCGGGTTTGGGTGTTCTCTATGTATAATATGTAGATAATGCTTTGTAAAAAAAATCAGAAATATTATTAATCTTTTTATTCCAATTCCAAAGAGTGCTATGACGAACAGTTTTGATCCTTCGGTTCATGGACGCTCGAAACACAGAAGGTTGCGGGTTCGATTTCCGCCACAGGACAAATGTTTTTATGATTTGCAAATATTTGTCTCTGATATGGATGTTTTCGATATATAATATAGTATAGTATATTAATATAGTATACCAGTCATGTAGTTCCCCAAGCACATGCGCTGATGCTGTGGTGGTGTGGACTAATTGATAAGGAATTTCAATTAGTAAAAACCTATTGACTATGACTTTGTTCCTATATTTGACAATTAATCCAAACAAATGGCTCAAAAAAATACTCCAGCAAAAAAACACTGATGGTCGATATAAAAATCACAATCAAACCACATTCACGCTTAGAAATCTTATAAAACTACATTTAAGATTTTATTCATAAAACTACTTAGACTCTTCACAAACACTGTTGGTTTTTTTAGAATTACCGTTCCCTGTATTCAGGGAATTCTAATTATTTGCAGTATCATTAAAGGTAAAGCAGTTTATATTTTCTCGTGGCCTTTTCAGACGCATCAGAATTAAACCACACAGGAGCCTTAGACACATAGTAATAGCGAAGAACGAGTATATCTTTATGTACCCCCATAACCATCTTTAGTTATAGGTTTTACGGGTCTTTATCGCGTTTACCTTTTTTATTATTTTCCCGACGTTTCGACTGTATTGCAACAGCCGTGGTCACGGGATGACTTGAGTATACGGAGCTATCGTCCAGAAATAAAGGAAGTAGCCGCAACTACCCTCATTTCATCTTTGGAATCAGAAAAGTCCATGTTCACATTACGACACACTACACTAACCGTATCACCGCACTGTTCAATTGGATCGCGACGTGAACACCTGTTTATCACGGGATTCCAGGACGCAGAGAGTCTATAGCCGTCTTCACAATTAAAATTTGTGTACTACTTGATTTTAATTGCTTCATGAACCATTATCTTATAATATTGGAGTTCAATAGATAGCACCTTAGGGTCGATCCAGTGGTTTGGTCCTGAGTCCACTAGGTGCTCCGCTATGGCCGACTTATTGATCTGGCGATTTTTGAGAGTTGCAATACTCTCTTTGACCCTTTCAGCAATTGTCCGCTTCGTTTGCCCGATGTAAGCTAGGCCACAGCTACAGTCTATTTTATAAACACCTGGCGTTTTCAGAGGTACCACGTCCTTTGATATCGAAGCTGCTTAGCCACTGTTGCAATACAGTCGTAACTTCGGGAAAATAATAAAAAAGGTAAACGTGATAAATACCCGTAAAATTTGGGTTATCTAATCGCGAAAGTTTATATCATCTTAAGTGTTCCTATAAGCGGCGATGGGCTTGCAATCTGTCACGTGCCACGTCCAAACATTACATTCGGCACATGCCTGCTCTTTGCAACTAGCATTCCACGTGACTGGTATCGACTCAAAGAGAAAAATAATATTAAAAAATAAAAAACAAACACGCTTACGACTGTCTTCCCCATGGTGGACATCCTCAGATACGTACTCAGTGAGAAGATCTTTAAGGATACCAAGTAGGGGGTAGTCAGAGGCACGTCCAAACATTACATTTGGTACATGCCCGCGTTTTGCAAGTAGTAAGCATTCCATGTGACAGGTTGCAAGCCCATCGCCGCTTATTGGAACACTAACTGTTGGCACATGCCTTCGAATTACAAAATATATACATTTAAAACGAAATCACTTTCCTTAATCATACTGTGGGGTTAAAAAGCCTCTGCCTAAAACATGCCTTGGAACTTCCAACTTATTATTTTATTCCTTCTAATAACCACGGAAGCAACATTTTAAATTCCCTTTAGAAAAATATATTTCCCGTACTGTTAAAGTTATCTAAGTGGGTCAAACTGTCACAACTTATAAACTAGTAAATACAAACAGCGTTATTGGGTATAACTTAAGGTATCCGCATTTTGTACGGACTTGGGAAAGAATACAATCTTGTTGCTTTACGGCTTTTTAAGAATTCTTTCTTTCTTTAGAATTCTGCTTTGTTTTTTCTGCTGCTGTGAACATTAGTGCTTAAATCAAGCGTCTGATCGAATTCTTCCGATTGAAAAATTCGATCTCAGATTGGAAGATTGACGACCTCTATGGCGCAGTGAGAGCCGCTGAAGGTTGCGGGGTCGGTTCTCGCCACGGGACAAATGTTTTGTTTGTATTATCTGTATATATTTGTCTCGGGTCTTGATGTTTTCTATGTATAATATGTATGTATTTACAAAAAAGTATATTAAGTAGTATATCAGTTCCTTATGGGAACTACCATGACTGATATACATAACTTGCCTTATACAAGCTCTGCTTAGGCTAGATGGGACAGATCGAACTTTTTTTCCCAACTCTCACCCTAGGGGGACAGAACAGGGTGACAGATGGGAATAATTCGATGTTTTTTTTTAAATCAGCAATATTATTATTCTTTGAATTCCAATTCCAACCTAATAAAAGGACCATACTAAAAATAGCAAAGAGTGCTATGACCAACCGTTTTGGTCCTTCGGTTCATGGTGTCTGTCGGGTGTTAAGAGTAAAGAAACTATTTTTTAGAAATAAATATTTATTGTATTTTATTTCTTGATTGTCTGAATTTTTAATTGGAGGGACTATTTAATTTATGCCTTATTTTTCGTGTACAGTCAGCCACGAACGTAGATAAACAATGTTAGTTCATGCATACTCTTTCACAACGAGTTTAAAAAAAGCAAAGACGGCAAAGTCTTAAATTGTGGGCTGCAATAATTTGGAATAAAATTCTACAAGTTCCAGAAATATTTGAATGTTAAAAATCTAAACTATAAACCATATTTTGTGACGACCTCTGTGGCGCAGTGGGCGAAAGCCTGAGACGCAGAAGGTTGCGGGTTTGATTCGCGCCGCGAAACTAATGTTTGTATATTCTGCAAATATGTCTTGGGTCTGGGTGTTTTCTATGCATAATTATGAATGTATTTACAAAAAAAGTATATAAGTAGTATAACAGTCATGTAGTTCCCATAATACAAGCTTTGCTTAGTTTGGGGCTAGATGATGCTGTGTGAAAAAAGACGTGCAGCATTATTTATTTATTAATTTGTCGCAGACTGTACCTACATTGAATAGTTCCTCATATCCTTTCAAAATTCTTTGAGTTTTCACGTTGAATAATAGAAAATAAAAACACAATTTCGAAGGCGGTAAGTGCTTTTCATCAGGTGGACCGTATGTCTGTTTGTCTCGACATAAAACAAACACAACAAACACGCTCAATACTGTATTCTCCATGATGAAGATCCTTAAATACATACTCAGTACATAGACCTTAGTTAGAGGATACCAAGTAGGGTTAGTCAGACGCACGTCCAAACATTACATTTGGCACATGCCTTATTTTGCAGGTGCCTAGTTAGCATTCCACGTGACAGGTTACAAGCTCATCGCCGCCTATTGGAACACTTACCGATGGCACATGCCTTCGAATTTTCAGAGGACGTGTTTGTGCCTCGATTACATAAAATGAAGTCGAAATTCCATAACAACAATTCCATATGATGTATATATCAAAATCAATATTCTAAGGATCAAAAGAGCAGTAAAGATAAAAAAAAAAAACTTCATGAATAATTACCGAAAACAATCAAAGTGGAACATTCTAACTTTAACTACTTTTAAGTAAAGAGCTACTTTTAGCTCTTATTATTAAGGCAGCGTTCAAAAAAAACACATAATTTTTTAATTCGCTCAAGTTACCTACCCTGAAGGTTCATTCTAAATATTGGTCAACAAATGTTTGAAATGGTGTGAGTATTTTTTGCTGATTTCCTCCAAAATACAAACTTAAAAACTTTACATCTTTATTATAATAGTATACAGATATTTACTTCAATAACCGATGTGACCTTATCGACCCCGATACAGTTAAATAGTTGGTGTACCGTTATGTGATATAATATAAGCTACCCGGCAGGAATTCAGAAACTGACCGATATTTTAAAAGGACTATTCCCATTCACGCAAGTGTTGGGACGTTGGGACTTCACATTACTCAAAGCGGTCCCTTCTTTACAAAACCATTGAATCTTCTCGTCAATCTTTTATCATAATTCGGGAAATTTAAATGTAAATGTACGGTAAAGAATGTGAAACGGGTCCGTAAACTTTACAGAGTCGTCGAAATAGGTTGGTACCGTAAGTTTTTGTTTTAATTTACGTGAATCTGCTGTTTATTGGTATTTATTTCCTATTTTGGTGTTAAATATAAATTGTTTTGAATAACAAGGGTTTTATGAATTTTAATTGTATCGTTCTGTCTTTTATAGTTGAGAAACTTTATTGTTATATATTTTAAATTGGCTCTAAGCTCATTCATAAAATCTTTTGTTTCATAGTTATTTCGAATTTAGTTCAGTTTTTTTTTTGTATATTAAAAGTTGATATAAAGCAGTCAATGCTGGCCACGTTTGCAATAAATAAACAGCCAGATACATAGTCCTCACTCACACTAGGATTCCCTGTGTCATGGGTACCAGGAACTACGAGTACTTTGGTACGACAACACCAAAACCCGAAACAAAAATCTGAAGAACATATAAACATTTTGTTCCCACAGTTTGAATCAAACCTGTAGCATCGCAGTTGACTACGCACCAGCCGCGCCACCGAGGTCGAAATGGTACCATTAAGAAAAATGTTTAATATATAGACTATAGACCGACCTCAGGGACTCAGTAAATCACATAATAATTTAGAAAAAAACAAAAACAAACACGCTCACGACTGTCTTCCCCATGGTGGACATCCTCAGATACATACTCAGTGAGTAGATCTTTGAGGATACCAAGTAGGGGGTAGGCAGAGGCACGTCCAAACATTACATTTGGTACATGCCCGCGTTTTGCGAGTAGTAAGCATTCCACGTGACAGGTTCTAAGCCCATCGCATAGATAATACTGTAAAAGAGCACAGGCACATAAGATCTCATTCGTAACTTTAAAAAAAAATATGGACCCATTCACTAAGAATTTTCTCTCAACAATACTTTCTCAATTTCCAACCCAATAAAAGGACCATACAATATTTTGCATGCTCTTCATAAAATTATTCACAAACCACAGTGTATGATGAAGTTAGTTTAGCAAAATGACGATTAGTATTCCTACCCCGTCTTCTGCCAATAAGATTGCTTTTCCACCAAACGTTATCCTTATTTTGTCCTGTACTGTTCAGTTTATGGACAAAAGTTCTTCGGATAGTATTCTGAAATGGAGTAGTTTTGCATTTTTATAAGCTAACGTATTTCTAGATCGATAAAAGATCGGATATAATTTGCACTTGTATTTAGCAAAATTTCGCGATCGGTCAAAATAATCACAAGCTATTCTATTTTTTGAATAGCTTAATAGATGATGTTTATTTGGTTAATCGGTCATTATTTATCCCGCTAGTCTTTACTTCGAAATTGGACCATTATTAGGTAGGCTTATTAAAGCACGAAAATTAATTAACGTCTCTTACAAGAATGTCACTCAAAGTTAATGGAGAAACCAAGAACGGGTGGCGACTGTCATCCAGCCTAACAAGCGAGTACCAGGATGAGACGTGAGTGGAGAGAAGAGAGACACAAAACAAGGTAAAAGTATTTAGTACATTAGGTTACAGCACACCAGATCAGATGATTACCGTTAATATGTAAGTACTAGCTATGCCACGGCCCCCGAACCACTGCGCCACATCGACCACCCGCGCTTCTACTTCGTTTTTGGTTAGCGTTCTTTCCGTAGCGATGTTAAATAGTATATCGCTTACCCGGTGAAACAATGGCGTGTTTTAGACCTTGTTTTGAGGTTTAATAAGTACTTTCGGAGAAAAATCAACTAAATTATATCTCTTACCGATTCGGTGTGTTGACATCATTGTCAATTTTAACTTGTCAATTTTATTGCAAAATTTCTGGTTTAACAACGTCGATATTTTCAGTAGAGCCCCGCTCTACTGAAAATATCGACGTTGTTGACCATGAAATGTGGTCATATTTTGAGCGCTACAACGGCGAAAGGTGATTTATGATCTCTTCACCTATTGGTGAAATAATGATGAAACTGAAATACATACCGACGTTTTTCCTGGAGGAATAATGACGCAACTGTAGATGCCAAACTGATTTTTATTTTTATTTTCATGACACGGATGTAGATATCAGATTGAAAAATATAATTATATTCTTCTTTAAGTTAAAAATAACGCAACGTCAGAAACATAAATTGAAAACGAAAATTAAATCCCTCCTGTAAAATTGCAAAATATGCAGTCTCGTCAATATTGTACCAGATGAGTGATATAACATTCTCATTAAGAAAAAAAAACCGCTTTCAAATAAAAAAAAACTCTTCTGCTTTATTATTAGTATAGATAATTATAGATAGGTACTTAAGCTAGAAGTTTTATATGTATAAAATGTTATATTTGGATATTCATTAATTATATTCGCATTTGCATGTTATCTTCCTGAAATATTATGAATATATATACACTCTGCCGCATTCAAAGAACTAAATCAATTAATTATTACAAAGGGAAAATATTATTTTTTTGGGAAGAAATAAAAACCGACTTTAAATAACTTAGTTGGTTTTTTCATTAAAAAAAATTAAACCTCCCTGAAGTTATACCCAACCCATTAAAAAGCATTAAATCGTTTTACAATTGACAAAGATCGCGTAACATAACAAAAAAAACGGACGAATTGAGATCCTCTACGTTTTTATAAGTAGATTGAAAAGTGTTTGAAATCTTGTCAAATAGAGACCAGAAAATAATGCTCGACTGAATTAAGCTTATGCATTGACTTAGACATGTCGCAAGAGAGTGGGTTTGATTCAAATATTTGTATGCAGATAATTGTTAATTGTTCCGGATCTGGGTGTTATGGTATAGGTAGTTCTTGATACTCAGGACACAGGGGATCCTAGTATAGAGTCAGAACTATGTATTTATTTAATTCCCCGTAAGCCAATCCCTCTCCTCGACCCACCACCCCGCTCAACAGTCCTAGGCAGAAACTCACCCATTCCCAGGATCAGTAAGGCATTTAACAATCATTGCGCTCAGATTGATATTTTCTCAATAAAGCTACCGTTGTTCCGTAAGTTCTTATCTGAGAACTTGACAAGTTCTAAATAGGTCACTAAATAGAATTAAGCCAAGTAATCATTTAAGTGATTAAAAATAAAGTTTTTAATAACTTAAATAATTAAACACTTTATTTTTAAGAGTTTTACAAATTGTTACTTAATTTGTTTATTACCATACTTGTTATTTATAGATAGTATCATTATAACACCCACAGGTAGACCAAATAAATAAATATTAAATTTGTGTTTCCGTCACCCCTTGTCTGACTAATTCTGGTACTCTGTCGATAGGCTTGACGACGGTCACCTCCCGGTAAATCCCTCAATAGCTACGGTTTTAATAAAAATACAAGGACAACTTTTATAATATTTAATCGTGGATTCTTTATGGAAAGTGAGTTTGGTACCTTATCTAGTTTATTATTAACTTTGGAATATTACAGGTTGCTGGAAAGTTAACACGAAAATAATATTCAAGAAATATATAATAATGAAAACCATTGAAGGTCACAAGAAGTCGGTGGAAAGAAGTGGCTCAATCAAGATCGTTCGTCGTGGCACGCAGAATTCTACGTAATTACGATTTCATTGTGTACGAAACTTATGAAATTGCTATTTCATAGATTAAATTTGCCTGGAAGAGACCGCTCTTAGCGGTAAAGCCAAAATATTGTTATTTTATTTTACATCTATTATACCTATTTAATTATCTATTTCGGAATTTAAATGGAAAAAATATGCAATAGAATTTGATCTCGCGAGACTAAAATGGCCTTCTCCATTGAATGCCACGGCAAACGGGCGTCTCGATCTATCAACTTCCCAAATCCGTTACAAACGTATTTTTACGTATTTCAAAATCAGCTTGCTTCAATAATTTAATAATAGGTTAGTATTATTATATGTATATGTAATGTATAATTACGTAAAGTGATTTCGAAAAAAATAACATAACTAATTTTAATATACTACCGTTAAAATTCCAAACATAGCGGCTTAACAACCGAAATAAAATAAAAAACTAGTTTAGTAGTCGGCAAGGATCAAAATTGGATTAAGGACAGACATGACCCATTTGGGCCATAAACGAAGGTACCTACTTAAGCGGGATGGGAAAGTTCGGTGTATATTTTTTATACAATAAATGCGGCAAACAAGCATGCGGCCTGTTGGCAAGTGGTTACCGTAACCTATGGACGCTTGCGAAACCATAGGTATCACTCGCACGTCGCCGCCCCCCATTGGACCGATAACATCGTTAGGACTGCAGAAAGGAATGGAGATAGCCTAAATTGACTTAAGGGGAGGGAACCTCCATCTACCTGGAAAATATCGTTCTTAGCGATAAGACCGCCGATATCGGTGATATCACCGCGACCTAGTTCATAAGATACATGCTTAGTAATAGATTTATGGAGAAAAACAGTCAGTAAGGCCTCTGTTTTTTTTATGACATGAAATAAAAAAATGCTAGACATTTTTCACACAGCATCATCTAACCCCGAACTAAGCAGAGTTTGTATTATGGGAACTACATGACTAATATACTACTTTATATACATTTTTTATTTTTAAATACATACATATTATACACCCAGACCCGAGACAAATATTTGCAGATCATACAAACATCTGTCCCGCGCCGGGAATCGAACCCACAACCTTCTGCCTTCGGCCTTCGCCCACTGCGCCACAGAGGTCGTAAGGCATTTGTGGTATTAAGTTGTATCTACACATTATAAATAAATAATGCTGGACATTTTTCACACAGTATCATTTAGCCCCAAACTAAGCAGAGCTTGTATTATGGAAACTACACTATTCTGTTGTACATTAAATAGTCGAGTTATAGTTCACGGACTAGATAGAGGCGCTTACACGTAATGTAAATATTTATAAGTATTCGGCTTGAATTTAACTAAAGCGTTCGTAAGGTAATTCTTTGGTGCAAAGGAGAGAAACGGGCGGACAACACATTTTTTAATATGTATCTATCTCTAACATTATTTATTACAGGTTAACAAACTTATTTAGCAAAAAATACTAATTAATTCATGCAGAATTGAATAAATCGCCGTTTTTTTACCTAAAATTTGTTAAAAATGTTTACAAACACGTTACACTTAAAGCCGTGCGTGATAACTTGGATAGTTATCCACTTTGAGTTCAAAGTTATCAAAAAATAATCAATGCTACGATAAGCTAACATCTCTAATTGACTTCTTGTGATCTAATTCAGCAAAGTTATAGTCATATTATTACATACTTATTATCTCACATTATTATTATTTGTATTTATATTACATAGGATATGTTAATATGTAGATATATTAATATTATATTTTATTATAGGTTTACACCGCCGTCTTTTGATTCCATTTTATCAACCATCCAAAGGTTGCCCGAAAGAGATCGTTTTTAGCGATAAGACCGCCCATTGTACCTATTTAATATATTTTTTTTATTATTGTATTTTTGTATTTTACTTTGGTTTATTGCATAAAGAGTTTATCTATCTATCAATGTTCCCGTACGGAACTAAAGTATGGTAACTTAAAAGCCAACTCTAAAAGTATACAAAAAAAAAAACTAGTTTCACAAATAAAACGACACCGCTATGTCTTACAACTTGTGCCTTCAAGAAACGGTCACGCGGTCCTCCACGACGAAAAAAACCTGCTCCAATTTCATTACGGGCGGTTTACGAGCCATGCTCTGTATACAGGCTGATGTTAATAGGTTCAATAGTTATTCGTGTCATAGGTTCTTGATCTGCGTTAAGAGTCCGGTCAAACTAAACCGGTGGCGTTGGTAATCAATATATTTACAACCACTTTGACAACCATTTCCCTTTGATTGCCAGTTTGACCGACCAGCAATCTGACGTTTGAGGTTGAATGTCTCTAGAAAGTTTTTAGTGTCCGATAAAAGCGTTCCGTTCGTCTCGCAGAAGCCAAGTCTAAACCATTTTATAAAAACCCTAAATTTATTGATATCTATTATTGCGGAAACTATTTATGCCAAAACTCCACTTCTGAAAAAAAAACAAAATGCAAACCATGACTTAAACACATTTAAAAACTCTTATGTCTTAAACTACTGACATAAAAAGCGTATTATTCTGTTGAATAAATTATTAAATGACACATTGAAAACAAGGTACATATATGCAATTTTAACACCGACATTATACGTTATAATGACTTTAATGTAATTTAGAGATTTAATGTAAAAATTATATCTTGGTTAATTATGGCTGTTAATTGTATCCCAAAAAAATCAAAATAAAGTGAAATTTAAATTGTGCTTCAATACTCTAAGCTTTAGGGTATCATTGCACAGGTCTGCATTTTGCACTCATCGCGTCCTTAGAGTTTAAGGAGTCGATGAGTGCTTTCGCCTTTAGCTTTAAAAGCTTATCCGTGTTAAAATATAAGTTTTCTTAAAGATATGCAACAAAGTTTGTTATTATTTTGCATCAAAGTGGGTACAAACTAGTTTTATTTATGTACGTGCTCCTACTAGCTATCTTTTGCACATAAGTATTTATCTATAAAGGTATATCCCGTGTTTATTTGTCATTTTTAAACATGGGATAAGATTAAAAAATAGTCCTCGATCACATGAACGTTAAAATAACAAACTTTAGAAAAACGTCAATTTTGGGGAAATAATTATATCAACAAAATTGAAGTAATTTATTATCAGATGACTAACTTCTACCCACGGCTTTTGAAAAAAAAACCTGTGTGTTTTTGTGTATTCACGAACTATGCCTGATCCAAATTTCATCCAAATCCGTTTAGCCGTTACGGAGATCCATCCCTTTCTTGTGTGCACTATCAGTTAAAACAAACGAAAGTTTAAATTAAGTTTAGTTGATGTACAAGAGAATCAACGCCATTGTCTTTTACAATCAAACTGTTTCATCTAAAAAGAGAGACATACATAAAGTATTTACAAAAGTAGTACAAAGTAGTCATAATATCTATATCTATATTTACTACTAACAATAAAGCAGAAAGTTTTTAATTTGTTTGAACTTTCTAATCTCTGGAACAACCAGTCTGATTTAAATTGCATTTAATAGTCCAATGCATGAGGACTATGCTACGACTCTTAGGAGCCGAGAAAAATAAGTAATAACGCGGTCGGGCGATACGCGTTGGGCTGGAGGCCGAGGGCGGCCGCGGCACAGATTTGGTATCATATCCTAAAATGATACTAAACTACGATAATTAAAAAGGTTACAAATTGTTTGAACATTCACCCCGAACTAATTCATCATGCTGTATGTTCGATTACATTATCCGATAGTTATTAAATTTTATTGGCTCTGAGGACATCGTATCAATTGCTGGATGAACTTGTTAGTCGTATCCTTGTTGGAGCCGACTCATAGTAAAAAAAAAAGTCTGTTTTTCCTGGGTGATGAACTGATAATCTAGGTGGCGCGTCGGGTGAGTAGCTAGTTGTGACGCATTAGATACAGGCTCGATTCCCGGGACAAATGTTTACTAACATTTGTAAAAACAAACACTCCCAAAACATATCACGGAATTACAAAAGGATTCGCTTTTTACTAAACAACTATAATCATTCCTAATTAACAATTGCTACTATGCTAACGATTAATTAGTTAGAAAGCTAAGCAACTTTCTTGAAAATAATTAATATATATAAAAAGTGACGTAAGTACGTACCTATCTTGACTAACGATAAAAAGAAAAATGACGCAACCTACTTAATAATTTTATTCCAAACCTTGCCTACCTACCTAACTTTGATTTATGGTATACCTACTAGTTTTGTTTACATAACCCCTCGGCCTGTCTATCTGTTGCTATACCCTTATCAGGGTTCATGTGAGATACCTACCTATGAACACCATATTGTGTATTTGTTCCGAGTCTGGGTCTTGTGGAACCAGGGTACTCGCAGTTCCTGATACCAGAGATACATGTAATTCTAGTATGGGTTCAGGACTATGTATTAGTATGATGGGTGTTTATTTATATTTTATTAATTACATATTAAATTAAAGAACCTTTTTGTTTTATGATTCAATAAATACTTACTAAATACTTAACTCAGCACAATTAATAATAATAATAATGCTGGACATTTTTCACACAGCATCATCTAGCCCCAAACTAAGCAGAGCTTGTGTTATGGTAACTACATGACTGTTATACTATATACTTACTTTTTTATTTATAAATACATACATATTATACATAGAAAACACCCAGACCCGAGACAAATATTCGCAGATACAAACATTTGTCCCGCAGCAGGAATCGAACCCGTAACCTTCTGCGTCTCAGGCGAGCCTTCGCCCACTGCGCCACAGAGGTCGTCTTTAGTGGCGCAGCAAATATTTGTAAGCAGCGGTAAAGTAGAAAGTTTTTTTAACCGGGACGTAAAGAGCTTTATAATGTGTTTCTCATAAGTTTGCTTGTTTGTTCGTGAGTTTGTTTATCTGTTACCTTTCATCGCCATCAGTTAGTGTTCCAATAAGCGGCGATGAGCTTGCAACTACTTGCAAAACTGTGAGCATGTGTAAATGTGATATTTGGACGTGCCTCTTACTACCCCCTACTTGACATCCTCACAGAGTCTATATCTATTCTCATATATCCTACGGGGTCCATCATGAGGAAATAGTAATGAGCGTGTTTGTTTTTTGCTTTATTCCATAAAATATATTTCCTTCAGACTTGTTAAGAATCATCTTCAGGTAAAAAGCACGTCGTTATAGGCCTCCTAGTCTATTAATTAACAGTTACTCTAAGTTCCTGCACCATCGGGTAATATTAACTGTTGCTAGAACGTCGGCCGGCGGTGGACAAGTTAGCCTAACTTTGTGGACCGCCAGGCATAGTAAAGAATTATGTAGTGTAGCATCTTCATACGTTCGCGCAAACAAATAGAAAAGTAAAAACTATTACTATTGTTGTAATCAAACAGGAAAAACGGACAAGTGCGATATGTTATAAAAAGAAACGAGTGGAAAATAATAGGAAAGTTTATTATGTAAAGATACTAAATACTAAATAAAGATACTAAGTGTTGTTTTTTTTTGTATACAATGTTTATTTTTAAATTATTTATTGCGAAGACCTACCCATGCGATTCTCATAAATCACGAGGCAGACCACTAGTCAGGTGCATGGATAATATCGTGAAGGAGGTTGGAACTCACTGGGTTCGATTCGAGCAGAAGCGGGAAGAATGACATGCTACAGAAGTGTCCATACCCAGCAGTGGGTGAAGTAGGCTGATTAGATAGATAGATAAATAGATTATTTATAATCTATCGTCTGCCCACTATCTTCCTGATGGAAAGTGTTGCTTTGATCAAATATAGCTAGAAGTCGTCTAGAAGATACCTTTTTACCGAAGACTCCAAGATTATATTGGTCGAGGAAGACAAATGCTGGCAATGAGCTCCATTCTTTGCAGTACTGATGATGAAGGTGACTTTAGGTTTTGCACCATTTACAAGAACAAGTAAATACATAGATTATTGCAACAATCCGTAACAAGTTCACATAATCACAGAAGGTTGTACGCTGTAACAGATTGTAATTTGAGTTGCGCTACTATTTCGACCTGGTACTGTGGCATAGTGGACAACAATCTATTGAGTATACTGTGACCGGGGGCAATTTGAACTGTTTGGCCAACTGGCCCGATTGAGGGGTTGTGATGTGCTGAAATGTTTAGAAGCGCTGCTTGCGCTGAAAGTTTGGGAACAACAGGATAAACTTGGAAGGTAAAGATTGTAACTTACCTTTAACTAGCTTCTGTCCACAGCTTCGCTTACGTGGAAAAAGTAGACTACATTTTGTGTTATTCCAGTTAGATATCTATCTATTCACATTCAAACTCCCATCAGGAGACTGTTGTTTACTTTCAATAAATATCTTAAATAGTTACTTAATATACTCACAATACTCAGGTACTTAACTTGATTAAAAATATAAGCGGATTTGAACAATATCATTCGCCTCGACAGTAATCCGTTGGATAAACCATACCCACGTGGGATAAACTGGATATTACTATGTGGGATATTAATCCCAAGTAAATTATTAAAATATGAATCTCTGTGTGGTATAATACCCGAAATTGTTCAAACCGCGGGTTCAATCTCTCAAAAACCAATATTGGTCATGCCATGTGGATCAGACGTTCTACAAATTTGAAAAAATATTTGCAACTTAATGTAATTTATTTTTTATAATAATTTTATGCATAGGTAGGTGCCTACCAATCAACATATTTATTGTGAATGTACATTTATGCATTAATTCACTAATAAATTCCAAAATACATATTTCATGTGTATATTGTGTATGTAGTTACATGACCTTTACTTTTTTAATAATAAATACTATTATAGAGTCCCATTGTAGAAACGGCTTACGTGATGAGGAGATTTAATTATGTAGGTACCAAGATAGGCAATTTTGAATTTTAAACCTCTATAGCGCAGTGAAGGAGTAGCCGGCTGCTACACAAGAATGGTTTGATTCCCACTGCGGGCCAAATTTTTGTTCCGGGCCTGGATTTTGTGGTACCACGATATTCCTACGTTTGAACGTACTTCAGGACCCTGTTTTTTATGGTCCCGATGGCAAAGGCTGCCGATAACTAATTAACATGTTCACATTTGGCTGAAATTTGGAACAGCTATTGGTTATCTACAGTACAGCATAGTCAACTTTTTCACCTTGTTCCAAGCAGGCAAAGCCGTAGGCAGAGACCAGTACTAAATAAAGATGTCCATAATCTCTGACAGTTTAAACCCCCATGAAAATGAACTAAAAGTATAATTGACTATTTTGATACAAAACCTATGACGGCTGTATTAAAAATTAAAAATAATATTGTGAAGTCAGAATAATGAAAAAGGTGGATTATATTTTTTTTTGGGTTAATCCAGACTCGCCTTCCAGACAATTAAAGCTATCCGCTTAAATCCAAAACATTTTCACGTACGGTTTGCAAAACAGAGTATAATTGATTCATACTGTAAAACGGGAATTTTAGTTTCGACTTATTCCGAGAGTCTTCATCAGGGTGAGTGATGCGCCGCTCTCCCTCCGCGTCGCATCGGTGTCTTCACCGATATTACGGTACGTGAAAATTCCCGTGGACGGAGGTGAATCAGGATTGTTCGTCATAGCACTCTTTGGTGAAAACCTAAGTTCAGCAGTGGACTTCTAAATGTTGATAATTAAATACTAAAACAATTTAAAAGATACCTACTGAGAAGTTCTTTTTTTTTAGGTATTTACTAAAATATCTGTCACTTGATACCTGTTCAATTTAAACGCATCCTAAATAAAATCTATATGTAAAGTTTTTGTTAGTGAACTAAGTTTAACTCGTTAGTTTTAGTATATAAATTGATTTTAATTTTAACTTCAAATACGATTTATAAGATCGTGAATAAATGATATAAATTAAATGAAAAAAATAGATCGCGAAATCATCCTTTTTTAAATTTAAAATTGCACATCGGAAATCTGAATAAATGTAATGATTGTAAAAGCAAGACACATTTTATCGATTAAGGTCAGTTAATACTAAAAATATAGCCAGAATAATTAAGTATGGAGCTGGTTAGTCAAAATGTATTGACTTTTTTAAGCATATCCTGATTAACTTTATGTGCTAACGGTACACTTTAATGTGAGAATAATTTTGTATATAAAAAATAAAGCAATTGTTGAGCTTGAGCGCATTAGGGTGTCCAAATAAAGTAGATACAAACATCGCCACGAACATTATTTACCGAATTCACTATGATTTTCAACCAATTTATATAATTTATTTGCGTTAATATAGCACATAGGACATACCATGAAGGAGATGCTGTGGGCAGACGACTATACATAGCATGTAACACAAACTCATAATTAAGAACTAAAATCCTTGAAAATGTTTCATATATTTTTTATAAAAAAATCCCAAAATAATATTTATTAATAGTAATAAACTACAACTGTTACTGTTTTGTAAGTTTATTATCGCGGTTGATAAGCCATTATTAAAAGGGTTCCGCTATTTTTCCCAATAAAAACATTTGTTTTTTTCAGTAAAACCAAATTTAGGCCATAGACCATAATATGCCTGTCACCTTTCTGATTTATATCAATTAAGAAATCCTATCCTAATAATAAAACAAATGTCAAACTTTGGATTTTTCGATGTTAAAATGAATATTGGATGGTTTTGATATTTGTTGCTAATAAACTCTGCAACGGCTATACCGATTTGAATGAAATTTAGAACAGGTATAAGAATAACATATAATGTTAATTTTCAGCATTGAAATTATCTGCTGACGTTTCGTTGACCGTTTAGAGGTCTTTCCTCATCTAAACCATCCAATATTCATTTTAACATCGAAAAATCCAAAGTTTGACATTTATGTATTTTATTATTAGGATAGGATTTCTTAATAGATATAAATCAGAAAGGTGACAGACATATTATGGTCTATGTTCCTAATGGACTATACAACGTAGGTACTTTACTATTCTAGTAAAGTACCAACGTTGTATAGTCATAATTATATCCTAAAAAAGTTCATTTATATCCAGGTCCCGCGCGGGCGGAGCCGTCATCACAGGCTAGTCTAAATAAAACTCCTAGCTGTACCCAACTTGCAAAATAGAAACTTTATATAAAGGGATAGGTAGTACCAACCTTACTTTATATAAAGGGACAGGTAGTACCAACCTTACTTTACCCGAAAAGTTTTCCAATCCGAAAGTTCGAAAAATCCATTCTGGGTTAGACACGAGAAATGCAAAAAATGTGAAGAGATTTCCAATTACACTTTTTATGGGAAATGTGGAGAGAAAAAGCAAGTCCTAGAAAATTAAATGCTTAATTAGTGCAAGCATAGGGACAAATGTTTGTATGATCTGCAAATATTTGTCTCGTTTTTGTTTGTGTTCCATGCATTTTTTTGAAATAGAACGATTCTTTTGTTTTCTCCGTTGCTATGGGCAGGTCGAATCTATGTAGACTTTTTTCTTGGGAAGAGTATAAACTTCTCTATCCATTAATTCTCGAGATCGCCATGCTCGGGGCCGTAGAAAAGTGGCAACAGTCTACACCCAAATATCACTTTTGTCTTCTCTGTCCTAGACAAAACCGTTGTCTTGGGTTAAGCCGGCAGGTGTCAGCTCAATCAAAAAGATTATGCTATGTCGTATTTTTTTAGGATAATTGGACAATAGATAATAGATAACTCTTTAATGAACACACCTGGATTAAAATTCACTTTACAAATGAACTTAAAACTAGGTTGTGGTGATACAATCGGCGGCCTTATCGCTACGAGCAATCTCTTCCAGGAAACCTTTGGATGGATTTGATTTAAAAGAATATGAAGAGAGGTGGTGTAACTGCAATCAAAATCAATAACATTACAATAAGATACATATTTAATAAAATACATAATTTATATAAATAATACAGGATAGTGTTGCACTATTTAATTTATTTCTTGTTCAGGTATATAATGGGTTGAATTTAATTACTTACAGAAATATCAGAAAAAACACAAGTGACAGGCGCGGTGACATTGTTTTATTATTATTATTATTATTATTATATATAAATATGATTACGACAAATATTGAATGTACCTAAGTCATCATAATCATAGTAGAAGTCCACCGCTGGATAAATCTCTCCAAACAGTGCCACGACGAACGTTCTTAGGCCACCTCCATCCACCAAGCAGTAGTAAATCTCCTTATGAAAGAGCTCGTCCGAGAAGTACTACCATACCAATTTCTGCTGCCTAGCAGTAATGCTCGCATTGCTGTGTTCCAGCTTGAAAGCAATGGGTGCCCGTGAAATTACAGGCACATTAAACTTTCACTCGTTATGTCTCAGGGAAGGAAACGCGCGAGTGATACATCTGGTGTTGCAAGCATTCATAGGTTACGGTAACTGCTTACCAACCGGTGGGCCGTTTGCTTGTTTGCCACAGTA
The DNA here is from genome assembly GCA_961405105.1 of Perizoma affinitatum. Taxonomy (NCBI): domain Eukaryota; kingdom Metazoa; phylum Arthropoda; class Insecta; order Lepidoptera; family Geometridae; genus Perizoma; species Perizoma affinitatum. Next base: position 14,395,065 of record OY560190.1, on the reverse strand, counting down.
TTTGTATAAAAAAAATGTTAAGCAGTTTTGAGATGTCATCGGTCCATTCGGTGGAGGGCCATCTTACTCTGCGTCATCCGATTCGTTCTGGCCGCTATGAGTAAAAGTTAATGTAAGCTTATTCGTCGTTCCATACCCTCTCTTGGGAAACGCCAGGTGATGGCCTATATTTTATTTATGTCCTAGTGATGCGCATTTTAAATTTTATCGATAATATCTGCGTGATCTCACGAAATATGGGTAGGAGTAGCTAGTTTCGCTTCACGAAACTAAGCCATTGATAGATAAACTCTTTATAGTGCATGATGAGAAATATAGCTCTCACCGATAAGGCAACGTTCATTGGTGTCCACGAAAACTCCCTTTTATTTTAACGGTAATAAATACAGCCTATGTCCACCTTGAAAGTCCTTTCTAAATATTGGTGAAATATTTTTTGAAATCAGATAAGAAGTTTCGGGTTTTACCCCCTACATACAAACTTACAAACTTCACCTCTTTAAAATATTAGTATAGAAAACATTTAAAAATCGGTTAAAAACACAAAAACAACATAAATACCCATAATGTGGGTCTAAAGTTTATTCCAATTTCTTACCGGCCAGTTATAAATTGGATTACTTCTTCGAAATCGATTCAGCCGTTATGGTGGTGTTAGTTAGGTTGAAACTAGTTTAGGTATGTTTATACATATTTTTTCTATATTTTAATAGGTAGAACACAAACTATAAAATAATTTACAAAAATAAATTCCCATTAAGATGTGCAAATGAAATCTAATTAAAACACCCGTGCATTTATGAACACATCATAAATCTCATCCAGCAGACAGTTATCAAAATTCAATTTACAAAACAGAACGTTTAAATTATTTCGCCTAGAATAATTTCGATAATGACACCTAAATTATATGCATAATATTGTTCAAATTATCATCGAAATTAATATACGAATACTGTCGATATAAAAGCTATTAACGCTAAAAACGAGCTTGCGAATAACACAGTCATTTATTTAATACGCACACATTTAGATAATTACTCTGCTAGACAGATTAACTGTTATTTATTAATTACTAGCTACTGCACACGGTTTCGCCCGCGTACCCGGATAAATAGTAGGTAAGGTTTGTAGCTCATACTGTTAGAGCAGCGTTCGAAAAACACGATTAAAAACGTAATTAAAAAAAACTTTATTAAAAGGCATACTATAAAATATATGATTATTTAAATAATAAAAATCTTGCGATTGAAAATGCTCCAACTCGTTGTTTTGTAAAAGGATCATTTAAAAGAATAACCAGTCTTGTTTTGTTGATTTCTTTGCTGGCTTGGTCGCGGAGGAACAGGCAGTGGATAACCGACGTTTCAAAGTGATCCTTGTGAATTTAATGATTAAATAAATTTTGACTTTGACTTTGACTTTTGACGCATTCGCTCGCTCCTAGTTTCGGAGATAGTAGACCAACTTCCGCAACATCCAAACATACAAACTTTATCTCTTTATAGTATTAGTGTAGATAAATAGTGTCTATTTTAACATGTTTTTAAATATAAATCCTTACTATTTTTAAAGCAACGATATTACACTTTTGGCTTAAATTAGAGCATTTTTCAAGAGTGATTGAAAACTTGTACGTTCAGACCAGCTGATCTCCACTCATTCGGTTTATCTTTTTTACTTACCTATCACTTGCTCACAGATGGACCCGATTTATAGAAAAAGAGGCTGCAACATAAATCATCCTAGAGTGGAAGCTAGCGTACCTACTTACAAATTGAGTGATTTCCAAGTGGTTCTAGTAATCGATAGGAAATGTTCAAATATGTTCGATTTTTGAACATTTATCGATAAAAGTCCTCGATATTACTCCGTCTCTAGTGAAAAAGAGCCCAATAGAACAAGGGCCGCTAAGTGTTCACCTGTTCTTTAGGCGTTTATATAAAAAACGCTCTCGAAATGGAAACCTGAAAAGTTTTTTTTTAAATTGAGCTTTTGAGAGACAAAATTAGCATAAAGGTTTTTATTCATTGTGAAAACAGGGGTAGCTTTCACTGTATCTTCTTTGAATTTTAATCAATTGGGTTTAATTAACAAAAGTCGGCCTCAGGCCATTGAAGTAAACTGTAGATACCTTTATAAGTAGCTAAGGTTTTCCCTACTAGCTTTTAGCTCAATGCCGCTTTCCGATTTGATCCCTCTTTACTCTTCTACCATACATCTTTATAGTAAATCTCCTAATAAATCCTGCTTGTTTTTGTTTATCCTACAAAAAAACAAAAAACTTTTTATCAACTTAAAAGGTAGGGATCTCGTAAATTCTTCAAGAGGATTTGAAAGGGCCATCCTTACCCATATACCTAGGTATCACCTACTTAGGTAGGTAGGTAGGTATAAGTAATACAATACAATTCTAACATAGTTTATTTACTATCTATTTTGGAATTATAAGATACCTATTAGAATAAGACTTTGTCAGAAAATTACCAAAAGTAGCCATCAAAAAGTAACCCTTGCCCCCACCTTGTGTCGTGGGTAAGTATCATTCATGAACTACTACCTATCTATTCTTCTCCTTTATTAGGTAGGTAGTTACACCTACCACACACAACACCACGACCCGGAACAAAATACCTTTTAGCAGATCATGCAATTATTTTTTTATTGGATTTGTGAATCAAATACACGCCTCCGTTTAGCTAACTAGTGACGCACTGTTAAAAAAAGATGGTAATGCCCACCTGCACTAACCTTAGGAAAATACTTAGGCATGTCTTAGTGCCAGTTTTTTTAAACTTGTCACAGGCATCAACATTAACTAAAAGTTTAACATTTTGGCCTTAGGACAGATATTTGGGAAAAAATTACATGATAAATTTATTATGAAAACTTAATTCTAAAATAATATCTGAGTAGGTAGGTATATTAGGCAGCGCCATTCATAAGTGAACTGACTTCAGTGTTAAAACAGTGTACTTAGCATAGTAGGTAAGTATCGTAAGTTCACGACGAATGTCCCATTTACGTGTCCCCGTCCGTTGGAAATAACGCCTTGTCAAATATTGTGAGCAATCGTATTCTTTATGCTTGCTCATACTAAAACCATAAATCGAACGAACGGGGCTTACGCGGACAAATCCGTACTGGAAAAGCCAAGCCAGAGTCTTACCATCCCATTTAGTTTAGTAAATCTATCGTATTGAAATATACCAAGTGGACTTGACTGTGTAGGTAGGTAGCCCGTCCCTTGAAACCGAATTAAGAAGATAGGTAATTTACAGCTTTTTATAATGTAAATGTGCTCAATCTTATGCTACTTGGAAAATATATGTTAACTTTAGGAACAAATAGATTTAGTAATTTTTTTTTTAGTAAATTAATACGTAATGTATTAAAGTTAGGCTAACAACCCTACTAAGCGTACTAGCATACGTGTTGAATGCCTAATTTGAAATTTTACAACAGAAAGAAAAAACGTTACGTTTGCTAAGCATTCTATAATGGGGATTTTTTTTATTCTCAAAGTGGGCGGCGGGCATTATAGTTTGAAAACCTGTGGGTTAGAGCTAAATTTTATCATGCGCGCGAAGACGTTAGCAGTATCCGACTGATCTAGTATACAAGTTCGTGGTCTACGTTTTGTCTGCGTTTGCAAGTTTGAGTCAGGGGAGTCGATACACACGCGACACCGTGACGCCACGACCCGCCGCCGCGCGCCGCGTCGCGACTGGGTGGCATCGTGGTAACATGTCTGGTACCTACCAACCTACTTAAACCTAAAGCCGGTACGAATATACTTATTGGCTATGTATATACCTAACCAGTTAGGTTCTACTTTTTGTTTAATGATGGACATTTTCACACAGCATCATCTAGCCCCAAACTAAGCAAAGCTTGTGTTATGGGAACTACATGACTGATATACTGCTTACTTATAAAACGTACATATTATAGGTACATTGAAAACACACAGACCCGAGAAAATATTTGTATAAACAAATGTTAGTCCCGCGGCGGGAATCGAACCCGCTACCTTCTGTGTCTCAGGCGGGTCTTCACCCACTGCCTTAAAGAGGTCGTCATGTTAGTAGGAAGTAGGCTGACTAGGCTTAACTACTAGTATAGTAATATAATATCTGTGGCCTAACATAAACTTCGTAATTCGTAAATTCATTTTTTTTATACAATAGGTACCTATATTATAGTCCTGTAAGATTGCCTATGTCGTGGGTATCAAGAACTACGAATACCGTGGTACCACAAAACCCAGACCCGGATTAAATATATGCAAAATATGCAAACATTTGTCCCGCAGCGAAAATTTAACACGCTCTTCTTGCCTCGCACTTGCTTGATTGAGTACAAAGTACAATAGTGCCTTTTTAGTAGAGTAGATATGTAGCTGTTTATTTTCAAAATAGGATTGCGTTACGGTGTCATCTATTCGATATTATTGGTACTTTTCTTCGTTTCGCATATTATATGCCATCTATTGGTAAGTAGCAGAAGCTAAAGCAATTGTGTTGCCATAACAGAAATAAAACGTGTGGTCGACAGCCGCCATCAAGTTTTATACAAATGTATTCAAAATGTCTATGATTCGTATCTAAACTTGAACGCACTTTTGGTTGCATTTCTGAATGTTGGTACAACTGTTTTTTGTTCAATTTCAATATTTCAAACGGTTTTCGACAGTTTTCGATTCGATTGATGGCGTTTGTTTATTGGAAAGATTTTCCGAGTTTATCCTATAAATATGTCAATTTTTAGTGAACTTTTACCGAAAATCAATGAAATATCAAACGCGTATACTAAAAACTTCAATGATGACCTCAAGGTAAACCTTAAAATCTGTAAATTTCAGGTGTTTATCTGTCCGTTCTACAAAGTGCTCCCAACTGTGTTATAAAGTTATTTCCTTGAATAAATCGGTGAAAATATGTGTTACTCAGTGTTAAAGGTAGTGCAGTGATCTATAAAATCTGATTTTACAGGCTATACTTGAGTCTTTCGATAAGTTCGAGGCAGACTATCTAAATGGAAGATCTCGAGGGCGGGAGAAGGCCCAAAAGGATAAAGTTGGTACTACGACACTTGAAAGTATCAACGAAGACGATGGTAAGTCTTATAAAATGTTCGGAACGAAATACTACTAAATTTTATTGATAAACAAACAGATTGACTCCAGTATTTGGCGGTAAATTACTTTTCCATTGTTCCATTTTTTCATTTTTTTAATGAACTTTTAATACTTATGTACTACCTACTTTTTAGTCTGAGAATTAAAGGTATTTTTTTTTAGTTTCTAGCTGTTGCCAGCGGCTTAGCATGTGGAATCATGTATAAAAAAAACCCATACTTAAACCCACACTTAAATCCCATTTCCTCCTTAAAAGATTAAAAAACCATGAAACAATGATTTATTTCTGATGAGTAGCTACAATTCTAATTTTTATGTTCCTACATTTAAAAGAATCGATACTAATATACAAAATTTCACCCCCATATTCCCCCCTTTTACATGTGAAAATCCAAAAACTCTGACACTCATTATTATTTATTTAAGCTCAGTAGCAGTCATTCCAATGTTCATTTTTATAACTTCCAAGTTCATACAAAATTCACCACACATTTAAAGTGGATGTAATACATTTTTTTTTATAACTGCATGATTCTTAAATAAGTTTTGCCACAAGTCACAAGGTGGCACTGAAATTGACTATGAAAAACATATATGAGTTTTAAAATTTCACATAAATATCCTTGTTTAAGATGAATCAAAGAAACTCCCAGAAATTAAGCGTAGAAGCAAGTCCAGTTCAGCTTCGAACCACTCAATCGACAGCAATGGTGAAAAGAGGGCATCAAAGAAACGGAGCAAGAATGAAGTTGAGGACATGATGAGCCCTGAAGTTGACAAACGACAGAAAAGGAATGCTTCTGTCAAAGCTCAGAGCATTATTACTAAACAGGTGAGTTATTATTTCTATTTATTATTATAATAATAATTAAAAATCAGTGTTGGCCTAGTGGGCGGTACCCCAGGTTCGTTGGTTCAAACCTGGTTGTGCACCAATGGATTTTTCCACTCAAAAAATTGATGTGCACATAAACATGTGCTCAAAACAGTGAAGGAAATATTGTGAGGAAACCGGGGCATGCCCTAGAACCAAAAATTCGAAGGCATGTGCCAACAGTGTTCCAATAAGCTTGCATGACATGACACCTTTCCTTTTAGTCACCTCATGTAAGTAGCTGTGCCAGTGGATTAAGCATGGGTTTTCAGTTTTTCCTGGTATGCCGGAGCTGAAGTCTTGATCTCTTCCGGTGTCAGGAATGAAAATCTGAAAATCTGTAACAAAAATCTGATATCCCATAATGTGGTTCAGTATTGGCACGAATTGGTGATCACAAGGAAAAATTAATGAACCATCTTTGATTTTAAAATTAATCTCATTTCCATAATCAGGTAGGACCCAAACTAGTTAACCCATGCGCAACTGTTTTGAGGATACTATTGTGACTGCCCCGAACTCTATTCATCAGAGATGATGTGTAACATTTGAAGTTGTGGGCAGAAGCAACCTCGGTGGCGCAGTGGGCGAAGGCCCGTCTGAGACACAGAAGGATGCGGGTTTGATTCCCGCCGAGGGATATATGTTTGTATGAACTGCAAATATATTTCTCACATCTGGGTGTTTTCTATGTAAAATATGTATGTATTTACCAAAAAAAGGTAACTACTATAAGAAGTATATCAGTTATGTTCCCATAATACAAGCTCTGCTTTGTTTGGGGCTTCATGATGCTGTGTGAAAAATGTCCAGCATTATTAATATAGGACAAAATGCTTTCCCCTCAGGTAAACGTGAACTTGACAGCGAAGCTACGCCGTGAGAACTCCAATGACATAGTGGAGAAAACATCATCTCAGTCCTCGCGAGGTCGGAGGCGGAAAGATGATGAGAAGGAGAACTCAGAACCTAATGTTCCTGCCATACAAAGTAAGGAAGTTTCCCCATCAGCAATGTCCTGAGTAACTTAACCTTACCTTACCATGCCTGTTTCTGCCGCCAAATATTACTGCTTTTCTTGATTTTTTTAATAATCTCGAATTACGCATTGAAAGTTGCAGTAATGCAATGAACATCAATCTCAGCTCGCACACTACAGCTTTGACTCGTGCGTGTGTCGGACGAAGCACGCACACACGCGCGCGCTCAGCTGTAACCGCTGGAGTTCAACGACTATACGAACGGTCATGTTTACTCGCACACAGCCAGCAGTCGGTTACCTGCTAAACATTGGGCGCTACAAAAACCAGCATTTTTTTATATGCCTTAAATTAAGAGCCTTTTCCCACCTTTTTCCGCAATGTTACTCGTTAAGGTGAATAGTATGCGTAGATTTCGGCTTGTTGATGTGTCTTTTTACACCCCGTACTGTCTCGCGACTAACAGTCTTACGATATACAGTTATGAACCACCTACTTCCCACAACCTCTAATACGGCATCTGTCCATTTCTTAGGGTCGTTAATGCTAGTCGTGAATCTTTATTCCCCCGTTGGGAATGTTGTTGGCTCTGTCTGCTTAGCATGGATACCCTGGACAACGGTATTTTCTACCGCCGAGAAGACAAAAAATATTTTGTCCCTCTCTTTATAATAATGGAATATGCCACAGAAATAGTTTTTGCCTTTTCTTTTCTAGACAGAACATTGTCTTGGGTGCTCATGCTAAGCGGGCTGTTTGAGGTAGTCAGAGGCACATCCATACGTTATTACATGGACATATTTTGCGAATAGTTTGTGTGTTTATGTAGTTTGGATGATAATACAATAATTTGTTATCTTGGAGCTGATCTGATGATGGAGCTAGGGGACCAGGGGGTGGGTGGATAGTGGAACTCTTCAGTTGCTACTAGTAAACTGCTCAAGTTTGGGCTCATACAATTCGCTTTGACGAGTCCAATAGATTGGGCTTGGTAATTAGGGTCTGATAATGGAGCCAGGAGGTGGATAGTTGAATATTTTTTTTATAATTAATTGTGCATGTTTTTTTAGTTGTTACTATACTTTATATTTTTCAGTCAAAGAAGAAAAACTATCTTTACCCCCTGAGTCTATGGATATGGATTCCTTGCCAGTCAATATTCCGGTGAAGCTGGAGATTAATAAGGATGATATTGCGATGCCGCCGCCAGCCGTGCCTGTTCCAAGTAAGAGTTATAATAATGATAATATTGATAAACTAAGCAGAGCTTGTATTATGGGAACTACATGACTATATACTATACTACTTAAATACTTTTTTTTTCTAAATTCATACCTACATAGTTCCAAGTCCGAGTTTATGTCAAAACATCTTTGTCAGAAGAATCTCTTAAGACGTTATTTTTTACTAAAAACGGGATATTTACCATAATAAGGGGAAATATTCATAATCACAAATAGTAGTGAATATCATGTTACGTAAAAAAAAGGTATTAACCATGATTTTATGTCATTGAAGTGGCAAACAATCATACGGGCCCACCTCTCATTAAGCGGTTACCGTAACCTATGGGAATTTGCAGAATCGCGCAAAGGTAACGCCAAAGAAAAATCGGAGGACAGTGCCGAAGAAGATACGGGCACGAAACGACCCAGTAGGACCAAGAAGAAACCAGTTGAAGCCATTCCGCCACCACCAGGTAATCTCTTAGCCTATTATTCATAATCACTCAATAATCTTAGCAGCATTCTGAAAATTGTCTGCCTCTATCCTTTGTTTAGTGTTAGAAAAGGACAGGGTCAGAGCGACCTGATAAGTGAGCGAGCGTTTATGAATAATATAATAAAATAATAATAATGCTGGACATTTCCTCACAGCATCATCTAGCCCTAAAGTAAGCAGAGCTTGTGACTGATATACTACTTATATATATTTTTTATACATATTCTAAGTAAAATACACCGAGACTGGAGACAGAATATTTGTAGATCATACACACATTTGTTCCGCGGCGGGAATCGAACCCGCAACCTTTGCGTCTCGGGCGCCCACTGCGCCACATAATAAGAGGGATAGACTTTAACAGTAGGCGAAGTAAAGCAGCAATGGGCTTGCTGATTGTCACGGGTTTTTGGGCAAAAAAAGTTGCCATAACATAAGCTCCGTTTAATTTGGGGATGGATGATGCTGTGTGAAAACATATCCAGCATATTTAATTTCATTCAATTCCCAGTGGCGGCGACGCGGTCGCTCAGAGCCAGCTCCCGCGCCACTAGGCAGACGGAGTCGGAGGAACAACCGCCTACCGAGGCGAGACCGAAACGGACCCGAGCCAAAAAGGTACAGTACCAAAGGTAATGAATCTGAAATCGCTTAATTCCATACAATTACAAGAACGACTCAGACACAGATTTCGTACCGATTACCTACTCTTAACTATCAACCCACTTAAATTAGTAATTTAAGTGGGTACTTAACTATCAACCCACTTAAATTAGTAATTTAAGTGGGTTGATAGTTAAGAGTAGGTATTGACATCGTCAAACCTATTTCTGCCGTCAAGCAGTAATGCTCTCATTACCTCTGGTGTTGCTAGCGTCCATAGGTTATGGTAATCGTTTACCACCAGGTTGTTAGTTTTCTTGCCTCATAAGTACAAAAAAAAAGTTTTTTTTTGTAATGCATTAATCGTTTTATTTACAGAAAGTATCAGTATCAGAAACTCAGAGCAACGAAGTGGACGGCACGCAGACACCACGTGAAAGCGTATCAGGTAAAAGCTTTTGAAAAAAAAAAACATGCTCGCCATGCTATTCTCCATGATGTACCACCTCAGATACTAGAGCATAGATCTTTGTCCAATAATAAATATCATACACCAAGTAGGAGTTAGTTGGAGGCACATTCAAACGCATTTGGTACATGCCCGCGTTTTGCAAGTCAGCATTCCACATGACAGGTTGCAAGCCCATCATTGGAACACTAACCGACAGCATATGCCTTAAAATTTTTAGTTCTAGGGCATACCGGTTTCCTCGCGATGTTTTCATTCACCGTTTCATCTCACCTTCAGACGAGTAGACGCAAGAGACGGGTTCGATTTCCGCTGCGCGACAAATGTTAGCATGTTCTGCAGATGTTTGTACCGGGTCCGTGTGTTGTGGTGTCACGGTACACGTAGTTCCTGATACCCACGACACAGGGTAACCTAGTGTAGGGTACGGACCTTGCATGTGCCTGTTGGTTATTTAATAAAAAACAGCTATTCAAAAACCATTTTTTTTTTAGCTACTGCCTCCCCAGCTGAAAAACCAAGGCCCAAGAGAACAAGGCGCGGAAAGGCGTGAGTAGTTATATTTACTTTGACGACTGGGTGTTTTCTATGTATAATGTGTATTAAGTTAAATATGTATATAAGTAGTATCATAAAGTTTCCATAACACAGCTCTGCTTAGTTTGGGGCCAGATGATGCTGTGTGAAAAATTTAAAATTTATGTACTTTATTTTCATATATTTTTTAAAATAGTTTTCCGAAGTAAAGAGGCGATGGACAACAGTAATATAGAATATAAAAACCGGTTAAGAAGGGGTGGAACCGGGATTTAAAATTATATTTTTGACGCACACAGGTATATAACCTTTGTTGCAAATAAAATTCAATTTAGCTTGTTTATAAAATTACAGTTACATCATAATACACACATAATATTGAGATTTCTTGCGATTTCTTCAAACATAAAATTAAATTTAAACTAAGAGATCAACACAGAAATACATGTTATAATAGGTAAATAATAGTAAAAAAAAGCTTAAATTGTTGATAGCTTTTAGCTTTTGATTGCTATCCCAGTAGCAGTAATTTATTCTGTATTCTTCACCAACCATACTATCGTGTTGGTTGTTTTAATATTGCTTTATTACGTCGCACAATATGATGAAAGATCACACATTTCGCCCCACCCCGTCTTAATATATGACATCGTTAAATTTCCAGTGGCAAACCATCACCGAGGCCCATGGAAGCAATCGTACCGAAGGAAGAACGCATCTCTGGCCCCGGCTCGCCGATACTACAAAAAGATGTCAGATCCAAGAAGAAGAACAAGGATGATGCTTCCTCAACGACTATAGGATCGGCCGTGACCAATTCCACCATGGATAAGCTGGAATTGGAGGAAACAAGGATTATAAGCAAGGATATGGATAAAACTATGGTACTACCGAACGGCCTTTACAATCACGATCCGGTTACGCCGAAGAATGTTGTGAGTACATTTCGAAACTTATGTTAGGTTCGAATCCCGCTGTGTAATAAGCAAAAATCAAACACGCTCACGACTGTTCCCCGTGATGGACATCCTCAGATATATACTCAGTATGTATATGTTTGAGGGGTACCAAATAGGAGGTAAGAGACACGTCCAAACATTACATTTGGCAGATGCTCGCGTGTTAATAATAAAAAAACACGCTCACGACTGTATTCCAAAACTGTCTTGACAAAGGTTGTCTGGTAGAGATCACTGATTAGTGATAGACCACCCATTGCACAACATTTTCAAAGTTTTTGTTGACATATTATTTGGTGTGAAATAATGTATTTCTATGTATCTAGTTCGCATTATGGACATCTTCAAATAACTTCTTGGAACAGTGGAGGAAAACATCGTTATCATATAACCAAAAATTAGAAGTCTCGTGCCATTGGTTAGTGTTCCAATTAGCGTCGATGGGCTGGCAACGTGTCGTATGAAATGCATAATGTGGATGTTGCCAAATATAATGTTTGGATTTGCCTCTGACTAGATCTAGTATGTTAAAAGTGAGTTTTTTATTCTTTCAGTGCAACATGAATGAAACGGTTGTTATTGAGAAGTTGAATAGTGAAAATTGTGAAGTGAAAAAGCCACAGAATGTCATCATGGATTGTACAGTTGTTATAGAAAAAGGTAATTAAAAATAATAATAAAAACAAGAAAATATATAACCGGAAGTTTATAAAAAGTCCATTTGAAATTTCATCCCTCATTTTATCTCAATTAGGAAAGGTATTTTAAAAAAATAATCTTTAAAATTGGTTCATAATTGGCACAGATATTGAGAACCTCTCCGTTTTTAGAAGTCGGTTAATAACGACAGCACCATAAGAAAAAATGGGGTATAATATTTATTATTGGACTTTTTAACAACTTTTTATTATAAAGTAGGTTTTTTTTTCATTATTTCCTGATCTTTAATATAGTCCTGATAACTATTTAATTGATAGGTACCATATCGTCCAACTTGACTGAAGATAATTCTCTGATCACGGACGACGAAAGCGAACAGGATATGCAAACGCCTCCTAAGAAAGATATACCGCAAGTACAGCCCTCGTAAGTATCTAAATCACACGTATTTTAGTTTTTTATCTGCGTATACATTCCCACTCCTGGGTAAAGTTCTCCCTTCAAATCCTTCCAAACTGTGCGGTCACCTTATTTTCTATTTGTAATACATATTAAATATAGAAAACACCCAGACCCGGGACAAATATTTGCAGATCATACATCCCACACTTCAACACACACAAAGATTAGTTGAAAGAAAATTAAGTTCGCCTATGTACTGGTCTTATATTGTGCAATAAAGCATTTTCTATCTATCTAACATTTGTCCCGCGGCGGGAATCGAACCCGCAACCTTCTGTGTCTCACACTGCGCCACAGAGGTCGTCTAACTTATTTTTAATTGTACATCTAGCGTAATATTATGCATCATCCACACAAAGGACTGAATTGATTTGATTCTAGAAAACAAGTTTATATTTACTTACCGTGATTTATATTTCAGATCTGCCGTTAAAGAGAAAGTACAACAGTTCGAAGAAATGGCCACCAGAGTTACTAGAACCAAAACGCGAGCTATGGCCAAAAAGGTAAAGCATTTGAGCATTTGAAAATCACAAGGATCACTTTGAAACGTCTATTTTATCTACTGTCTGTTTTATAACAAACTCCCAAGAGATGTACAAAAATTGACAATTAATAAAATAAAGAACAACTTTATAAAAAGGCATACTATAAAATATCTGATTATTTAGATGATAAAAGCTCTTGGGATTGAAAATGCTCCAACTCGTTGTTTTGGAAAAGGATCATTAAAAAAATAAACCAGCCTTGTTTTCTTGCCTTTCTTTCCTGGCTTGGTCGCGGAAGAACAGGCAGTAGATAAAACCGACGTTTCAAAGTGATTTTTGTGATTTTAATGAATAAATGAATTTTGACTTTGACTTTGCCTGTTCCTCGGCGACCAAGCCAGGAAATAAAGCTAACAAAACACGTATGTACGTGTTTTGTTGGCTTTATTTAGCCCGTGACTCGTGATCCCAGTTTATCCTAAACTGGGATCACGAGTCGTGTTATCAGGAACGAGGAGTACCGTGATACCACAACACACAAAGCCGTAACGATTATCCGCGGAACCTTTCGAAACTATTGTCCCGTAGCGGGAAGCGAACCCGCATCTCTTGCGTCTCAGGTTACCTGCCTCCTCACGCGATCAAGCTTGAAAGAATGATTCTTGGTTATATTTTTGACGACATCTATTGCGCGGTGACGCAGAAGGTTGCGAATTCGATTCTCGCCGCGGCACAAATGTTTGTATGATTTGCAAATATTTGACTCAGTTCTGTGTTTTCTATGCATAATAATGAAAGAATGAAAGAAAAATATTTATTTAGCACGACATAAAAAACACAAATTTTGTAAGATGGTGGGAAAAGTTATGAAATAAATAATAATAATATGTAGCAATATCTAGCCTACTTATAAGTATAACTGAAACAGAAATGCCCCACGCACCTTACTAATCATCCACCTAGATAGTTTAATGTATGTATTTACAATAAAACATTACAATTACACGTAGTATATCAGTCAGGTAGTGCCCATAACACAAGCTCTGCTTAATTTTGGTTAGATGAAGCTGTGTGAAAATGTCCAGCATTATTTATTTTACTGATTTTTTTTTTCTAGGAGGAACACACGGACAATCATACGCCGCCGGACAAAATATCCAAAGCCATTCTATCAGCCGAGACACTCACCAAAATGAACAGCCTCATCTTCAATGGGAAACCTCAGCAGCAGGTAAAACATCTTGAAGAATATTCCCCAGCTCTATATGATTGCCTGGAAGAGATCACCTCTACCATAGCAAAGGGCCTCTTGCTGTTGGCTTCTGCCCCAGTATTGTCTCACAAAGAACCCAGAGCCATACCAAATCTAAGATATTTTATAAATATGTTAAATAATAATAAATATGTTAGGTAGTTTAAGATGCACGATATTTATTTATTGTTATATAAGGATGAATGAGTATTTATTTTAAAAAATAATACAGAGCGCGCAGTCAAATTGGCGGGAATGAAACTTCCGTTTCTTGAATTCAAATTCCAGCTAAGTACTAATACAAGAGATCTTAGTTAAAAAGGTTTAAAATCACTTTGTATGGAAGTCCATATAATATTAGTCGGCCATCAATTGTATAACGATTCAACGCGTTCTAGATTTAAGATCGAATAAAACTTCAATCTCACATAATTTTCCATAGTAATTCTATCTCGTACAATCTTGAGAAAGATCCCCGCGCTCCATGTCTGTGCCACAGGTAATGTATCACCACAGATCTCGCGGGCATTAACACCACATGCCAATGTCATTCTGTCAAACTCCAAGTAGGTTAGATACTAGAGATCACGCAATGCATGCCGCGTTTTTGCTGCTCCAAAATGGTTACAAGATTTGCTTTATTTCGAGTCTGGAAAGCTATTAAGACTCGATAAAATCTCAATTCAATTGTAATCCAACCCAGATTCGTATTCTTTTTGAATTTGCCAGTGATATTTCTATCGCAAACCCTACTCCAATCTCGACTGTCAATGTCAAAATTACCTACTAATAAATAGCATAGTTGATTCCATTTAGTTCCGTAAATTTCCACCAAGTACTAATTCCAAGAGTACCATCAAATACTAAGAGTACTGTACGGGAATCTAGGTAATGGCTGGTTTGGGGCACGACTAACCTTATCACGTCCAGTAGTGGGTATCGTTTTGGAGTAGCTCCCCAGTTGCCCCTTGAGAGTCCACGTACTTCCATAGGATGCTGGCTGGGTAGAGGTGTCGTCTTCTTCCAGGGCATAAAACACAAAGAGCGGTCCCGAGAGGAGATGACGCGGCCGGCCGGCGCGGAAAGCAAACAACTTCGGAGGCGCGCGCGTGTGTGCTAGGCTTGGCGAACGATCAATCAATGCCGGTGTAACTCCGGCGCAAAACGCGAAAGTGTCGATACCCACTATAGCCAATAAGAAGCGAGTAATAAAAGATTTCTTGATCTACCCTATAAATTGTGTCTGCTTCACCATTAAATAGAAGGCTACCTACTTCAGCAAGAAAAGAAACATGATATGAAATTTGATCAAGATACGTAGGATCGAGATATCTACTTCCGTCCGATACGGAACAAGTACCAAATTGCACGAATTCGATCCTAATCCATAATTGCAATTAGAATCGAGTGTCAATGGTAGCCCACCTAGATAGTGACGACCTTTGTGGCGCGGCGCAGTGGGCGAAGGCCAGCCTGAGACGCAGAAGGTTGCGGGTTCGATTCCCGCTGCGGGACAAATGTTTGTACGATTAGCTAATGTTTGTCTCGGCTCTGGGTGTTTTCTATGTATAATATGTACTTATTTACAAAAAAAGTATATTAGTAGTATATCAGTAATGTAGTTCCCATAACACAAGCTCTGCTTAGTTTTGGGCTAGATGATGCTGTGTGAAAAATGTCCAGCATTATTTATTATTATATTATTGTAATTATTTACAGATATCAAGTTCGGCGTCGAAGCCACGTGCCACGGCGCCTGTCGGCAAATCCCAGATAGCTTCCTCAACTTCCAAGCTGAGCTCCATCAGCAAGCACAAGGAAGCCGCCGAAGAGACTCTCCGGAATAGGACCAACGAAGAGGACGCTAGGAAGAAGAAAGAGGCTATGCTGGATGCGAAGAGGGACCAGCAGAAACGGTGAGATCTAAATGTCTATTGTAAAGAGAAAAATAATGTAACGAAATATACAAGTTTTGTTCCTTTTGTGATTTCGGCTATTTATGCGCGTCGTATGAACTCGTATATATTTTTCAAGGATTATTTATCCATTGTCATGGGTAGAATCATTCCCATCCCTTTTGATTGATATATGTGTGTGACACCTGTCAATTTTCTACATGATTATTCAGCAGAAATGTTTCCGAACGAGACACCTGTATATATTGTTACAAGCTAGGGTACGGGATAAAATAATGAAGTCCACTTGAACACCAAAAGAACACTGTATTAGTCAGGTTACACTATAAAATTAACTTTGACACTAACAGCACAACAGAATTACACCACTTAAACAAAAGCACTAAAACACTGAATTACTAGGTACAACACTATAACACAAACAGTCACTTTACTAATCACTGGGTATCGCTTCTTTATCACTTTGAGGTCTATTCACTTCCAAATCTCGATCGGAACTGTCGCTACGGGCCGCTCACCGCGCTTATAAATCCCCCTAAGACGATACCTCGATCCTTCCAGAAAGATCTCGTACAATCCCGTACTTTCTAAGCGCGCACTATCCCCTTCTAACGCATTTGCTATCTCTTACTAACGCGGTTAATGACCGTTCTAGTCGGTTCCATAAAGGGGCGGGGCGTCCGCTACGTGCGTGCTAGTTCTTTCTACGCGATACTAGATGGCGGTAGAACGAGTAGTGCGTCCATTTGATAAGAGATGGCGCTAGCATACCGTAGTTAGCTAGCAGCGCACGTCACACTGCCCCCTCCTTAGACATGCTCGTCCCGAGCATTGTCAGACCCGTAATACCTCGCCAAACGGTCAACATGAACGATCTTAGGGGCTCCTCGCAGACCCTTCTGTATCCGATAAGTGACATCGTTAATCCTGGTCATAACACGGTACGGTCCGTCCCATTTGGGCTGTAATTTGGGAGACTTTCCTTTTTTCCGCACTGGATTATGCAACCACACCAGTGAACCTTCGTTGAATCCCAAATTGTTTAGTTTTCTGTCATAACGGGTCTTCATCTTTTCAGACGTTTGTTGGCTGGATTGTCGGATGTTTTCATATACGTCGTTCATTTTATTTCGTAAGTCGCTCGCATAATCTGTTATTGTGCGTGGAGAATCAGGTGGAATGCCAGTTATCAAGTCCGCAGGTAATCGCAGTTCACGTCCAAAGTTCGCAAAGGCAGGGGTGACATTTGTGCTCTCGTGAACTGCACTTCGATATGACAGCAGAAATGGCTGAATGTACTTGTCCCAATCCTTTTGATTGGTCTCCACCACTTTTGCCAGATAATGTTCCAACGTCTGATTAAACCTTTCTACCATTCCGTCCGATTGTGGGTGATAGGAGGTGGTTCTGGTCTTATGAGTGCCCATTAAACGACATGTCTCCTGAAATACCTGGGACTCAAAATTCCTTCCTTGGTCGCTGTGAATTTCCAGAGGTACTCCAAAACGACAGAAAACTTCGTGTACTAATTTATCCGCTACCGTCGAAGCTTCTTGGTTAGGAATTGCGAAAACTTCCGGCCATTTTGTAAAATAATCCATGACTACCAAGAAGTATTTGTTCCCGTTTTCACTAACAGGAAACGGTCCAGCAACGTCCAGCGCTATACGTTCCCACGGCGCTCCGACATTGTATAACTTCAATGCTCCTTTGCTGCGCGTGTGGGGTCCTTTTACGGCTGCACAACTCGTACATTTCCGGCACCAGTCCTCCACATCATCTCGACAATGGATCCAGTAAAATCGTTCGCGGATTTTTAACAATGTCCTTTTTATTCCCGAACATCCCTCGTGGTAGAGCTTCAGAACGTCAGATATTTTGTTCCTAAGGACAACCATTTGAAGGTGACAATGATCTCCTCGAGCATTTTCCCATTTACGGCACAATACTCCATTATGGACAACCAGACTGTCCCACTGTGCCCAATAACTTTTTGTAGTTGTGCTCATTCCAGCAACATCACTCCACTTAGGTTTGGGGCTACCAGCTTTGATCCGTTCTACAATTGGCTTGAGATCGTTATCCTCCTGCTGTGCTTGCTGCAGGGCTTCCTTCCACTCCTCGCTAAGGTCTGTTCTCAGCATTCTTATGGGTACTGCTTCTTTGGACTCCTGTTTGACACGATGCTTACAGTTTTCCAGGCAAGGTCTTCTAGAGAGTGCATCCGCGTTACCGTGAGATTTTCCACTGCGATGTTCAATTTGAAAATCAAACTCCTGTAGCTGTTGGACGGAGGCGCTAGCCCCCTGTTCTCCTTGAGGCCGATCTTCCCCTCTCGAAGTGCGTTTTGGGCAGCTAGACCTCAGGTGACCTTTTTCTCCACACTCGTAGCATCGAGGACTAAATTTAGGGCGGCTGAATCTGTCACTGGAAGGAGATGCCACCACTTCCCTGACGCGGTGCGCTCGATGGTCCTGACGTACGGCCTCTACCTCCAAAGCATGGGCCAAGGCGTTCTTCAGAGACTCGTGGTGCCCAAGCCTCACAGTAGCTCGTACTTCCAGGTCACGTATTCCATCGACGAACGCCTGGATCAAGATTCCATCAATGAGCGCAGGTGAAGATTGATACGCCTTCCGAACCAGTTTTTCAATTTCCAAAGCCCACTGTTGTAGGTTCTCGGTGCTCCGTTGGCTTCTGTCCTTTAGCTGAGCACGGAACACGTGCTCCAGGTGTGCGTCGCCATATCGGGACTCCAAAGCTTCCAGCAGTTGCTCGTAGCTGACTTCCTTCCCCAGGGCTTCTAAGATGGTGAGCGCCTGGTCACGAAGGCCTAGTGTAAGTGCAGTCATGGCTTGCTTCTTGGTCCATCCATTTGCTTCAACAACAGCATCAAGCTGGATCTTGTACGCTGACCATGAAGAACTTCCATCGAAGGGTGGGACCTTAAAACCTCGAACCGATGTAGAAGTTACTACAGGAGCCACGTTGCCTTCGCCAGATTTTAGTACACCCAGAGCTTTCTTCACGTCGGCGATCTGAGTTTCGGCCTCTGAGATACGATTCTCGTGGTGCTTCACCTGCTCCTTCACTTCTTTGAGGTCTTTTCCAATAGTCACGTGTAGTTCCTTCAGAAGGTGAGCTTGTTCCTCCTGTCGACGAGCCTGGTCTGCTTCCAGCTGACGAAGTTGCTCCTCCTGCCGACGAGCCTGCTCCTCCTGCCGACGTGCCTGATTTTCCATCATAGTCATTAAGGCAGCAAAATCAAACGAAGCAGGAGATCGGGCCACAGTCGATGATTCTGCAGATGATCCAGCAGCTGACTCCATCTCCGGCTGAGGTACCCGCCCAGGTTCTTGTGATGGGGAACCTCCGAAACGCCTTCCATCGACTTCTTGCTGTCGTTGATGTCTCGTCCTGACACCCTCCATACTGTCGTCCTTTGGTAGAATCGGCATTATTTTATCCCACTTCTGACACCAAATTGTTACAAGCTAGGGTACGGGATAAAATAATGAAGTCCACTTGAACACCAAAAGAACACTGTATTAGTCAGGTTACACTATAAAATTAACTTTGACACTAACAGCACAACAGAATTACACCACTTAAACAAAAGCACTAAAACACTGAATTACTAGGTACAACACTATAACACAAACAGTCACTTTACTAATCACTGGGTATCGCTTCTTTATCACTTTGAGGTCTATTCACTTCCAAATCTCGATCGGAACTGTCGCTACGGGCCGCTCACCGCGCTTATAAATCCCCCTAAGACGATACCTCGATCCTTCCAGAAAGATCTCGTACAATCCCGTACTTTCTAAGCGCGCACTATCCCCTTCTAACGCATTTGCTATCTCTTACTAACGCGGTTAATGACCGTTCTAGTCGGTTCCATAAAGGGGCGGGGCGTCCGCTACGTGCGTGCTAGTTCTTTCTACGCGATACTAGATGGCGGTAGAACGAGTAGTGCGTCCATTTGATAAGAGATGGCGCTA
Source organism: Perizoma affinitatum (assembly GCA_961405105.1). Classification (NCBI taxonomy): domain Eukaryota; kingdom Metazoa; phylum Arthropoda; class Insecta; order Lepidoptera; family Geometridae; genus Perizoma; species Perizoma affinitatum. The sequence continues at coordinate 14,374,999 of OY560190.1, read as the reverse complement.
GCATACCGTAGTTAGCTAGCAGCGCACGTCACAATATCATCGATCAGATCAAAAAGCTGAATAAGTGTCCAATAAATTTGGACTCGGACGTTAATTAATTCGTGTAATTGGTCAACGCATTGCCGATGCGAAAGAGGCGAAGATACAGGGTTTAGTCAAGTTGAAAAGGACTTTTTGGTTCACATCATAATTAAATTACAAGTATCATACTAGACTCTATCGCGTTTATCTTTAAGACATTTAATAAAAAAGGTAAACGCGATAAAGTACACGTCTGTTTCCCGGTGGGGTAGGCAGTGACCAAGGATTTCCACTTGCTACGATCCTGGCATATATGTTTCGCTTCATTCATCCTCATTAAATTCTTCGTGCAAGCTCGGCGATTCAGTGTACTTCTGACCAGCCCTGCTTAGCATGAAGACCCAATACAACGGTTTTATTTACCGCCGACACGACAAATAATATTTTCTCCATAGATAGATAAAAATGTATTTGTCATTACAGACATACACATACAATATACATTATTATTCTATTTTTAAGATAAACAAACATATTCAAAAAGTACTTACGTAAGTAGTATCCTCTTCCAACCATCCCATTCGAAAAACGTTATTTTTCGAAATTCTACCCTTAGATTGCAGCGAGCGGGAATATGATGAATAGAATAGAGTAATATTTTATTACTAATATCAAAATTGACACAAATAAACGGTTTATTTGTAATATTGTATTAGTAAACGCGAGGAGAAGATGGCTGCGGCGGCGGCTGCGCGCGGGCAGGCGGAGCGGGATCGCCGCGCGCAGCTAGAGCTGGCAGCACGGGAGCGGATGGAGAAGCAGGCCCACGCTGACAAGGGGAAACTGGAGCGACTGAAGGAGGCTGAGAGGGTACGTCAGTAAATCATATATAAAAAAAATATTATACAATTCTGGACATTCGAAAAGATCATTCAAAATACACAAAACAACAAAAATCATCGCGCTCACGACTGTACCCCACGCGAGAAAAACTCTTACGGTTTTTCAGCTGTCCCTATCCTCAAAGGTTTGCTGGAAGAAATCTCTTGTTAGAGTTAAGCTCGCCTTTGTACATGTCATATATGTAAGTTTTTTGTCTGTATTGTTGTTCTGTGTGTACAATAAAGAAGGTATCTCCTGTAAGGAATGCATTAGCTCAACTTTTTTTACCTTTTTGGACAACTTATTTTGAAAAAATAATCTCTATGAAAAGTTATTTTCTTTTAACAGGCTATGGCCTGAAGATTCATTCTAAATATTGGTAAAATATTTTTTGAAATTTAATGATCAGTTTCGGATTACCTCCTACATCCAAACTACATATAAATTATAAACAGGTAAAGTTTGTAACTTTACCTGTTTATAATCTGCCACAGTTTAAAAAGTGTAGGTAATCTCATAAACATTTATTTTGTTTAATGTGATTTGCTTTGTAGTAGACTGTTTGTTATATATAAAATTTGTATTTTTTTATGATAAACAAAGACCCTTTTAACAAAATAACCTCTATAATAATAGTATAGATACTGATAATCCCACTTAAAACATTCATATAATATCCACAGAAGAAACAAGAGCTGGCGCGTAAGGTAGCGGAAACGGAAGAGAGGCGTAAAGCTGAAGAGGCGGCGAGGATGCAGCGGCTAGCGGAGGAACAGAGGAAGGCTCTCGCGCAGCGACGGAAACAGATCGAGGAACAAGAGGCGTAAGTACACACCATCACTACACTGGAGTCTCTGATGGACCAATGCGGTGGAGAGGAAGAGATGAAATTTACAGGCACAAGAGACTTTTCACCCGTTATGTCTCAGGGTCGACAACGCGCGAGTTATACAATTATATAACTATGTAAGCACTAACACATAGGTAGGTAGGTGTCCTAAGAGAGGAGAGGGGTTTCAAGAAAACGTCGCCATGTTCTAAGTGAGTTTATCAACCGAAAAATTATCTAGCTTGTATTGGAAAATCCGAACGCATCGACAGCGCAATGCGTTTCGGATTTTCATTTTTAGTCGCGCCATCTAGTTGTGAAATGTGACAACTTATGAAATTATCTTTAAACAACACTGGAGCTTCTGATGGACCGATGAAACAAGCGTTAATTTATGCATGCATGTATGTATGAATGAAGCTTCTGATGGACCGATGAAACAAGCGTTAATTTATGCATGCATGTATGTATGAATCTTGTATGAGCTCGAGACAAATGTTTGCATTTGCAGTTGTGACCAGATACAAATAAATGTTCTGCAGTTATTTGTATCTGGTCTGGGTGTTGTGGTACCGCGATACTCGTAGTTTCGCCACGGTACAGGGAAGTGTAGTCAGGTCCCCCCTAGTGTGGGGTCGGGACTATGTATGGTGTCTGTTGGTTTATTTATTTAAGAACTTGAAATATTTGTATTTCTTGTTGCAGTATGAAGAAAGAGGCTGCAATAATGGCTAAAGAGATCGAAAAGAGACAGAAGGAGTACATGGACAAGCAAAGGATGAAATCAAGGATTGAAGACAAATGTAAGTCACTTCTTACGATCTAGGGTATGGGATGAATTGACAAACTTCTTGTGTCCTATTTGCGGACGATATATCTATCCTTTTTAAAATTACCTTGAACATTGACAATGCTTACATAACTAATACCTTCCATAGCTGCATAAAATGGCTCCAAGATCACAACTTAGAAGTAAACCTACAAAAAACAAAAGTCGTCCAATTCCGAACATACCAGAGGACTGCATTAGATATTGACTTACTTACAGAAACCCTTAAAGTAGAACAAACCGATGAATTTAATCTCCTAGGTACAACATTAGACACTAACTTGACATGGAAACCACATATTCAAAAAATAAAAACCAAGCTATCACGATTTATCTACGCACTTAGTATTTTAAAATCAAATACAAATTATGAAACCGCACTCTCAGCATACTACGCATATGCCTACTCTTGGCTCAATTATGCCATTATTATGTGGGGCGAGAGCGCTGACTATATAAAACTATTTATATTACAGAAAAAATGCATACGAATCTTGGTAAACATCAAACGCCAGGAAAGCTGTAGACCATATTTTATTAAAAAATAAATTTTAACCTTACCCTCTATCTACATCCTACAGGCTTGCTTGTTTGTAAGGAATAATAAAAATATGTTTAGGTCAAATTCCGAAACACTCGAAAATTACAATAGACGAAACAGAAACAAACTTAAGCTACCCGCAACAACCTTGCAAACAGTACATAACAGTCCTGCCTACAGACTTGTAAAAATATATAACAAACTGCCCGAAAAAATAAAAAGTGAAGAAAAGGACTCATTATTCAAAAATCACATTAAAACAATCCTAACGAAAAAAGCCTACTATACTGTTGACCAATACTTATCTGACAAACTATTATAATCTGCTTACAAACAACCTACCTACTCATGACCATTCCATTCTTTGACTCCGACATTTTTATTTAATAAAATATGACGTACCTACTGATCTACAGAATATCCCAAAACTTAACCTACCTTGACATTGATTTTAACTACCTACCTACTTCGTGATAATTAAAAATATTCAAATATTGTAATGTATTATAATTTTGACATTCTGTATTATAATAGACAATAAGTATAATTTTGACATTTTGTATGATTATTGACAATTTTATTTTTATTTTGTATTTCATTGTAATAATTTAAATTTAATAATTACTTAATTGTAAACCTCTGCAACGCCCTGTCAGGGCCGATGTACCTACCAACCTACTTGGAGCTGCATTAGACCTAAGCTTAACCATTGTATGTAGGACATTAAGCATGAATAAATGAAATGAAATGAAATGAAATTGTAAACTTAAGGAACACTGTTATAGCAAATTACACTATAAAATTAACAATAAAACAAACAGCACAACGAATGTACATAATGATAACAAAAATACTGTATCACTAGGTACAACTGTCACTTTACTAGTTACAGTTGTACCTACTTTACTAGTCACTGGGTATCGCTTCTTTATCACTATGAATCTTCACATTCAAATCTTGAACAGAACTGACACCACGGGTCGCTTGCCGTGCACGAAGCTGCGAGCGCGGTCAGTACGTCCAGACGATACTATATGGCAGTAGAACAAGTACCTAGTGCGTTCATTTGATAACAGATGGCGCTAGCGTACCGTAATTAGCTAGCTAAGCACGTCACACTATTTAATCATAGTTAGTTAAACAATACTTTATTGTATCACAAAGTGCTTCTACAGCATAGTGCTATGCTAAGTTGGGCTAGATGACTTTGTGTGAAAAAATATACTTATAGCATTATTATTATTTTAGCTGTCAAGCTCTATTTTTTTAAGGACTAATGCTATGTATGCTACACAAAATGAAAATGTTGTTATTATTATCTTTAAATAATATTTAAGCTTAAATAAGTACTACAACCTTTGACAATGTTTTACCTCCACCTGCGTCTATATCCTCAATACTGTTTCGAGCTCGGGTACGGGATAAAATTATGAATTCCAATTGTACACCAAATCGCCCGACCACGCTATTACTTGTTTTGTTTGGCCCCTTAAAGTCGCGTGATGTTAAATAGCCTGCCTCAAGAATTATTAAATGCAAAAATATTTTTTCTTGTCCAACTGAGTACCACAGAACGCGCGTTCAGTAAAAAAAAAACAAAATCTATTACTATACACATCATAATACCTACCATAAACTATTGTGTAAAACAACATAGATAAGCGAAAATTAGGCAACAGTTAGCGACTCGAAGGCAAGTAGTGCTCCTTGATCAAGGATTTAAACTAGGTAGTGATTTCACACTGATTTGATAATATTTTAAAATGTATTTCCAGTGCACACCCCGCTCAAAACGCCGGGCACCCCAGGGGGTTACTCGCACCCCATGGAGCCTGTGTACATGGCTGATGGCTTCCAATATCTGAACTCTGATGAGGATGACGAGACTCCGACAAGATACTGTCCTGAATGGAGTACTTATAAGGTAAAGTCTTACCCTCTTATTCATAATCATTCGCTAACTTTAGCAGCTTGCTAAAAGTTGTCTGCCTTGGTTTAGTGAAAAATGAAACAATAGCGTCACAATCACCACATAGCATGTGGTGATTACAGTGTATAATTGAATGGTGCCATTGTATGTGTGAGTGAGTGATTTCTATCGTGAATGGCTGGAGTATGGTTTGGTGTTATATTGTAAATTAAACACCACTTTTACCTACCAGATCATTGTTAAAGACTCGAATAAACATTTATCATATTTTTTTTTTTCTGTAGGCCCGCAAACATACGCTCGATATACAAGCGCATATCTCGCGCATCCACATCGACAGGCTGTTCTCAGTGCGGGTGCACAGTCCGGACCTGCGCTACATATTCCCGAACATCGAGCGGGCGCGCCTCAAGCGAACCTCGTCCGCTGTGTGGCGCACCCCGCCGCAGCAACTGCGGACCGTTGTGGAATGAACAAGGTAACATACAAACCCATATCTAACTAACTACCTATTCTAATGATTCTTTTTTATGGGTAGGGTGTACTTCAAGGGTGGTCGTATATAATTTTTGATAAAATAGCCCACCCTTATTGGTGATCAAATAAGGAATTTCGAAAGTATTTTTTATGAACTCCCATTATTTGAAGTCGTTGTTTTATTATGAAATATTTTATTTAATTATTAAATATGTTTTTTTAGGTATTCAACGTATTATGGACTACGTTCTTCGGTCGCTGGCGTCGTCGACTCTGTAAATATATTTTAAAGTAAAATTACTGCGTTTTAGTCTGTAACTAGCAATATTTATTTGTATCCACTTGACAAATAGTGTCGCTGTGTCAGAAAAAAATAACATCATGTCCTAATAATATATATGTTACTTCAGAAGATTACTCTCGAAAGGGAACCATTGCTCAGCTTCCGATCCGGACCGCTCGATTCCGCTTTAGCGAATACGACGAAATCCAAAAACAGTCGGAGCGATTCTGAATCTGTATTGAAACTGAGGTTTGAAACTGCCGCATAGTTTTTGAGTATTTTTCCTGTCAGTCTTTTAGACGGTCCTTTTGACTGATCGAGCGGTCCTGAAGCGGCAGGCTCACTATGTACAAATAAGTAAATATGTATTCGATATAACTTTAACTAGAATAATTGATTATAATTAGATTAAACGTAGGGCTGAAACATTGCCGTGCTGAATATAACCCGTTATTCATAAACGTGGCATTCTTACTGCCATTCGAGAAATTCTGCTAAACCGAATTTAATTACCTGATTGTAAAAATTTGCATGAATATAGCAACATGTAACATGTAGAAGCTGACAACATGTAAAATATCTGATGTCTGATGATCTGATCTGAAATCACCCTTTATTCTTGCAAATAAATGTAATTCATTAATTTAAAACACGGAATGTTATGGACCTCCATAAGTAGTAGTTATAATTGACCCATTAAAGTGTTGATGTTTTATACTTGATATTTAATTTAATATTTTACTCAAATTATGATATTTTAGATAATTACTGTACAGTTTTTACAAGCACCAAAAAACTATATTTTTTTGTCGGGTAATCGAAAACGACTTATTATTGGATTATATAAAAACAAGCGCTCTTTATTGTCTCGGTAAGCTGGGTTAAGCAACGTTCTACCAGGTACGGATGGGTGACCGTTAGTGGCACTGGCCACTATCTAACTGTGTCACTACGAATGATTTTATGCCACCTCTATCTATATACCGACTTGGTCTTAAAAAACTGCGTCGTCCGGTTCGCGGTCGCAATTCTGGAACCTTCCCCTGGCGGTTCTCGGTTCTGCGAGCTAGATCTGTGCATAACTAGCAATAAATGAACCAGCTTACTCTAAGAGACATAAGCTGTATCACACACATACATCATTTTTACGATTTATATGGAATTTCTTAATTTAATTGTAAATACAATGGAATGAATGGATCCTACATTGACAAGATTGTGTGTTAGAAATATTTAAGACTGTTATAAAATGTAAAATAAGTGCTAAATAAACATTTACACTAGTAATTTATTTATTTATTTGTAGAAATAGACTTACTAAAGTTACATTCCAATTTATGATGCTTTTCACTTGTAAAAAGTATCATGAATTAGAATGTTAATGGGTTCGATTCCCGCTGCACTACAATTGTTTGCATGTTCTGCAGATATTTGTCAGGGTGTCTTGGTATTCGAAGTTCTACTCTTGATACAGGTGTTTATTTATTATATTGTTTTAAAGAGGATATTTTACAATAAAAATACCTGACTTAAAATACCTTCTGTATTTCAGCGCCCCCAAGTGCTGGCGTCCCATCTTAAGTAAACGTAAGAGTTTTTCTTGAAGGTACAAAATCTGCATAACGCCATTTTATGTTATATTTAAGTAGGTAGTATATCAGCTGCTTAGTTTGGGTGGTTTGGGGCTAGATGATGTGTGCATACGGTCCAGAAAAAAACTTACACCTTTCACTTTTCTCCAGTTCCGACAAAGGTAGATTATCAATTTGAGTTTTGAGTAACTTAAATAGTTGGGCCAGAACGGATCCTCAAATGACCCAAATAAAATACAATACACTCACGACTTGAATCCCGATTATGGAGAGAATAAGGTCTATACTCAGTATGCAGATCTTGATACTAAGAACCCCAGTCAAGAGACACGGTCAAATACATTAGCCAATTTGTCCGCGTTTTTCATACCTACTTAGTTGATCGCATTCTACGTGACAGGTTGCAAGCCCATCGCCACCTATCGGAACATGCCAATGCATTGTTAATCTAAATGATTAAAAGGGACCGTTCAAGTATTACGTAAGCACTATTGGGGGTGGAGGGGTCTTTGTTTTGCTTATTTTGGATGACATGGGGGGTAGGGGAGTCTAGATGATGATTACGTCATCGGTAGTTATTTACTTTTTTACACGAATGGCAACCCTCACATTATCTATGCTTGAAAACGAAACGCATTTTCGAGGATTCCCGCAAGTAATGCATACGTTTAGGCACTCGCTTTAGAACCGATTATGGGAATTACCGCGCGCTATTCACTTGTCTAAATTTCCTCTGTCAGTGTATTGTTTTGTTTGGATACTATAGCGCGTAGACGTATTGTAAGCATAGCAAAGCAAGTTAACATTTGTGTTACCATTGATTCCATTAGCCAAAGTTTGACGTTTAAATAAGATGTCGTTTCAAATAGACAAATCCAAGTTATACCAAAAATTGTTTGAAAGTTTTAAAAAATCTCATACAAGTACGAAAGTACAAAATGTACAAAAATTATATTTATAATTTTTGAAATTATAAATACTTATAACATTATAATCATAAATAAAAAAAGATACATTTATAATTGAAAAATGTTTACGTAAGCATAGGGGGAAGGGGTAAGAGCTTTGCTTACTTTTGCTGACAAGGGGGATGGGGGGGTAAATAATTGTAATAAATCTGCTTACGTAATATTTGAACGGCCCCAAATGTAATAAAAAAAAATCTACTCACGGATAAAAAACGATACTAAGATCTATTTGCGTAGTACCTACCTCACAGATTAAGTAGCTACTTAATAACAACTGAGCTGAGCTGAGCAATTTTGAATTTTATTATCTGCCGCCCAAAATAAAACGTGAAAATTTGATTTCTTATATCAAAACAAAAGATGGCGCTGCTAATTCTGTACGTTATCCAGAACGCGCTATCGATGCGTTTTAGTAAACTATCCCTATTTCTGTATGTTCTTATAAATATTTTAGAATATTATTACGACTATACCACGAACATACTTTTACTATTCGCCTGCTGACGTTTCAAAGCACCTCTAAACGGTCAACGAAAAAGGAGAACAGCTAAGTAGGTACGTGGTATAGCTGTAATCATATTTCAAAGTAATACCAAACCACGATAATTTGAATTCTTATAAATATTGACTTTTCATATTCGCGTTTTCCTATTTTTGTAAGCCATGTTTATGGCTCTTTCTGATTAGCCGTTTAGATGATAGGATATATTGACATGCCTAGTGCGAGTCGGATGCGAGTATTTAGTTTTTTTTCTTTTGAACTTTTGTGCAAGTAATGTGCAAACATAGCGAAATTGACACCGAAATATCGAGACAAACCTCCTTTTCCTTCACAAATGGCCCCCTAATAAGGCAATAGCTATAGGCCCAAATTTCCATAACTTAGCCAGCCGCGCGCGTAAGCGAGCGACGATCTCCGAGTCTACGTTTGTGGACAATCCGGCGTTTTTATGTAAAACAATAGCTGCCGACCCGTTTATTAAATCTTGATGATACTTGGTAGATATATTTTTTAAGCAGGTGGGTCGTTATCGCGAGTCGTTCAAATTCTTAACTTTTTTCAAAAAAATATTTTTTTGTTATTTTTTCAAGTTAAACCTATTTATTTTATTCTAATACTTATGTGGAGTAATGTTTCATGGGAGGCCTTATTTTAGTTCCAATCCATTCTTCATAAATTGACGGAAAGTAATGATGGGGTGGAAGGTAATTAAACTGACCTGGAAGGCAATGAAGGGGTTAGGAATGTAATGAAATTATTAAGAAATTTCAGAATCTCACGATATAATTATTATTATTTCTACGAGTAAATTATGTTGTTATATATTATTTGGTACCTATATGCTTTACCTACCTAAAGCATATAGGTACCAAGTTGTAAGACCTAAGCTGTAGGTACTTTTGTGCATATTTCCAATAAGTTAATCTACAAATACTATAAAGAAAAGATGGGGAAAAAACATTTTAGTAGAACAAATAAAAAAATAAAATAGTCTAATAACTGGTTTATCAGTAAATTAACATCAATTATTATATTCATATAAAAACGTAGATTAATAAAAACTAAAAATGCTTCTCTTAAAACTGAATTAAATTATTCTAAAAACTGACGAGCATAAATATCAATCATTATTAAAAAAACATACAATCAAATAAAATTCTTAAAAGAGACAATACTGATCAACATTTAACAATTTTTGGCTGCTTATATTTCTTCGTTAATTTTTGGTAGTTCGATATGATGGATAGCTTGAATTAAATCCACAAAATCTTCGAACGATCCAACTTTGCCACCAAATTTAACATGATGGTCTGCAGTTCTCTCACAACAGCCCCAACGCCATCTGGTGCTCCTTTACCATAGCTATCTGTGGCTTGTTCTCGTCTACTACTACCTTTTTTCTTACAAGAAATGGAACTTTCGATATTAGCTTGCGTTTGATCAGCCTTGTCTTGTTTGGAAGTACAACTTCTTCAGAAATTGTTATTTTGGCAGTCTTATTCTTTGCTTGTATGTTGTTTGTACACAGAATTTCAGCAACACCAATTTTTTCTTCACTTCTTTGATCTTACCACTTTCGATGTCTTTTATCATGGTATCAACTATCAACCATTATCGGGCTCGTGCTCTGGTGGTGAATTCTCAAAAATATTTTCCAGCTCTTTCTGCTTCTGTTTTTAATTTAAATATTTTTTAGAATTCTTTCTCATTTTTTTCCTTTGATCACTATGAGCTCTAGTTATCATATATTATTTTTTACTCTCCTTTTTCAAACTGTACCATTTTCATATAATTTCTGATCCTGTCTGATTTCTTAATATTTTTATCGTATTCGCCATCTTTGTCTGTGAAATAAGAAACTGGCGATGTGCGTAACTGAGCAATGAGCATACTGGAATTTAGGAAAATGGAGAATAATGAATAATTTGCATATAATCCTGATTAATTAAAAATGCATGAGTAAGACACAATATGCGCGCTGATGCAAATTAGGTAATAAGAACAACTTTAAAGTATTTACTCACCTCAAAAACCACTGGATAAAGATGAGATGAAACTCTGACGAAGCACCAAAAATTTCGCGATATTGATATTTTTTTAAAACGAATGAACTTACGGCCTGCCTCGTTGATGCTCAGTGGTAGACTTTAGCATGAACTATGCACGGGGTTATAGCATAAACCAGGGGTCGGCAACCGGCGGCCCGCGGGCCGCATGCGGCCCGTAGACTATCTCAGTGCGGCCCGCAACCCTGAGGTCCGTAAGAAAAAAATACCGAAGCAAAAGGCCATATAAATTCACTAGAATTTATACGGCCATGCTGCTGGGCCATGAGAGTATTCTTGAAAGCTCGCTCCCACGCGGGGTGATAAAAATGTACCTCTATTTCATTTCTTAAGAACTGTTTATCAAGACTGTGATGTTATGTATTGTTTCTACCGAAAATAAATATTTGCTGTACTTATTCAATTCTTGGCAATTTCTTTTGCGTTTATCCGCCGCACGTGCGGCGGCGGGCGGCTCCTTTGAGACAATAGGCGGGGCGGCAGTCTTTGATTAGACGCAGGTGTGCGGCGGCGAAAAAATTCAAAGCGACCGGTTTTAGTTAAAATCACAGCCGCGCGCAGCTCTCGCCACATTCGGTTGTGGAAATTCGCCGGAAACTCACGTCTCATCTGGTTGCTAGCTACGCGTTTCGTTTCACCTTTCTTCCCTTCGCTGATAGCTTCTCACGCACGACGTATGAGGTAAGTTGTATGCACTCGCGAGCATTTTGTTTTATTTTATTTACTGCTTGTTAATGTGAACCTTCAGATTGATGGGTAAATGTTATAAGGACGGGGATAGTAGTTACATGACATGAAGTTAGTTACGAGTGTGTCATGTTTTAATTATTATTTGAATGTGGAGTTGAATTTGTAGGTGCTAACTGGAACATATAATTTTACAACGAATTTAATTTTTTTCATTATTGTTACAGAATAATTATATAAACATGGCTTCAAGAAAAAGGAAGATAGAAGAAGAAAAAAGAGTTTTTAACGAATTATGGACAGAATTATACTTTTTTATCGAGTTTAAAGGAAAACCGTTATGCTTGATTTGTCAAAAGAGTATTTCTGTAGTAAAGGAATATAACCTGAAGCGACATTACGACACCGAGCACAAAGCTAAATTTGACTGTCTTGAAGGAGAAATACGGAAAAGGAAAATTTCCACTTTGAAATCGTCATTACAAAATCAACAAAACATATTTAAGGTTGTGGCAGACAACAGCGAATCGAATGTTCGGGCCAGTTACAGGGTAGCAGAGATTCTTGCAAAAAGTGGACGTCCGTTTACCGATAGTGAATTAGTAAAAGAGTGTGTCTTAGCTATCGCAGAAGAAATATGCCCAGAGCAGAAAAAAAATTTTGAAAGTCTTAGTCTCTCTGCAAGAACTTGCACCCGACGTACTGAAGACTTGGGTGCTAATTTGTGTGAACAACTCAGGGATAAGGCGCAGTCTTTCGACTGCTTCTCTTTAGCGATGGATGAAAGTACGGACGTGTCGGATACAGCACAGTTACTCATATTTGTACGCGGCATTGACGAAAACTTTACTGTTTACGAAGAGCTTGTGAAAATGTGCAGTTTGAAAGGTACAACTACGGGAGAAGATTTATTTCACCATGTGGAACAAGCTCTGGATTCATTGCAATTAAGCTGGGAAAAGTTAACAAGTGTCACTACCGATGGAGGCAAGAACATGAGCGGTCAAAACAAAGGTGTTGTTGGGAGAATCATCAGCAAAGTGAAAGATTCTGGATCTACTGTGCCATTGATTTTTCACTGTATTGTCCATCAAGAGGCATTGTGCTCCAAAGTTATATCCTGGAAAGAAATAATGGATACTGTAACATCCACTGTTAATTTTATAAGAAGAAATGGGCTCACACACCGTCAGTTCCAAAAGTTTTTGGAAGATCTGGAAGCTGAACATGGTGACGTGGTTTACTACTGTGAAGTGAGGTGGCTCAGTCGAGGTGCCGTTTTGGAACGGTTTTTTGATTTGAGGAAAGAAATTGGCAACTTCATGGAGATGAAAGGAAAGCCAGTAGAAGAGCTTACTAACAAACAGTGGATTATCGATCTTGGTTTTTTGACTGATTTGACTAAGGAACTGAATCAGCTCAACAAACGCTTGCAGGGAAAAAATAAATTGATTTGCGATATGTATACAGATGTAAAGTCATTTGAAATGAAACTGAAACTGTTTATCAAGCATATTGATGAAAAAAAGCTTGACCATTTTCCTAATTGCAAGAAAGCCGTGGAAGAAGCTGGAGATAATTTTGTGTGGCAAAATATTACAATGAGAAACGTGTTAACACAACTACAAACTGAGTTTGTAAATCGATTCACCGACTTTAAAAAGAGCTCCCTTAACATGGAAATATTCCAAAACCCTTTTGCAATTGATATTAGTGAGATACCAAGCAATTTGCAAATGAACATAGTAGATTTGCAAAGTAATAGCACACTTAAAACGGCATTTAAGGAAAGCACTGACTTGATACAGTTCTACGGAGGTTTGAGTTCTGAAAACTTCAAAGAATTGAAAAAGTTTGCTCAGCAGATAATAACTATGTTTGGTAGTACATATTTGTGTGAGCAGACTTTTTCAATTCTCAACTACCGCAAAAATAAGAATTGTTCGCGGTTAACGGATGAACATTTAGACGCGATACTGCGCGTGTCTACTACTAAAATGAAAGGAGACGTTAAAAAACTTGCAAGTCAAATGCAGCCTCAAAAATCTCACTAGTTCTTACTTTTATGTTAGTATAGTAGTTCAATTAAAAAAGACATAATTGTATGAATATATATGCGTTTTATTTCAAATATTAAAAATACATGCCCGAACATATAAATATAAGTGCGGCCCGCACTGATACTCTGGCAACATATGTGGCCCGGCTATAGCATAAGGTTGCCGACCCCTGGCATAAACGATGACTAACTATTAATGTAGTCATAAAGTGTATTACAATTATTTCGGAGGGTAATGAGCTATTTTTTTGACAAAAATAAATATTCGATTATCTGTATGTTGGCATTGTTTTTAAAGTCGCAAAGCCTCATAATACTGTTCTCTAATAATTATTTTATAGGTTTAGTAATTTTCATTCGGCGATTTGGGTAATTATAGTACAAAAATCAACCCTATAATTCACTAACTGGTCGTTTGGAACAGGAGAATAATGAAATTTTAGGGTGTTTTTTCTTGGTCGCTTGCTCAAATAAAGAAAAAGCTTTTTAATTATTCGTGGGCCTTAAAGCTTACTTTAAGGTCTATTGACTACACTATAGCTGTTTTGAGAAAACTTTAACGAAAACTAAAACGTAAAACATGTCGGTTTGAGCCCTGGAACAGTGATTTGAACGACTCACGATAACGACCCAGGTACTGTTATTCTGTAGTTTTTTAAACTATTGGGTCTAAGAGACCCCTAAATATAAAGAGATAATCTGGACATAAGAGGTATTTATTGAAAGGAAAAAGTATATAAAGTGCGACACTGTTGTCACTGACAACTGACAGTGAGTGGACCGATACCTCCACAGAGGTATCGGTCAGTCAGGACTAACTATTTTATAAGTTTAGCTAAGGATATGTATTCCAAGAGTAAAAAAAACAAACGTGTTCTAACAATACTTTATTGCTTACCTACCACTACAATGCACATGATGAAACTTCAATATCACTTTAAAATTAATTAATTATCTCTTCTCGACAAAGATGCATCATTTCAAACAGGGATTCGCGAACATACCGATAAAGATATTAAAGCCAGTGAAAGTATGCGTGAGATTTACCAATAAACTCGCGTCACCCCCTCGAAAATGGAACATCTTATCGAAAATGGAACACCTCATCGAATATCATCCCATCGGAAATGGAACAAACTATTCAAAATGGAACAATTGAAAATGTCGGCACGACTGTTTTGTACACACTATGGTTATAACAGCAATTGAATAAATATCGTGTCGTTTTATTTTACTCAGATTATACAACTCAATCCCGATATTAACCTTTACATACAAGCTTTATTCCATCAATGATTTGAACTAATGATTATATTTTTATCATGATTGAAATGCTTTTTGACACTTGATTGCTTCAAATAAAACGACACCCCGTATCAACTAGGCCACGCAATAGATTTTTTCAAAGAATTAACGGCCAAATACTAAAACTGAGTTGGAAAGTGACGGCGCTAT
This sequence comes from Perizoma affinitatum, assembly GCA_961405105.1. Lineage (NCBI taxonomy): Eukaryota > Metazoa > Arthropoda > Insecta > Lepidoptera > Geometridae > Perizoma > Perizoma affinitatum. The sequence continues at coordinate 14,359,878 of OY560190.1, read as the reverse complement.
TACTTTGCAATAAAGGCTGTCATTTTCTAATCGTTCACAAGTCGTGATGAAATGTTTCAGTATTTGGTGGTTAATTGCTTAATGTGCAGCTTCAATGTACTGAATGTGAGTTTTGGATCGATAATATCGTGAGCATAATGTCTCGTAAGAGTTCTGAAAGGTTGTTCAACGCAATAATTAAAGACCTAACATTTCTTAGGAGACATTTTTTTTCTGTTTAAGCTATTTAAGCCCAAAAAGACAGTTGCTTGATCAAAAATCTCACGCTCAGCAAATGGCCTAGTTCACACGTAATAGCTTATGTTAGGGCAGCAGCTCCCGAGATGATTTCGATGAGCTCGCGCGTGATGACGGCTTGGCGCGTGCGGTTGTAGGTGAGAGCCAGTTTGTCGATCATTTCGCCGGCGTTCTTGGAAGCGTTGTCCATGGCGGACATTCGCGCTGACTGCTCGGAGCATGCGCCCTCCTGGAAATTAACCCTTCTTTAAATAAAACGAATACAAGCACCTTTCATATCATGCACTAATATTATATCCATAAACTCCGCTGATATTTTAAATGTTATCCTAATTTATTATCAAAAAAAAACACGCTAGTATAAAAAACACTAAAATTGCAAATGACAAAACCAAAACTGGCAACGCCAAGAAGAGAAAAAAAACCTTTTATATCGTGGTTAGCTTGTTTTTTAATTGTTACCCAATTGCTGTAGGTTAGTTATGATAACATTTGAGTAACTGAAAATTGTTGTTTGTATTTAAGTAATTGATATGTTCCTATCAATGGAGACCTCTAAATGGCTTCATAGTTTTTAAGTGCCGATGGTTTTCCTAAAATAAATAAATAATAGAGATATTTTATTTGACATACAAGACAATAAAAAAAACGCATAATAATAAAGGAACTCATAAAGTAGGTAAGATGAGTATTCATCATGTTAAGTATATTACCGACAAGTCTATCAGTCTTTCGCTTCGAGTGCGCGGTCAAACAGATTTTGTTTCAGCATAATATCACTCCCGAACAAAGTAAATCAGCGCTGGTTCACGCACGTTTTGCATAATAATAATTATAAGCCTTTTATTTCAGATAATTGCAAGGCCCGCCTGAGACGCAGAAGGTTGCGGGTTCGATTCCCGCTGCGGGGCAAATGTTTGCATGATTAGCCATTGTTTGTCTCGGGTCTGGGTGTTTCCTATGTACAAAATGTATGTATTTACAAAAAAAATACATGGTACTTAATATAATATCTAATATTTTACATGACATCGTCACTACTATCTGTTTGCCCTTTTTTGGCAACCTCTAATGTTAGAACTGGCATAATACAGGCATTATAAAGCTTTCTCTTGAAGTACATGTTTCTATTCTTTATTTTTCATCTCCCTAAAATACCACGTTAGCTGTCCACGCATTGGCTGTCCTTACTTCCAGTTCTTTTGACATTAAGTCTGTTGGTAATATTATTTGGCCTAGATAAGTGTACTCTTTTACATATTCGATATTGTTGTTGTTTATGTTTACTGGTTCTTGTGTGTAATTTGTTATCATTTTAGTTTTTTCGGTGTTCATTGTTAGTCCTACTTTCCAGCTTTCATTTGTTGTATTTCTTTTGTAGTCGTTACAAATATTATTAGGTCGTCAGCAGTTTTGCATAGTAGTTAGCATTGGTTAGAACTGATGGCGTATGCCTTTAAATTTTTGGTTTCAGGGCATGCTGGTTTCCTCACGTTGGTTCGGGCATGTTTTCTTTCATTGTTTAGAGAAAAAAATCTATTTTATGAATATAAAAATAGTTTATTTGCGAGCGCCACTATTCGGGGCGGCAGTGTGCTGGACTTAAGAATAAAATGGAATATAATAGTTACTTGCCCAAACATATAGGTAAATTAAATTAAATGTTGTTGAATTATTATCAATCAAATTAAAAACAATATTTAACTAGGTAGATAAGACAAATAACTTGTAAATAGTATGATTAAATAAGTAGTTATGAATAATTGGTGGTACAGATTTCATAAGATGGTGCGCTGAGGGTCGCATGAGAGTAACTGTATGTAGACTCCTAGCGCCCAGCGAAAAGCAGATTATTACTGACCTTCATAACGTAGAAGAGCATAGAGGCGAGCGAGAACTCAGTATAGGACTGCAGCACGTCCGAGTCCAGAGAGTCGTAGATTGCTAGTTTCGGAGCGCTCTGGAATAAAAAGTAAGAGGTTAAGACACGCCTTGCTGAGGCAGAATTAAAGGACTATTTACATTTTGTAATATTGTTTAGAAGTTCTTACATTCCTGCGAATAAATAATTATTTAATTAGTTTACCATACTGGAGCGTGTTTTGAATATCAACTGCATATCGTGTGTAGTTTTTGTTACTGATTTTCCTGGGTTTGGGCGCGATCCTGAACCCTGCATTTAGTATTTATATTATATACCTCGACCGCTTTACGGCTGTATAGCGGCAAGTCGGACTGCTGGTAGGAGACCACGGAACGGAACTTGTTGTAGATGATCTTGCCCGATGCGAACTCGTAGCCGCAAGTCAGGATGGCGGATGCGAGCTTCGCTGCGTCCAGGAATGTGGGGGGCAGGCGACCGATCTGAAATATCACATGATTTTAACACGGAAGTTATAGAGAACGGTAAATCAATTTATTATTTCATAATGAAATGGCCTGCGAATTCGTCTCAGATTATTTTTCATATAAAAAAGTTTTTTTTAGATTAAAAATAAAAAACTCTACCTTTTATGATTATTGAACATAATTTTCACTAAATCATCAAACATAACGTTTAACGTTGTCAACGTAATAATGGTCAAAAATCATAGTATTTATCCTGTTAATTTTATGGAGATTAAAATAGAACAAATGAAATACTTAATCTAAAATGGAACACTATTTCGAAAATGGAACACTCATTCGATAATAAAACACCCGTTCGATCTTACCTCGTTGGCGACGCTGATGATATGCTTGGAGTATAGACGCTGCAGGATATTACGAGACTTGTCTCCGATGCACATCACCTTGATGTTCTCAGCGCCGGGCTCCGCTAGACGGAGGCGGATCGCCTTGGAGACTCCCGTGTGAACCGCGCCGCAGAGACCTGACAAACAAATTATTAAACTTAATCAGACAAGTATTCTTTCTTTTAAAAAAAAAAAAACAAACTTTGTTTGAAAACTCCTATATCACCCTATTTTTTTCATAAAAGAGACCATCCTTGAAGCATGGGCCTACCCATTAAAAAATAATTATTAAAATCGTGTAAACCGATTTTAAAAATTGGCGAGCGTATCGCATAACATACACACAAAAAAAACATTCCACAGACGAATTGATAACCTCCATTTTTGAAGTCTGTTGTAAAACAAATTTCAATAAAAACGGGATCTTAACCTTAAAGGTACTTAACGAATCGATTGAAAAAAAACGCGCATTTCTATAGAATAAGTTCATTAAGTATCTTAACATACATGCTAACAGACTAAAGAGCTGATGATCTTCAGACGGCTTAATAGATTTTCTTGAATTATCAAAAATCTGAAGAACATGTAAAGACACGTGATTCAGCTACGTTACATAGCTGATGCGATGTAGTTTGCTACCTACTTTGTGCGCATCAACGTAGCAAACTACTAATATACGAAGAGCTTCCACATACAATACACAGATGGCCGTCCAAGTGTCTAGATCACGCACGGACTCACATAAGATGTAAATAAATGTGAGTACTATTCTCCCTCCTGATGTACCTTGTCCTACATCCTTCAAATGTATTTTATCTCTTACTTTCTTGCCTTTAATTAATTTTATTCTTTAAGTAACATAATTATTGTAAAATCATCTTGTAAGGTAAAAAATCTTGCTGATTCTCACATTATTTTACCGGACATATTCTTAATAACCTCACATCGCCTGTAGGTTTGCTCGCTGTACTGAAGAAGTAAAAATTCTTTTCAAACGCTTTTCAATGCGTTCTGTCAGAGCTTTTACATGGGCAACCTATGGACCAGCTATACCAAAAATCGCTATATGTTCTACATGCCCAATATAATAATACTTTCAGGATACTATTGAGGCTGGCGCGTTTTTGTAGTGCCTCAGAGATGTTCGCGCAGGCTAGGACGGATGATTTTAATGCTATAATCCGTAAAAATATGGCATCTCTGATGAATAGAGCAGTCACAACGGTATCCTCAAAACAGATTTAAGTCTGATATTTGGTCTGTCAAATTCATCTCTTATACGGCTTATCGGGTGGTAATGCGGTTTTTTGTAATGGACCTGTATGTCTTCAAAGGTGGTTCTTAGATATCTGCAATATAGAAAATCAAAACTGGTGTTTTCTCATAAAAATAACTTTTGTATCCTATTTGACGCAATATATGTTTCTGGTATTCCATGAAATATGTTTGCCGACAGTCGCCATCCCAATCTATATGGTTTGTACAACATACCTCTATCAGAGGTTATGGCGACGTATAGCTCCTTAGGGTCATCCTCAGGTGCGGCGACCTGAGACAATATACATATATGTTTATAATAATTTTATTAAAATTTAAAAATACATAATTATTTTATGTATTTTTAAATTTTAATAAAGTAGTAAGTACATTTATTCATACAAGTAGGTATATAAATCAGCAAGCTATATAAGGACCGTTGCAAACGATCTATAGATAGCTCAATGATTAAGATCACTATCAGACGGAAGCGTTCCCAAAATACAGGCCGCATTGCCACGCTGAATGGCAATGCTAATGCGTTGACCCAGATAAGAGCCAGCTTTCCGGCCAGGTAAGTAGGTTACATTATTAAAATGATGTAACCTACATTCATATACAATATAGGTTACATCATTCCTACTGGGACAGTGGGTGAAAGCCCACTGGAGACGCAGAAGATTGCGTCTTCGATTCCCGCCACGGGACAATTGTTTGTATGATCTACAAATATTTGTCTCGGAAAATATTTGTGTTCTATGTATAATATGTATATGTATTTACAAAAAAAGAATATAATTATCAAGCTCTGCTTGATGATACTGTGTGAGAAATGCAGCATTATTTATGTATGTATGGTAGAGTTTAAAAAATAAATGGACTAAATTTCTAGTATTTATTTAAGCTGAAATATTTGGTGTGCAATAATTTATTTTCTATCTATATGAAACTAACCTCAGCGCGTTCATAGAATTGCACAGCACCCTCGCCGTATGGTCGGGCTGCCTTCAAGTCACGCTCTGCACGGGTGTATCTTTGAACAAGTTCTACTGTCAAATATTGACATTGAAACATAGCACTTAAAAGTCACATAATATATTCTGGCCAATTCTGCAATTATTTTTAAATTCTGCTTTTTGATGAATTTTCTTTGATTTTCGATGATGTCAGTATTGTACCCTTGTAGATTACATCAAACATTTTTATAAACCAGTAGAGCATTATAGCTGCACTTGAGGTTTGCGCAGCTAACATGCCCATATACAGTTGCTAACATTAAAATAATAGCAGATAAGTGTGACTCTCCCATATTGAAATCTTTCATTCAGGTCCTGATTTAATAGTCTCACAGAAAGCCTATTGAATCGGGACATGAGATAATGACAACATTATTGAATTGAATTGAATGAATGTATTTTAAATAAGGAATTGTACTAACACTATGACATTATGTAACTTACTAACAAATTATAAATCAAGTTATCTGAATAAATAAATAAATAATTAATTAATATTATTATTATTATTAAAACTCCTAACTATACTCTCCCTCATCAATGCACTCCGGACTTACTCCACTAAAAGGTGGTACACATCTTCCTTAACTCCACAGGCTTCACAGTTAGGACTATCTACTTTCTTCATTAGGAATTTGAAACTATTCAGTGGCATATGTCTGGAGCGCAGTCTATGCAAAATAACAATGTGTTTCCTATCTAAATGTTGTGCTATTTTGAACTATAAAACCAAATCTTTGAGGATACAAGTAGGGGGTAGTCAGAGTCAGGACCAATCATTTGCATCAAGCCCATCGCCACTAATTGGAACATGAATAAGGAGCTTAAGAACACATTCCATTTTTGAAAATTACTAGGTATCCTAGTAATTTTCCCTTTCTAGGTATTTTCTATGTATCTATCTTTGTGACAGTTTGTACCTAGGTAGGTTTAGCACAATGACAGTGTTACCTTGTTACTTTTGATTTTGAAAATGGAACAAAATTGAAGTAAGCACCATTGAATCGACTAATTCTCACTGTACTCACTTAGCAGCCGACACCATCTTCATGGATTGTGTGATCTTCTGGATATTCCGCACAGACTTGAGGCGCATCTGAATTGTTTTCAGAGTAGCCATGTTCCTCTGCTGCTGGTTGGCCACAGCCACCACCTGGGTGCAAACACCCGGCATACGACACAACATCTTTGCGGCTCTGGGGAAAAGGAACAAAAATCAATCGAACAGATGATCGACACAGGTTAGCTCCAAGATTATGTAAGAGCGACCGACAGTGCTGACAGGAACGCGATTTCCTTGATAATTCCTAACCCGCTACCAAGGGTTTTACAGAAAATGTTGATTAAATTATGTAGAATTTGTAGCAGTAATTACTAACTTTTTCGGGCTTTTTCGTGGTTAATTTGTCCAGCGGACGATAAAATGTCGCTGGCTGGCAGTCCGAAAACTTGCTTTCGGGTTGCCAAAATTGCCAGAGAAAAAAAAACTGTTGAAGTAAAGTACCGATTTAGTAGACTCGACGCAGTCGTTCATACAAGCTGCGACAAAAGCTGTGTATCACAGCTTTTGTAAGTCTGTAAATACCACTACGTACAGCAGATACTATGTACGAGATGGAAAACTAAATTAGTGTAAATTCAAATAATACGTTATGCAGAAAATGAAATTGATAAGCTTTTTATTATTTTCAATGGCAATTTCTACAAAATTATGAATGCAAGTAGGTAACAAATTGCACGGCTCATTTCAATTAAGCTACGTAGAAGCACAGAACAATAATACTCACTTAAGTAATTGTGAGATTTACGATATTCATCTAGTTAGAAATCTACATTCACAACGTGAATAGGTGAGGATATTGATTTAGGAACTTTATGGTGTATTTTTCCAAAAACATTTTAAATTACCATCATTTAAGCAAGTAAAATCTTGCGAATCAGATTTTGTCGTATAGCAATAACGCGTGAAATGAAACGCTAGCAGATAACGGAAAGTATAATCCTACCAAATGTAAAAGTTACTGTAACTATTGCGCTCCCTTTGAACTCAGTACTTTTTTATTTCTACGGCTAATAATTTGTTTTGTGAGTCATTTGTCTGATCGTAATCGCAAGTTAATCTTTTGTTTTCGTCTATATAATAGGCCGTTGTTAGCAAAACCTTAACATGCCAGAGCCAGGGAAGCCAGTTTCTAACGCAATCGCCAACCCAGAAAATACTTTAGACTTGGAACAGCCAACACGTGAAATATCCCAAACAGACCACATCAACAAAAAACTTTTGACTTCACTTTTCAAGCGAATGGACGAAGGAGACTCCTCAATAAATAAAATGCTGGAGACTGACAATAATACTACAGAAGAGGACGAGTGGAAAGATTAGTTATATGTTGTACTTATCTAAGTTTGTACATAAGTGTAAGATTTTTTTATAGAATAAATATTTTAACACTCTCCAAGCATTTTCTGCAATAACCTTGATATAATTACGATTATTATCATAGTAGGTACATAATTTTCTATCCCTTACCATCTTTATCTGTTACCTGTTAATTGCCGGGATTTACTTTAATTGTGTGCACAGACAGACAGGCATACCAAGTTAAGTAAATACCTAATGACTGTCTCATATGCATATTAGTGCTCCTCTACACTTAGGTACCTAACTATTACTTCAGTAGATACCTCAATTATGGTCATAAAAGCATTAAGCACATAGTGAAATTCTTGAGGATGAATCATTAAATAGCCATGAGCGTAGATGGAAATTACCAGCAATAGGTAGCAAGTTTCACATAAGGTTGGCTACTGATCTATTTATTTGATGACATAGGTCTACTACCTACCTAGCAAGGTAATAATCTTTGTTTCCTGCACTATAGAATAGAAAAAAAAGTGGTTTATATAACTCAATAACAAAGCATAGAAAGGACAGGTACCTACAAAATAAAAATATTCTTACCCATGATTTATGGAGCCCATATTATGGGTGTGCCTTAAGAGGTTGTAACCTTTAAAATCACTTATCCAATTGGAATGCGGTCTTATCACTATGGATAGACGATGGAAATCACATTAGTTTTGATGAAAGTATTCAATTTTCGTCATAAGATACACTATTGTCACAGATGTTCCTCACAAACCAATCAGTACCTATGCATAACTACAACATATTGATTGGTCTGTAAGGAACCGTTGACTATGTTGTCTGCCCATCATCTCGCTGCCGGACGTCCAATGTTTCTGTTACCACTCCTCGAGCCAAGGTGTGGTAAAGGTGAGTCCGGATTAAGTAACATGTTATAATAACTTTGGTTATATAATTGTTTAATAACATTGTAGTTAGTGTTCCAATAAGCGGCGATGGGCTTGCAACCTGTCACGTGGAATGCTTACTACTTGCAAAACGCGGGCATGTACTAAATGTAATGTTTGGACGTGCCTCTGACTACCCCCTACTTGGTATCCTCAAAGATCTACTCACTGAGTATGTATCTGAGGATGTCCACCATGGGGAAGACAGTCGTGAGCGTGTTTGTTTTTTTTTTTTGTAACAGACTATACACATTAACACAAGTTATAAAATATTGCTTATAAATGTTAGAACATAACTTGTTTTATTTACACATTGTTTTATAAGATGTTATGTTACATATTCTGGACTCACCTTAACTTAGTTATGTGATATATGATATATCAATGCTAACTCTAGTCCATTGACTTGTAAAAAAAAACACAAAGGAACAGTAACTTCAATAATATTTTATTATGTACTACGCGAGTTACAATGAGGAATGTTCTTATTTACATAGCTTTTAAACTCCAATATATTTAATTTACAATGTTCATAATTCCGGTTAAATTCACACTACACTTGTTTTTCAACCGACGCAACAGTAATACTGAAATAAACAATTGTTGCGTTTCAAACATTGCAAGCTTTTGCTTTTGTATAAGAAAATATTGCAATTCATTTTTATAGCATCTTACAAACATACAATAAATACTCATAAAACATTAATAAAACTGATTCGTCAAAAACAATCTGTACATAGAAAAAAATATATAATGGATTCATTTAATTTACAAGGTTAAATAATGATATTTGTAATTTTTGCCGTAAATATAATTGTACATGCATCTATTGCTCGAGGCCAAAACAGCAACACGCAACACTGTATTTGGTAACATTACCTGAAACAAACATATTGTTGTTACTAAAGTGGTCGCTCGCCGACAGGTTTCCAATATTGCTGCGTTATAGTCAGAATCCACAGTCTAATGACGTTTATAGCCCGCTCAGCAATTTTAGCGATGGTTATAATTATCATTATCCACTTAATTTTAATTTTAATACAAACACACATACATATAGTCACGCCTGTTTCCCGGAGAGGTAGGTTACATTCTTTATAAATAATCTACGTATACCAAAGTTTTTTTTTGTTAATGAACGCGGTAATCTCTGGAACTACCAGTCGGAATTGAAAAAATCTTTTTGCATTTGATAGCCCAATGCTTGAGGAAGATTATAGGCGATTAAACATCACACTACGACGCTTAGGGGCCGAGGCAAAGAAGCAAAAGCGCGGGCGACCATGCGACGCTGTGGAGACCGAGGGCGGCGGTGACACCGCCAGCTGTTGTTAAACAAGGAGGTCCCTCACCTAATATACATTGTGAATCTTATACCCACGAGAGGGGTCTAAGCGGATTTCTCGATCATGTCCACGTTGATTTTGTAGAACACGTACGGATAGTACTCGGACGAGCCGAAACCCAGGCCGGCCATCTCAGCGTTCTGCAAACAGAAATAAACATCTCATTATTTTGCTATTTGCTACTACTTTCAGATCCGTGAAGCTATCTTGATAGGTCATTTGCCAATCTTTAACAGAGACCGTCGATGGGCAGGGGTCTCTGTCGACCCCAGGGAGCAATGCGGTGTCGCCACAAGCGCGCCCTGCGGGACTTGTAATTGTTAGATAGATAAACTCTTTATTGTGCATAACACAGAAATAACAAAAGAAATTCACAATGAGTGGTCTTATCGCTGAAAGCATTTTGTTTCAGACAAACCTTAGGATACTAAGAATGAATGAAAATACTTTATTTTACACATTAAACAAATTACAAAATAACAAACCTATTCTAAAAGAAAGTACAATGGGCGGTCTTATCGCTTAGAAGCGATCTCTTCCAGACAACCTTTGGATGGAGAGGATAATAAGAGATTGTGACAGCAGCGGGAAATAAATAAATATCTGGGCTCGGATAAAAGAGTTACAACTACACCATACATATTATATGTGTAATAAATATGTTATGTGTAACATACATACCTACAGATTGACTACTAATGATAATAATAATAATAACTAACGTCCTGTGCATTCCCGTGTTGCTGCGCGGAATGGTCGAGATGCATGTACAGTGTCTGCAGGACGTCCCGCAGCTTTTTCATGCTCTTCCGAGATGGCACCATCACAACCGCTTGGAAGTTAACGGGCAAGCCGTATCTGCGAACGATAGGACGTTAAGAAATGACACTGATTTAACAAAGTCAATGTCAACCGACTTGATTTTGTTATAAAGAAAGAAAGAAAACAGTTATTAAACAATAAAAATGTACAATAAATTGCCAAATTCATTAAAATAACGTTTCTAAAATTCTCCTTGAGATTTGAATGAATAATCAAATACCATAAAATATGATTTTGATTTAAATTTTTTGTTTTTGTTATTTTTGTCTTATTTATAAGTTTTATAAATTTAGTTTACCTGAGTACGGACTCAACGAACACGCGTAGTGCTTTCACGTGTATCCACGCGCAGAAGCATTCGGAGAAGTTCACCTTCAACCATCGGACCAATGGACCCTGTACAAAATATTAATTAATTAATAAATGAAAGTCTCGTTCTTGCCGGCGACGAGGTCGGCGTCGTTGTACATTGGCGACGAGCTACGGTATAACATTGCTACGTACGAATTGCTTCTTCTTGTCCGTGACGAGCTTGGTGATCTCGTTCTTGCCGGCGACGAGGTCGGCCTCGTTGTACGAGAACTCGCGGACGACGAACTTGCGCTCGCGAGCGTGCAACTTGAACTCGTCAGACACCTGCAGACAAACAGAAGGTATGTTATTTAAGACTACTAAATGTTCAAATATTTATGTAGTTAAGTGTACATAATATAATAATAATAAACCTTTTTTTTTATTTCCTGACTAAATATTCTTATGATCTAAATAAATAATCAATTTTTAAAACTTATTTAATCAAGGCACCTTTCCAGTATAGGCCTCCTCAAAGTTTTTCCACGTTACTCTATTTTGAGATTTTTCCTGCGACTTTGGCAATTTCGTCGGCCTAGCGTTCTTGCGGGCGTCCTCTGGCTCTCTTTCCGGTTGGTCCAGACCATGTCGTGGCTCTTTGTGCCCATCTCTCGTTTTGTATGCATGCAACATGGCCTGCCCTTTTCCAATTGAGCCTTTGTGTATATTTAAGTGCATCTATGACGTTTAGTCTCGTTTCTTTATTTGTCTTTTAACTTGATGTTTAATATGCTTCTTCCCATTTTTCGTTGTGTTGTTTGTATTTTATGTCCTGTGTTTTCGTTGAAAATCCATGTTTGAGACGGTAGTAAGCTGGAGTTCATTACAATTTTCTTTAGATTTAATGGGAGCTTTGCTTTCAGTATTTCCTTTTGGCTCCAGATTTTTGTCTACGTCATTTTTCGTATTCTTCTTTCAACCTCTTCTTTGTGTCTGGATTTACTAAAGGATACTTGTTTACCGAGATATAAGTAACTCTCTACATATTCTAATGGTAGCTGCTTTATTACTATAGGATTTTTGGCATAGCTGTTGGTTTTTGATGTGTTGAGTCTTAGTCCTATGTCGTCGCTGACGATTCATAGTTCACTTATAATTCCTTCTAGCTGTTACGCAGTTTGAGAGAAAACTATATCATCACTAAAACTAAACTTAAATAGCTCAAAAAAAATCCATTTGATGGTTTTTTCCATTTGATGCTCTAGGACGGATATAAAAAAAATCGGAAAAAGGGGATCCCTTTGCACCTACATATTTTAATTACAGGACCAAGTCTGTCCAGGTTCACTCTACTTTCGCTGTTGCTATATATATTTTTGATCATGTTGATGTTGGGTTTTGGGATGTTTTGACAGTCTAGTGCTTCCCATATAGTTTCGTGTGATATTGAATCAAACGCCTTCGCATAGTCGATGAATGCGAGGTAAAGTGGTTATTTCAGTTCTTGATGTTTTTCTATTATTTGATCCAGGTTATGTATGTAATCCATAGTACTATGGCCTTTTCGAAATCCTGCTTGTTCTACTGGTTGGCTCTTTTCTATTTCGTCCGCGTGGTACCCGTATAAAAAGTAGTCTGTGTGTTATTCTGATGTATAAGCTATATTACTATGAAGTTTCATCGAAATCCGTTCAGTAGTTTTTGCGTGAAAGAGTAACATGAAGTTTCATCGAAATCCGTTCAGTAGTTTTTGCGTGAAAGAGTAACAATCATCCATCCTCACAAACTTTCGCGTTTATAATATTAGTAGAATTAGTTTTCCTGTCCTTTCTGTGCTTTGTTGTTGCCAAATAAATAACATTCTTTATTTTTTTTAGATTTACCTTCTTGAACAAAGTGACGGTGTAGAGTCCATAGTCGTTGTCCTGGTGTATGAGCTGCGTGGAGCGAGGCACTATCATATTCGTGATCTTCTCATAATTCGCATTCCAGTCGTTGAACATCGACCTGGAAAAATAAAACATTCGCCGTCAATTACAAAGAATTGATACATTATACGAAAAAACTTTCTGTCTTTACACCTAGAAGACCAAAAGTATTTCAGTCTTTCTACTGTCTGACATCAGTAGAAAGACTGAAATACTTTTGGTCGGGAAACATCGCGAGGTATAACTTTTTTTGACAGAAGAATAACACCAAAATTTTATCTGACGAAAAGAGAATTAAAATCTCGGTGAATCTCGGCTAAAAAATGTTCTAAAGAGAAACATTTTTTTTTCTTGGTCCGACAGAAAGTGATTCCGAGTTATATTTCTCTTCCGTAGGCAAGTAGTAGAAAACAAAGAGGTGCTTGTTCACTTTCCGCTGCGGGACAAATGTTTGCACTATTACTTCTTTTTGCTCTGTTTCTAAGGGTCGTAGCTTTATTTTAAATAGCCTTCCTCGTGAATTGGTCTATCAAATGCAAATTTTCAAATCCGACTGGTAGGTTAAAAAAAATCTCTACTTTATTATATGTAATAATATTATAATAATGCTGGTCATTTTTCACACAGCATCATCTAGCCCCAAACTAAGCAGAGCTTGTATTATGGGAACTACATGACTGATATACTTTTTTTTTGTAAAAACATACATATTATATACACTAGCTTTTGCGTATTACCTTCTCCATGCTTCAAACTATGCCCATATTGTCCATATAAAATTTCATCACAAACGGCTCAGCGATTTAGCCGTGAAACATATAGGTAGGGGATATTTCCGATATAATTTAACTGGCCTAATTGATATTTACCGTTATATTATGGCTAAATCCTGACCCGATAAAACATTTGCTAACCATACAAACATTCGTCCCGCAGCGGGAATCTAACCCGTAACCATTCTGCGTTTCAGGCGGGCCTTCGCCCACTGCGCCGTAATGTCGTAATTAGTATAGATATAGATTTATTTTTCAGTTGAATATCACTTATTAAATAAATAGGTACTGACTTGGGCACGATGACAAGCAATGTGGTGAGATATTCGCTGTCGAGGATGAAGTGTTCTTTCTTCACCAAATCCGCCAAGTTGCGGGTCAGCAGGCTCCCACTGAAAAACAATAATAAAAATTTAGCCGCAATGTAAGGAACCCGCATATGCGTTTGCCGTAACATGTTGTTTCTTTATGATGGTTATATGGTTTAAATACACTTATGGGCAATCACAAGAATTTATATTAAATTAATGTAAAGTACTAACAAATTATGGATCAAGTTATCTGTTTTTTTTTAATTATAACATCCCAAGAACTCAATGTCATTTTGATTTCAATGGTTGTGTGATTTTAATTAAATCAAACAAAGCGCTCCACACTTTAAGAATTAATCATTAAAATGCATACCAACTGTATTTATATCGTTACTAATACAACTCAATTTAATTTTCTGATATATTTTTTATTTTTTTAAACTAAGTAAGTACATATTTATTTTTATTTCTTTTTTTTGCAGTCGGTTTTTTTCTTCGGTCTATTTGATTATTACAACATATAATTATGAGATAGGGTTCGGGATAAAAAAAAAATATACCAAACTAGCTGAGCTTCGGCCCCCGACCCACCGCAACGGCTCGCTCTCGCACGCTTTTACTAAGTTTTAGCTTAGCGTTCTTTCTATAGCGTGATGTTAACCAAACCCCTAACCTTCCTCTTAATGTGGCTATCAAATGCAAAACAAATTTTATCAATCCCCCCGACTACGACTGGCAGATCCAGAGATTAGAGCGCACAAAGCACAAACTAGTAGCTTTACTACTAGTAAAATATTATTTACAGCTTTATTACTAGTAATATATTATTTACAACTTTATTACTAGTAAACTATGATTAACAGAAGTAAGATTATAATAGTTACGTTTGTTTCTTCTCCAAGTTTTGTAGGTTGCCCTTGAGTGCGTTGTAGGCTTGCGACTTTACTTTCAAATCGGCGTCGATCTGACCCACCTACAAACAATACCAATAAAACATTCAGCATGAACACACCGATTTCCTAAGTCGTGGTTATCAGGAACTACGAGTACCGTGGTACCAAAACATCCAGACCCGGAAATTATAATCTGCAGATCATGCGAACATAATTTGTTTCGCAGATAGCATCTAACCCGCACCTCTGCGTCTCAGCCAGCTACTTGCCCACGGTGCCACAGAGGTCGTATTTTTTTTTACGATTATGAAATCGATGTTTAGGTTAAATACAGAAATAACCTGGAGTTGATATATACCTTAAAACTAGATACAAACAAGATATTTGAAATCGGGTTATGTAGTTTAAACAGCAGATTTATCCGATTTTCTTGATTTCCTGAATATATTACCTGTTTTAGGATATTATTACGACTATACCACGTACTCGTACTCACTCGCGTGGTCGAGGGCGGTGCTCATGAGGAAGGACATCTAAACGGTCAACGAAACGTCAGCAGGGTCTAAACAAATACCTCACGCTTAGTTTTCCTTTCGCGCTAACGCAAATTGGTCAAGGTAACTTGGCAGCAGTCACGTGACATTTACATACAATTAAATCTTTCCGCAGGCGTTACCGCCAATAGAAAGTGGTATTTCTCTTGACCCCAGAAGAATAGTAAAGTCGTAATAATATCCTAAAATGAGACCAAACCACGATAATTTAAATGCTAAGATTACCTGTTTGCTGATAATGTCAGCGATATTCCTCAGGCTCTGTTTGATGGGGTATTTAGCCATGTCCCATTGGAAACGGGTCAGGTAAGTCGGCAGGTCACCTGTAACCATAGTGTATTAGTTACATTATGCATCGTGTACCATACTGCACTAGTCACATAATGGATCTTGGACCATAATACCTAATGCATTGTGTACTATAGTGTACTAGTAACATAATACATTGTGTACTATCATGTACTAGTTACATAATGGATCGTGTACAGCAGTACTAGTTTGCATAATTCATTGGGTTTCATATTTTATACTGATGGCATTAGTACCATTTTGCTAATTGATATTTATTATGTTTGTCAATGTGAACGGTTCGCTGAATATTATATCTACTTTATCATCATCATCAACAGCGTGTAGAAGTCTACTGCTGGACACAGGTCTCACCTAAAGATGATATGACATCGGTATGATAACCGATATATATTAACATTTAACTAGCTTTTGCACACAGTTCCGCTCGCGTGATACCAAGTAGGTAGATACGTATTCTAAATTTAATCAAAAGATTAAAATTTACCCTGTTTATGAAAAAAAATGTTCTATTCATAACGTATGCTTAGGTATTTTTATTTGTTCGAAATTAACAATATAAAGGTTCGAAAATATCGATTTCAAGTTAGCAAAATGGTGTAAGTCTAAATACTCAAAAAATATGCTAAGTAAGGGCGTCGACAGATAACTGGTCAAATATTTTGTGTCTAAAGAACAAGACAAACTTGACCATTCAACTTTATGGTGCACAGTTTTTAACTTGTTGTGTCTTGTTTTATTGTAATTTATTTTTTATTACTGTTTTTTTTATACAAAATATGGCGCAAAGAAATAGTATGAGTATTAATCAAAACATAAAACTAAGTAAATTATAAAACATCTTGCAGTTTATTATCATTATTAATGAAAACAATATTTCGTGTCACCATATTTTAACTATCCCAACACAAAACGACATAATTAAATAACATATTTGCGTTAAAGGTGCTGGTCGAAATTTTACAGAAAAATACACAGATCCGAAGCGAGAACGGCGAACTGAAATAAAGAAAATAATAGCACAGTAAACAAAGTGCTTGTCGAGTAGGCTTACATAAACATTTCTAAACAATTATAGCGCAGATAATTTTCTAAACATACGTAAATTCGATACCATAACAAACAACAAAACATGCGGTAACCATGCAATGCACATGCAAAATTGTTCACAATATATTATAGGGACTGTGATTTACTTTAAAATTATATATTAAGCTAAAACTACTTTATATTTCCTGTAGTATCCTATTCCCATTTCATCACTAGTTTTTCTACAAACGTATTTTTATGATAATTAATCTACTGACTATTTTGAAGCATGAAATAAAAAAAAATATATATATGTCGTCTGGTGAAACTTGATCACACTCGTTCTGCATACTAACTAATGCTGAAGAAGAAACCAGATATCCAATAAACCAGCGTGACAAGAGAAAGTAAGATCTTTTATATATATAAGGCTGATTATTCGTAATCTTCATTTAACTGGACTGAACTGGACTATTTCAGTAATATAAAGCATTTTTTTCCAATTTGTAGTTTTTGCTGAGCTGTTTTTAACTGTATTTATTGCATTCGATCAGTTAACAGGTTGTCTAATGTTTTTTTCCCGAACTCCTCAGCTTCTCATAAAATTTAAGTATCACAGTCAAATAATTGACATAATAATACGGATTATTTGCAGTTAGCTTCCTTCTGAGTTTGTTTTATGATGGAATTACTGCTGTGTAAATGGATATACTATACTATAATATTGTAGCTAGTCATTGGACAATTTTACTTCGAAGCTTAGGTTAGGATTGTCCAAGGGATTGTATGAGGTGTACTGATTCATGAATTCCCTTTCTGTTTATATAACTAGTTTATATTTAAACGTATAAGTCAGAAATACCAAACGCCAAACCAAACTAGCTATAATTAAACATAAATAATAAACATTCTGTACACCGTCAAACTATTTGACTGACAAAATGTTACAGTAAACTTTGAAAGTTGCTGATTTCGACTGAATCTATACCTATTAGTTTTAATTATTATGATCAACCTCAAAACACATCTGCTCGCGAACGCAATCAAATAATTTTAAATTTCAATACAAATGTCAAATATTGTTTGGATCGTCGCTGATAAATGTATAACACTAAAAAATATTTTTATTACATTTTTTTTTCAAAAAACAACGAAAGTTTGAAAAACTACGTAACTAACCTAACCTAAAACTACGCAAGATGTGACATATGTATAACTCCTGATGATATGAAAGCTAATTAAGTTAAATAAATATATAACATCGACAAAAAAAAACAAACAACTAAGCAAAATAAAACTTTTAAAAGCTGAAATAAAAACACATGGCAAAGCTGCCGCAACGGAGATTTCATAGTTCTTGTAAATAGCTCAATTTTGTTGACTATACTTACAAAATATACTCATAAAAAGCGACGACAAAATAAAAATAATTTAATGTTGTGTAAACACTCACAATTTTGTAAATAGCCTAGCCACATTTAAATGACGTAGCGTCACCCTAAACTTTACAACATAAATTACTCTAAATATTATACAAGGCACGACTGACATGGTGCATTGGAATTATTATGAATAGAAAATGTAGGATGGCGCTCCCGACATAATTATTGAAACGGCCAGCGCCATCTGCTGTATATTTTGTTCTTAAAATGTTATGTCATTAGCAATCACTGCCATCACGATTCTACATAATGGATAATAAATGCGTTTTCATGTTATACAGGAAGGACAGCGCTGTACGTAAACGAAACTTTTCGCTTCTAGCTAAGGGATTTTTATACAGGACCTACCAGGATTGCAGAGCATTTGAGACAAAACCATCACAAGAACCGATAAATCTAAATGAACGTTCTAAACCTGTCCCAAAGTTTTATGTGTCGCGAGGTCTACGTCAGTCAGAGCCTAGAGAAATTAACTCAAGCCTCTGATGATGTCATTAAACGGAGTGCAAATTTGTTTGTTATTGTTAAAAAATATATAAGGACCCACAAGAGCTTTGTAAATAAGTGTCTAAAAAAAGTTTGATAAATAATAAAAAATAATAGATGAATGGTCTCAAATCCTCAGGGAGATGGGCTGAAGGCGGGTAGTCTCCTAAACCTTGCGATAAAACGTGATGTGGTCGCTCCTCCTCTTCGTCATCGTCCCATCGAGGCGAGCTTCGACCGCTCGACGGTTGAGACGGATGCGACACATAGTCTGAGTGATCCCGATGCTCGCACGGCCAGCACCCGTGGTGCTCAGAGAACGCCGAGTCACACACAGGCGACGTCGGCGTGGGAGGCGGCTCGCCCCCTCCAGGGTCCGCGTAAGACTCGACGCCTATTTCCAATTTCACGTCACCAACAACTATAATGAGTCGGCTTTACTCGTAAACCGTCATTTTCCTTTATCTTTTATGTTTATTAGTCGTTAACGCCTCGTTTATGGGTGAAATTAAATAGGACGTTAGTACAGGATAGGAGCAAATTATAAAAAATCATTTAGAGGAAATAAATAAACTAAATAGTAATAAATTAAGAAGCAAGAAGCGAAGACGTTTTTTTAAAGCTTGATTTGGCTAAGCTATGAATGTTTTGTGAGGCAGTGACTGCTATCATCTATCGTGACGACATTATTGATGCCTTATGTGCGATTGTCAATAACACCCAATAATAAAACGTAAAGTATTACACATTGACACGTAACAAGATACAGTTACTTCATAAAATATATTTAAGTGAGATTGTTTTACAGTGCTATAAACGAAACAATGAAGTGTCATTATGAAACCATAGTAATTTCCGAACATCTATTTTATGAGGAAAATAGCAACACCGAGATGCTTGGAAATAAAATAACATCTTACCTATAATGACATGCTCAGAACTAAGTTTTTTTGGACTATTAATGACCGCGTACCGTTCCATAATTATTCAGTTGTTTGAGTTTTTTTCTGCGTTTAATATAATGTTGTTTTGCATGTGCGAGTATGAATAGTTCATTGATTAAATAGAGTTGTTATTTTGTTGTGAAACTCCGAACAAACTAATAAACGATAAAAACCAAAATTCAATAAGACATATCGTATACAATATACTATCATAAAAATACTAAATTTACATTGAAAGCGATATTATACTTTTCTAAAAACTTTTAAGCCTGCATACGATAACTTTAAGCTTGGCATACACTAAAATTTTACTTACTGCCGCAAACTTTTTTCCATTTCTCAGACACTGAAATTCAATCCCAAAATCTAACATTCTCATTCATCCAAAATGCAGTAAGTATTAATAATAAAAATCTACGTGAAATTAGTTTATAACAAAAAAATATATATTAATAAAAAAGCGTTGTATAAAATAATGGAAGTACATAATTAAACATACCATCATACCATTTTGTACATAGACATTATAATGAGTGTATGCTCTTTACATTATAATATGTATACTTACTTATAAATAAAGCTGGGGCTTATAAATATGATTATAACACTTACCATAAAATTAAACAATATAAGACATTGAAATCACAAGGATAACTTTGAATTGATTATTTTTAATAAATATTAATAAATAGTCAATTATTTTATGACCAGGTACGATTTATTTAAATTTGTCATTAGGAACTATAATTTTTGAAGTTATATTTTAACGTGTTGAATACAAAAACACTTAACATCGTTTTGTATCGTTATGGTGCAACGTTGTTCCACAGAAGTACCTATCCTAAAACCACGAAAGGAAAAACACACCTTGTTCATTAGAAGTTTTTTTTTTTCATGTTGGTAAGTTTTTCATTTTTTGTCTGAAGTCTAAATATTGTATCAGTATTCACCGGTATGAACAGATACAACAAAATCTAATAGTACACAATCAACATCTAACAGCCGTATTCTAGAACCATCCTTGGCCAATAGAAAAAAATCTATAAGGCCCGCCTGGGACACAGAAGGTTGCGGGTTCGATTAGCGCTACGGGACAAATGTTTGTATGATGTGCAAATATTCTCCTCGGGCTCGGGTATTTTCTATGTATAATAAGTATACTTACATTGGGGCTAGATGATGATGTGTAAAAATGTCCAGCGTTGTTTATTTATTAAAAATTATGATCTAGGATACGGCTCTGTGAAATTGCGATAAAATACATACACTATAATTCACTTTGCACACCATAACATATTCTATAAAATAAATAACTATGTACAATTAATTACATTCATAAAAATAAGTGCTTTCTATTCGGATTTTTCGGTTCGGAGTTCGGACGATTCGTATGTAAACGAAACATTAAAACATAGAACACTGTCCACTTAACATTCGTAGCTTTTTGCAAGTGTATACAATTTTGTGAATAACGAATCTTATAGTGTAAAAGGTATTGTTAAAAATCTGTTTTCATACTTACAGGGTTTTACTATTCAATCGGCGAATTTTACATTCTTGTACAACTATTTTCGATAAATCATTTTTCTTGGTGGATATTTTAAAAAAAGATTCGTTATTAACTTCTATGAGAACATTAATATTTTTACATCATAGTGCTTTAGTATGAGGTGTTAATGTGTGAATTTCCTAAATGTGATTTTTAAAAATAATGGAAAATATAAAACTTATAGATAATGTGCTAGTATGTTGCAAATTAAAATAAAATAAGTAAAGGAAATGTGTCTTGATACAGTTAATTTGAATGAAATCAAGATATACATGCAAAATAAAATAAGTAGGTCGGTAAGATAAATTCAAACACAGGAATAAATTAAAATATAAAATAATCATCTCCACCGCATTTTAGCGACGCATGCCAAGATCTTTTGCACTACTTTGTGCCTTTAACCATCTTTTCTACACCAATTCATTCTGTTCTATTTAATTAGTTTTACATGCTGGCAACAATTTCAGACCTATTTCAAATAGGCAGCTTTAAATTCGCTATTTAAAACCCTCCCCGGCATGCTAAAACTGTATAGCTAATCTTTCTTTCATGCAATAATATCACTTCAATTTGCTATTAAAAACTCCTAAATTTTATTTTATTCATTCGAAAATATTTATAACAGTGGCACACAACATTTTCAATTCATCTAGAAAAGTGTGTAAATGTTTATAAATTAAAATCAAGTATGTCAAGTGAGACAAAAAACTTTTCTGTCTGAAAATTAATAAATTGGACTTACTGTTGTTTGCCATCAAGTTCTCGTGCAGCTTATCGCGCTGATCTTCTAATACCTGATAATGAGAGGTTTTTCACATAATATTACATAAGGTAATGCGAAAAACTTGCAAAATGTCCTTTCACTATCCTCAAAGATCTACACAACACAACTGAGTAGATCTTTGAGGATAGTGTATGTATCTGAGGATGTCCATCATAGGGAATGCAGTCGTGAGCGTGTTTTTTGTTGATTTTGTATTACATTAATAATAATCATCAGCAGCAGTATCTAGAATTCCGCTGTTAGGCGTAGGCCACCCTAAAGTGTGCCATGACATAGTCTTGATCCACCTTCTCTTGGAAGGGGGGTCCTTTGTACACTGCATCTGATTGCCAAACCTTTAATTTAGGTTGAAAACCTTTAATCATTATATTATATGACCTGCCTTGCAACTTGCTAATTCTGAGCTAGATCAATAAATGAATTAATTCTTTGGATTCTTGATAATCATGTAGTGAGGCACCCTCCAACAAAGCATAGCTCTCCCCATAGCCCATTGAGAGACCTTGAGTGTATGTACTATGAGGCCAATTAGTATATCATTATGAATTCAAAGAAACTAGACTTTTCTCTTGAGACTGTGTGGTATTTCTACCTCAAAAACAAAACTCGAGTTTTAGAAATTGGTATACACTTACCTCACCGAGGTACTGAGCCACCTTTCTTGTAACACCCTCCACAAATGTATCCAGCTTACCGAGGTCATCGGACAAGCCCACCAACTGATCCAAAGTCCCCACCTAAAACACACCAATACATTTGTACAAATTCACATACACTCATAGACAAATATCTGCAGGACATGCAAACTTTTTTCTTGCAGCAGGAATTGATACCACACCTCTTGCATCCCAGCTGGCAACACATATTATTCTCCATTCATCTAAATAAATTGAGAAAAATTTTACCAATCATGTTTCTAAGTTTAATTTAATATCAAGTTTGTTACTGTTTCTGTTAAATTCTGTAACACAGACACTACCTTTATTCTCAACTACCTCAATACCTACCTATATAGGTACTTTTTTTTTGTTCTATATATATTATATATAAAAAAACTCCCAGACCAGAGACAAACATTTGCAGATCATAAAAACATTTGACCCGCAACAGGAATAAAGCCCGCAACCTTCTGCATCTCAGGCAGGCCTTTGCCCACTGCGATCTGATTATGATTATGGTCTGCAAATCTTTGTCTGGGTGTTTTCTATATATAAGATGTATATAACAAAAAAAAAAATATCTATATAAGTAGTTCCCTTAGTACAAGTTCTGCTTAGTTTGGGGCTAGATGATGCATTGTGAAAATGTCCAGCATTATTTATTTATTGCAAGGTCCAATTCCCACTTTAATTTACATAATAAATTAATTAATAACACAGATTTATTTTCGTAATTATCATTCTGAGTACAACTTCAGATATTGCAGATGTTTTGACCTTGATATTAATATGTACTAAATCTTAAATAATGATATAATTAATCTAAAATTTAAGTATTTTAGAAAATTACATACCTTCAGGTCGGGAATTGGGAATTTATAGTTGACACTAAGGCTGCCTGATTTGGTGGCATTGTTCAGGGTGTCCCAGGTCTGCTGACAGGTCTTGTCGCCAGGGGCACTAATCACCCAGTATTCCGACATTTTCACCACTGAAACACCATCGAAAACTGCTCAGCAATCACACAGAATCAGAGGTGAAGTAGAATTAAAAGACGCACATTGATTGCCGGGATCGGTCGTTCCCGTTACATGTTAAGGGGCACTAAAACTGTTTCCATTTTCGGGAAAATCGATTATTGGCAAGGAAATCGGATCATACTGCAGTGGATGGAGGCGGTCAGGCAAATGGGTGTTTTCGGTCCGAACGCGACTGTGGGCGCGCGCTGCAATGGATCAATATCGAGGCCAGTTCATTGGCGCCCGTTTGGCGGCCAGACGACCTGGCGCCGTGCTAGAATTATCCCAGAAATCACCCCAATCCACCCGCATACATCCGTCACTCCCAGTCCCAGACATTGACGTCTTTCCGTCCCGCGCAGAAGCATTTCCCTGCAATACCGGGCACGATACACCCTGACGTAAATCACAAAACTCACCTAGAACTTATAAATTACTGCTGTTTATAACTAAATATCCAAAACAGCGAATAATTTGGCGAAATCACAAGACAATTCGGGATTAGCCCCTCAACGCCATCAAAATTCACGTGATGCGGTGCTGCCACCTACAACGACTGAAGTACAGCTGATTTACGTCAGTTGTCTATGGTGATTATCAATTTTTTTTCAATATTTCATCTTAGAAAATCGCATGCGATTTAATCCTAGAAACCTAGTTCTAGAATAGTAATCTGTGTCAAACGCAATGAAGATGTTACCAGCATAAATAACGAGCACCATCTTAAGTATTAATGTAGGTATGTATGATTTGGTGAAATAATTGATTTTGCTAATACATTTTATTACCAAGAAATATAATATGAAAACATTTGGAGTGGAACTATCAATGTTCTTTACCGTATTCGCTTTAAGTTTTAAAAAAGAAGTCTTTAGGTTGTCTCTGGTAGTCACATACTACGTTCTATTTCACTTTCGTGTCAGTGCGTATTATGACCATGGGGAGATGTTTTTTAACTCACAATCATAGTAATGACTGAACAGTTATCCAATCACATTGGATTACTGTTTTTTCAACTTAAAAAATAATACTATTTTTATGTAGGCCTTACTAAGAAATATCACAATTTACTAAGGCAACGAAACGTTTTACAATGCATGCAATCACTTCATTATGTCATATTTTAGCAACTGTCAAAATCAATTTGTTGTTGTTTGTCTCGATAGGTATATTACGAAACAAAAATGCGAATTTTCGGATATCTAGCCAAAAAAATTGGTGATCTAACTGTGAAGAACTCAAACCTACCTGAATCTTATATCAAAAGGAGCTATGAACAGGTAGGGCATTTGCCGTAGCAGTTTCAACTAAAAACATAACCTTAAAATTTACTACAAAATTATTTATTTTTGTTTTAGGTCTACTGGAAGAATCCTTCAGGGTATCCGCAGTACCCTAAAGCTCAGATAGCTCGTAAGAAGTTCCGCTTTACTTCAAACCGGCCTTGGACGGCTCAGTTCAGACAGCAGAATGAACGAGGCGTATACAGAAAGAAGGTATTTGTTGAGCCTGTTGGGGAATGGAGCTTTTTCAAGTAAGTTTTTCACTCTTCAAATCAAAGACTTTTTTTAAATACATTCACAAGACCGCGAATTTCAGATTTGATTTATTCAACTTTTTCATTTGTTGCATGGTAACTAAGATTACCAATTTTAACAATATAAATAAAAAAAAAACAGCCTTTATTAAAATATTTAATTTAATTTTTACATTATATACATAAATTACAAAATACACTTAATTAAAAATATTTCAAGTATTTTTCAAGAGCACACACTACATAATCTCTTTGTCATGCAAAAATGTCATTTCATATTCATGAACTCATTCAGACAGTAAAATGCATTGGCTTTTGGCATCAAACTGGATTTTTTGTTTGAAATCTGATAATTGCTTCAAATTTGTTATTTTAATTGGCAATTTAATAATCATCACTATCATAATATTAGGTTGGGGAAAAAGTCTTTTCGCATTATTGTATGTATGAACTTGTAATAAAATCTCTTTGGCTATACTATTTGTATCTGGCTGGTTTTGGTATCATTAAAAGTTTAAATTTTAAAGAAGATAATTCCAAATTCAAATTAGGAAAATGTGTGATTTTTATTTGTTTTTCGTACTGTCAAGATGAGTGAATCTAATGAAGAAATTCGATACATTTTAAAATTTTACTACAAAAAAGGTAAAAATGCAACGCAAGCCGCGAAAAAAAATTGCGATGTTTATGGACCTAGTGCAGTGTCTGTGAGAGTAGCACAAATTTGGTTTAAGCGTTTTCAATCCGGAAATTTTGATGTCAAAGATGCACGTCGCTCTGGTCGCCCTATTACGGATAAAATGGATGCCATTTTTGAAAAAGTGTAGCAAGATCGGCATATCAGTAGTTACGACGTAGCTGAAGAACTGGGAATTGACCACAAAACAGTTTTGGCGCATTTGAAAAAAACTGGGTACACAAAAAAGCTCGATATTTGGGTACCTCACGAGCTCACTGAAAGAAACCTAATGAACCGTGTTCTCATTTGTGATTCTTTATTACGACGTAATGAAACCGAACCATTTTTGAAGAAGCTGATAACTGGTGATGAAAAGTGGATCACGTACGACAAGAACGTGCGAAAAAGGTCGTGGTCAAAGGCCGGTCAGGCTTCACAGACTGTGGCGAAACCCGGGTTAACTCGCAACAAGGTGATGCTGTGTGTGTGGTGGGATTGGAAGGGCATTATTCATTATGAGCTGTTACCACCAGGCAGGACCATCGATTCTGAACTCTACTGCGAACAACTGATGAGATTAAAACAAGAAGTTGAGAGAAAGCGGCCGGAGTTAATCAACAGAAGGGGTGTGGTTTTTCATCATGATAACGCTAGACCTCACACATCTTTAGCCACTCAGCAAAAATTAAGAGAGTTTGGCTGGGATGTGTTAATGCATCCGCCGTATAGTCCTGACCTTGCACCTTCAGATTTCCACCTGTTTCGGTCTCTTCAGAATTCTTTAGGCAGTGTCAGGTTAACATCACGAGAGGACTGCCAAAACCACTTGTCGCGGTATTTTGAACAGAAGCCCCAAAGTTTTTATAGCAATGGGATCATGTCCCTGCCTACAAAATGGCAAAAAGTTATCGAACAAAATGGTACCTACATACTTTAGTTAAATGTAAATAAACTATATTAAAAAATGTTTTGAATTTTCTTAAAAAATGCGAAGAAACTTTTTCCCCAACCTATTATAATTTCCTTGTTTTTGAACTTTGGTAAGCCTAGTTTTTGGTTTTATAGTTTTTTTTTATTTCTTAAGTTATAATTGTTATTTTTTTTTTCAAATAATTTTCCTTATTTCGTTGTATTTCTAGTAAACTTTATAGATGTAAAGAGATATGAATTTTATTTTTATACAAAATAACCACTTGCACATTGACGACCCTGAGACATTATGGCGGTATAACATATATAATGTATCCCACTTTATTCGTTCTAGGTATGGTGGGGTATTTTAAACTTGAAATTAGAAGGGAAATGATGTTAATAATGTACATATTTAGTTTGATTAGAGGCATTATACACAACCCTCTCGTTTTGATGTACTTAGGACTGCACGTACCTAACAAGTATGTATACGCGCGCCGAAGACCTAGGCTATTTGCAATTCCGAAGGCAAGAACTAACCTCCTGAGCAAGTCCCCGTTCACGCGGGCCCTACGCACTATCAATAGTGTATGTGCAGATGAGGATGTTGATATATTTTATATGTCCTTGCCAAAATTCAGGGATGCGGTTTTAAATTTTTTGGATAGGACGCATAGGGATATGTAAAGTAATTTATTTTAAGTTAAGCTATAGTTAGTAGGTTGTTGGTGTAATTTTGTAAATGTTAATGTTTAGTATGTATTGTGTATGTTTTTTTATATTTCTTTGTCGCTTTGGTGCTGCACTGTAATGACAATGTAAATAGGTTACAAAAAAAAAAAAAAAAAATATATAACATTATATGTATATATAAGTTTTATATGCCTGTAATTTCACCAGTACCTATACCCTTCATATCAGAACACAGCAATGCAAATGTTACTGCTTAGAAATAGGTATGGTGGTCGTACTTGGACAAGCTCTTGACAAAGAGTTTTACTGCAGTAATGTGATCATTATTATTTGTTCAAATGTTTACACTTAAAACACACCTTTTTTACATCTGGGGTTAAAAATCTGTTTAGACTAAGTTTGTTTTTTTCAGAGGTGACAGAGTCGAGATAATGGTGGGCAGAGACAAAGGCAAACAAGGGATTGTTTCCCAGGTCATACAAGAACGGAACTGGGTATATGTGGAGGGTCTCAATACACATCTTAGAACTGTAAGTTAACATAAAAAATCTGTAATCGCATTTTGTAATTTTGCAATGAGACAAGTCAATTTTGATAAAATTCGAAAGTTGATGAGAAAAGTAAGTTGTTAATGTTCGTTTTTCTGATCACTTTCAGGTGGGCAAAGACAAGAACTTTCCCGGTGTGTCAGTCCAGTCGGAGGCTCCACTGCTTGTCACCACAGATGTGAAACTAGTTGATCCTGAGTCACTCAAACCCACAGAGTTTGAATGGCGGTACACGGAAGAAGGTGACAAGGTAAGGACTTATAAATAAAGCTGAATAGTTTGTTTTTATGAGCAATAAACAATAATATTGTTTTTATATATGATATTATGGGGAGAGAATTTCCAGGATGTCTAGACAAATACCACTTTCTGTTGGCATTCACGCCTGCGGAAAGATTTAATTGTATGGGAATGACATTAGCTGTTGAGATGTCACATGACTAAATTTTTTTCCTTGACAAATTCGCGTTAGTGTGATAGGAAAACTATGAGGTATTTGTCTAGACACCCCGGATTTCGCTACATACGGAATACTTGACACTCTTTTTATATGGCTATAAGTTTTTGTTTGAATGCGCTTATCTCAGGAACTGTCAGTCTAATTTGAAAAATTCTTGTGTTAGCCCGATTCTTGAGGAAGGTTATAGGCTATTCAACATCACGCTACGACCCTTAGGTGCCGAGCAAATAGAAGTAATAGCGGGCGTTGCGAAGAGGGCCGTGGCACAGCAAGTAATAGGTAGTTAATGTTTATTAAGGTTTAAAATGGTTAACCCACACACAATTAAGGGAAATCTCAAGAATTTATAATATCCTAAAAATTCGAACCCCTCCAGATTGGTACGCGGGAGCTATACCAACTAAGCTACTAGGTCGTTAGCAGGCAGGTTGAAATTCT
The DNA here is from genome assembly GCA_961405105.1 of Perizoma affinitatum. Classification (NCBI taxonomy): domain Eukaryota; kingdom Metazoa; phylum Arthropoda; class Insecta; order Lepidoptera; family Geometridae; genus Perizoma; species Perizoma affinitatum. The sequence goes on along the minus strand of OY560190.1, from coordinate 14,330,912 downwards.
TAAGATATTTCGGCTTGAAGGGTTGAGCCTTCACAAGGGAAACTTTGTGGTAATTCAAGCATGTTCCAAAACCCTTACAGACAAACTTTTTCTTGGATTGCAATAGATTATATTTTGGTTTTGATTTAAGATAGTAAAGCATTTTGGTGTAAACTGTATTCTATACTATTTTGTTTTTATTATTTAAAAAAATCTAATTAGATGCGCTGGTATCATGGTTATGGTGGAGAATGCTTTTTAGCATCAAGTTCGCCTATGTACTACTTTGTGCAATAAAGACTTTTCTATCTATCGATCTATAAAAAAATAATTATTTTTTATTTATTTCCAGGTCCGTGTGTCTCTAGCAAGCAGTCGTATTATTCCCATCCCGAAGACAGCTGAGGAAACAATGGATTTCAAGAGCAAAGAGCTTTACATGGAGAATGCTGATAAGGACACAAAAGCTGATGCTGCGACAGAGGTAATCTATAGAGAATTCAAACAAAAATAAAAAATAACGAAACTTAAAAATTTAATTCTTTAGCATAAAGTAGAAGAATTATTTTTTTTTGGTTTAATTGTTTTTTTTTGTTTGAACGCGCTAATCTCTGAAAGTACTGGACTTGAAGTTTTTTTTTTTGCATTTGGTAGCCCAATTCTTGAGGAAGGTTATATTACATTACGAAGGCTATTTTTTAAATAAATTTTGGCAATCAGTTCACGTTATTATAAGTATTTTACGGATATCTATCGCGTTTATCTTTTTATTATTTTTCCGACGTTTCGACTGTGTTGCAACAGCCGTGGTCAAGATAGCTCCGCATACTCCAGTGCGATATCCACTGGAGTATGCGGAGCTATCTTATAATATGTATTTACAAAAAAATGAATATAAGGTAGGTAGTTTATCAGTCCTTTATTTCACAAAAGCTCTGCTAAATTTGGGTCTAGCCATATGATGATCTGTGAAAATGTCCAGCATTATTATTATATTTGTTCCGGGTCTGGGTTTTGTGGTACCACGGTACTCGTAGTTCCTGATACCCGCGCAACAAAATCCTAATGAAGGGTAGGATGACATTTAAAAAAAAAAGTTTTTACTCTAACTTTTTCTAGAACCATCTAGGAGTATGAATCAAGTTGTTTCGTTTCCAGGTAACATTCGCGCCAAAACTTCGTACCTTCGAAATGGACATTATGGAAGAAATGGGCATCAAAGAAGACAGAGTACCAGCAAAATCCTATTGGTATTAGAAATTAAGTAGAACTGTTGTAAAATTATATAGTTTTTAATATATTCTGTGTTTTAATATATGCCCGTATTGTTGTTTGAGAAGTGTTATATTCCTCTTGAAATCCTAGGGACAGGCCTTTCCAAAGAGTGTTAAGACTTGACTCAGCTTGACTTGACCTCGCGATGTCATCGGCCGAGACTAGTTATTAGAAGTTGGACTAAGTTGATATTATGTGTTTTTACAAAGGATACATCACAATTTTATAAATAAATTTTCAGTAACTTTTTCCCAACTTTTCCTTATCAATCACTCTTTTCATGACCCGTGTATATATAATATATAATAAGCCTTTATTCGGACTTTTTACAATATTTATTTGTTATTCGTATTATGTTATTTTTATTCCATTTTTGTCAGGTGGCAAAGACCTCCTCCAATCTCCTCCATTCTGGCCTATTGTCTATTGCCACTCTACCCCATGTAGTTCCCACGACTTGTCTAATGTCGTCATCCCACCTCTGTGGTACACTTCTCTTTCTTTTTCCATCCCTTAGGCACCATTGTGTGACTATTTTGCTCCATAACCCGTGTAAATAAATAAATTTATAAATAAATATATGAATATTTTAAAATTTTAATGTGTCCCAATTATTCTCTATATTCGCCGCGCTTCTTAAGTGTTTTTATTAAATAAAGAAATATCGGCAAAGCCTTGACCAATTCTGCCATAAATCGAGTGACGTTGAGACAGAATTCATTGCGCACTTTCCGATGGGCTGATGGATGCTATTCTACAGGTGTATCATTCGGTAACATTCCCTTAAAGTCCAAAAAAGTCCAAAATTCGTTCGAACGATGGCTAAATCAGATTTTTATTGGACATTTAATTTATGAAATAAACAATAACATGTTACAATTAAAGGTATATAGTCATAGCGCTTAACAGCAAGAAAATGTCACTAAAAATTACATTAGAATCATTAATTCGAATATGTGCAGGGCGTCACCTTATTTATAAGTATCATAAAATGCGTTTAAGACTTCACGCATCAAATTCGTGAAGATAATAATAATCCTAATAGGTAGCTACATAACTTTGCCTAAACTTTTATCAAATCAAAATAATCACTTATTAATGTTCACCGTCAAAATTATTGTCTGGTATCTGTTAACCTAAGCAGGTAACTATAGCAAAGTACCTACTTATATTATGTAATCGTTCACGTACGCGCTTTTCCTTTAGATATGTGGAATACCTCTAATTTATTTAAACTAACCTAATCTACCAAGGTCCGCCCTTGGTAGATTAGGTACAAGGTACAGGTACAGGTAGGCGACAGGGGCACGCTCCCCCCAAATGACGGTTCAAATGAAACGTCTAAATGGACTGGCCTTAATGCATTCCCATCAAGACATTGCTTCAGTGATAAACGCTGAAGAAGTACTGGATATTTTCAGCAATCAGCAATCAGGAAAAATAATCAATACTGTACATGTAATTTTTTGCATTACCTATATTTAAAAAAAATACTATATGTGCCACGGCCGCCCTTGGCCCCCGACCCAACGCGTCGCATAGCCCGCCCCGCTCGGCGATATTACTTCTTTTGCTTTGCTCCTTAGGGTCGTAGCGTGATGTTAAACGACTGGGCCAAGATGATGATGACTAACGATAAACAATGTATTAGGTAGTTCGTTTTTCTTTGATAAATCCCAGACGCGTGATAGACGAGTGATCGTTGTGTGGTACTAGGTAGGTATGTAGGTAACAAACCTACACACCAAGGGCCGGATTTAGTTTTTATTTTAGGGAGGGACACAAGGGCCACCTAAGTAAAGCGGGTTCCTTCCTAGTTTTGCATTGTCTTTGGGGTTACTTCTATATCTACCAATTACATTGGTAATGACTAACTATAAAAATATTTTATGAGTAGGTAGTACTTAATAAATCTGAAGAGTTTATTTTTTCGTTTGAACGCGCTAATCTCTGGAGGTACCAGTCGGATTTGAAAAAATATTTTTGTATTTAATAGCTCAATTCATGAGGATGCCTATGACTCTTAGGGGCCGTGATAAAGAAGTAAGAGCGCGGTCGGACGATGCGACGCGGTGGGCTGAGGGCCGAGGGCGGCCGTGGCTCAGCTAGTGTCAAATCAAACATATTTATACTTCTACCAAATAAGAAAATATAATGGTGAATGGTGGAATTACTAATATGGCGACCTCGCTGGCGCGGCGGGCGAACAGCCGGCTGAGACGCAATGGGTGCGGGTTCCTGCTGAGGGGAAATTGCTATTGCAGATGTATCTTCCGGGTATTGTGGTACCATAGTACTCGTAGTTCCTGATAATCACTACAGGGAATCCTATGTGGTGGACACATGACGCATGTTGGGTGTTTATTTACAAAACAAAAACAACAAACAAACACGCTCATGACTTTATTCCCCACGATGTACAACCCCAGATACATACTCAGGTAAGTAAATCAAAGGTAGGTACCAAGTTGGGTGTAGTCAGTGACACGTCCAAAAATACATTTGGCAAACGTCCGCGGTGTTTATTTATTAGGGAATTATTTATTTTTAACTACAGAAACAACAATGTACCTATACATACCTGAGTAGGTACTCAGCATTTCCAACTCTCCTGTTTGAAATTACGATCACTAACGGTAATTAGTAAAGTAAAACAGAGGTACAATATATTATGCATACTGTGTTCTTTATTCTGTGCTAGCAGATCTTTCCTTCCAAAGTTTCCTTCCATCCATCCAGCCCAGCATCAAAACATTCGGCAGTCGGCCGCGGTGCGGGCAAGTCGTGTATCTTTCAAATTGCAGTTTTTAAGTAAGCGATTATGAAGCTAAGTTTTATTGTGCTGTGTGGGGTTTGCGTGGACTTCGCTTATGCGGTAAGTTTTATTATGTATTTATAGTACCTAGTTTCTTCTATATAAATAATTGTGTATGATTTTCCTTAACCGATTCAATGCGGCGGTCTTTTGGACAAACTTTTGCGCCTGGCGGCGAACAAATATTTTGTGGCTCCACTGTGGCGCCTTACGCCAGGGACTTTGTTGGCACCACTAAGGTGCCCTCCGCCATGAATTGTAACTTATCGCTTTTTTTCCTGTTTAAACGTGCTGTAAGTTTAGTCGCCACTCGAAACCGAACGAAAACGGTTTAACTTTTCGAATAATACATATAAAAGTGACTATCTACGTGTATTAACGGAAATGGAAGGTAATTGCATTATTTCAATCAGGTGTTGTAAACATTTTTGTAGTTTTTGATGGATTAATTGATTTAGTGTTACTGTAGAATTAATTATGAACAATTTAAATATGCAGAGCGCTATGATAGTTATTTTCTATTATTTTGCTTGGAATCAAAATTCAAATTCATGACAGGTTTTTAATAGAATATCATAATACCCCTGACCACGCTATTTATTCAGATGAAGATAAACACCAAAGTACGATTAGCAAAATACTGTTTCTTGTCTTGTGTTGTCTGATCACTACAGAAAAAAAACCAGAAGTAAAAACAGAAACAAATACCCAACGTTTGACTTTGAGTGAAGAACCACCCCAGCGATACAAGTCATAAAAATACGCATACCTACCTATCTCGTTTTAACCTTACATACTATGCACTTAACAATAGTTTGTTTATACAAAATAATGCTGTGCTTCTCATAGATTACTTTGTCGGTGTTGGCTTCTGTTTAGTCTTTTGTTTTGGTTTCGAACGCGGCACATCAATCAGTGCGAGACGTTTATTTATGGTTTAATTGTTTAATTTCTTTGTAAACGAATAAGTAAACAGATTACATAAGCTGTCTTTTTGAGATGACCGCATAGCTAACAATAATTCTCTTTTCTAAGAATAGTTTTTGTTGTACTCATCAAAAATAAACTATATTGACTTGGATCTTCAGTCCGGGTACATCTGACATTCCTGGCTATGGTTATGATTTTTTAAGCTGGTAAGTAGGTACTTACAACACAGATTTGAACAAACTAGCTATTATAATAAATTTGCAAAACGGCATAATATTTTTTTTATTGAAAAGGTTTACAATCTCTGAAGTGTGCGAAATCACGCGATATCCTGAAACTGACACTCGAGGAAGGATCTGTGTGACAAATAAAGACACTTTTGTTCACAGAACACCTTTGATAAACGTCAAATTATACGAGTTTTATTGATTTAAAATTTGGCACCTCTCGGGTGCCAAACGCCATACACAAAAGATTTCCATGGCGCCACTGCGGTGTCATCCGCACGGAATCGGTTAAATAATAATTAATTTAATGATTTGTTTATCAACAATAAAACAGGAGGAAAACAATAACGAACTCAAGATTGTAGGTTAATTGGAACTAATATTACTACAGCTAAATGAGGGTAGGTGTATAATACTGGATATGTACTAGCACATAGGTAGTTGGTCTAAGAGAGGGAGGAGGGTCCAAGAAAACACCGCCTTGTTCTAAGTGAATTTAATTATCAAAATGTTGACTATGTTGTATACAAACGTCCGAAACACATCGATACCGCGATCTAGGATTCGGCCGTTTTTAGTCGCGACATCTAGTAGTGAACTCCGACAACATTTTACGAAATTACCTTTAAACATATCGCCCGCCAAGGACCTAGTAAAGGATCCTTAACCAGTGATGTAACAATATTGAACTTAAGCGCTAACTAAATTTAATACAGTAGGTACTTAGTTAACATTTTGAATGAATTAACATATATATATATTTATTTATAAACTAACAAATTTGAACTTTTTGAACTAATTAAACAATTTAACAACCTAATTTATATAAATAACACTTCCTTAATTTTAATCTATTGGCAATATACAAAGTTTGGATGTTGGCCGTTTTAAAATATTTTTGGTAGTTTTTAATGTGACCACGCGGGTTAAACCATCCTGACCCTGGTGCTTCTGCATCACTCGACCGAGCAACCAGCTTCCAGGTGGCTGATCATCTTCCTTTATGAGGACTACGTCGCCTACACTTGGTTCTGGAACCTGATCTGTCCACTTATATCTATGAACCAGACTTGTGAGATAGTCCTGTGACCAACAACGCCAAAAACCTTGAAACATTTTTTGAACTCCTTGCCACCTTGTTAACGAACTTATATTCGAATTCTCAAAATCTACTCCTGGCAAGGATACCAGCGGTTCTCCTACTAAAAAATGACCTGGTGTCAGTGGAAGCGGTTCACCCGGTTCTGTACTGTTGATAACCGTGATAGGGCGAGAATTTAAGCAAGCCTCTACTTGACTAAGAAGTGTGCTCATTTCCTCAAAAGTAAGTGTTGAGTCTCCAATTACTCTTTTTAGGTGGAATTTGGTAGATTTTACCCCAGCCTCCCATAATCCACCGAAATTGGGCGCACGAGGTGGAATAAAGTGCCACTGGGTGCCACTGGCCTCTAACTTTGCTGCACTCTCTTGTTGGATGGTACTCAGTTGCTCTAGTTCCTTTGAAGCTCCTACAAACGTCGTGCCATTATCGCTCCAAATTTGTGAACAGTGTCCCCGTCGGGACACAAATCTTCTAAAGGCTGCCAAGAATGTCGATGTAGTCATGTCGCTTACCAGCTCTAAATGAATCGCTCGAGTAACCATACAAATAAACAAGCAAATGTACCCTTTGTACGAATGGTTGCCTCTTCCTTTTGAAGTACGAATCTGGATCGGACCAGCGTAATCAACACCGCTATGTTTAAATGCTCTAGCCGGAGTACATCGCACTGTGGGTAGAGATCCCATGAGCTGTGTCTTAAATGTGGCGTTTTGTCTAATACAAGTCACGCATTTGCGAATGTGCTGCTTGATGAGACTCTTGATGCCTATGATCCAATAAGACGTCCTTAAATAGTTTTCCATCAACTGGCATCCTCCGTGAAGAGTGTTGTGATGTGCATCTTTTACAATAAGCTTCGACAAATGTGATTCATGCGGTAATATGATGGGGTGTTTGGTCTGTTCGGAGAGCTGAGAATGGTGGATCCTGCCACTTACTCTTATGATTCCTTGCTCATCCAGGTAAGGACACAATGTCCTCAACTTACTGGATTTACCTTGTAAACATCCGTTTGCCTGTAACTGTCCTTTTTCTTCTGAAAACTCTTCTTCTTGTGCTATTCTTATGCAACACTCTAATGCTTTATCTATTTCTTTCTTTTGTATGTAAGTTGTGTGACCTTTATTGCCTCTTAAAAATCTTCTGCAGTAAGATACAACTCTTAATAGCCTTGGCAGTGAAGAAAACCTCTTAAGAATTGTATTTTCTGGCACTGTTGTCAGGTGTACTTTAATGTTTTCTTCTATATCGACCTTAAAATCCCTTGGCCTATTGTACTCTATCACTTGGTCTTGAAGAAATTGCGGTCCAGAAAGCCAAATAGCAGTTTCTGCTAATAAAGACGGTTGAACTCCTCGGGAGGCACAGTCTGCCGGATTGTCTTTGGATATAACATGCCACCACTGCGAAGAATCCAGAGTGGTCAAAATCTCTGACACACGGTTGGCAACGAAGGTTTTCCATCTACTGGGATGGCTATTTAGCCATGCCAAAACGATCGTGGAGTCTGTCCACGCGCGTACCTTATCTTTGGAAATACCCATGACTTCGATAACCTCACTCATTAGTCTTGCCAACAACACTGCTCCGCACAACTCTAATCGTGGGATGCTAATTTGTTTTATTGGAGCTACTCGTGTCTTTGCTAATAATAAGGATGTAGCAATTTCTCCATTTGGTCTAAGCACCCGAAGATAGATTACAGCAGCGTAAGCCAACTTTGATGCATCACAAAAGCCGTGCAATTCTACATCCGCATCGTCTGTTCTCGTACCTAACCAGCGAGGGATTATCACTGCGGTAAGTAAAGACAGTTCTTTACGATAAGCATCCCATTCTTCTAATAATGCTACAGGTACTGCTTCATCCCATCCTATTCCTGACAACCACAGCTTTTGGATCATCATCTTTGCTAGTATAACTACTGGAGCTATCCACCCTAACGGATCAAAGATTCTTGCTATGTCCGATATCATTTTTCTTTTGGTAACAGGTCCAGACGACGGCGGGAGTTGCACCTTGTACTGGAATTTATCTTCGCTGCGACTCCAGGTAAGACCTAATATTTTAATCGTTGTATCTAATTTCATTTCTAATTTGTCCTGTTCAATAAATTCTATTTCGTCCTTGTTTGTTCTATCTTCTTCCCCTGTGTGTTCTATTATTTGTTTGATCTGTTTATGTTCTCTTTTGTACTTATCGGTGTTCTCATATTTGTTTATTTGTTTCAGAAGCTCCTGATTATTGCTGTTCCATTTCTGTAATTTAAAGCCACCTTTATCTAATAATGCTACCATTTGTTTGTACAGGTTCACTCCTTCTTCGACTGTCGAGCAACCCGTCATGAGATCGTCCATATAGAAGCAATTCAACACGTTGTCTGCTGCTAGTGGATATTCTTCTCCATCGTCATATGCGACTTGATGCATTGCTCGCACTGCTAAGAACGGAGCCGAAGCTGTTCCAAAAGTTACCGTCATTAACTCGTAATCTTGTATTTCTGTTTCAGGATCGTCTCTCCAAACTATGCGCTGATAAATCACGTCATTTTCATCTACTTGAACTTGGCGATACATCTTCACAATATCTGCTACAAGGGCGATGTGATGAACTCTCCAACGCAAAATGGTGTGCCGAAGATCTGCTTGCAGCGTTGGACCAACCATCAGAGTGTCATTGAGAGACACACCTTTGTTGTTTGGGCTGGATGCATCGTAAACTACTCGCACCTTTGTGGTTTCCTTATCATTCCTTACTACAGCATGATGTGGTAAGTATACAGCTTCATTCTTCCTATCATCGTTTTCCCTAACCGGTCGCATGTGGTTTGAACTCAAATATTCATGGATAACTTCTGTATATTGTTTCTTTAACTCTGTATTCCTTGATAATCTTTTCTCTAGTGACATTAATCTTTTAACAGCTATATCTCTTGAACTTCCATATTTACATTGTGGGTTTTCATCCTTGAATGGCAGCTTTACTATGTATCTACCTTCTTCTCTTTTAGTAGTTGCTTTAAAATATGCTTCACATTTTTGTTCTTCTTCAGTGGATAGCTTCTTTGTGCTTGTTTCTTCCTCAATTTCCCAAAATCGCTTTAACAGCTCACTTTCGTTTTCATTACAAGCGATATGCATGACTGTTATGTTATTTTTTCGTTTGTTTTCAGGTGTGACGACTCCGGAGAGGATCCATCCGAGGCTTGTACTCTGCGCTACCAATTTTCCACATGAACTTTTCTTCATACCTTGTTTTAAGACTTGGCTATAGACGTCCGCACCTAACAACATATCAATTTTTCGTGGAGTAGTGAACTGCGGATCCGCCAACTGAATAGTTCCTATGTCCAACCAATCTACTTTCTCAACACGTTTTTCCGGTAGATAGGATGTAATGTGACCCAAAACGTAGGCTTGGACTTCTAATTTGAACATGGAGTCCGTACGAGACTGAATTGTGGTTTGTACTACATACTTCGCTCTAATATTGCTATCACTGCCTAATCCTGATATTGTTCCTTTTGCAGGAATCTTCTTCAGACGCAGAAGTTGAACGGCCGCTTCAGTAATAAAGCATGCCTGCGATCCTTGATCCATCAGAGCACGTACTGTTTGGTATTCACCAGTTACTGCTTCCGCTTTTATCAACGCTGTAGCTAATAAAACCTGCTTGGTCATCGGTACTTCGCCTGTGGAGAGACACGCTACCACATTTTCGCTCGTGGATGGATTATCGCCCTCACTTGCTCCTGTGGGTTTCGTAACCACTTGCTTGTTCCAATTAAAATCCTCTGTCGCTTGATGAAGTAGGGTGTGATGTCTCCTCTTACAAATACGGCAAATTGTTGGTTTTTTGCAACTGTAGACGTTATGGTTGCCGCCTAAGCAATTGAAGCACATTCTGTTCTTGCTAACAAAAGCTCTCCTGTCACTAACATCTTGTTTGGCAAAGGCCTTGCAGAAGCTCAACTTGTGATTGTCGGAACAAAACTCGCAAGGCATTGTCGCTGACGTCGCTACCATCGAACGATAAGAGGACTGTGAACCGCCTCCATACTGACCGACGGATCGCTTGCTGCTACTAGGTTCTACAAACTCTAACGCACGAAAACGATTTTCCAAAAATGTTTTAAATTGTGAGAAGGTAGGCAACTCATTTGTACCTTCCGATACGGAACCTGAACCTGTGGAGATTGTTAACTCCCATTGTTTCCGAGTTTCTGGGTCAAGTTTTGAACTAATAATGTGGATGATGATGATATCCCACGTGCTCACATTAACGCCTAAACATTTCAAGGCACTCAAACAATCAGATGTCGTGTCTACTAATTCTTTCATTGCCGTAGCGGACTCAAATCGCATGGACCGTTGTGCAAACAACTTGTTGAGTATTGAGTTTGACACAAACCTTTTATTACTATACCTTTTCTCTAATAACTCCCAACAACGGTCATAGTTGGATTCAGCTATAGGCGTATGCCTAATCAGAAGTTCAGCTTCACCAGTGAGTTGACCTTTAAGATAGTGAAGTCTCTGCACGTTATCCAATGACTTGTTCTTGTGAACCAATGAGACAAATAAATCTTTAAATGTGGTCCACTCTTCGTACTTTCCACTAAATGTTGGGATGGTGATCTTAGGCAATTTCGCGACCGAACTCGAATGACTTTCATTTGTACTAGTACTAGCTATTATTTGACTTGATTTTAGTGTTGACTTTATATGTGACCTGGCTACAATATAACTTTCTTCCGTATTCGCATACACTTCATTTCTCACATAACTAGAATCCTCCAACTCACTAGCTTTATAGGATTCGTATAATTTGGTATTATTTTTACGAAACAAAGTCCAATCCTTTTCTAAATTATCTATTTTGGCCTCAATGTATTCACTAGTAATTCTATCTTTAGGACATTTTTTAAAATTAATTAAAGCTCTTTCAATTGACTTTTGAATATCCTTTTGTAAATTGACAATCGACTCCATAATGAACACAACTAAAAGTTTTTAAAGTGTAAAACTAATTTTAATAACTAATTTAAGTTTTAATTTTTCTAAATAATTTATTGGACTTTCAAATTGTATAAATCAAATTTTTAATTTAATTTATTCAATAATTTTTTATCATTTACAACAAGTTAAAAGTCAATTCTACAAGTTAAAAGTCTTTACTAAAACACATAAACAAAATCAAAAAACAACAAAGTAAATTTTTACGCAAAATAAAGTTCACTTTTTAAATTTAAGTATTAAAGTCTCATAAATGATGCAATATCGACACAAGATTCACTTTATAAAGTTAACGAAAAGAGTACTCACGATTTTATCACCATAATACAAACACGTAACGTTGTTGTTGCTAGGTAGATGCACCGCCTTGCTGGTGCGCAAGCGGTTATTTCCTATCTCCTCAGGGGCGGGCTAGGATTCCGCCCGCCTTGTACTATTCCTCGGGGGACGTGGGTTCCGGGGAGCACACGTCTTGAACTGCTCGTCGGGGGGGCGCGGGAGTCAGGGTTCCACCACGCGCCTTGATCTGCTTTGCGGGGGACGTGGGTTCTGGTGTACCACACGCCTTGTACTGGTTCTTGGGGGACGTGGAAGTCAGGGGCTCCTCACGCCTTGATCTGTTCTGGGGCGCGCTGAAGGGCAAGATTGCCTTCGCTTCGCCTTGCGAGGGGGCACTTCTCGCCACCACTCACTATGAAACTCACTGCACTGCACTGCAATCCTTGACACTGCACTGTAATCGTTGCACTGCACTGCACTGCAATCCTCTCGAGAAACACGGGGGTATGGTTTCACCACACCGTGTTTCTTGCTGTACCTTATCCGCTGCGATCCACAGCGAGTACAGCGTTGCCCTACCTAGGAAACTGATTAAGTACCTAACAATAAATGCAGGTACCAATCTGGCTGACGAAGGACCATGTATAATACTGGATATGTACTAGCACATAGGTAGTTGGTCTAAGAGAGGGAGGAGGGTCCAAGAAAACACCGCCTTGTTCTAAGTGAATTTAATTATCAAAATGTTGACTATGTTGTATACAAACGTCCGAAACACATCGATACCGCGATCTAGGATTCGGCCGTTTTTAGTCGCGACATCTAGTAGTGAACTCCGACAACATTTTACGAAATTACCTTTAAACAGTAGGTATTATTTTATTAATCAAATTGTAAAATTTATAGTAATGCCTTAGATGCATCAATTCATTGGCTTATTTTGAAATGCATACCTATAGCTTTATCGTATTTTTTGATAAAATGTAACAATTGACAGGCTAACAATTGAGAACAAGAATTAATATATAATAACTATGTACCTACCTATTTACCTAAGGTACAAAGCAATATTTTTTTTCTGTATACAGAGAAAACACAACAAAACATTAAGTCTACCTACGCATAAATAAATTCAAACAAATCAATCTTTACACCAGAAAAAGAGGACAGTGACCGTATCACGCGTACCACGCATGTTGTTGTTTCTTCTCTTTCTTACATAAAACTCCATCTCTGTTTTTCTTTCTATGAGGCTTATGAAAAGGCAAGGGATCCCTTCGTCCCAAATAGGTAATCTCATCTTGGAATGGGTAGGTACGTGGTAGTTAGTCACGTAAGCAACTTTAGTAGGTATTTATCTTCTTAATCGAAATCATATCTTTCTGTTTATTTTATTATATTTATTTATTAACTCTTTATTGCACATTTGAAATTAAAACGTTAACAATAGGCGGACTTAATGCTAAATCACTTTCCACCAGCCAACCCAATATGTTGTGATTGACGGTAAGCGTGCTATTTTTTTTTATTAACATTGGTAAGTACCTATATACATATCTGTTGATGGCGTTTTACCATGAAAGGCTTGAATGAGTTTGAAATTGAACCTATAAGGGTTATATCTATTACCTAGGAAGGTAGGTAAGTACCTATTCACCTATCTATTATTATTTTATGGAAATTGGCTCCGATACCGTTCATTGTAAGAGTAGGTATTAAGTATTATTTTGGTTGACAAAGATCTAGGAAGGTATATGGGTACTTACCTACCTACCTCCCTATAGGTACCTATGCCGCCGGCCGGCTGATCATACGGACTATAGGTACCTACGTAATTTTTTTTTTCTTTATTTGCTTTCTTTAAATACTTACCTACCTAGGTATGACATTTTTTGTATCAGTTAGCATTTTTTAGAGTTCAACGACCTTACTCCAGAAACAGAAATAATCTTGGAAGACCGACTCATTTATTCGTGCGCTAATTATGGAAAATCACAAACAAACCATTTTACCAAATTGTTGTGATGGAAAAGCCACTCATCTCACACGCGGAAAATTTATTAATTACCTTGGTTTGTAAAAAAAATACATCTAAAATAAATCTACCAAGTTCGTACTATCTACGCGATTTTGTGGATCATTCCCTCCGCATCCATCTGGGTCCTTTATGAATTGTATTTCGAAAAATTATTTCTGCACTCCTACACATACAAAAAAAACTACCTAACCTCCCTCCTACCCTCTGCCTACCCTCTAACCCAACTTCTATAGGACTTATTGTGTTGGGCGTTCATTTTCGCGTCGGTCAGTGAGCACGTAACGATTTTATTTATAACTGGCTACTGCCTAAGCTCGCTTTGTATCCGGATATTTTTTTATGGATTTACGTTGCAAAATTGTTCTCCACAAAAAGTCATTTTATTTTAATGGGATAAAATACAGCTTAAGTCCACAAAGAAGTTGAAAGAATTTTTGAAATCGGTTGAATAGTTTCGGAGATTAACCCTACATGCAAACTTAAAATTTTTAGCTCTTTACAATATTATTGTAAGTAAATATTCGTTATTTCTGGCATCTATTTTACCTGCTTCCCAGAATAACAAAACGATTCGTTTGTGTTTCATGTCTTTGTGTTTCAATCCTTTATTTTTCCATTGCAGGGCACGTACAAAGCTGCAGTGAGCTATGCCAACAGTGACGTCACTGGTGGGCTTTTATCACTTGTCTATGAAGCTGGCAGAATGGTTAGTATGTACATCGGTCCATGCAATCTAAGCATGTTTATTGCAGCTGTATTCATGACAACATTTATCAGTATAAAAGTTATAGATAAATGAAACTAGCTTTTGTTTTGATAACTCCTCGAATTCGCTCGTATTTATTTTCTACGTTTATCACTATAACGGATAAACCTAGATAAAAGAAACTAGCTTTTGTTTTGATAACTCCTCGGATTCGCTCGTATTTATTTTCTACGTTTATCACTATAACAGATAAACCTAGATAAAAGAAACTAGCTTTTGTTTTGATAACTCCTCGGATTCGCACGTATTTATTTTCTACGTTTATCACTATAACGGATAAACCTAGATAAAAGAAACTAGCTTTTGTTTTACTACCAGACTTCGCTCGTATTTTTTTAATACCACTAAAGAGGCTAACAAGCGTAGTCTATGGACACTTGCAACACCAAAGTTATTTCTCGCGCGTTGCCGACCGAGATTATGGTGAAAAGTCTCGTTTGCCTGTAATTTCATCTGCACTCATACCCTGCAATAACATGGCGCAGTACCTAGATTAAAAGTAGTAACTATGTATTATTTGATTTAAAATAACTAAAACACAGAGGTATCAATATTTTGTATTAAATATTATCGAATTCAAGCAGTTACATCGCAAGAATTGGCAATGCTAGCTCAGTAGCTAGGTAGTTGCGCCCGTGCTGAGAGATCGTGGGTTCGATGATCATCTGAGTTAATTCATTTTGGGATATTATACTTATAAAAGATTACCTATAACATATCTTAAAATTCGAATCTTTAAAATAGGATTTTATAAAGTTACTAGACTTTACTTTTATTCGCTTTTTTAATAATAAAATTAATGTACACTATCTTTTTATCCTATTATTCTCAGAACAAAAATTAATCAGGTTAGGGTTAAGGAAAATTATTCAGCTTACTATCTATACAAACTGAAATTAAATCCTAAATCTACATCTCTTTGGGAAAACTGTAGTCCGAAGTCAAAATTCAAGTTTTATATTTATGGAAATCACAATGAACATATGGACCCCTGAATTAAATTATTTTTATGTTATCTGCCCATACCTACCTAGGTAATCTAGTCAATTTAAAAAAGATAATCATTTAATCGACTAATGACATTGATGATTCAATGTTTGAAATAAATCGCTCAAAACGATTTTAAAACTACCAACATAAGTTAATATTTTATTGACCTTTATTTTTAATAAATATAATTCAGGGTATAATAAGTCCAATCATCAAGCCGAAATCTACGTATGCTGTTCATATTAACGAGTTGAGGGAAAATAATGGGTGGGAAACGAATTTTATTTTTAGACATAAAAAAAAATCCGTGTTGTGCGAGCCGAGTTTGATATTCATTGCATTTTTGCAACTTCAAATGCGTCAAAGAAAAAACGAAAATTTTGAAAATGTTTGTGTCTGCCGAACTTTAATAATAACAATTGGAATTAAGGTCTATGTAGACCAAAAAAATTTAGACTTTGACCTTCAATATCTCCAGAAATATTGGTTTCCTAATTCTAGTAGAAAAAAATATCCCAATGATATAGAGAATATTGTGAGGCTTTCGGCTTGGTGATATATATATATATATTAGGTTGGGGAAAAAGTCTTTTCGCATTATTGTATGTATGAACTTGTAATAAAATCTCTTTGGCTATACTATTTGTATCTGGCTGGTTTTGGTATCATTAAAAGTTTAAATTTTAAAGAAGATAATTCCAAATTCAAATTAGGAAAATGTGTGATTTTTATTTGTTTTTCGTACTGTCAAGATGAGTGAATCTAATGAAGAAATTCGATACATTTTAAAATTTTACTACAAAAAAGGTAAAAATGCAACGCAAGCCGCGAAAAAAATTTGCGATGTTTATGGACCTAGTGCAGTGTCTGTGAGAGTAGCACAAATTTGGTTTAAGCGTTTTCAATCCGGAAATTTTGATGTCAAAGATGCACGTCGCTCTGGTCGCCCTATTACGGATAAAATGGATGCCATTTTTGAAAAAGTGGAGCAAGATCGGCATATCAGTAGTTACGACGTAGCTGAAGAACTGGGAATTGACCACAAAACAGTTTTGGCGCATTTGAAAAAAACTGGGTACACAAAAAAGCTCGATATTTGGGTACCTCACGAGCTCACTGAAAGAAACCTAATGAACCGTGTTCTCATTTGTGATTCTTTATTACGACGTAATGAAACCGAACCATTTTTGAAGAAGCTGATAACTGGTGATGAAAAGTGGATCACGTACGACAAGAACGTGCGAAAAAGGTCGTGGTCAAAGGCCGGTCAGGCTTCACAGACTGTGGCGAAACCCGGGTTAACTCGCAACAAGGTGATGCTGTGTGTGTGGTGGGATTGGAAGGGCATTATTCATTATGAGCTGTTACCACCAGGCAGGACCATCGATTCTGAACTCTACTGCGAACAACTGATGAGATTAAAACAAGAAGTTGAGAGAAAGCGGCCGGAGTTAATCAACAGAAGGGGTGTGGTTTTTCATCATGATAACGCTAGACCTCACACATCTTTAGCCACTCAGCAAAAATTAAGAGAGTTTGGCTGGGATGTGTTAATGCATCCGCCGTATAGTCCTGACCTTGCACCTTCAGATTTCCACCTGTTTCGGTCTCTTCAGAATTCTTTAGGCAGTGTCAGGTTAACATCACGAGAGGACTGCCAAAACCACTTGTCGCGGTATTTTGAACAGAAGCCCCAAAGTTTTTATAGCAATGGGATCATGTCCCTGCCTACAAAATGGCAAAAAGTTATCGAACAAAATGGTACCTACATACTTTAGTTAAATGTAAATAAACTATATTAAAAAATGTTTTGAATTTTCTTAAAAAATGCGAAGAAACTTTTTCCCCAACCTATTATAAAACAAAGAAACAAACATGCTCACGACTGTCTTCCCCATGGTGGACATCCTCAGATACATACTCAGTGAGTAGATCTTTGAGGATACCAAGTAGGGGGTAGTCAGAGGCACGTCCAAACCTTACATTTGGAATATACCCGCGTTTTGCAAGTAGTAAGCATTCCACATGTCAGGTTGCAAGCCTATCGCCGCTTATTGGAACACTAACTGTTGGCACATGCCTTCGAATTGTTGGTTCTAGGGCATGCCGGTTTCTTCACGATGTTTTTCCTTCACCGTTTTGAGTACGTGTAATGCGCACATAAATTTTTCGAGTGGAAAAATCCATTGGTGCACGACCGGGTTCGAACCCACGACCTCCAGATCAGAAATCGGGGTATCGTCCACTAAACCAACACGGCTATTCTGCCAAACTTTAATAATTAACAATTGGAAATAATGTCTGTGTAGACCTAAAAAAAATAGACTGACCTTCAATATCTCCAAAAATATTGGTTTCCTAATTCTAGAAGACAAAAAAACCCAATGATGTAGAGAATATTGTGAGGCTTTCGGCTTGGTGATATACATATATATATATTATATATATTATCATTTATCACACCCGTTATAATAATATTATTTAAGCCGTGTTGTCATAGAGGGCAGGACCCCGACTTACAATCCGGAGGAAAACAAACATTATTAGTTTGTTTTCAATAATAAAAAAAACATTATTTTCAGAGTGTTGACGTCATGGTTCTTCCAAATGACGCAACTGAATCCGAAGATTATGATGAGGTAAGAAATTACAATAATGCTGTTTCCTATTCCTAAGTAAGTATAAAAATAGTCATCCTATCTTGTTCCTAAACAAATTTACCGATGAGCAAAATGACGCTATCACATTTTATCCCATAAATATTATTTCTTGGTTTCGTGTTTGTGCTGTATAACATTTTAATGGATATTTCCGTTGGATATTTTTCAATCTGTGGTACATCAAATGTGCGCATGGAGCAACCCGTTTCAAACAGGAAAAAAGTACTTAAGTAAAACGATATCTAGATTTGTAGTTTTTTTATTTGTTATTTATACAGAATGTCAAAACCCTATCGAAAGCAGCGAAGCGAGCTGGCTTGTACCTAGTCGCACATCTAAAGGAGAAAACCCGCTGTCAGAACAAACAGGAAACCATCAGAAGCAACCTGGTGTTTGACAGAGAAGGTTCTATTGTTGCCGTGTAAGTAATTTTAGGGTCCGATCAAACAGACGCGGTGGCGGCTCATATTAAAAGTAGCAAATACTTAACGGTGCAAGTGTTGTCCGAAATAGACCTTATTAAAGATTATCTTTTTTTATCAAAAAAAGACCTTCATTTAGCCATAATCTCACCTGATGGTAAGTGTTGATATCTATCGCCGACCATGGAGTATGAAGGTCTAAAAGATACCTATTCAATCTTACCTAGAAAAGAGCCATATTGTATTTTTCAGGAAAGGCGGATGATGGTCGCGTTTTCCATTCCTTCAACATCAATATCTGTCATAAAATCAATAAAACCCAATTGCCTTCAAAGTGGAGACCATTTAAAAACAATAAAAACAGCTGATCATCGCAATTGAGCGAAAATTTCCTGACCAAGTTTGAATTTAGTTACAGAAAACCACAGAATAACATTGCCAACTGCACTATCACTACTCCTGGCCTCGTGACCTTCGAGACAGACTTCGGGGTGACGTTTGGCGTGCTGATGGAAGAAGACTTGGTGCTGAAGGAGGAACTGGGGTTGAAGAACTATGTTGTTGCTGGTGCTTGGTCCTCCGAGGTTTCTTATTTGAGCGGTAGGAATAAATAAACATCCAACAGACATTATGCATAGTCCAGCCTGCATGAATACCCATGACAACGGTTTTGTCTACCGCCCCGAGAAGACAAAAAATATTTTGTCCCTCTCTTTTTTTTTACAGAAAAGGTGACAGATATAGTTTTTGTCTTCTCTTTCTTAGACAAAACGTTGTCTTGGGTGCTCATGCTAGGCTGGCTGGCCACCACAGGATTCCCTGTTTCAATTCAATTCAGTTTTTTTTTAATTTATCTATTTATTTCCAATTACAACAGGGCTTGTTACAACCAATTTGACAACAAAGTTTTACAGGGCTTCCCTAATGCAATATTGTAGTCAATAATTATACTTTCTTAGAATAATACAAATCATAAAGTATAGAATTTACCAAATCATTCAGCGAACAGTGGAATAAGTCAATACTCTCTGTAACTAGGTAGATTCTGTGTGAACAATTAAATACAGCATTACAAAGAATTTTTGACATTGCCTTTCAAATTCAGTCTGTGGCACTAACCCAGTCAAATGGGTCACGAACTTTATCTAGCCCTCATCTGTTCAGTGGTTACACATTCTATTATTAAAATGGAAGGATAATTAAAAGAGAAAGAGTTCAAATATGGAAAGTTACCACAATTTTTCGTCGATTTTGCTGACGTTTCGAAGAAAATTTGGTTGCTCGGTACTCATCATTTTTCTTGTGCGCGGGTAAACCCCGGTCATTGTATTTGATATTAATTTCTCATGTTGCAGCCCCTCAATTCTCAGCCAGTTGGTCCTTCACCAAGAATGCAAACCTGGTGTCTACTAGTGGAATCTACGCGGGCAGGGCTGGAGTTAAGATGAATTCCGGAATATTAAAGATTGCTGAGCTGAAGAAGAACTGTGATGGTAAGAACCACTTGTCCTGTCTATGTTTTTCCTGCTTTTAATGTGATTTTTGTGTTTATTAATAAATGTGTTATTTCTGTATTTTAAAACTTTAAGTTTAACTTTTACATAAATGAATAATGTTCCTAACCTACTATTCTAATTATCGTAATTGTTTATCATTTTGACCAAAAACGAAACACATTTGTCTAAAAAAACATTAGAAATAACATTTTATTGTCCTGAATGAATCAATAATGTAATTTATATTGCGATGTGTAGGAAATGCATTTTTTTTAGGGAATTTAAAAAGTACCTACCTACATAGGACCGACTTTATAAACCTATCAATATGTTTTTTATCAACAAAAACTGACACAATCGCAAGAGATTTTGATAAAGATTCTGAACAATGTGATAATTTTCAAAACTAAAACTGAAAATACGTACCTAACTAGATAAAGTACCTATAACTTTCGCCTTTAGTCATCTCAAGCAAAACTGCAATAATCATTAATTACTGACTCATATTATTATTGCTACTTAACTCTATTTATAAATCATAAAAATTTATCGCTGACCCTGACGCACTCAACTCAATCTCTCAATAACATAATATTGTTTTCAAAAACATTAGAAATTATCGATTACCGTCTCTGTCACTGTCAATGATAAAATGGCGCGATCGGTAGAATAATAAACGTCACACTGATAAATCCTACAAATGCTTTCTTTAAAATTGTGTGTCTAATATAATAATATGTATTTTCTTCTTTTCTTTACATAAATATATAAGTTTAGTATGTAAGTAGGGAAAAACACAAATGCTATGCCAAATAGTATTTCTTAATTACATAGATAATCAGATTACCTTTGTAATTAAATTCTAATCTACCCTACCTACATCATAAAATAATTAAGTAAATATGTTTTAAAAATTAAAAAAATGGTCTAGAACTCTAGATAATATATAAAGAAATAAAGAGCTTAGCGTGTAATTTTATGAGTTATACCTTTTTATATCGAAAAAATGTTGGCCTAAAAAATTTAAAAATAATAAAAAGTGCGTTATTACGATCTATGCCGCTTTTCTTAACGGTGAACAAATCGCACCGGCATCAAAACAAATACATGGATATAGAAGGAGCCTACAAGCCTAACTTCAATAATTTATTATTTGTTACAGAAAACGTTACAATTCCCCCCGTCATCGATGCAGCCAGCATCCAAAGGTTTCCTGGCGAGGATCTTAGCCATTACATCATCAGACCATTAGACGTAGTTGCAGGTACCAAGGGGTACAAGGAAACTGTGTGTCATAACAGTTTTTGCTGTGAATTTGATTTGAAGACTAGCTCCAAAGGTAACACGATTTTTCATCAGTTAAATTAATTTTCGCGATATATAATAACTAGTTTTGCCATGGCCGTTCTCGGCTTCGAACCACTGCGTCGCATCGCCTGCCACGGTATTACTTCTTTTGCTAGTCTCCTAAGGGTCGTAGCGTGATGTTAAAAAGCGAAGAACCTTCTTCGAGTATAAGGTTACCAAATGCAAATATTTTTTTTTGAAATCCGAGTGTTAGTTCCATACTTAAAGAACGTTCAAACAAAAAAACATACAAACTCTTCAGCTTTATTATTAGTATAGATAAATCCCAAAAATATATACTGCAGTAGGAATCGAATCCATGTCTGATCCGTTACAGTCGTGAGCGTGTTCGTTTTTGTTTTGAGTAAAAAACAATCTTTAAACCCCAGACAGAGCGGTAACTAGTTGGTGACGCTGTCTGTACCTACTTCATTATAACGTGCCTCTAACTGGATCGATTTAATATATTTTAGGTGACCAAGATGAAGTGAGCTATGGATTAGCAGCGTTCGACGGAATCCGTCACTATGGAGGTGGCAAACACATTGGAGTCCAAAATTGTGGTGTTTTCGCTTGTGCCGGCCTTTATAAGAGAAGCTGCAGTTTTGGGTGTGTATTTATCTGATTATTTTACTTTTACTCACACTTAAAGGAAATCACAAGATTATAGAATATTCCGAAAATTCATCCTTGGCGGGCCTCGAACTCAAGAATTAAAACCAGACCGGTAACGATCTCGTTAGTTGGTGTTACCACCGCGTACTAAGCGGGAGATCACAGTTTCGAGTTCCGCCGAGGTTTATTTTTTTGCTTAAATTATAATACTTATTTGAAAAATATGCAATAGTTCAAAGATACAATGTAGAAGGGCCCCACTCGATGGATCTATGACAATGTAAAGGTGAGAATTTCGGGAACTTAGATGGAAATAAGTCGAGACAAGAATCACGTGCCTATTTAATATTTTTAAGATAAAACCTAGATTGAAAAAATGTAGATCGATTATGGTGACAATATCCTTTAGATGACTGGTGGTGATGGCTTTAACTAGGTTAAATAAGTGGAAATAATTCAAGACAAGACTCACGTATTTATTATTTTTAAGATAGAATAGATTTAGACCGATTCAGTTATCCTTTTGATGACTTGTGGTGATTGATGGCTTTAACTTAGATGGAAATAAGTCAAGACAAGACTTACGTATTTATTACGCACTACCTACCAATAGTTTATGTGCAGATGAGGATGTTGATATATTTTATGTCCTTGCCAAAATTCAGGGATGCGGTTTTAAATTTTTTGGATAGGACGCAAAGTGATATGTAAAGTAATTTATTTTAAGTTAAGTTATAGTTAGTAGGTTGTTGGTGCAATTTTGTAAATGTTAATGTTTAGTATGTATTGTGTATGTTTTTTTTTTTATATTTCTTTGTCGCTTTGGTGCTGCACTGTAATGGCAATGTAAATAGGTTACAAAATAAATAAATAAATAAATATTTTTAAGATAAAACTGATTTAGACATGACTGATGGCAAAATTCAATGAAGTGATTGATGGCTCTAAGCATATAACTAAATTAAATTCCTTATAACTAACATAGAACTAACTAACTTAAACTAACTTGACTGAAGCTGCATAAAGTATACATCGTTGTCACCATAAACATAAATAACAGACTCTTTAAGCCTCTCCTTGTTAGTGCCGTGATTCAAAGTCGTTGGCTACATCCATTAACTGATTTACCGCGACCACAGAATCAGTCCATTGCGTTGTGTACGCAGGATTTAACGGAATAATAATGTTTTTCCTTATTTCAGATCTGTAAAAAACAACAGCAACATCGTCTTTGAAAAGTTGTCCGTCAGTACTAATGTGTCCAACGAAAATATAGTTTACCCGGTGATTCATTCAACCACGCCTTTTTCAGCTGTACAGTTCAATTACATGACCATAACTGTCAGCGACGTCAAAACTGTCCGAATGACAGTGACGGATGTGAACAGTTTACTGTCATTTGGAATTTTCGGTCGAGTTTTTGATAGAGATTATGAAACTTTCCCAGCCTACGAAAATGGAAAAGATTTAAACAATATTTTTACTGAGGATGTGCAGGATTTTTTCGATTATATGTGGATAAGAGTGAGAATTTTAATATTTGTTGTGTCCATTTACATTCTGGAAATGTTGTAATTTAGAGTTATATAGTTTTACTATCAATGTGTCGTATATCTCTTGATAAGATATATTACGTGAGACAGAGATACATTTTAGATGTTTTTACTAAGACATACTAATATAGCGATATAATATTATTTTAGAAATTTTATAGTTTTAGAGTTAAGTATATCGTTTTACTATCAATGTCTCGTAGATCTCTTGATAAGAGATATTACGTTAGACAGAGATAAATTTTAGAGGTTTTTACTAAGACATACTTATATATCGATATATTATTATTTTAGATTTTTTTTGTTTTAGAGTGTTATATCGTTTTACTATCAATGTCTCGTATCTCTCTAGTTTTGAGATACTATGTTAGACAGTTAAAATTTAGAAGTTTTTACTGATATAGATTAATCTTTATATAATTATTATTATTCTTTGCTCATCCAAATCTTAGACTGTTCATTTGATTTCGGATATTAATTATAGAACTGTTAATTAAGAAATCTAACACCACTTAACACTTTTATATGGTTAGGTATGGCCACAGATATTATAATACTATTCGTATGGCTATGTCCATTTTTTTTTATACAGTAAGTATGTAATTTAGATATATCTATATATGTACACCTATTGGCAACGGATACCTACTACTTTTAGGCCGCAAAAAGTAAAAATACAGCAACCATAATGTCCTAGCCCGATCTAGCATGATGATTACCAGCCATGTTTGTGAATGATATAAATCAAAAAGCATTAAGATTACTTAGATTAGTAATTATACTTGAATTCGCGACTGGTTCCTGTGATATTAGTGTTTATGCATTTAATTATAGATTTTTCAGTGATTTTTTAATATTGTTTTTTTTATACCTACCCTACAATTCGTATACTTACGCGGCGAAGAAAGGCACCCCGTCCATTATAAAATCTTAGAGGTTGCGAGTTATCGGTGGATAGCTAAAGATAGTTAGTACTGGCGCTTTATGGGGGAAAAACTATTTCCACAATCGTAGACTTTTTCAGACTGATGATGATGATTGTTACAGAATTTATTTAATTACTTTTTAGGGTGTAACTCATAGATACACTTATAAAAACAGGATGTCAATAAAAGGTTTTTACGTATACACCATTAAATCCTCCCCATCCATAAGGTCTGGAATATATCGCTTCTAAGCAATAAGACCGCCCTAAGATTTAAGTTTTTTTTTGTTTTAGTTTTGAAAAGTAATATATCTGTTTTTCTTATCGTGTACAATATAGTATTTTCATTCATTAATTCATAAACAACTTTTAAAATTAACAAACTATGACTAACAAACTATCCTATCCTACTACTATTATAAATGTGAAAGTTTGTGAGGATGAATGTTTGTTACTCATTCAAGCAAAAACTAACGAACGGATTTTAATGAAACTTTACAGTAATATACTTTTTGTTCGGGTACCACACGCGCGAAGCCGTAGGCAAAAGGTAGTGTTTTATAAAAATACACATTACTTTTAACAACTTGCTTTATATTTCACTGAATATGAAGATTACCTTATTATAATTAATCGCACTGATTTATTTTATATTTAACAACTAAATATTTTATTTACAATCAATTAGAAACTAAAGTGATAACTTTACGTAATTTCTTCATTATTCGGCAGTAGGTACTTCTATAAGTCAATGCCTGTTCGTTTTCCTTTTGCCTTTAAGATACTTTAAATGGTCTTCATCGTCATCATACAATGTCTTCTCAATCCAACGCATAAATGCTTCCACCTATAAAACCAAGTACAGTTATGTTCACAATACATTTATTCAAAAGCGGACAGTTTGTAACTCTCCACTTTGAAAAAAAGTTATAAGAATTGGTGCCTTATCTTTTTTATAAGTCGTGGGTTTCAACCCTGTCGTGCACCAATAGACTTTCCCACTCAATAATGTATGAGCATATTAACACGTGCTCCGAATGGTGAAGGAAAACATCGTGAGATGACAGGTACATAGTTATGCCCTAGAATCAAAAGTTCGGAGGCAAAAGCAATCGGTCAGTGTTTCAATAAATGGTGATGGGTGTGATTGGAATGCTAAGATTATGAAACAAAATGCTCTTGTGCCAAATATGATGTGTGGACCTGCATCTGACTACTTTGCTTTACATATTTTAGGATGTACGTCTACCATAGAGATAATAGTCGTGAGCATGTTTTTTATAAGAATTCAGTCTTAGTCTTCCTATCAATGTTAGTAAGTAAACTAATTTAAAAAGGATATTCCTTCATTTGGCCATAATCTCACCTGATTTTGTGATGATATGACCGACAATGGAGTATGAAGGTCTAGCAGATACTTATCCACTCTCATCTTGAATATATCAAGATTATATTTTCCAGAAAAAAATAGAATAGTCAAAGGCTGACGTTGGCACTGTGTTCCATTCTTTCGCCGTTCTCATTTTATAGGTGGAACCGAAACAAATGGGTGGTATACTTAAAAAAAATTTAAAAGGTAGGTAGTAGGTATACCTTTGTATACACATCAGGTTTGCCTCTTGCGCAAGGAATGCCCCACGACACGATTCCAATTTGACGTCCTTCTCTCACAAGTGGGCCTCCAGAATCACCCTGAAATATTTTAATATATAAGATTAGATAGGAAACTAAGTTGAGTTATCAGTTGAGCTATCTATAGATCGTTTGCAACGGTCTTTAGATAGCTAGCTGTTTCATCTGTATTTTTTGTATATACCTACTTGTACATAGTTGTATGAATAAATGATAGGAAACTAAGTATTTTGAAACAATAGCTTTATTATTAACTAGTTTCTGCCCACGGCTTCGCCCGCGTGGTACCCGGATAAAAAGTAGTCAATGTGTTATTCTGATGTATAAGCTATGTATATTACTGTAAAGTTTCATCAAAATCCGTTCAGTAGTTTTTGCGTGAAAGAGTAACAAACAGCCATAGTCTAGGATCGTTTATAGGACCAGAATCTAACAAATGTCACATGGCTTATGAGGCTGACAAATTAGATTAAAAACTTGAGATTTTGTTTTTAATGTGCGTCATTCGAATAAACATTTAGTATTTAGTTAATATAGATGGCGTTATCTCAAAAAGTATAAAAACTAGACATATGCTACTTTGGCACTAGCTCATCGAAATGTTTTTGAAAATTCTGTTTCAAGTTATTTTTTTGCTGTATTTTTTCACTCACCTCATCTAGCCCCAAACTAAGCAGAGCTTGTGTTATGGGAACTACATGACTGATATACTACTTTTTTGTAAATACATACTTATTTATTATACATAGAAAACACCCAGACCCGAGACAAATATTTGCATATACAAACATTTGTCCTGCAGCGAGAATCGAACCCGCAACCTTTTGCGTCTCAGACGGGCCTTTGCCCACTGCGCCACAGAGGTCGTCACAATACAATGCCAAGAGAGCATTGAGGCAGTTAGAATGCCGGTCTTATCGTAGGGTTCTCCTCCAGACAACTTACGTGACAAGCGCCTGCGCCTTCCTTCGTAAATGCGCATACTTGTGTTTGGAACACCTCGTGCCTGTGGGCTGCCTTGCATTCATCGTAGGTGATTGACTTTAGTTCTAACATCATCAGGTCGTTTGGAAGCTTGCCAGGGTACTGGAAAAGGAAGTACACAGGTTCATGGAGCCAGGCGAGTTGGATAGTGGAACTCTAAACTATTCTAAAGACTCTATTTCAAGCTAGAAAATAATACAGACAAATTCAATTTTGTTTTGTTACTCATCGTTTGTATGGGCGCGACACAAAAGGTGCTGGTTTGATTCCCGCTGCAGGACAAATGTTTGCATGTTCTGCAGATATTTGTTCCGGGTCTGGGTGTTGTACCACGGTATTCATAGTTACACACCCATGACTCCTAGTGTGACAGGAAATTGTGATTTGCTAAGACAATTTTACTAGGCGCATTATAATTATGATCAAATCACGAATTAACTTTGAGATTGAAAGAATTTAAAGGGAATTGAAGAAGCAATAAGCTGGTCATGTAGCTCGCAGACCCTAAACCAGCTGGGGGATGAAGGTTCTCGAACTATGACGCATGATGTTTTGACGAGACAATCAGATCTAGGGTACCTAGACAAATACTATTGGCGTTAACGCCTGCGGGAAGATTGAATTGTATAGACTGTAGCTATAGAAATGTTACGTGCCTGTTGTCGAGTTTTTCGATGACAAATTTGCGTTAGCGTGAAAGGAAAATTGAGCGTGAGGTATTTGTCTAGTAACCTCAGGTTATGCTACAGGTTGTCAGTTCTTCGTACTAGAATGATCAACCCATTGGATATTTAAGTTATTCTACAGATTTCTGCTGCCTACATCCCGAATATATACGCCGGATGGAGAGGATAATATTTTTTTAACATACAAATTATAGTCCTGACCCCACACTACGAGTAGGATTCCCTGTAATGTGGGTATCAGTAACTATCTGTACCGTGGTACCACAACAAACAGACCCGGTACAAATATCTGCAGAGCATGCAAACATTTGTCCCGTAGCGAGAAACTGAACCCGCCCTTGCGTCGCAGCCGGCAACTCGTCCGCCACACCTTCGAGGTTGTCAAACTGAAATAATCAAAGTACATACCGAAGTGGTCCCCCACCCAGTCAGTATCAAGTCTTCTCCTTTTTGTACAGGCTCATCGTTTAGTTCGATAGCATCGACCGTACTGCTGAATTCTATCTCTTCTTCGGTGAAGAGTATGGCAATGTCATTGACAATCATATTGTCGTCATAGTTCTCATGCTGTACAGCTTTTCTGATCTTGTAAGCCTTTCCACCGGCCCTGAGTTGGTTCGTGCCGACTATAGCTTGATAGTATTTTGTTTTTAGTCTGAAATGTTAGGAATCTATTTGTGAAAATGCCCACGGTATGCAGGTTTTTTTTTTACGTACAACATCTACCCTACTTGGACCAAGATATGTTTTTGGTGACCTGGAACCCATCTTCTAATTTTCTAATGTAATAAGGCTTATAAGTTGACTTTATGACCCACGTTATATGTATATAGCCTGTAGGTATCAGTGCGTCCCATGTAGCATTATTTTCATTGACGATGGGACCCTTAAAGTGCGTAGATTGGGTTTTTGTTTATTGATCCTGGAAACACCAGGATCTTCTTGCTTAAAAATTCAGAGGCTACAAATAACTGCAGTTTAGTAATATGTTCACAATTCGAGAGAACATAGAGTTCAAGACTGAAACGCGTTGAAGTATTTTGTATGAAAATATGTCAAACATTCTAGAAGGTTCAATTTATTTGTTACAAACTTTGATTGACTGTTTACGTACTAAAAATTGGTGAATTTATTTCTGTCTTACTAATTTGAATAATTATGTGATATTTGGTAAAGAAGCGCATCCGACTAGATTAGGTCAAGTAAAAGTGATTATATTATAATTCAGGATTATAATCCTGAGAGGCTGCGTCCTGGCAATATTCGAGTACGCTCTTTTTTCGAAATAGTTTGGTCATCAATCACCCCATCAATCACCCGTCCTCTTACTAGATTGATATGGTCAACAAATTTATGTTGGCGTTAACGCCTGCGGAAAGATTGAAATTACATTAGCTGTTGAGATGTCACGTACCTGCTACCATGTATTTTTTGGCCCTGGTCTATAAGTTAATGGTGAATCGTCTACATACCTGTCAACACAATGAGCTGCAGTAAGAATGACCCTAGGAGTCACCAGCGAAGCCCCACAGAAATGCCACACTCCATAGATCCTAAGAGATACCTAAAATAGACAAGACTTTGCTATAACGGTTTGATGTTATATAATATAGCATGCGACGCGAGTGGCGAGGAGAATGACGAATGTTGACTACTAAGTACTAATCTGTGGCGAAAGAATCTGTAAAGGAACGTCACTTGTCTGTCATTCGCCTCGCAACGCGAACCGCGAGACTGACTGAAGACGCCGCGGTTGTCTGAACGGTAGTTCGCTTCGGCATTCGTACACGAGTCACGAACGTTATGGATCATCAAATCGACAATAAATAGTGGTAATTTTCCGGTTTGAACTTATTCACAACTTGACTATAGCTTATTACGAAATTACTGCGTACCTACTTAGTGAGCGGAAGAATGTTATTTATAGATATAATAATATAGCTTGATATATACAGAGGCTATTTATTAAACCATATGAATAACATTAAAAGTTAGTTAACTTAAAGTTATTTTGTTAACCCTGTGTCGTGCAAATTGCACTTACTAAAATTTTAGATGGTAGTAAACATTATTAATGTACCTACCTGATAAGGTACCGATCCATTAGGTGCTTTTGTTCCACCGACGATACGTTCATAGTCAAATTCATCTACAACTGCGTTAGATTCTGCAGATTCTAAAAAATACAATTAAGAAAAAGGTAACTAAATGTTTTGTAATGCAAAAAGATTTGTCAGAAGTGGGATTCGAACCCACGCCCACAGAAGTGGACTGCGACCTGAACGCAGCGCCTTAGACCGCTCGGCCATCCTGACTTGTTAACCTGTAGCGAAATTATGATACAGTACCACGTGTTCTAAAATAGAACTGTTACGTCAGATTTTATATTGACCATGATTCATCGGTCGGCCTAGCAACTAGGTACGTGATTTAATACTGAAATTTGTGAACGTAAAGATCGAGATAACTCTGCCTGTAAATAAGTTTTCCGAATAAATAAAAAAGGCATATTAAAAAAAAAAAAAAAAAAAAATGACATTTTTTCGACACCCCGTTTGAAAGTCTCACAAAAATTAATATAAATAGAAGTAATTTTTTTTTATTGATGCCGTGCCTATGTAGTGTTCGTTAGGTATTTCTTTACAAAATAAAAAATTTAAGACTTAAGATATTTTAATCTTTAAAAGTGTTTAACTCACCAACAATTGGATAAAAAATCACAATGAATATCACAAACAAATTAACTGATCTTCTCATTTTTGAAACAGAAAAAACTGAACAAAAAATTATCAATCTTTTATTTATATACCTCGTGTTGTGTCGATATTGATTTATGTGTGTAGTGATTATGTAAAAATGTGCACTAAATACCTGTGATGATACCTAGTTACATACCCGTATAAAAAACAACCTAGGTACTTACATAATAGAGCGGGAAGGTACTGTCGTGTATCAAATTAAACATTTCAGCATTATGCATTCACAAAAATACAATACAATTTATTGGTATACACTCATATTATAATGTGGCAAATCTTGTAAGTTTTTAAGTTTGGACAAGAAGGTAGATTATCACCGAAACTACATAACCGATTAAAAAAAAATCAGTTGTATAATATCCCGTTAAAACAAAAGAGCTTTTCGTGGAGGCCTATTTTGCATCGACGAGAAAACGGTCGAGTGAATGCGTTTCTTATGAAAAGTAAGAGGTACTTTTTATCCGATTATCTACCACGCGGTTGAAGCCGTGGGCAGTAGCTAGTCCAAGATAAAAATGATTCCTGAAGTTAT
The DNA here is from genome assembly GCA_961405105.1 of Perizoma affinitatum. NCBI lineage: Eukaryota > Metazoa > Arthropoda > Insecta > Lepidoptera > Geometridae > Perizoma > Perizoma affinitatum. The sequence continues at coordinate 14,299,885 of OY560190.1, read as the reverse complement.
AAGCAAAACGACGAGGCGCGTTTTGAGCTGGTCCTCGAATAGTATCGTTGACTACAGTGCCCACCCGGTCTAGCAATTTAAACTGACACACATGCAAAATCGTGTGACCTTAATCACCACACTGGTCCGTTCTTTGCTTAGCTAAAAATAGCATATATACAAAAAAATACGATCAACAAATTTTAGTTTAAGATGATAAACTCCATGTAATATCTAGATAGATAGATAGATAGATAGATAAACTCTTTATTGTGCATAACACTATTTTTCAGTACAAAACAAAATAACAAAAGAAATGCACAATGGGCGGTCTCATCACTGAAAGCGATTTCTTCCAGACATATATAAATACCTATTATTTTGTAAAATGGTCTAATGATCCTAAACAAAATAATTGAAGTCAATTATTTAATAATAGAATAATTGCCTTCTTTCGTGCGTTTCATTACTTGGTCGCAGAGGAGCAGGCATTAGATAAAATTGACGTTTCAAAATCACATGATTTTAATCATTATATGAATTTTGAGTTTGTCTTTGACATTATAACGCGCACGTCTATATCTCCATTTGTCTAGACTAGTCTAACATATACAGCCTGTTAAAGAAAGCCGCCTAATAATTTGCTTAGATTATTCGAGTACTTTGTTATAGGTATGTATAGTCTGTGATAAATGTTCGCTTGTCATGTATTATTCATTGCAATTTGGAATTGCAACGCGTGTACCTAATGATAGTTTCCTGTTGGGTTTATACCCACTTCATGCCCTTCATACGAGGTGTTGCCAGGTATATCTAGGTGGTCAAAATAAAAATGGTAACAAAAATTTATAATTTATAATCAATAAGTAACCCAACATACACATTAAACAGGGTAGACCGAACAAGCAAAAATTATTATAAAAATGTTCGTGGATGCGGTTGGAAACTAATGTATAAAAGTTTTCTTTTCCGAGAACAATGGGCTTGGATGTGGTGGGAAGTAGCAACTAAACAGTGACGTAAAAAGAAAAAAATAACCCAACTACAGGGTATCTGAAAATACCAATATAATCCCCGATTTTTTGTAGTTTTCGAGTTTTTTAACGTTTTGTTCGACAATTTTCGCCTGGAATGGTTATTCCTACTACTATTATAAACGCGAAAGTTTGTGCAGATGAATGTTTGTTACTCTTTCACGCAAAAACTATTGAACGGATTTTAATGAAACTTTCCAGTAATATAGTTTATACATCAGAATAACACATAGGCTTATTTTTATCCAGGTACCACGCGGGCGAAGCTAGTTTTTTTTCCCTTGTACTAAACGGAAGCTAAGATTTCCTGTGTTGTGGGTATCAAGAACTACGAGTACCGTGGTATCACAAAGACCCGGCACAAATATCTGAAAAACATGCAAGCTTTGTCTCGCAGCTCATCTGAAATTTAATGATGATGTCTATGGATGCGATGAAGGTAATTATGATGATGCGATGAATTTAATCATCTTCATCGGATTCACTCTCGCTCGTTGTATCCTCCTTGGATGCTGAAGAATTGTAGGCCCAAGCTTCAACCTGCATTTTGTACTGGTGGTAAAATCTTACCACCGGGATTCGAACCTGCGGATCACAACCACAGGCCTATAAGAAGACTGTCATCTAAATAGTTTGTTTATACTAGAAAAATAAGTTTTTTTATTCCTAAAACTATCGTGAATTTGATTACGAAAAGTGTTAAATATGAATGTGGATGGAAATAAAAGCAGAGGTAGGCCAAAGAATGGATGGATTGTGTGAAGGATGACATGGTTAAGAGAGGAGTGAGTACTGAGATGACGGCTGATAGAGGAGAGTGGAAGAAGAAAACATGTTGTGCCGATCCCACGTATTGTGGGATAAGGACAAGAAGATGATGATCGTGAATTTGATTATTTATATCGTAAAAACGAGAATCACTCAACTAGATGAAGACTCTCGGAATGAGTCGAAACTTAGTCGGTGCCTTTACCGATATTATGGTACGTGATCCTTTTTTTACAATATGAAGTTTTTTTTAATCAAAAGAGGTAAAAGGCCTGTGTTTGGTGTGAAATGCTAACTACTATGCAAAACATGTGCCCAGAAATTTTGGACGTGCCTCTGACTACCCCCTAATTGGTATCCTTACAAATCTTCGTACTGAGTATAGATATGAGGGTATCCAACATGCTGATTACAGTTTTGAATGTGTTTGTTTTATGGTTTAACATCAAACATAAATCATTTTGCACTCTTTTTTGCAGTAGAATTCTATAAAGATGGTAGGTAGGTTAGGTACAAGAAAATCAGTACCTACCTCATACCTACTTTAGCTTTTATACCTTATTTTAAATAAATTGAAAAAAACAATAGACCTGTGACGGCCGCAGTGATATTGAAGCCACAAAAAGGAAATAGCTTTTTAACGGTACCTCCACGTAAAATTGTAACTTAACTATAACTAAAGGATGGATGAAAGAAGATTAACTAAACAAATATACCTACAAGGCGAGCGTGAATGGGAAGGTTGGAAGAGGAAGGCCTCGGCGAACGTACTCTGACCAAATTGAAGACATTCTAGAGAATGGCCAGGTCAGAAGTACACTTAATCGCCGAGCTTGTATGAAGAATTTGATGAGGATGAACGAAGCGAAAGAAGTATGCCAGAATCGTAGCAAGTGGAAATCCTTGGTCTCTGCCTACCCCTCCGGGAAACAGGCGTGACTATATGTATATATGTATGTACTATAACAATATTATCCTACTACTATTATAAACACGAAAGTTCGTAAGGATGGATGTTTGTTACTCTTACACGCAAAAACTACTGAACGGATTTTGATAAAACTTCACAGTAATATAGCTTATACATCAGAATAACACATAGGCTACTTTTTATTCGGGTACCACGAAGGCCAAGCCGTAGGCAGAAGCTAGTATATTATAATATAGAATTGTAATATTTTAATGACGTTAGAATTGATTATATTGACTATTTGAATTTTTAACGGATGTATTTGGACTTTTTATGAGATGCTTACTTTCAAAGTACATATAATGTTATTTATTTATATTTTAAATGTTAATTATCAGTATAATTGTAACTGATTTGTTATCAATAAATGAACTATGAACTATAACTAACTATATAAGAAGATGTGTATATAGTTCTGCTCATAATAAAATTCAATATATATTTGGGTATTTTCTATGTATAATATATATATTTAAAAAATGTATATAAGTATTATATTAGTTATGTACCTAGATCCCATAGTACAAACTATGTTTAGTTTGGGGCTAGATGACGTGTGAAAATATATTCAGCAATATTTATTTATTCTATTCTATACCTTGGTTTCTGGTGAGTCAAGATCCCAGACCTTAGGGTTTCCGAGACGGTACGGCATCCCCACTTTAACGCAGATAATCATCGTGCCGTGAGCTGCATAAAGCTGGAACACATGAGCTGTATTCAAACAACTTTTTTTGATGAATTAACTATTGCGCGTCTATTGTAAACTACGCCTTATGAAATAAACAATAACACATCAAGATTAAAGGTACAATGGGCGGTGTTATCACTTAAAATTATATCTTCAAGACATGTGTGTATGTTGGGTGTTCGTTTAATTACCTCAAGATAGTAATTGAGGAAGGACTCTCCTGTAGGCTTTATCACGAAGATCTCGTGGTAGAATTTAAACATGTCGTCCGCGGCCTCACCACGGTCGTAGCAGCGAAGACCGCCCATCCACCAGTGGCCGTTCCAGCCGTGGTCGACAGTGTCGTAGAACGAGGCTCGCGGCATCACAAACCCTGAAAAATTAGAAGAGCTCCTTGTAAAAGGATTTTGTTTACAGGTATTTTGTGTTGAAATTACAGGCACATGAGACTTTCACTCTATATGTCGCTGGGTTGGAAACACAGCTCCTTGTAAAAGGATTTTGTTTACAGGCATTTTGTGTTGAAATTACAGGCACATGAGACTTTCACTCTATATATCTCTTTGGGTTGGAAACACAGCTCCTTGTAAAAGGATTTTGTTTACAGGCATTTATTTAGTGTTGAAATTACAGGCACATGATACATTTACTCTATTTGTCTCTGGTTTGAAAACACAAGAGTGATATTTCAAATACACTGGCCTCCAAAAAAATCGACCCACCTACGTTTTTTCGCAAAAAAGTGTCCTATGGGTTTTTACTACAATCGATAGATATTTTTTATGTTAATAATGAAAAAATGCAATTATGGGATTGTAAAAAACCTAAAAATCTCGCGTTGTACGGGATATTTTACATAAAAATGTGATAAGATAATGAAACCATAACATTTGGCAAATTTAATGATTTTACTGTAAATGGCAAAATTTATGTTTTTTGACATTTAAAAACATTTTCGCTTCACCTTAGTATGGGATGTTTCCTCCTCTTGCTTTAATGACTGCTGCCATACGCCTATTCAGCGAACGGATCAGCTTTTTGATGTCTTCTTGGGTTATCTGTTCCCATTCTTCCGTTAAGGCGGCTTCCAGCTGATCTAACGTCTCTGGAACTGGATTTCGGGCTTTAACTTTCCTTTTTATCTGGTCCTAGAGATGTTCGATCGGATTTAGGTCCGGACTATTGGCTGGCCACTGCATAACTGGTATGCCAACCTCCTTAAGATATCCGGTTACAATTCTGGCGACGTGTGGTCTTACGTTATCATGCATGAGCTGGAAATTTTCGCCAATATATCCCGCGTATGGCATCACATGAGGTTCCAGAATATCCGTTATGTAATTTTCAGCATTAACCGCACGATTCCAAAAGAAAACCAGCTCCGTACGTCCGGTTAAAGAGATGCCTCCCCAAAACATTGTAGAGCCTCCTCCAAACCGGACTGTTTCTCTTATGCAGCACTGAGCATAACGTTCTCCTGGTCTTCTCATAACGTTACGACGTCCGTCAGAGCCTACAAGGGACATTCGGCTCTCATCACTGAACAGAACTGTCTCCCATTGACCAAGATCCCATTGGATGTGTTGCCGAGCAAATTCTAACCTTGCTTGCCGATGAGATGCAGTGAGTTTTGGTCCCGTGGCAGGCTTGTGTGGTTTCAGGTTTTGCTCCCGAAGTCTTCTTCTCACCGTATTCTCACTTACAGCCAGTCCACGAGTGTCCCTCAGCCTGCCCTGCACATCAACAGCAGAAAGATGCCGATTTCTCAAGGAAGTCAAGGCAATAAAAAAGTCATCCGTCGTGTTTGTGACACGTCCTCTTCCAGATCCTGGTCTCCGGTGGTACTCTCCCATCTCTACGTATCGTTTATAAACTCGACGCACTGCTGATCGACTCAAATTTAATCTTCTTGCCACATTTCGCTGACTTAGCCCTTCACGAACGAGAGCTACCACTTGAGCGGCTTCTGCTTCAGTTGTATCCATATTTTATGGTTAAAAGCAACGAATATGATTGCTCTAACAAAAGATTAAATCACTACGATGCACGGTGAATATGCCGCGACAAAAGTTCGAAATAAACTAACCTTGCACTCTATGCAAAAGTCATTATTTTTTTATCCGTGCTTTTAAAATGTTACAAATACCCACCATAACACTTGTATTCGTCTAAAACAATGTCAAGTGGGTACTCAGATGTTTATTTATAAAGCATAAGCAAAATATACCAATATGTCAACGCATACTTAAGATAACACCTTTGTTACTCAAAATTAGCGGGTGGGTCGATTTTTTTGGCGGCCAGTGTAGTTATATTTATAATGAGAGTATATAGGTTACGATAACCCTTCACCAACAGGTAGGCCGCAACTATGTATGTTTGCAAATTTGAATGTTTAAAAAAAAGTTAAATATAGTACATAGGGTGCTCAGTAGAGATCTACTTTATTCAGCTAGCGTCAAAAAATATACCCACATAAAATTACGTAAGAATAAACAATTACTGACAAATTTAAGTAATTATACGAGTGAAAAGTCAACCAAGACAACTGTCCAAGTCGATTATGGCTTTTGTCCTTATTCATTAAAATCACAAGGACAAAAGCCATAATCAAGAAGTAAAGTGAAGTAAAGTGAAGTAAAGTGAAGTAAAGTGAAGTAAAGTGAAGTGAAGTGAAGTAAAGTGAAGTGAAGTGAAATCGCAAGGATCATAAGAAACATAAGCTTAAAAACTACGTGAATTAAATTTTTTAACAATAAATTTACGCCGATTCCTCGCGCGCATCTTGAAGTAGACAACAAACTGTTTGGTTGTTTTCAATGATCCTTCATTCATATATATTGTGGTATATCAGGGTCCTTGTTGGTAACCTTACCAAAAGGATCGTCCTTGGCGAAAGCTCCAACAGCTTTCCCCGTGATAGCAGCCGTGATCCAAGGCACGTACGGATGCAGCACAATGTGCCTAGGTGGAGCTGGTGGTCTTCGGGTCCTCAGAGGATCTGGACATGGGGAACCACCTGCAAAATACTATGTTAAACCGAAGAATTGGGGTGTTTTTTTTATGTGACAAACATGCATATAGCTCACCTGTTGGTAAGCAATTATAACCTACTAGCTTTTGCCCACAGCTTCGCCCGCGTGGTACCCACATAAAAAGTAGCCTATGTGTTATTCTGATGTCTATATTACTGTAAAGTTTCATCAAAATCCGTTCAGTAGTTTTTCCGTGAAAGTGCAACAAACATCCATCCTCAAAAACTTTCACGATTATAATAGTAGTAGGATGGACGCTTGCAACACTCTCGCGTTGCTACTTCGAGACATAACTGGTGAAAAGTGTAATGTGCTAGTAATTTCACCGGCACACGTAAATACCCTTCAAACTGGAACACAGCAATGCGAGCATTTCGGCTTAGTGGCAGAAATAGGTATGGTGGTAGCTGTTGGTAATTGTTGTAGCAGAAGCTTATAGCTTAAACATGGAACCTTTTAAGTTTGGCAGAGACGCAAGACGCAAGGGTTCGATTCTGGCTACGGGACGAAATGTTCTGCAGATATTTTTTCCGGGTCTGGGTGTTGTGGTACCATGGTACTCGTAGTTTGGGGTCAGGACTATGTCTGTAGGGTCTAAAAATATGTGTAAGTGTCGACTGTCTGTCTTACTGATCTCAATTCTGAGATATGTTAAGATGAATTGCAACGAGTTGAGATGAGTTGAATTGAGATGAGTTGAGATGAGCTAAGATGAGTTGAGTTGAGTTGACTCACCTTGAGACAAAGCGACAATAGACCAGTGGCCAGTATGTTCATGAACAATGCTGGGGGCACCAGAGTGGAAGCCACAACCGGTGGTGCACATTACACGGTTCTTAGCCAGGTTTGCTGTTTTCTGAAACATCAATAAATATATAAAGGGTATTGAAATTAATCAAATACATGTATATTTTTTAGGAAAATATAAAAAAAGAATTCAATACCCATACCCATTAAAAAAATAATCATTAAAATCGGTTCACAATTGGCGAAGATATCGCGAAACACTAACAAAAAATACAGGCGAATCGAGAAACTCGTCCAATTTTTAAGTAGATTGAAAAAAAAAAATATTTGGCAAACTATTACCTACGTCTATCGGAATGGGATGATAGGTGCACAAAAATCTTAATAACAAAATTTAATAGTAATGTCTCAAGCACTTTGCTGGTTCATTTAGACAGATCAATGTGGGGTCAAACAGGATAGCTCAACTGCGAGGTAGGTAGAAGGTCATCTACTTAGCCCTAGATATTGTGTGCCAAAGATATTATAATACTTTACTAGTTGTGTGCTATTTCGTTTGATTCGTTACTTTTTTTTATATAACTGCTAATTGCAACACTGAGCCCTGTATTAAAGACAGACCTACCTATACCCACCCAGCCTTTTTCTATTATTTTAGTAGTGATTAGTGCAAAAAAAATATTTTGTCTACTTTGTACACGCTGTGGGATCCCTATAATTAGGGGTTTCCCTAATTATAGGGATCCCACAGCGTGTACATAGATTTAACACCACAAAATTTTACTTTCGATAATTAATTAATTACTGTTGGGTATGACAGTAAAATAAATAAAACAAAGTATACATACTTCAGAAGCATCGTACAGATAACAGAGTTCCTTCGGCAGCAGATTCACTCGACTCATTTCTTTGTCTTCGTCAATGTAATCCCGCGGCACTTCTGAAATAAACTTTTGGTTAGATTTCATAAACCCTGAGCTAATTTCATAGATGTAGATATAACTTATACAATTAATTATGGAATTTGAAATAACAGGTTTTACGTACGTAAACCTGTTATTTCTTGGAACACTTTCAGACTTTTCAGCATTCTAACTCGGCAACGCGCGAGTGGTAGTTCTGGGTCTAGACAAATACCTCACGCTTACTTTTCCTTCCACGCTAACTCAAATTTGTCAAGGCAAAACATGGCAGCTGTCACGTGACATTTCCACAGCTAATGTCATTACCATACAATTAATCTTTCCGCAGGCGTTAACATCAACAGAAACTCTCATTCTCTTCTCTAAACCACCTGGTGCTGCAAGCGTAAGTTACGGTAACCGCTTAATAACAAGCTTGTTTGCCTATTCAGTCGTATAAAAAAAAGACCGAACTAGATGTACGCTGAAGTCACTTACCAGTGCTAAAATCAATGTGCCAAATGGGATCCTTGGTCTGTCGTCCATCTTTACTGATCAAATAGTTCTTAAACGGAAGACACGCCGGTAGCATGTAATCTAGAGAAAAAAATATTTATAAAAACGGTATCCCCCAGGGCTTCGTCCTCGTGATAATCTGGTAAAGAGTAGCTGATGAAAGTATCTCTTACTGGTAGACAGCGCTCGTAGGAAACGCATTCGTCGACTTGAGTTGCAAAATTGGTCTCCACGAAAGACCCTTTTATTTTAACAGATAAAAGTCTACGTCCACACTGAAGGTAAATTCTAAATATTAATTGAAGAATTTCTGAAATCGGATAAGCAAGTTCGGAGATTACCTCCTACATCGAAGCCTAAAACTTTACCCCTGATTATAATTATTGTATTAGTGTAGACGAAACGATCTTGAAAATTCTTTCAGATTATTCAATATGCATTGTTCTGGGACCCTATCTTTATATCTATTCCCTTATATAAATCAGTATGATAATCCGTTATTTCAGAAATTAGTAAAAACTTTGGCCTTTATTTCAGGAAATTTCCAATTCTTCAGTAACTTTTCCATGCCCCTGAGATCAGAAAAAACTGGTCAAGTGGAAAGATTCCTCACGTGATTTGATAGGTGTGATCAATTTCAGCAGAGCGATGCTGTCAGCGGCTCCGAAATGCTTGTACTCTGGATGGAGAAGCACATCTGATGATGGAAAACATTGCTCATTAGGAAACTATTTATTCGTGACCATGTTGCTAGGTTCATCATGTACATCGATATTCATATCGATAGTGCAACATCATATTGTGAATACATACATATATAGTACATAAACTCACGCCTGTTTCGGGGAGGGGTAGGCAAAGACTAGGGATTTTCACTTGTTACGATCCTGACATACCACTTTTGTTTCATTCACTCTCATTACATTCTTCATACATGCTTGCCGGTTTAGGGTACTCTTGATCTGACCTTTCTCCAGAACATGTCCAATCTTGTCAGAGTACGTTCGCCGAGGTATTCCCATTCCAATTATTCCATTAACGCTTTCCTTATATACATGTTTTGTCAATCTCCTTTCGTCCATCCTTTCTACATGCCCAAAACACCTTAGCATACCTTTCTCTATTCATGTCACTACATCTTCTTTCACTCCACACTGTTCCTCACACTCTCAAAGTCAAACCACTCATACTTCTCAAAGCACTCATAAAAACTTAACTGGTGAAAAGGAGCGTTTGTATGAAACACATTCACTCCACAGTGAATATGTTTCACATTCATTTTTGTCGACCTTCGTTGCCAAATTGGTCTTCACGAAAAACTCTTTCATATTAACGAGATAATAATATAGCCTATGCCAAAGTCAAAGTCAAAAGTCAAAAGGTTGAGTAGTTTCAGAGATTACCCTTACATACAAACTTACAATTTACTTGTTTTTCCATGTATATAAGTAGTACAAAAATATGTAAGTAGTATATCAGTCATGTAGTTCCCATAACACAAGCTCTGCTTACTCTGGGACTAAATGATGCTGAGTGAAAAATGTCCAGCATCTCTTTATAATAAGTTAGCAATGCTAACTTGATATTTGATTTTAACAGTAGGTACCTGATAGTGGTACTAGTAAAACTGCCGGCTCGCACTCTCCTCCTGCGGCAAGTTTCTCGGTTGTGAGGCCACATTCTCCCTCGTCCCTCTCGTATTCGCCGAAAGCAACGTTCCCTCTGGAGATAAGAACAATGATTCAATAAATAAACGCCCAAAACACAACCATGGCCCTGGATTTCCCTGTGTCATAGTTATCAGGAACTAAAAGAGTTACTAACATCCAGACAAGGATCGGAAAATCGGGAATCGAACCCACACCTCTTGCGTTGCAGCAGACTCATCGCCAGCGTATAACTGGTTGTCGAAAAAAAACTACTTCATCAATTACTTAATTATTACAATAAATACAATTTCTAATTAGTTAATTAATTAGTTGAGGCTTTTTAATTTTTATCAACCGACTTCATTAAAGGTTCTCAATTCATATGTATGTTTTTTTTTGTGTGTATGTTACGCGATATCTTTCGCGAAACGATTTTAATAATTATTTTTTTTTGGGTAAAGTATACTTCCCTTATAAATTGTATGAAAAAATCTAACCCATAGAAAAAAAGCATAAATAATAGGTGATGAAATTTTATAATAGATTCATCAACTACCCGTTATTTGAAGTCGGTGTTATTATTTCCTGAAAAAAAAGTTACACTTGTATTTTATGTTCCTTACAGAGCATATCCTTCTGGGATTTGCGCTGCGTCCACGGCAGTGGACAGCACAAATTGGCGACTGATAAGCACCACCCTTGGCACACGGAAGTAATGTGGAGTTCCATTCTTCACTGCAAAGAAACAGATTCCATAATAGCGACATCTATCGCCACATGATTGAACTACGTTACATTACATCAACGAAGAGCAATGAACTACTGATATACGAAAAGCTACCACTTACATTAACAGATGGCCATTAAAGTGTCTAGATCGCCCAAGTGGAGTTTTAACGCAACCTGAACATTATGTAATACGCCCGACAAACATCTGTCGGTCCTAGGAGTCCGGATAAGCGGATCAGATGGATCAGCCCGGTGAAAGATCTTCCCTTTACAAATGGAGGACACACCAACCGTGTTCTCCATACCACCATTCTTTAAGGGTCAACCAAGTTTGCCCTATCGAATACCAGACGTGAAACGTCGTTTTCTTTTTCTTTGAGGGTCAAAACATGAAACGCGCGAATGCTTACCGAGTATCGTTTTCGAGCAATAAGCAGTAGGTACTCGTTTACAATTGTGTATTTGTCTACGCTAATTTCAATTTTATTTCCTTATGTTATCATGGCGCATGAAATTGTAGCGGTATGGGAAAAGAAATGAAAATTGAATACGAACTCAATTTACATAGATTCAGAATTATGTGCGGTGTGCATCAGAGTCGGATCTTGAGAACGACTCTCGGAATGAGTCGAAACAGTGGCCTTCATCGATAGGTACCTATAGTATAGGTAATTTATACTCAAAATTGAAGCGCTTGTTTTATTGTTTGTACGCCCTTATCTCTGGAACTGTATGAGGAAGGTGATAGGCTATTTAACATCACGCTACGACTTTCAAGAGCCGAGTTAAAAAAAAGAATAGCACGGGCAAGCGATGCAACGCGATGGGTCGTTTGGTGGCCGAGAGCGGCCGTGTCACGGCGAGTATAATATATATTACTAGCTTCTGCCCATGGCTTCGCCCGCGTATTACCCGGATAAAAAGTAGCCTATGTGTTTTTCTGATGTATAAGCTATATTCCTGTAAAGTTTCTTCAAAATCCGTTCAGTAGTTTTTCCGTGAAAGAGTAACAAACATCCATCCTCACAAACTTTCACGTGTATAATAGTAGTAGGATAATATCTGTGTCGGTAGATAGCGGTGGCCCAAGCATTCCGCAAGGTCTATGTCTAGCAGGGAATAGTCTCTTACCATGAATGTACTGCAATGCTCCTAGCCAGTTGAATTGCATGTCCGACAGAGGCCCATCATCAGCCTCAAAAGTGGAGTCATCGTGGCATTGAAAGAATTGACACCTCACGAATCCTACTCCTAGAATGCGAGGTTAACATTATGACCAATGATCTCGTGGCCTAGTTAGTCTATACCAACTAAGCCGCGAGATCCGCGATCTCCCACTTGGTACACGGGGGGTTATCCCCTGTGTACCAAGTGGGAGATCGCGGGTTCGACATGAGGCTGACCTGGTTGAATTTTTGGGGTATTATGAAATCTTGTGATTTTCATTAAGTTTGGGAGTATTCCCCTTATTTATTATTATTTCCTGTATTTCCAATCTCTTGTTTCCTTATTGAAAACAAATATCCATTGACATGACTGTCTTGAATGTTGTTTGGAGCCAAATAGGCATCCTAACTCTTAACGATGAAGGAAATCATCGTGAAGAAACCGGTAAGTAAGCTGGTAAGAACCACATATGGTGGATGCGGAACACATAACCGCATGGATTAAAAGGAAAAATTCATTGATGCACGACCGAGGGGAACCCACGATCTTCGGACCTAAAGTCGGGGTAAAGCCCACCAGGCCAACACGGCTTTCCAATGAATAGAAATAAAAAAAAATACCTTTGTGTGTAGTATGTAGGTACTCCTTTCGGGATAGTATACCTATTCTGGGACAGCCTGTATTAGATAGATTAGTAGAAAGGCTTACCTTTTAAAATCACAATTAGGTACAAAAACCTGTCCATTTCACTGACAAAATGATACTGATACTGAAACATCTGACACAGTTTTGTTTGTTTGCATTTTTCACTTTCATAACAAGCAAAGAAGTCGATATTAGCTCTCACCTTATAAAACGCGAGTCAGATAACTTTGCGGCTGTAAATTGATTTGTCAAAAACTTGTCTGGTAGGCTGGTACCTATATCAAAGTCAAAGTCTATAGGTTTTTCATTGATATCACAACGATCATTTTAGAGTTGTCGACTAAGTGGATTTAAGATAATTATTTAAGTATTTTTCTAAAATTAAACAAAGATATTTAAAGAAAATGAAAACAAACACGCTTCCCTATCAGATACAAACTCAGTGTATAAATCTTTGACGTTGGGTCAGCGGAACGTACCTATAAGGGTTACATTAGGGCACATTCCCGCGTTTTGGATTTTTCGTGGAATGCTAACTTCTATGCAAAACGCGGTCATATTATGCCAAATATAATGTTTGGGCGGGACCCTGACTACCCTGTACTTGATATCTTTACAGATTCAGGTACTGAGATTACTGTCACCATCATGGAGATTACTGTCGTGAGCGTGTTTTTTACACTTCTAAAAGTAGCGAGACTTTTATCAACATACCACGCGGGCGAAGCCACTGGCAGAAATTAGTATAGATTTATGTGTTGATTTGATTAGGTTATTATGCTAATAGCCTATAATCTGACGACCCACATACAAAACGCGCCGTGATTATTTTAGACGCCATTTTATTATAATTCGTAGTGCATTGTTCAACGGATGTGGGCCATTTACCATGATTTGTATTCAACGTAGTAATGAACTTAAGTTATAGGTATCAGGTCTAGAATGTTCAGTTAGATTTAGGTCTCATTGCTGTGTTCAGGTGTTAAGGTTATGATATGACATCTTGATATCTCAGGGAGGCACCCGTGATTAATACCTCTGGTATTGCAAGCGTAAAAAGGCTACGGTATCCGCTTACCACAAAGGTCGTTAGTTTATTTAATACTTAAAACTTTTTAGCTAATGAACCAGCAGATTGCTTTTAAGCGATAAGACCACCTATTGTACCTTTAATTTGAATATGTTGTGTATTTTGTTTATTTATATGGTGTAAAATAAAGTATTTTCATTGATCCATGAAAGATTTTAATTATATGACTCAGTCGATTACCGTTCGTTTGCCAAATGTGTTCAATGTCCCAAATCCTATCTGCATTCTAGCGACATTTTACTAAACCTCAATAAATCGCACTTAAATCGTTCCAACAATACTAAAATCACATAAATCGATATAATCAGATACAAAACGTAAATCAATATTATCTGATGTAGCAAAATAGAAACTTTAAATAAGGTATAGATAGAGCATTGATGTTATAATTGAGGGATGTTGGCTGTTTTTCCCCAATAGGGCCGGAGATTGGGGACAATAAGCATAACCCTCTTAAGAAAGTTAAGAGTACGGTACGGTACCTAAAGATGAGTACATTTTTGTGACATTTCAATCAACTCGCCTCGTTGGTCTTTTTTCCGCAAAGCAAAACCCATCTTTATCACGGAGTAAAGTGAAAAATCACAAATGTGGTCCTATTTATTCATTCATAATAGGCAAAACACGTACCTACAAATACAGGTCCCATATCATAAATAACTTAATTGTAAAATACATAAATTATAGAAATCAAACGGAATGTATCTAGCACGTAGTGACTGCGACGCGACGTGAGCGGGGCTGGGTTCGGTAATCAACCCCGGTTCCCCATTCAACTATGCATTTCCAAGTTTGTAGAACCACTTAGTTGGTAAGTTGGTTCGAATATAAAGGGCAATTCTATCTTAAGATAAGAGAAGGGCGATAAGAGAGATCTTATCACTCCACTGACTTTTTTTTAAATAATATCGTGTCATGACGAAACTAGGCCTGCTGCATAAAAAAATAGTTATAAATATAAATCGACCATTTTTTATATATAAGAAAAGACATATCTATCACATTATACATCATTGTTAGCAAAGGTGATTTCAAGCTGAATATATCAAAACCACAGTTAACATAACAGTTAGTAAGATTAAATACAGGGCGTGGTCCTAAAATCATGTTTTACTTTGTAACTTAAATATAACCTGTGTCTTGAATTGGTGTCATATAAAATGGGCTTTATAGAAAGGGCTAAGAGTGAGTTTTAGAGTAAGAGATGATTATTAAGATGCAAGAATGATAAATGGAATGCAATGCTGATTGCAAACAAACATAAATGCACGATTTAGTGTACGGTTTACAAATAAAGCTTTAACTAGCCTCTGCTCACGGTTTCGCCCGCGTTTTACCCGAGTAAAAAGTAGCCTGTATGTTATTTTCAGTCAGGAAGTTCCTGTTCCAAATTACGGCCAAATCGGTCCAGCCATTACGAAGATTACATTAGGAAAATGGCAATGGGAACCAGACAGGATACTGTACTGATAGTTATGCATATCATTATTGGCAGACCTAGACATGTCATGAAAGGTCGCAAAATATTCGTTTTCGGTTTTGAAATATTTGGTCGTTGCTTTGTCATATAATACGTTTTTCATTGTAACTTAGATAGCATAATTAAAGGATCTTTCTAAAAAGTATCTTTAAACAAAGTAGTCCTATATTTCTTTCCTGCCCTGGTCGCGGAAGAACAAGTAGTAAAATATACACAATAATCAATTAATTTTGACTTTGTCTTTGGCTGGTCTAGCAGTAGTCATGTACCGGCTGATGATATTTATGATAAATATCTTGCGTGCAAATGTTACTTAGATACTGCAGCTACGTGCAGCGACTAACCAAAGATGACTGCGATATATTAAACGCGTTCGATTCACGCTTCGATAGGCGGTGCCTTAATACTGGATAAGGCCACATAAAAATATACATACAGAAGGTAAACTTGAACTAACAAGCATACGGAACATCTGGTTGTTAAAAAAAAAGCGTAGCCTCGCCTCTGGTGTTGCAAGCAGTTTGCGTTGCCGACCCTACGGAAATTTAAAACCGCCTAATTCGAAAACCTCATATTGTTGTCACTTACGATCTTGACTGATTTGATAAGTGCTAGTGGCGTAACTTGTCTTTCTCTGCCTATTAATAATACTCGAATAAATACTAAAATTTGTATGGTTTATACTAATAATCTTCGTAACGACTAACCGAATTGGATGAAATTTAAAAATGTATAAACTTAGTTCTTTCTACTTATATCCGGGTATCACCGGGCGAAGCCGTAGGCAGAAGCTATTTTCAGAATATTTTTCAAACAAAGTCAGTTTAGTTTGTGGCAGTAGAAATAACATAATGTTTTAATTCGTCATATGAAACAAGAACTTAACTGTATCTTCGAAGAAAAAAATGGCAACGCTTCTTCTAAAATAACATTTATGAAAAATACGCTTATAAGTATGAACAAACAGATAATTATGAATTTTAGAAGATTAATTGTAATACTCAAATAAGATAAGTACTTAAGTAAGAGAAGTAAGATCTTGTTTTAAATCTTCGGAAAGTAATCGTTTTCGAAAAACGGCTGAATCTGATACACAGATCTTAAGAGAAGATTAAGGTTAGGATAGGATTATCACATCTTGATCTTAAGATAGGTTTGGTTATCTTACTGTAATCACTCGCACTGTGGCATAAAGTGATGACAGCTGCGAAATGTATGAAATGATTGCCTCCTCGCGAGGTGTATGAAGTATGAAATTGTATGGATGTGAGAGATGTATTACACCCGATATGGATGACAGTTTAATTTATAAGCTAAGACGAGTTACGGGCGCACTTCGGTGGCATAGTGGCTTGTGACTCCGACTTTTTATTAATAGGTTTGAATCCTTGTCGTACAACATAATATTTTTCTTGAAAGTATGCACTGTGCTAGTCCTCTCAATCGGTTAAGGAAAACATAGTGAGAAAACCGGCATGTAAAAGAACCATATATTGAAAGATGCGTCTTTTATTCGTGCATTAGATACTGAATCTTTCACCACACTGTCACCACACTGATTTTACCGGTGGCTAATGACTTCGAGTTTTGATCAGAAGGTAAGGAAAAATATGAGCGCAGTACTATGTGCTCTTAAATGATGAATGAAAACATCGTGAGGAAATCAGCATGTCCTAGAACCAAATATTCCAAGATATGTAAGACCCTGAATCCTTCAACCAAAATGTATTTAAATACTACTAAAGTGGTACCAATCAATCAGCCCTCCTGTTGGTAACCTATGGAAACACCAGAAGTATGCGGCGTTGACACTCTGATACATTACGGATGAAAAGTCTCATGAGCCAGTAATTTCACCGGCAACCATACCCTTCAAACCAGAACACAACAATGAGAGCATTTACTGATTGGCGGCAGAAATAGGTTTGATGGATACTGAATAATAGTTCCATTGATGATTTGGTGTGTTCTCGCTCTTGTTGAGACATATTCAAGACTCAATCGTTTCTTTGCTAGAACACACAATATAATTTGACACCTGGTATTATAGCTATGATATTCAATGTAAATAGTCTGCATGCAAATATTAATAGCTAGCCTCTACCCACGGCTTCGCCCGCGTGGTACCCGGATAAAAAGTAGCCTTTGTGTTATTCTGATGTATAAGCTATATTACTGTAAAGTTTCATCAAAATCCGTTCAGTAGTTTTTGCGTGAAAGAGTAACAAACATCTATCCACACAAACTTTCGCGCCTATAAAAGTAGTAGGATACTCAAAATAATACATTTATGCTATAGAAATTATAATTTATCATCCAATTGTATAACTTATTGTTGAATACAATTCCTTCGAACACTTTAGAATCAGAGGGAATTTTGCTTTGCTGAAATCTTTTGTAAATCAAAACTGCCTTGTTAATATCAAGTTTTGTTTTCACAAAGTCCTTCCGTAAACAATACTTGAACAAATAACCCGTTGTTTACTTTAAACAAACCTTTTAATGTAAAACAGAGTCGAAATGACTAATTAGGCTGGTAACGAGATACTGAGAAAGCATTCCCGATGTTGTCTTAACACGGATTTGGGCCACTTTTGTTTAGCCACGTGGCTTGAGTTACAAAATGCTTTGTCGAAATCTGAAAATAATGATTTGTGAAATAAATATGAGTTTACCTCCTTAATCTCCCTTATTATTATTCCCGGAAATTAATACAACCAAGACCAGGATGCCCTGAATATGGTCCACTAATTATAGCGAAATGGTTCCCCTTTCTATGTTAGTATTATTTCTTTTAAAATTTTTTTTCCTCCTTAAAACGCACTGCCACCCCACTTTATAAAAGCATGTTCTATCTATCTATGACGAGTCAAACAGCCTACCTGTTGGATAGAGATGGTAACAGACTATCTATAGATGGTATTTGTAAATAAACATTTGCAATACCTGAGCCGTTGCTAATACGGTGACTGCTCTGAAGAACTCCTTTTTTTTGATGCTTGGCGTTTTATAGCTTAGTTGAAACATCTCAGAAGATATTCCACAGATAACATGTAAAACAACTTAAATAAATCCTATTTACTATTATAAACGCGAAAGTTAAATAATAAACTTTAAATAATATTTTCAACTAGCTACTGCCCACGGCTTCGCCTTCGTGGTACCCGGATAAAAATCAGCCTATGTGTTATTCTGATGTATAAGCTATATTAGTGTAAAGTTTCATTAAAATCCGTTCAGTAGTTTTTGCGTGAAAGAGTAACAAATATCCATCCTCATAAACTTTCGCGTTTATAATAGTAGTAAGATAAGATATCCAGTAATATTTATTACCAAATATTTCCTCATCTGGATCTGCTACTCTATTTTACGGCCAAATTATTCCAAATTATTTTCTAATCCTCTGCAAATCGATCCACCATGGTAAATCGAATAATAAGGCTTAATAAAAAGGGCACGCGATAGCCAGGTGCGTTTAGAAATAGCTATTGTCAATTTGTAGGGGCTATCTCTTGTATGGAAGTAAGGTTACCATGTTTTGATAACTTTCAGGATTTTATAGGTAATTATTAAATTCAAATTCAAATGTATTTGTTACACCAAAAACAATGTTACCTATTTAGTTAACATGAGATACAACACATTTTAGTCTTATATGTGTATACCATTGTTGCTGAGAACCTAATATCTAGAAGTTATTATCAACTTCTTAGTGAAGAGGATAAGCCTGTATCGAGGGTAGGTACCAAAATCCTATGCTTTTTCTTTAGTACCTTAAAAATGAAATAAATTAACTGTTTTTTTTACATCAAATAGAAACATATATGTATAGCCCTGACACAATACATTATATTTTTGTATAGTGAGGACTGCCGGTGTCATGGCTATCAGGAACTATCGGAACGGCGAGATACCTTAACCGTTGTAAACAGGAAAATGTTATCGGATGACTGTCCTTAACTAAAAGTAATATTTTGATCTGCATTCGCCGATTTAAGAAAAAAAAAGTACTGTTTTTAATAAAATGAGAAATTAGCACAAAAACTTTTTTTTATACGAATCGATTTAATTTCCTATAAATATCAAAAGTTCGTTTGAGTACCAAAATTGTATTCGTAAACTATTATGTAAACTTTTACAACATAGTATTTTCTATATTTAAAGAACACGTAAAACGGGTTTTGTGAGAGCTGATTTAAAAATATTAATCTATCAAGAATAGTTTTACTAATCGTGTTTCCGTCTTACACCTAAATATCCTGAACTATATGATGCAAAGTAGCGACCCATAAATAGTGTCTTAATTAGCAGAAAAACATGTCCTAAATCTTGAACAATTCATAGTCACCTTACTATTAGGGTAGGTCAACACAATAGCGATTGAAATATTTTGCAACTGTGGTTGAAGGGTGCTTAACTAATTGTTGGTTTGTTTCGCTTATATAAGCAATCAAGAGCATTGGCCTTTTGGTTTAGTAACAGTTTTTATAACAGATGGCGCCAAAAAGATACAAGGGTCAATCACGTCACACTTTTAAAAAATAGGCCACTCTTTTAAATAGTACCTATGTATTTGAATAAAGATGGATGTCTGTCCAGTGCTGATCTTTCTTTATTGTTTTTTGTCGCATTTGGTCCATTTCTCGTTTATTGATCTCGTACGGGGAAGCACTACCACCATACCTACCTATTTCTGTCGCCAAGCAGTAATGCTCGCATTGCTGTGTTCCAGTTTGAAGGATAGGTGTCGGTAAAATTACTGGAAAATGAGAGTTATCACCCATGACGTCACAGGTTCGTTGCGTTTTGATCCGTTTTTGTTTTGTGTAATTTACCATAAATTTAACATTGAGGCGTGCTTAAATTATGACAACCTCGGTGGCACAGTGGGCGAGTAGCCAGCCGCGACGTAAGTGCGGATTCGATCACCACTGCGAGATTTTTTTTGCACGTTCTGGAGATATTTGTCTCGGGTCTGGGTGTTGTGGTACCACGGTACTCGTAGTTCCTGATACCCACGACACAGAGAGCCATAGTGTGGGGTCAGGACTATGTTTGTGTCTGTTAGGTGTTTTTTTGCAAATGTAGCTCAACCCGCCGCACAGTCAGGCAACAACGCAACTCTCTTCCGCCCCGGTTTGTCCCATATTGGGCACGACCTCCGACACACGGGATTGTGGCACACGGTGACAATAGTCTGAAGATAATGTCGAGGATAACATAAATAAAAACTGTTTTTTAAAAAGCGGCTACTGTCACTGTCAGTAATATCAAGCATCGCTGATGTGTTACCTGCCTTAATTTACAAGTTGAAAAGTCTGACTGTAATCATTGCAAGCTAATTCTTGTTTTCATTGATTAAATAAATAATGCTGGACATTTTCACACCAATCATCCAGCCCCATAGTAAGCAGAGCTTGTGTGATGGGAACTAATTGACTTATATACTACTTATTATACATTTTTATTGGAAATACATAAATATTATACATAGAAAACACCCAGACCCAAGACAAACATTTGCCGATCATAAAAAAACAGAAGACCAAACATGGCCATCATTACTTCTCTAACCAAACTCTTTTAGAAAAGTGTTTTGCTACTAGTAATATGAAAGAATACAATAATCCCCATTTTTTTCCAAATCCTTTTTTCTAAAACAACTCTTAGGTAGAGACTTTTTACAGAAATATGTTTGAAATAACACTTTAACTTGCATAGCTATTTACCTATAAAATTAGGTACCTACATGTTTTGTTACCGGACAACGTGTGGTTTTAATTGTGGTTTTATAAAACCGAACATAGCAAGGTGCATCGATTGCGTTAGTGGTAGCTTTGACATCTGCGATATCCGGAGTAGATGTGGAGACCACCTAATTCACGAATTAATCAATGGAAATACTTAACTATTTTGTAATTATTAAGTTTATTTCACACATCATCAAATAGCCACAAACTAAGAAAATTTTGTGGGACCGGTATACTAAGTAAATACATTTTTTTTTGAAAATGCATACATGTTATACATAGAAATTTGCAGGTCATACAAACATTTATCCTGCGGCGGGAATTAAACCCGTTACTTTCGTCTTAGGCGGGCCTTCGCCGACTGCGCCACAGAGGTCCTCAAAAAAAGTTGAATATATGAATGTTATATTGTGTCCGTATATAA
Organism: Perizoma affinitatum; assembly: GCA_961405105.1. NCBI lineage: Eukaryota > Metazoa > Arthropoda > Insecta > Lepidoptera > Geometridae > Perizoma > Perizoma affinitatum. The sequence continues at coordinate 14,278,309 of OY560190.1, read as the reverse complement.
ATGCTATTTGGGTGAAATTTTAAACAGATATAGTCCGTGGCCTATTCTAAGCTATTTTTTATTCTTCAGGAAGAGTTTTCTTCCACCAAACCTTCTTCCAACCAAACTTCTTCAAAGGCTAGCGATCGAATCAGATTAAAAACCTTTGATTTGATTGACTATAAAACATATATTTTTTAACATAGGAATAAATCGTATTGTTAAAATGAATATTTATATACATAAAAATTTTAACATCATATATATGATGTTAAAATTTCTAGCTGATATATATGATAATGATGTTTAATAATTTATTTAAAATTTTATGCAAATAAATTTTATTTTTGTTATTACGTTTTATAATGTATTCTACCATTTAAATGATGTGCAAATGTCGTTATAGATATCCGTCGACATATCCCGAGATCTCTCCCCACTTTTTTTACCTTGTTGACCTATTACCGAAATGATTCGCGAACATTAACGAATGCTCCCATTCCGAACGGATGCAAAACGAAAGTGTGCCGTGAAATTCGAACATGGACCCCTAAAATCCCCCTTTCATACCAAAATGAACCATATAACATTGGCAGTAAAGCTGATTGCTAGTTGGAAACTTTGACTGCAGTAACCCGAAATTGTATTGGACTATTTCGGATCAATTTATTACATTATTACGTAATAGATTTGGTTTGGTTTCGATTTGGCTGAATCTCTGTGCAATTCTGTGACCCATAATGGGTAATGGGTTTCCGAGTACAATATTACTTGAGTATTTCCAACTGTAGGTATCTAAGAGCTGAACCCTAATAACGCTATCAAAATGGTTGTCAGAAAATGATATTCATTTTGACTGGGTCATATCATTGGCGTAAAGCATAAAGCGACGTTTAATCAGCTTAGGTATCTACTTATAACTATTTTTATTTAAATATTGGTTTGTTTTTACTGTTGAACATCAAATGAAACATATCGGAAATACACAAAGCAGTTACAAATATGAAACTATAGGTACTAGCCATAGTTAATATTAAACATTTTTCAAATATGGCAAAATTTACGAAAATCTGTGACAATTGGCCGTATTTTATATTTTTAAATGAGACAAATCAATGTTTATTTAATCAGATGTTTAAAAATATAAATAAGGCCCTCAAAGTTGAAAAAGGAAACTTCGAAAACTTTTTGACATTGCCTTACTAAATAGGTGCATTTGTCTCGTTTCCATCACCATTTTGATAGTGTAATGAGGCTGCAGGAATCATTCGTTGACATAGCCAAAAAATATGCAATTATTAAACGTCTAGCTGACAGGCGGATAAGATTCAATATTTACAAACTTCTTTAAGGGTATCAGTCTTTCTCTATATTATAAATTATTCAAAATGATTTTCTCAATTTGTCACACAGATAGTGAAAATGCCTCTGTGTTACACATGTCACAGATAAGGTTACGACAAAAAGCAGATGACAAAAACTAAACAGTAGGGGACCACTCGTTTGAAAAAACAATAAGCGAGTGTGGACTGTTAGTGTAGGATAGTAGAAATGTTATAATATCAAAGCATTTATTACGTACCTACGATACCTAGCGGCGAGACGTGCACCCTGTCACGTGGAATATTCAAAATCTGTCAAAATGGATAACTGCACTTGTAACTAATTAGATAACAAACAATCAAATCTTGGAAGTAAATTTTAACCTATTTCTCATAAAATTGTATAGTATCCAAATGAATTTTTGTATGTATAATGTAGTTCGGATGACAATACTATAGTTTGGTATCTTGGAGCTGATCTGATGAAGCCAGGAGGTGGATAGTGGAACTCTTCAGTGGCTACTAGTAAACTCCTCGAGTTTGGACTCATATGATAAGTTTTGACGAGTCCAATAGATTGGGTCTGGTAAAGAGGGTCTGATAATGGAGCGAGGAGGTGGATAGGGACATTCTTTTTTGTAATTTTTAGAGCGTGATAAAAGCGTGTTTTCTAGTTTTTTTTTTAAACTACACATTTTATTAAAGAGCTTGGTTAAGTATCATATTATCCTAACAGTAACACAGCTCTACTTAAATAGGAAACATTACAAAACTTTTTTCTGAAGTTGCTAACTCGTAACATTTTATCGTCGAGATTCTGAATAAAAACGACTGTTTACCTCAGTCACATAGATGGCTGTGTTTGCATTTTGTGCAAGAATATAACATTTGCATTGCTAAATACTCTTTTGTGACTAAAACAAACAAAATAGGGATATTAAAAACACTTTTTTGCTGTCCGTACTCATTTTAGTTTTGAATATAAGCTCGTTTTATTTAACCCTTTAAAATACACAATTGTATTTTTTAGGGTTAACGAAAATTTACCGAGGGGGCCAGTACACACCGCTTAGATTTAAGACTATTTAGGATTCATATTCGCAGAAGGTTGAGGGTTCGATTCCCGCCGCGGGACAAATTTTTGTATGACCTCCAAACATTTGTCTCGGGTCTGGGTGTTTTCTTTGTATATATTTGTATGTGTTTACAAAAAATGTATATAACCTAGTATATCAATCATGTAGTTCTCTTAACAAAAGCTCTGCTTACTTTGGGGCTAGATCATATTATGTGAAAATGTCCAGCATTGGCTAATGTCGTATCTGTGGAGCCTGGAGATAAATCCTAGCGGTGTAGATAATTTATACCGCTGTGATTGTGTGCGGATTGTGTATAGTTTTTTAAATTCTATAGAGCTTCACACGCCCCCTGTCTTTGTTAAAAACAATAGATGGACATTGGAGAGGTACCGACAGGGGCGGTCTCGGATTGACTTTAACCAAATAAAAAACAAACACGCTCACGACTGTACCATGATGGACTCAGTGCGTAGATCTTTGTGGATACCAAGTAGGGGGTAGACAGTTAAAAAAAAAACAACAGTCTTTCTTATAAAAAGTATAAACAGGGTCATTTCCGTTTGCATTTAGCACACATTAGATACTTTGGTTTTCGTCACATAGGTACTGTAGATTCAGGCTGGATGGGTGATCTCATAATACAAACAATTAAAATTCTTAGTAATGAGTAGGTTTTCAGTTCTCCTCATTTCGCACTAAATTATGAGGAAAAATTATCTGCATCTGATACATATATGTATATTATGTAGATAGATTATATAATACATTTATACATATAACTATGTACAAGTAGGTATCAAGAAACAAAGATGAAACAGCTAGCTATCTAAAGACCCTTGCAAACGATCTATAGATAGGTCAACTGATCACAATCAGACGGAAGCGTTCTCAAAATGATGACTGCATTGCCACGCTGAATGGCAATGCGGGTTCGATTCCCGCTGCGGAACAAATGTTTGTATGATCTGCAAATTAAAATTAAAACGATTTTGACGATGTAAACAACGCAATCTCTAAGGTTGTCAAATGGTTCAATGTAAACAATCTACTACTAAATGAAAAGAAAACAAAGTGTATTAGATTTACACTACCTAATGTTACACAAGTTAAAGCAAATATCAAAATCAATAATGAAGAGTTGTCTCTTGTTGACACCACGGTATTCTAAGGTATCACCCTAGATAATAAGCTTCAATGGAGCCCTCACATTGATAAGTTGTCGAAGAGACTTAGTTCTGCGGCATATACAGTCAAAAAGATCCGACTTTATACAGACGTAGACACAGCTAGACTAGTTTACTTCAGCTATTTCCACAGCATTATGTCGTACGGTATACTGCTGTGGGGGAGTGCTGCAAATATGAATAACGTTTTTGTGCTGCAGAAGATGGCTGTTCGAGCAATTTATAATATGGGTTCAGAACCGGTCCTTCTTATAAAGTTTATTTTAATTAAAAACGTAATTAAAAAACTTTATAAAAAGGCATACTATAAAATATCTGATTATTCAGATGATAAAAGCTCTTGGGATTGAAAATGCATCGTTGTTTTGTAAAAGGATCATTAAAAAGAATAACCAGCCTTGTTTTCTTGCCTTTATTTCCTGGCTTGTTCGCGGAGGAACAGGCAGTAGATAAAACCGACGTTTCAAAGCGATCCTTGTGATTTTAATGAATAAATGAATTTTGACTTTGAAATATTTGTCTCTGGTCGGGGTGTTTTCTATACATAATATGTATGTCTGTACCAAAAAAAGTATATAAGTAGTATATCAGTCGTGTAGTTCCCATAACACAAGATCTGCTTAGTTTGGGGCTAGATGATGCTGTGTGAAAAATGACCAGTTTTTTTTATTAACTACCTAATTTGTTTGTTGTAATCGGAGTACGACCTTAACACTAAATGAGCTGATACGATATATCTTCCGCTTATTCTAAGAAAGCTGATATGACGTCATACATCTTCCGGCAATTCTTAGAAATAGGGGAAAACCTCCCCTATTTCTAAGAATTGCCGGAAGATGCCGCCGACGCGACGCGACGACTCGTGTTTTATAAATAATAGGAATAGTAATTATCTAATAACAGGCCTAGGAAGCGTAGGCGTGAAAACCTTGATGCTTTCTAAGAAGACTGGTAAGAAGGCGCAAGAGACTGCAAGGTGTCGAATGATTTAGGGAAGACCTTGGCCCAGGAGTTGGAAAGTCCAGGTTACAAAAAAAAAAAAAAACATTAAGAGTCTGCAGAATTCTATTGCTGGACATAGGCCCCAAATATTAATGGCTATCTTTCGAAGGATCTTGGGCTATGAAATTAAATGAATAACACTCAATTGGCAATACATTAAATAAACCGGACAAGTGCGAGTCTGACTCGCGCAAAGAGGATTCCGTGCAAGCTTGTAAAGCAAACATTACTGTAACGAAAATATAAGTCGGATTGTAATACAAACTTAACTTCGTAGTTTATATAAGGTCGTTAATACATCGATATACGTCACGGTTAACTGCAAATGTAAGTTTGTAATCACAAAAAAATATTTTACATATGTTAATTTGTATGACTACAAATAATACAAAATATAATACAAATAATTTATTTAGGTTGTTTAACAATCTTCGGACGTTTTCCTTTACTTGTGCTAAGAACTTGCTTTTTGCCAAAATTCATGATTCTAGGTCAACAGGAAGTACCCTATAGGTTTTGTTTTTTTAAGTATCTAAATATGTCGCGTAAATGGCCGGTTTTTTTATTGCATTGATTTAGAAGCTTGATTGTTTAGTAGCTCCAAGGGGCCGTATACCTACGTATTTTATATTAATTTCAACTTGATAGCTCCACGCGTCCTCCTCCTGAGAAAAAGGGTCTTGACAGACTAACATACAACGAAGTGATCCTATAAGGGTTCCGTTTTAATCCTTTTGAGGTACGGAACCCTAAAAACAAACAGGTTACCAACTTTACAATCTAGAAATAGGATGCTGGGACAGTTAAAACAAATACGTACTTAGCCTAATCACTATAAGTAGGCAGCCGTCACGTGACATTTCAAAAGCTACCTTTCCGCAGGGGAGAGTAGTTAGTTGTTGTTTAAGGGTCAGAAATGCCCCACACACCTTTCTGATCCATCTAGACAGTGACATGTTGCGCCAAAAAGGTGTCATCTCAGAATATGCTAGGAAGATAGGCTATCTACTTAGCGCTGGTATTCTGCTGAACCTAAGCAGAACTAACTCCATCCAACGACTTCCCCGAGTGTCCCACTTAATTTCGACAGTTCGTTATTTCTACATGTCGCTAACTTCAATAAACCATAGTTCGACAAATCATTGATTCGACTTAACATACTTCAAAGACCACTACTTCGACATGCACTTGTTCGGCTGATCATTATTTCGACAGAAACATACCTTCGACATAATACTGCTCTAAAATGTAACAAAACTAATTTAATTACGTGAGCTCGTCCAGGGAAATACTATCACGATTACTATATCTGCCGCCATGAAGTTATACTCGCATTTCTGTGTTCCAGTTTGGGTATGGGTCCCGATGAAAGTACTGACTCATGAGACTTTTCATCCGTTGTCTCAGGGTCGGCTATGCGAGTTAGCTCTGGTGTTACAAGCGACCATAGGCCACGGTACCAACAGGTGGGCCATATGCTAGTTTAATATTTTAGTTGTATAAAAAAAGAACCTCTTTCTTTAATCCATTAGTCAATATGTGTCGCCTATACAACGATCTATTAGTTAATAATTGTAGTTCACTTGATGTTATAAATAATAATATGTTAAAGTTTACAAAGGAAATCTTAGCTGCTCTAGCAAAAGAGTAGCTTGCACATGTATTATTTCATATATATATAGCTACTTACCTAGTATAGTTTTATATTCTGCTGTGTTAAAATATAAGTATGATGTGTACACATGTTTTGGAATATTGTCTAGATCGAAATTTTTGTTTTTAATTTATTTTATTCTTGTGTTTGACTGTATTCTGTTCTGTGTGCCATATTAAATAAATAAATAAATCTCTGTTTTCGGATTAGTACTTAAAATGCGCGTCAGATTCCGAGATAAAATCATCGTTTCGGCAAACTGAGTGGTACAATAGTCCAAATATTTGTCGTAGTTACGTGCGCGTGAGCACGTGACTAGGCACGTACGGCAGGGCTGTCAAATACTACTTGATGTTTTGGTAAAAAAAATATGGAATTCCAGTGTGGGGTCGAGTCACTGGCCGAGAAATCGATTATTTTTTGTGATCTACAAAATAAATAGTCTAATAAAAGAACGAGCATGGTACTTCCATGCCTAATATGTAGCATTGTTAGTGTTCCAATAAACGGCGATTAGCTTGCAACCGATCACTTGGAATACTAATTATTTGCAAACACGGGCATGTGCCTATAGCCCTCCTCATCGTAGACGGCGACCCTAACTAAACCTAAAAAGATTCTACTAAACTTAATTATTTCCTATAGTGAGCCCTGATTATGGCTCGCTAGACCAAACTTATCTGATAATTTTCCTAATGTAATGTTTGAAAGTGCCTCTGGTTAGATGGCATTAGGTTTTAGAATATGCCGGCTTTCTCAAAGCTTGATGTTTTTCTTCATAATATGAGAGCTCTAGTTTTGCGAACGTTCAGTTTTCGCGTTGATAAATCCTTTGGTGGAAGACGGGATTCGATAAACTTAGAATCAGTCATGATTTCAGCCACTACATCACAAGCTCTAATAAGATTATTCATTATGAGTTTATGACACATAATCCAAATTTGAAGAAGAAATTCCCATTTCCCATTCCAAAAATACGTACGTACTATTTTTGGAATGGGAAATGGGAATTTGAGTTGAATGCTCTACTTCTTTTTGAGTGTGTGTTTTGCAGAATTCAAGCGTGGTCGTGTCTATCTCAGTGACGAATTTCGTGATGGTCGCCCAACCACTGCGGTGAACAACAAAAACTTCGATCGAAACAGACAGACATGTGACCTACCATGAGATTCGAGCAAGCATAGGAGGCATGAGTCAGATAAAATCAATCCTCCCTCAAAATTTGGCTGAAGCTCAATTGAGGCTTCATTCTTCACAATTTATATATTTCAGTAATTCAATAACACTGTCATTATTCTTTTAATTAGTTATCTTAAGTTAAGGGTATCTGCAAGAAATCGCTTTGAGCAATTACAGCGCCTATTATGCATTTCTTTTGTTTTTGTCTTATAAAATATTTTGTGTTTTGTACTGTAAATTTGTGTTATCCTCAATAAAGAGTTTATCCACCTATCTAGCTATTTAAATACCGTTGTAAACGAACAGATGCAGATCTATAGATCATTGTTGGTTTTGTTTGTTCCAAAACGGCTTATCCGATTGAAACGCAACTATTCGCAATTGATTTGTATGAGTTCAAGGAATGCTTCCGTCTCGTAGTGATCTGGATGACATAACTTGATCTATCTATATATCGTTTGCACCGATCTTTAGATAGCTAGCTGTGTCATTTGTCGAAACTGGATTTATAGGAACGACCTCAAAGCAGCAATCTACAGATTCGGTTGATTTTCATCAAAAAATCTTTTGTTTTTGTCCTATTAACATACATAGTTGTAAAAATAAATGTTTCACAGAAAAAAACTAACGTACCTAAGACTCACTTCACAATAACCAGTACGCTATTCTGGGCTTAGTTGGCGCGATGATCTGCGAAGTGAAACATGCCTGCCAAAAAACCTTAGGGCCAACTAGGTTCAGGCAAGATTGCAGTATGGGGGTTATACTGCAACCTAGTCTGATCACTGACCTAACGCAGTATTACCAAGAAAGGTTAGGTTGAATGCAGGTATTATTATTAACAACAGATCACACGATGAAGATAAATATTTTTTCTACTTGGCAGCCCTATAATATAGGTCGGTGTTTTGGCACATTCGAGCCATATCGAATGAAGTAGGCTAATTGCCTCAAGTTGAAGTAAAAATTAAAAACAATTTGTTCTTCCAAATTGTTTAAATCGTTAGGTATTACGTGAGCAACTCCGCGTTAGTGTTTATCTGTTTTTTTTAGTGATTATTCATTTTGTACAACTATATGTACAAGTATGTATATAAAAAATACAGCTACCTATAAACAGCTAAAGTAGCCAAAATTTTAGCTACTTAGTGGCTAAAATAGTCACTGAGTGGGTGCCACAGTGTGACGTGGCCCAGGCGGAGGTGGCGCGACGAACTCGACACATTTTTAGTACCTTTTCCACTTGCTAACTAAGGTCTAAGAAGCTTGTCGGTTTACTCTTGAATTTTATAGAGTGCGTCTCCAAAAAATGATAAAGTCATCATAATAGAAAAAGTCGGCCTAGTGGGCCGTACTCTGATTTAATGGATTTTTCTATTAGAAAAATGTATGTGCGCAATAATACGTGCTCAATAACGCAAAGGAAAAAATCGTGAGGAAACCGGCATGACCTATTACTAAAAAATTGAAGGCATGTGCCACCGATTAGTGTTCTTGTAAACAGCGATGGACTTGCAACCTGTCGCGTGGAATGTTAACTATTTGCATAAATATAATATTTGGACGTGCCTCTGACTGCCTTCTATTTGCTATCCTGAAAGTTCTACGCACTGAGTATGTATCTGAGGATGTCCATCATGAGGCATACAGTCGTGAGCGTTGTTTGTTTATTTCTTTGTTTGTTTGTTTTTTTGTTTCGGCAGCTTCTTGAAACTATAATCTCAATAGCCCACATTAACCAATTTTAACTCGACAAGATTATCTGTAATAACCACATTTACCTTTAAACATATGTTTTTTTTGCCATCCCCTGTTTTGTGTTCTGCTAAATCATCATAAAACTATCATAACAAAAAAAAAACGTTTAAACGTTATAACATTTACATGCCTAGGATAAGGAAACAAATAATAAAAAAAGTCTTAGAGTAATTTACCTATATAATAGGTAAATTATTCTAAGACATTTTGTAGACACTAGCTGTGCCACGGCCGGCCGCGCTATTACTTCATTTACTCGGCTCCTAAGAGTCGTAGCGTGTTAATCTTCCTCATTACTTGGGCTATCAAATGCAAAAATATATTTTCAAATCCGACTGGTAGTTTCAGAGATTAGAGCGTTCAAAAAAGAAAAAAAACTATAGATAGATTATTTTCTGCCAAATAAACGTATTCTATTCTATTAATGTAGGTATAACACGTATCCTACTAAAATTAGCGTTATGTTGTACCAATTCTAATTAAGATTCAATTCTCATACGTTTCCTATTTTATTAGGTGTGATCAATATCTTTCGACAGAATGTGCGTGTGCGCCGAAAGTATTTCTAAGAATCTAATGGGGAATGCAATTGGGGAATACCACTGTTTGATTTGCTTGGTTGGTACTAAGAATGAGATGCTCAGAAGTGGAATAATAAATTGCTCATTTGGCTGATTGCCAACATGAAAAAAATATTCAGCTGAAACATTTAAAAAAAATAAGAATGTAATAGGTAATACGTGAATAAGAGTTTTCTTTTTGATTAAATTTTTATAATCTTAGTAGCCAAGACGTCTAGACATACTATACGCCTACAGTTTATGAAGCTGCTTATGACAAAATCATTATTTATTCATTAATAAGTGCACAACGCGACGCGGAGGGAGAGCGTCGCGTTCACTCACCCTGATGAAGACTCTCGGAATGAGTCGAAACTTAGTCGGTGATTTCACCGATAGTGCGGTACGTGTAAAAATCCTTTTTTACAATGAATAATCAAATTTACCATAGTTTTTGGAATAAAAAAAAATATTATTTGTAGCCGAAGACACATCATAGAAACAAACAGACACACTCTGTCGTTTATTCCTCATGACGGACATCCTCAAATACATACTCAGAAAGTAGGTCTTTGAGGATACCAAATAGCGGGTCAGAGATACGTCCAAACATAACATTCAGTACATGCTCTCGTTTTGCAAGCAGTTAGTATTCCACGTGACAGGTTGAAAGCCCATCGCCTCTTATTGGAGCACTAATTGATGACACATGCCTTCGAATTTTTGGTTCGAGGATATGACGATGTTTCATTTCATGAATGTTTCATGTTCCTTATGTTTTTTCACATTAATTAGGTATGTCTTTTAATTAGAATTAATGAATTATTTAAAAAAAAACATTTTAAAACAAGCTTTTATCCTGAGTGCAGCAACCCTGTCATGGTAAAACTTAAAACCAGCTATCATTATTAAATGCGACCATCGAAGAGTTCCTTTATCTGGAGCTAATCCTGGATGTCGATTCAGGTCATGCTTACCATAAAAATGCATTGTCATCGGAACTGAACCAACATCATCATCATCATCATCATCAGCCCACATTAGTCCACTGCTGGACATAGGACTCTCCCATAGGACACGACACTGAGTCCGGTCTTCGGCACTTATCATCCACGTACCAACATAAAAACATTTAATTCCGTAGAATAAGAGGACGTGGTTCTAATTCAGCTTGCAAGATTTGCCCTAAACAAACAAACTAACATACAAACAGTGCAAGTTAAATAAAAGCTTTTAATAAAAAGGATGGTTGTAAGTGGCGACCTCTGTGGCGCAGTGGGCTAAGGCCCGCCTGAGACGCAGAAGGTTGCGGGTTCGATTCCCGTCGGGGGACAAATGTTTGCATCTGCAAATATTTGTCTCGGGTCTGGGTCTTTTCTATCTATAATAGTGTAGTATTTACAAAAAAAAAATATATAAAATAGTATATCAGTCATGTAGTTCCCATAACACAAGCTCTGCTTACTATGGGGCTAGATGATGTTGTGTGGAAATGTCCAGCATTATTTATTTATTTATTTGCATTAGACGTATTTGTAGGCAAAGCACAATCAAACGATTTTTTTGTTTAAATTAGTTTCTAAGTTTTTAGAACAGATTCTTAAGATAAAAGATGGGTGGTTGACTTCCTTATTTGTTATTTCCGGGTTCTGGCACCCCGTTGAGTCAAATCTTTCTTTGTTGAAATGCTTTTTGAAATTTGCCAGACTGCGTGGCTCTGACCACACAAGGATATGCACAAGCTGATTTTAATGTTTTTTTGCTATGTTTTTTTTATATTGTTTGGGTCACAAAAGTCATTACAAATCCGGCCTTTGTCGTTGATAAATAGCCACTCAGTTATTTTTTATATAACAAGTGGCAAACAAGCATAACAGAAGCACACATGCTGTTACCGTAACTATAATATCTGTGCCGTAACCGGCCATTTTGGGATGTGGTCTTTATGTACCTAAAGGATCTTGAGACATAGCCACATCAAACAAAAACACAAAAACGGTTTAATCTATTTCTTGTAAAAAATACATAAAAAAGCGAATCATATAAATAAAATCGATTCGTGACGCACTGTCTGACTGACATAATTCGCAAAGCCTATACCTAGTTCTAAATCTAGCAGTTAAGTAGTAAAATTTCACATCTAGATTGTGCAACAAGAATCTATAATCATGTAATGTTAAACAGGTAAAACTCAACGCGGACGAAGTCACAGAGCGCTCCACTGTTAATGCATAAAACTTATACTCTGGTGTTACTGCGATTTGCATGGATTTATGTATTTTTATCCATTTAATAACTCGCCGCTTTCACGCAGTTATTAAACAGCGTAATAAAATAAACTTTATCAGCAATTTCTAACACTTTAAGCATTGTTTTAAGTGAAAAAGGCTATCAACATAAAACTTAACGTGCCGTCACTAATTTGAAATGTTTAAGTTGGATTTATTTAAATTTAAACGTGAAAGTCAATTTGGCAGATTTAAATGGGAGACCACACATTTCGTCTCGCGTGTCAAAATGAGGATTGACGTCTTTATTTAGTGATGTCCAACGTTAGGCATTATTCAAATATCGATATAAAACCTAACGATATTTTAATAATGCTAAAAAATAATGTTCACTATCGTACCGGACTTAGGTAGGACCCTACATTTGGTAGTTTTTGTCAAAAATATTCGAGTGGCGGGTTCCATTCCGGCTACAGTTCAAATTACAAAAAATAGTTTGCATGATCTATATATATTATTCAGTCTGTGTGTTTTGTGATACGTTTAACTTGATACTTTTAGTTCCTGACACCAACGCCTCAGAAAAATCCTATTGTGGGAGCAGCAGGACTTTGAGAGCCTTTGTTACTGCTGGATTATACATTGTTTTAATTTTATAACTACTTGTTTATTTTTATTTCAGTTCAGAAAATTATGTACGTCTTCCAAAACTATTTCTTTTATATTCTACTAGCTGTTGCCAGCGGCTTTGAACGCGTGAAGTCGTTTTTAAAAAAAAACATAAAAACACAAACATTTACCCACATTTCCCCTCCTAAAAATATGAAAATCCAAAAACTCTGAAACACTTAATTTTAATTATGGCAGTATTTTAATATTTCTAACTACAAAGAATAAAAACTTTCATAAAAAGCTCCCCCTTTTTTGCAATGCTTACGTTACAAAATAAACCTATGTTCAAAATTTCAGCTTTCTAGGCGTTGGCTTTGTGCGTGGATAGATCAGTCAATCAGGACAAAAGATTTTATTAATATAGATTATTGTGATGATGGCGTAAAACTTTTTATCGATAACATTATCTAGTTATGAATAACAATTTTCACACTAACCCTTGGGTAATGGCAGGTAGAAAATGCTTTCAGCACTTTGCCAATTTTTGTACCGACACATTTGTTTGATAAAAAAAACTGTGAGGCCATCACTATTCGGCTTTCTTAAAAAAATTACACAGGTTCCCCATCCATCACTAATTTGCCTTAATGGTTGTTTAAATTATATATTTTTGCATGTATATTGCGATATAGGTGTGAGGTATGAATTATATGTGCAAATTAAGACCACCTTGTAAGACGTAATTTTCAATTTGACTGTATTTTCGGTTTAAAAAACATGTCTATCTTATCTCGAACCATATTTAAGTATAAAAAGTAACAGACACATATATAGTCCAGACACGACACTACGATTTCCTGTGTCATGGGTATCAGGGACTACGAGTACCGTTGTAGCACAACACCCAGACCCAGAACAAATATCTACAGAACATGCAAACATTTAATCGGGAATCGAACCCGCATTGACGTCGTTAGTGATTTAAACAGAAGACTTATTATCAAGAGTATTTTATTGTTAGATAGAGAAAACAACGGACGGATTAACAAAAACTAAAAAAAAAACAAACACGCTCACGACTGTATTCCCTATTTATTTAATTTACTTTAATTAAAACGGTTAATACAAATTACAATAATTAAAGACAAGTTTTCTTTTGAGAACAGAAATAATGAAAACATCATGAAATTAGTTCTATGATGTACATCCTCAGATACATACTCAGTGCGTAGATCTTTGAGGATACCAAGTAGGGGGTAGTCAGAGGCACATCCAAACATTACATATGAATGACACTTCCCGCGTTTTGCAAGTAGTTGTACTTTGGGTCATTGGGTTACTAGATTAGCTGCTCAAATAAATACTGCTGGACATTTTTCACACAGCATCATCTAGCCTCAAAGTAAGCCGAGCTTCTATTATGGGAACTATATAAATGACATACTACTTATATATATATATTGTAAATACATACATATTATTCATAGAAAACGCACATACCCGAGATCAATATTTGCAGATCATACAAACATTTGTATCGCGGCGGGAATCAAACCCGCGTCTCAGGCGGGCCTTCGCCCATTGCGCCACCGAGGTCGTCAACTAAATGGTTCAGATTTGCCTTGTTTATGTTATATCGAGACAAACAGACATACGGTGCATCTGATGGTGCGCGGTCACCGTCGCCTGACATCTGCTACACCTGGGGAATTACTGATACATTCGTTACCTGCTCGGAACGACCATCTGCTACACCTGGGGAATTACTGATACCTTCGTTACCTGCTCGGAACGACCATCTGCTACACCTGGGGAATTGATGATGCGTTTTGTTTCTTTACCTGCTCGGAACGACTCTTTTTACCTATTGTTTAAAGCGTTTTTTATTTTAGTGATCACCTTCGGAACCCTAAAGTCTATAAAAGAGAAGACCTTCGCTATTTTACACATCTGCTGAAACAAAACTTGTTAAGCACAAAATGCAACTAATTAAAATTAAAAGTAATTCACATGAATAGTGCCGCGTTGCATTATCTAATAACTGTTAAACACGTTTTATGAGGATCGCTAAAAGATAAAAGGTTTTATGCTAATTTTTTTTTGCGTTGTGGGAATATGAGATATTGTGAAATACCGCATTGGTTAAGGCTTGGGTGTGATCATCATCAATAGCCTGTAGAAGTCCACTGCTGGACATAGGACTCCTCCAAAGGGTGCCATGACGAACGATCTCGGGCTACCTTTATCAACCGGCATCCCGTAACCTTTAAGTTTTTTTTCCCTTTCCGGGATGGAATTAAGGGCAACCTTAGTTTTTTTTAATACAGATTTTAGATATAGGGTACATTAACTATGTCTGCTCGCTAAATCTTAAAGCGGGAGCTTGATGGATACATAACAGAAAAACTGAATATAAATACAAAATACCATGAATTAATGTTTTGATGATTTAGTTACCTACTTCATTTCCAGGTCCTTAATAGGATATAGACAAATAAGTCACGTTTAGTTTTCCTTTCACGCAAACGCTAATTTGTCATTATCATCAAAATCATCATCGGTCTTCCAAACTTCAACTGGATTAGGAAATGCGGATAGAAGCGAACTTAAGCTCTTTCTTATGGCTTCGAATTCGGGAGCCACTACTCCCAAGTCTTCCCTGGGGCAAATTTGTCAGAGAAAAACATGACGGTTGTCACGTGACGACATTCCAAGAGCTAATGTCATTTCCATACAATTCAATCTTTCCGCAGGCGTTAACGCCAACAGAAATTGGTATTTGTCCAGTAGTAATAAGTATCAATAAACGGACTCGGAAACAGTCATAGATAGATCATTCTTCGGTATCCCTTCATATTTCGGGATTATGTATTCGTATGTTATAAACCACGTCTTTAGGCCCAGCCAAACTGACGCGGTGGGGTCGGGCAGTGGTAGCGATCAGGGTGTCTAGACAAATACAATTTCTATTCGCGTTAACGCCTGCGGAAAGATTGAATTGTATAGAAATGTCAATTGTGTAAATATCACGTGACCACTGCAAATTTTCCTTGACAAATTTGCGTTAGCGTGAAAGGGAAACTAACCGTGAAGTATTTGTCTAGCCCCTGTAAATTCACGCAAACTTTGACAGCCACTTGACAACCGTTTCCTATGATCGCCACCACCACTGCCACCGCCGCGCCACCGCGTCATTCTGAACGGGCCCTTTCTTAATAAAAACGTAAGGAATATGTTCATAATATATCATTTTGTATTAAGATACGAATTGTTTCAAAAGTAATATCTTAATCCAAAATGTCACTCTAGTCCTTTGCGAGTTCAAATAATGTTATCCCAAAGCTTTTAACATTCCAGTTTATCACTTTATTCTGTGAGGAGATACGAGTCACTTTGATGACCCGCACTGTGATAAGTTTAGGGTTCCGTGGGCAGGGAGATAATCCGGACCTAGCATATAAAGTTGAGGGTCTTACTCTGAAATTGCTAGTTTGACTATTTTAAGATTGTTGAATTGTTTTTGCTAAAATTTTGAAATACTTGTCTTATTTTACAACTAAGTGGTAAACAAGAATGCGTTGTTTTTGTATTTAAAACAAGATAAATACCCTCGGATTGGGTCGAAACAATGTCGGTGCCCTGAATAATAATAAAGCAGTTTATGAAGGAACCTGAAAAATCCCGTTTTAATCAAATTACTATAACGTATTTTTATCGATGAAACTTTTCTGTGGCGCAGTTTCATAGCTTGGCCTATTATGTGGAACATCTGCGCGTAATAAAATACGCTTTTAAATCATATTTTCTGTATATAAATATCTACCTACACCTATTCTTAAGATTTTTCAGTAGCCCCCGGCCCTGAATACGCAGTAACTTTGAATGTCTAGGCACCTTATGGGACAGTCGATAAAAAACAGCTACTCTTCGGAGGTCGTCCTTGATACATAAAAACAGGGTAGGAACTTTCCTAAAATAGAATAAGTTCGTTATCAGCAAGCTTACCCAAAATAATATATTATATCAACTTTTTATTTATGGCTTCTGTGGCTAGTTGTCATAATTCTGCGAAAATAATATTTGGCTGTTCGTTTTTAATTATGTCGTAGTAAAACCAAAGAGAACAGAGAACCGCATTTTAATCCGATGGTTAGTTTGCCAAATTACAGCTTTCTAGTACTAAGAGTCTCTGAGCTAAACCGCGGATAGACAGACAGACGGACGTACGAATCTATAAGGGTTCCTTATCGAGTACGGAACCCTAAAATCATAGGTAACTTTTCGTTATAGTTTTTATAGAAATTTGTATGCGTTGTTTATTGCAATAGACGTTTAATTACTTATTTTCGAAAGTTTTTGTTTGAGTTTTACAAAAAACAGATGGTCTATTGCTTGAAAAACGAACAGTAGATGATACCGCTATTTTTATAAATCTTCGGCAATGCTTTATTGTTATTTTAAAGGAAGTCATATTTTTTAGAAAGTTTTAGAAGGGTATTGGTTTGATTGGGGTGTGCATGTGCACCCTTAAAAATACCTTTTGTTTAGTTTTGATGACGGAGTTTTAAACGTGCTCAAGTATTTTCCTTTCCAATTTACCCGCATTTGGTATTTAGGCATCTATTCAAACACCTCTTGAACCATAACCCCGTTATTAATAAATGTGATTAAGCCATGGTACTCGTGTCATGGCAATAGGCATAATCATTAGGAATTCGTATACCATAATGTTGCTTACGAATTCAAACAGAGCTAATTACAAGCTAAACGCGAAGGTATATTGGGCGTTGCGTTAATATTGATATTTTCTAGACATTGTAAAAACTTATAGCTAGAATAACTATCAGTTTTTACAACTCATCAGTTTTATTGATGTTTATAAGTAAAACGGGTAAGAGGGTACGGGTAATGAATTGCACACTAGACTGTGACTTTAAAAAATTACCATGTTTAAGGTAACCTATCTGGTGGCCATGGGCCCATCAATTATCTATATATATATTACTGTATTGTTTATATACAATTTAGCATATTATGTATTTTATTGTACTGTAAATTTATATTACAGTTACACCTCCTCTCTTCACATACCTTTATTTCAAGTCCATTCAAAGGTTGCCTGGAAGAGATAGCTCTTAGCGATAAGGCCGCCCATTGTATCACCACAACTTAGTTTTAAGATTCTTTGTAAAGTTTATTTTTTAAGTGTTTTTTTAAACACCAGTATGCAATAAAGAGTTATCTATCTATCTATCTAATACACACTCTTGCCGAGCGAGAATGCTTAGCTCGAGCAGTGATAAATAAGGTATTCTCTGGGAAAAATAATCTCAATAACATACATACATACATATAGTCACGCCTGTTTCCCGGAGGGGTAGGCAGAGACCAAGAATTTCCACTTGCTACGATCCTGGCATACTTCTTTTGCTTCGTTCATCCACATCAAATTGTTCATACAAGCTCGGCGATTAAGTGTACTTCTGACCTGGCCATTCTCTAGAATGTCTCCAATTTGGTCAGAGTACGTTCGCCGAGGCCTTCCTCTTCCAACCTTCCCATTCACAATAATTATTTATTTCAGAAAAGTAGTACATTTTCAAATTAAAACTCAACTTATTTTTATATGTATATCTGAGGATTATCCCCAGTATGGACACTGGGGATAATGATGGAAATCCTCAGATTAATACTCAGTGCTTAGATAAGTGAGGATAGGTAACGAATAGGAGGTGGTAGTCAGAGCATGTCCAAACATTATGTTTCGCACATGCCCTTCGATCGTTTTAGGGCCCGGCCAAACAGATGCGGTGGCGGTGGCAATCAAATGGAAATGGTTGTCAAGTGATTCTCAAAGTTCGCGTGAATGTACTTACTGTTCGCCACCCCGCCGCCACCGCCAAAACCATCACAACATAGCGTTCTGCGTGATAACCTGTCACGCAGATCCCAGAAACCCAGGTCGCCAACCGATGGCACATAAATAAATAATAAATAAATAAATAATGCTGAACATTTTTCACACAGCATCATCTAGCCCCAAACTAAGCCGAGCTTGTATTATGGGAACTACATGATTGATTATACTACATGTATGTTTTTTTTAAATACATAAATACATAGAAAACACTCAGACACGAGACAAATATTTGCAGATCATACAAACATTTGTCCGGCGGCGCTGTGGGAATCGAACACGGAATCTTTTGCGTCTTAGACGGGCTTTCGCTCACTGCGCCACAGAGGTCGTCAAATGCCTACCAATTATTGGTTCTAGGCCTAAAACCCGGTATGCCCTAGAATTTATGGTTTTCTCACGATGTTTTCCTTCACCAACTATCCTTGCCCAAACGCAACCACGCGGAAAAATTACAATTTCTAAAAATAATAACATTTCACAGTGTCTCAAGATTATAGATAATTCCTTACTTCCGTCCTTGAATTGCATAAGGAACCCTAACTCTCACGTGAATCAACGATACGGAACCACAAGTGCTCAATTAAAAATGGACCTTATCCTTATCGAGTTAAGGTTTGTTAAGGTTTCTTTAAAAAAATATAGGGACCGATTCTAGTCATTGAATTGAACTTTAGCCCTGTAGAAATAAGATTTAAAATTTGACTGGAAAACTAATTTTGTGTTTAAAACACCTGTCTTCTAAGGGTTCTACAATATATTAACAGTCTCATGTCAAAACAAGCAAAAATGTTTGCCATCTGTTTGAAAACATAACTTTAATGTTGCAGTAATAATAAAATAGATATAAAGTAATGTTTGGAAAAAAAAATATGTTTTTTAATTCTAATATTCTATAACGTTTTTTAACAATAATAGTTCAAGGAATCAAAAAATGTTACAGATTTGAAAAAGATCGCAAACTTTTTTCAATGTTTGTACACACTAGGATTCCCTGTGTCGTGGGTTCCAGGAACTACAATTAGCATGGTATCACAAACACCTAGACAAATATCTGCAGAACATTCAAAACATTTGTCCCGTAGCAGGAATCGAACCCTCTTGCGTCTCAGCAACTCGCCAAACGCGCCACCGACTTATCAATTACCAGAAACAGTTGGTCCAAAAACAATACAATTTTAATTGCATTGTTTAAGTTTTTCATTAAAGTGCCGTCTCTATAAATAGGTACATTAATTTCTATAAAATTCACTAGATACAAAAAACGCATATACGGGCGTTTTTTTGTATCTAGTTCGTTTCTATGTGATCCTTGTACTAAAGTGGCAAACGGACCACCTTTTGGTAAACGGTTACCGTAATAAACGGACGCTGGCAACACCAGAGGTATTACCCGCGCGTTGCTGCTGACCCTGAGACTAACGCTTGAAAAATATCACGTGCCTGTCATTTTACCGACACCCATACCCTTCAAACTGGAACACAGCAATGCGAGCATTACTGCTTGGCGACAGAAATACTTCCAATGAAAAACCATATTGATTTTAAATTTTTTGCTTCGGGTAAAAATCGGATTGTGCTTGCAAGTGCATTTTGGTGTTATGTTGACCTCAATGACCAATCAGATAACAGATAAAGATACCAAAAGTGAAAGGTTTTGAATCTGGGTGCTTTCATTATCTATACAGGGTGTCACTCTAAGTCTACATTTGTTTGAACAAGATAGATAGATAAATCATTTATTTGCAACTACTTATTAATTAAGTATATAACAAGCTGATGAGGTAAGTAGCCACAAATTGGGATGGGACTCAGCTTAAAGCGCCGCAGACCTGGAGGCTTGACAAATACCTCGCTTAGTTTACTTTCACTGACTGCTGCCAAGTTTTACCTCGTCAAATTTACGTTAGCGTGAAAGGAAAAGTAAGCATAGTATTTGTCTAGACCTCAGGTAAGTAGCGCGCTTATCTTCCGTCCTCACCCAACATCTCCCAATAGGAGATTGCTTCGATATAAAACAAAGAGTGTCATAACGAGGTACATATAAGCTTAAGAAATGGTTCGCTACATTTTTTTTACTTAATTTTTATAATAAATACCTCCTTAATCATACCTAGAGAAGCGAATTTATTCGTTTTTACTACCATATCCTACAATGAAAAATATCGAATTCACTAAAGTCTTAGAAGATTTCTTCGTGTCGAGCCATCACAAGTGTCGAGTTCTTGGGCACCCTGTATGATTACGGCGGGCATAAAAAAGTGGATGAGAAGAGCCGAACACCGAGATCAGTGGCGCATATTGGGAGGAGCCTAAGTCCAGCAGTGAACTGATATGGGCTGATGATGATTGGTGTAATAAATAAGCTACTAATTTTAAAACGAAAATATCATCAAAATTGTCAACAAACTAAGAGTACTTTATAGGCTGTGATTGTTTCTGAATGTCGAAAAATGTGTGTGCGCATTGACGCCTGCTCATAACGGAGAAAGAAAATACCGTGAGAAAACCGGCATGCCCTAAAACCAAAACTTCGAAGGCATGCGCCATCGCTTATGCCTTCGAAGTTTTGGTTAGTGTTAGTGTTCGAAGTTGTGATCCATAAGTGGCGATGGATTTGCATCCTGTCACGGGGTATTGAACACGCGGGTTCGTGACAAATATAATGTCTGGACGTGCCTCTGGCTCTCCTACATGATAGCCTCAAAGATAGAACGTAGATAAGTACCTATATCCATCATGAGAAATACAGTAGTGGGCGTGATCTGCATTCGTTAACCTATCTAAAGATCGTTGATACCTACTTGTAGTTACAGAGTTGTATGAATTAATGTATTACCGTACCAATTCCACATTTTAGAGACACAAGCATTTCAGAAATTATAGCTCATAGATTTAATAAGTAGGTACGAGTAGGTACATTAGCGGAACTAACCCATTAAAATGGACAAACCAAAACGTTAAATTCATGAAAGTCACGTAGTCATTGATATAAAACAAACCTAAATAGGATATTACAATAAATTTCAAATAACTCGTCAGCTGCGTCGGTGGTGTAATGGTCAGCATAGTTGCCTTCCAAGCAGTTGATCCGGGTTCGATTCCCGGCCGACGCACATTTTTGCATTTTGTTTTGTTTACCAAGGCTTAGACGAGCCACGCAGTTTTTGTTTTTTTCGAACAACATATTCGACTGAACTTTGACTTTTAAACAAACTCTAAGGACTGACTTTAATACTACGGGTTTTTTTTTTATTGAAAATGTGTGTTATTTTTAATATCTAATACACAGGTTGTCCAGGAATAAGTATAGGAAGGTACTCCATATTTTTGTAATACCCCTAAAAATAACTATGGTGGGACTCGAACGGGTAGTATAAAAAGTGTGCCTTCATAATTTATAAGATGCTATGAATAGCTGAGGTATTATCGAAAACCGCTGATTCTTGACCGTCTCCAATGAAGAGAGCTGAATTTCAGAAAGTCGTGAAACAAAAGTTGTGTATTTTGATCTGGATATGTTTATCTCGGGTCTAGGTGTTTTCTATGTGTAATATGTATGTATTTACAAAATAAAGAAGTATATCAGTCATGTAGTTCCCATAACACTAGCTCTGCTTATTTTGGGACTAGATGATGCTGTGTGAAAAATATCAAACATTATTTATTTATAGTCAAAGCCTTACTAGAATAGCATTCTTGTTCCCGCTATGCTAAAAATGTCACCATCATCGCCAGTTTTATCGGGACACAAATTAATTATTGATACTACATGTAGCTTTGGATAGTTTTGTACATAAATGTATATAGGCCCGGCCAATGATTGCCATTATATATAGAAATCAAACTTACTAGGGATGCCATTAATGAAATCAAATTGAGATGCAAAAACGGGTCTTTTAATTATTATTGTCATAGATAAAAAACTAATCCCAGGAGTTTCCCACGTCATCAAAATGTATAATTATAGCACTAATTACTTATTTATTATAAATTGTTGTAGTTATATTAATATTAAAAATCATTTTCACAAGACAAGATGAAGATTTTTTAAATCATAATTAGCTGAAAAAATCTTCCTCTTTGTCTCGGTATTTTAAGTAATGATTTTTAAGATTTCTAAATAGGTATTTATAGTGTATATTTTATTTATATTGTAGGTACCGGTCATTTTAGTGCTATGTTTTTCTGTCAAATAAACCACTTTCTATGCTATTTCTAATCTATTGTATATGTGTTGCTGTACCTAATGTTTATACTCCATCTAAATACAATACCTAGGTACTTAACTAAACCTAGGCACTAAAGTTTTCATTGCCTATATGCTCACATAAACGCGGTAAACCGCACTAAAATTACTCCAAATAGGTAATGTACTCATACCCACCTATTGTGGTTGGAATGTAATAATCGGCGCGGGTTCGATTCCGGCTGCGAGCTGCGGGACAAATAATTCCACAAATCCCGTGCGACAATCCCCTGCGAAGGGGATTTCTGGACTTTCCGGTACTCAAAGGGGAAGCTAAAGGGATTTGTAGACAATTATTTGTTGCGGGTGTGTTGTAGTACAATGGTACTCGTAGTTCCTGATACTCACGATACAGAGAATCTGTGTATGCTACAGACGAACACAAAAGAAAAAATCTCTTGCTGCTAAATCGAAACTTTGCGGTTAAAAATGTTTTTAAACAGCTCTACTTATAGAAGGCATGTATACTTATGATTTATAAACAAACTACTTATAGAATTTATACAGAAAACTGTTGTCGGTTCATTGGAAACAGGGTCAAGGCAGTTTATTGACCTTTCTAGTGCGATTGACCTGCTTTAGTGTGTGTAGATCAAACACTATCTCTCTCTGTCTTTCTAATTTATTGTTTAATTACCTAGGTGTATTTTTTTAAACTTGACTCAACCTGATTATGGATTTCCGTAGATCTACGAGTATATTCAGTACCTACTCAGATCAGAGTATAAGCTGTAGGGGTAATCAGAGGCAAGCCCAAAACTTATTTTAACACATAACCACGTTTTGCAAAGAAAAATCCATCCCGGATTGCAAGCCCATCGCCGCTTATTGGAACCCTTACCGAAAGCACATATCTTCAAGTCTATCCATTTAAGGTATGTGTCAACACATTCTGCGAATTTTTCCTTGACACATTTCAAGGTTGAGACCTTCTTATAAGTATAAAAATACTTGAGTTAGAAGACCTCGCTCTTCCTTATCCAAATACAAAATGAAATAGACATATTTATTTAAGAATAGGTAAGTTATTAATTCATTAAATTAACAGCCCTTGTTAGATAGATCGTGACGAATCGGGAATATCTGGGCATCTGGGAATACCGTAACCCACTTGCGACAATTGTCGGAGGGAATGAGTGAATCATGGAGCTACAGAGGGCTGAGAGTGAGGTAATGATGCTAGATTAATATAGATTTATTTCATAGCATTGGTTGAACCTGATATGACCCGTATTTATATACAGACTAAAGCGCAATAAAGATTTTTATAACAAACTTATTCAAAATTATTTTCAGTTCCTACCACCTTCACAATATCATCCGACCGGCTGGTG
The DNA here is from genome assembly GCA_961405105.1 of Perizoma affinitatum. Classification (NCBI taxonomy): domain Eukaryota; kingdom Metazoa; phylum Arthropoda; class Insecta; order Lepidoptera; family Geometridae; genus Perizoma; species Perizoma affinitatum. Next base: position 14,254,252 of record OY560190.1, on the reverse strand, counting down.
GTGGTCTGATCTATGACCCTCGCGTAGTCACCATTCCGTCACTGGCAACGTTTCATTTTTTTAAATAATATTTTAACTATAGACATAAGCTTTATACAAAAAATACGTTGCGAGAATCACTAACTTTTTGCAACAAGTTAAAGTAGCTCACGTGCCGTAAGGTTTCTTAAACTACCGTCATTTATTTTTAATTATATACTAGAAACTCAAACAACATACTGGCCACTAAGTTTTTTATAAATTATCATTTTCATTTTTACCAGACGGTTCAGATATTTTTATTTTACGAAAAGGTTTACAAAGTAAAAGGTATAAAAGAATATATGCTTAAAATTACTCTAGTTAATTTGTAATAGAATTTTTTTTTAAATAAAATATAAATTAACGATTTTCGGACTCTTTCTTTTACTTGTGCTGTGAGACCTTGCTTCTTGACAATTGACTTATCAAAATAAGTGGCATAAATGGCCGATTTTTTTATTGTGTTGACTTAGAAGATTGACTTTGGAGCTCTAAGGGAACGTATTTGATATTGATTTCAACATGTTACCTCCACGCGTTCCTGAGATAAAGGGTCTTGGCAGATAGATAGACAGACAGACTGACTGACAGACGGACAACGAGGGTTCCGTTTTTTCCCCTTTGAGGTACGGAACCCTTAAAATATTTAAAGTTGATAAAAACAGTTAGGAATTATTTTAAACCTTTGCACAATCAATTCACTGACTATTCGCTTTAACTAGGTAAATATACTTGTATTTATGTGCTTTGACTGGCTAATTACATTTTTAAAAAGTTATTATATTATATTCTTAATCAGCAACGGATGCAGGAAGAATGTTTCCCAAATGGCTTTCACGAACCGGAAGACGACGTGGGAAGGCCCCCTAGCCGATTGACCGAAGGTTGCGGGCAGGCGGTAGATGAAGGTAGCTTACGAAATATCGTCAGCATGAAACAGGCTCATTTTAATCTACATCCTAACAAAACAAACACGCTCACGACTGATTCCCTATCCGATCTGGACATCCTCAGATACATACTCAACTCAGTCGTAGATTTGGCACATGGTGGTTTTGCAAGTAGTAATGCCACGTCACGTGGAATGCCACGTGACGGGTTGCAAGCCCATCGCCGCTTATTGGAACACTAACTAATGATACATGCGAACATACTTCACGATGTTTTCCTTCACCGTTTAACACCGCGTGTTAATGCGCATATAAATTGATTACTGGAAAAATCGATTGGTGCACGACAGGGATTGAACCTCCGGAACGACCGTCAGTATCGCCAACATGCTAAAATTTAAATACGAATTCTATGAGAGCTTCTTTAGAAAATTAAAAATTTTTTTACAAAAATGTTCCCCCTTTGTCCCCTATAGGATACTGGTATTTTTTCTCTGTATCCAATTGCGTAGAAAGTGACAAACATTGTAATTTGGCCTTAGTCATCTTCTTGCAATCCTTATCAAGATTACTAATTAGTGAAGCCACTGTCTGACTAATTACCTGGGTTTTGTGTAAATTGTTTGATGTTGCGGACAATAGACGTTGTCGGAGATTACCATAATGTTCTCGCAAAATACTTTTATTTACAGATATAATAATAAAACTTAGGTAGAAGTATTGTAACTAAATGCCATAGGATCAATGTAATAGGTTTGCCAACGGTTCTCAAGTTTTCTGCTAATTTTATCGAAGCGTTTATATATTTGCATTTTTGTTGCTAACAATATACTACTTACAGAATATATTTTTTTACAGAAATAATTATATAACTTAGGTATAGCCATGCCGTAGGCTCAAAATATGAATTATTTCAATCTGTCACCCTGCTCTGTCCCCCTAGGGTGACAGTTGGGAAAAAAGAGTTCAATCTGTCCCCCTGTTGCAAAAAGAGTAACTTTTTTAATTGAAAAAGTAGGTTTGACGGCGGTTGTCACCTTAAATTATTATATACACTAATTACTTTTATATACACTAATTACTGTGTTATTTTGATGTATAAGCTATATTACTGTAAAGTTTCATCAAAATTCGTTCAGTACTTTTGTGTGAAAGAGTAACAAACAGCCATCCTCACATTTCGCGTTTATAATAGTAGTAGAATAGACAAAGCGAAAGATTGTTGTCCCAATTAGTCAAATTTCTTTAATGTGGGCTAAACAAGCCCTGTCTTAGGTTAGTGCTGCTTCGAACAGAACTAGTGAGAAAAAGAACGATACAGAAGGAGGAAGTAGAGGATGGTTCTTGAATAGATTTTAGCGTCACAACTCACTAAAGAGCACTGAATTGATAAAAAATCAAGATCTGGTAATTTTGTAAAAACATTTATTATTTTATAACAAAATTAGACGTAGGAGGAAGGATAAAAATACAGCAAATAATTTAAAGGCCAATCAGTAGCCACTTATATAAATGCGCTTACCTACCGATCATTCGTATTCCCATTCCAGGGTCTAGACAAATACCTTACACTTAGTTTTCATTTCACGCTAAAGCAAATTATTATTTGTCAAGATAAAACTTGGCAGCAGTGACGTGACATTACAGCTATTGTAACTTCCAAGATTGAAATGTATTCATTCTTCCGCAGGCGTTTACGCAAACGGAACGTGCTATTTATCTAGACACCCAGCTCACTCATGAATGAACCCATTAATTAATTAGTGTTGTGTGAATGTTTTATTGCCATGATCGAGTTTTATGGGTTATTAGAAGCTGGGTGCGAATGAGTTTCTTGATAATTGGTTTCTCTGCTTGAATTGAATTCGATTTTCGTTTTGGCTTTCCTTTCCTGGATTTTATTGGGATACTTTTTTTTGTTCTTTTTGCCATAGAAGCTAGGCGTTGAGAATTTGCACGAGCAAAAATACCTATTGTAAGCTACTGTTGATATATGGATTGTTTTCTTTTAACAAGATTTTAGGATAATAGGTTCTGGTGGAGTCTGGTAGTGATCTGGAGCAGTTGAGCTATCTATAAATAAATAAATAATGCTGGTCATTTTTCAGCAGCTCTACTTAATTTAGGGTAAGATCCCCCCCAGTAGAGAGTAGTGATCTGGATCAGTTGAGCTATCTATAGATCGTTTGCAACGGTCTTTAGATAGCTAGCTGATTTATTTGTATTTTTTGTATATACCTACTTGTACATAGTTGTATGAACATGTATATATGTATGAATAAATGTTTATTCAGCAGAGCTTGTTTTATGGGAACTCCCTGACTGATACTACTTATACATTATATTGCAAATACCTACATATTATACATAGTGAAAAAACAATCCAGAGACAAATATTTGCAGATCATGCAGTCCTTTGTCAATCTATGTAATCTACTGATCTGCCCTATCTATTTCCGGGTTATACTATTTAGGTTCTAACTACTATTCAACTATTTATTTAAGAGTATTAGCATAATTTTGGTGTGCCTTTTGAGTGAGTGGAGGAACATATACCTACCTACCTAATTATCCTCACTTGGATGTAGCTTATTTATTCATTTATTCAATATAACATTTATTTATATGCAGGTTAGACATATTTATTCATACAACTATGTACAAGTAGGTATATACAAAAAATACAGATGAAACAGCTAGCTATCTAAAGACCGTTGCAAACGATCTATAGATAGCTCAACTGATCCAGATCACTACCAGGCGGAAGCGTTCCCATCATCTATATGCATGATACGCGCAAAGTTGGCGTTTCTTAGCCAAACGTAAAACTGTTTTTATTCTATTTTCACCTAACACATTAATGCATGTGTTAGGAGAAATTTAACAGGTACATGGTTGGGGGGGGTCCTCATATCCTAAATACAGGAAACCTAGATAGGAGTTAGAGCTCGGCCATGTGCTCGTCATTGTAGTATCATGTCTGTGATCGCAGTTAATATATTACCTACCATCTGTATGAGTCAAGTAATCAAAACATACAAACAAACAAACAAACACGCTCATCCTCAGATCCTCGGTGGTCATCCTCAGATACATACTCAGTGAGTAGATCTTTGAGGATACCAAGTAGGGGGTAGTGAGAGGCACGTCCAAATATTACATTTGGTACATACATGCCCGCGTTTTGCAAGTAGTAAGCATTCCACGTGACAGGTTGCAAGCCCATCGCCGCTTATTGGAACACTAACTATTGGCACATGCCTTCGTTTTTGGTTCTAGGGCATGCCGGTTTCCTCACGATGTTTTCCTTCACCTTTTTGAGAATGTGTTAATGCGCACATATTTTTTTCGAGTGGAAAAATCCATTGGTGCACGACCGGGTTCGAACCCACGACCTCCAGATCAGAAGTCGGGGTATCACCCACTAGGCCAACACGGCCTATCAAAACATACGTATAAGTTAATGTGGATATCTACCTACTTAGCATGCAGTACATGGATTGTTTGAGCAAGTTATGATCAAATAAATAAGTTATACAAATAATTGCCAACCAGCAACCTTCTGCGCCTCAGCCGGGCCTTCGCTCACTGTGCCGCAGAGGTCGATCTATAGATCGTTTGCAGCGATCTTAAGGCGACTTAGCTCATTAATCTGTAATTTAAGTATATACTTACCTAGTTGAATGAAAATAAATTATCTTTATTAGAGGTATGCCAGGATCGCAGCAAGTGGAAATCCTTGGTCGCTGCCTACCCCACCGGGAAACAGGCATATTACGTATGTATCTTATTATACATAGTAAACACATTTATGAAGTTACTAGCTTCTGCCCACGGCTTCGCTCGCGTGGTACCCGAATAAAAAGTGTTAGTGTATAATCTATATTACTGTAAAGATTCATCAAAATCCGTTCAGTAGATTTTGCGTGAAGGAGTAACAAACATCCATCCTCACAATTTTTTACGTTTATAATATTAGTAGGATAATACGAGTCCTTAATCATCATCGTGACGTTTCTATAAAAAAAACATCGTGTGAATATTTATCGTGTCCTGTCAGCGCGGTGTGATCGCAACGAGGACATATGTCTACCCATCGAAGGACCTACTTACACTGCTACCTACATACATGACACAGTAGATTCTAGGACTTTGGATGTGCTTAGTATTCAAAGTGATGTTAGTACCTAAACTGTATTGTGTTTTAGATTTAGATATCGGCGTATGACTAAAGAAAGCACGCGTCTTTACGCTATCATCAAAAAAAAAGTGCATTGGTATTGATGATGCTAAATCTATTGTGTGGTGCAAATCGTTTAATGCGCACATCGGAGACGATTCGACGCCTACATTTAGAGACAACCAATAAACAAACATACAGACTGACAGTCTTAATAGAGACCACACCAATGAAGACATATGGTGTTCTATGAAGTTGTGACACCGTGGGGAATTCAAGGAATTTTAACAAAAAAATAAGTCATCAATTTCAAGAAAGAAACATGTGCCGATTTTGGTGATACGAGTCCATTATCGTACTTGAAGGTGGCTTGTGCTTTGAATATTAATTTAGAGATTCGTCACTCTTGAATAAGGAATACTATTTTATAGTAGTCCCTAGATATCAGCAAAAATCATCTTCCTACGAAATTCACAAATTATAAAGACCTTATAAAAAGGTTGACTGGTATAGACAACCTTTTAAGCAATAAAACCGCCATCCTTATTCATATTATTCTTATTCAGATATAGTGTGGTGCCATTAATGTGCTATGATTGGCAAAAGAGGCTTCAATAGTAATATGAGACTGACCTGTTATGACCTAAAAGAACAGCCAACTTCAGTGTGTTCAGTGGAAGATTTAGGACACCGAAATTATTCTTAGGTTCCGTATACAAGGTTGTTGGTGATCCAGGCAAAAGTTTTTAAACAAGAATTCCTACCAATAAATAATAATTTTAAACATAGTCACCTTTTTATTTTGGAATAAACACCGGTTTTGTTTGTAGAGACTTAGACTTCAATGTTAGTAAATGCATTTAATAATAAATACCTAGTTCATATAATAAAATTTACATATAATATAAAAAAAACTCTTTAACTTTATGTATGTATGCGTAAAGATAAAAAATAAATGCTTTATAATCTTAACACTTTACACAAAATATAATTTAACTTAAGTACATAAAAAATAAAACGACCTCTAACATACGCTTCGTGGCAAAAGGTTCTATCGTCTATTCCGAGGAACCCTAAAAACATAACACGGACAATGTCAACGGCCGATATAATATTTACTACACTTGAACTACACTCGAAAGTTCAAGACATTGTTAGTGTTAAACACATAACTGCTTTCTTTGTCGGTCGGTTAGGCGGTTCCCTTGGGGTCAAGAGTTTTTCTATGATTGAAAGGTATATACAGCCAACTGACATCTCATGTGACTGTAACTTCACCGGCACCCATACCTACTCTTCAAAGCGGAACACAGCAATGCGAGCATTACTGCTTGGCGGCATAAATAGGCATAGTAGTTCCCCGGACAACGCATAATAATATAAAATAAAACCTCTTTTACAATAAGAACGATCAATAGTCTTGACCTAAAACAAAGATTCCGTATGTCGGGGGTATCAGGAACTACGGGTTATACAACAACACCCAGACCCAGAAAAAAAACAAACATTTGTCCCGCAGCGGGAATCGAACCTGCACCTATTACGTTGCAGCCGGCAACTCGCCCGCAACGCGACTAACGGTAAAATATTTTTCTTTCAAATAGAAACCAGAAATATTACTGGAATGCTAACTATTATGCAAAACCTAGCTATGAAGCATATTAAAACTCAAAAATGTCTCAACAACGACAAAACTACCGTTGCATCCGTTGTATCAGAGTTTTATCAACACAACATCCGTAACATAATTGCTGATGTAAAAAGTATAGGTCAATGTGACCAGTTCTTAATTATCTAATCTAAGCTGTACTGGTATGGTTGAGGACTATGCCTTCTATACCACTACGTGTCTTTTTATCGCAGACTTCACTACACGTTGTATGACATGTGGAACTCATGAGCAGAAGTAAATATGCATTAATCTCGCGTCCTTTTTTGTAAATTAATAATTTGTTATTATTATTAATTCAGTAACCTTACTGAATGCATTCGCACACCAGCTTTAGCATGTCCACATCCACATCCATTAACCCATTTAATGAAAGTCGACCATCATTATTTCATTCCTTAAGATTAAATTTAAGCTTTAATTTAAGATAGTAAGTAAGCATTTTGGTGTAAAGAGTAAGCTTAATATTTTTCTGAAATTAATAACTCACTATAGAGCTTTACTTTTTGATACAATTTGAATTAGAATGTATTTATTTCTTTCGACGTTGCTATTAACACGCAAACTATCTTAATTAATTGATAGAATTATCGAAATGTCGTTAGAATTAAAGAGTGTACACATCAATTTAAGTTTTAAACGTTATGTATAGAGATTATAGAGATGTATAGAGTTCAAACATGTATGTTTGAACTCTTGCTGAACACAGATTTAGTTACAGACAAACACACTCGACTTTGTAAAATATGGTGATACGATTACTTACCTAAAAATGTTATCTGTATTTTTTCCTGTGTTCTGTACAAAAAGAAAATCTGAATCTGAATCTCGATAGACTGATGACAGTTTAAAGTTGAGGGATGTCGGTGGAAGTAACCAAAGATCATTCTCCATGTCATTCTTTAGGAAAGATTAATGTCCAGCTGGACTTCTACAGGACGTTGATGATGACTCGGTCTATACACGGACCGGTTTATTGGACGGAGGCCTTTACTCTTTCACCGTGAGCTATGCGTAGATCGCAGGAAGTTGTTCTAAGATTTTTCTTAACCATCTAACAGGTCTTGATTTTCTTTAAAAGGGTAATTTTCACATTACTCATGCTACAAACAGGTTGGGTTTTTTTAAAGAATATCCGGTGCTTCAATACTTAATAGACAAGGCCTTTAGCGCCTATTCACACTGCGTTACCACAGCGTGAGCGTGTTTGTATAAACATACAAACACGCTCACGACTCTATTCCTCATAATGGACCTTCTCAGATACATACTAAGTGCGTAGATATTTGCAGATACTACGTAGATACAGAGATATGACCAAACATTACATTAGGCACATGTCCGCGTTTTGTAAGTTGTAAGCAAGATAAGCCTATCGCCACTTATTGGAACAGAATTGGCAGGTGCTATCCATCAACATTTAATAGCCTAGTTAATGTTTTATCCATTGTTTTCAATAGCATTTATATGTTGCCGTGCATACTACAATATTATGTTTTTTAATACGCACAAAATGACCTCTCAGCATTGGCTCAGGCCTCGCTAATGCCATTTTAAAAAGATACAGTATAAGATATAAATTAAATGAGTGAAATATACAGTAGTGTTCGTAAAACGTTCGTGTAAACGAAGCTTAGCACCTGCGAGAGAAGATATCCTTGTTTACAAATAAAACAATCCTAGTTGATTTTCTTTGTGATCTGTATCAGTTAGACAGAAAATATTGTGATTTTAAGATGAAAAAAATAAATGTTAACTACTATGCAAAACGCGGATATGTGCCGAAAATAACGAACGTGTCTCGGACTACCCTCTACTTGATACCTCCACAGATCTGCGTGCGAACTGAGTATGCATTTTAGGGATCACAGTCACAGTTTTTTTAAATAAACTGTACTGTACTTTTAGAAATATACAGTTTAACTGGTGTAAATTGATCAAACAAACTGAGTTAAAAATTGGCATCGTTTATGATTATAAAAAAATGAAGACTGTGGTTACCTATATAGATTATTTGTTTTTTTTTTTAATTACAGTGTAAATAAATGGATCAGGGTATTTCTGGAACTCTTGTCCACAAATCCCCTTAGCTTCCCCTTTCAGTATCGGAAGGGGATTGTCGCAGGGGATTTGTGGAATAAGCCCTAATTTATATACAGTTATACTGTATATCTAACAATAATAACAAACCTGCATTTCCTGTCGGAAGTAAAAATCATAACTCAATCAATGTTGACGATTATAAATGAAAACGTAAATGTTTAAAACGCACTTCCTCTAAGCTTAAACAAAATGCACTGAATTTCAAATGCTTCCGAATTCTATAGCATTCCAATTCAATAGAAATTGATAAGTTACAACAACATACCATTTAAATCCCCGAAATCGGAAACAAACAACACAAAATGAGCCCTATCACCAAAGCAGAAGATACAAAAGTTAATAGAGATGACAATTCAATTCACAAAGTATGCATTTACATTCTTCAATGATCAATTGTTGAATATTTCAATTTGAACTCTACGTACTTGTAACAAGAGTTTTAATATGATACTAAGGGTCAGCAAATATACATCAAAGAATTTCTTTATAATTGAAACACATGATGATACTGATACAATACATTTTAGGTATTCGTCGATATAATATTAATATAAAAAACACGTTTGACTTTATGTAAATAGCCACACAAGCCATAAACAAGAAGTCAAGTCAAAGGATCGCGGACATCCGTACATTGAAACCCAAGCGAAAAGCATTTAAGAGAAGCATAAAGAAAATCCATCCGCAAGGATCGAAAAATGATAGGACTCGGACAAAAATAAACTATAGTCCAATTTAATAGTATCTATAGTCCAATTTAACCAAAGAAACTACCTTTGACCAAAGGAAATAAACTTCAAATAATAATAATCTACTAAACGTAATTAACCGCAATCATATTACATGAAAGCATGGCATTATCCAAGATATCAAAGGCACCGAAATAAAAACAGTTACTTTGCCACTAAGCGTAGTATTACCATTCATGTCAATTATATAGCAGATATAGTAATTTTACAGTATTATTGCACAGTTATATTGAAAACAGAACTTTAGATCTATTGAGGGCCTAAATATTTCCAACAAGAGAAAGTAACGAATTTTGACCGAATTTTATGAAGCTGCTCAAAACGTGAAGGAAAACTTCGTGTGGAAAAACAGCATGCATCTGTTAGTGTTCCAATAACAAATAACGATTGGCTTGCAACCATCCACGTGGAATGCTAACTACTTGCAAAACGTATGTATCTAGGGATGTCTATCATGGGGAATACAGTCGTGAGCGTGTTTATTTATTTTATGATGATCAATAAGTACACCATCAATCTTGATGAAAAACACTTCATCAATAGTTTTGTAAAATGCATCGAGAAATTTTGCAGCATATTGAGGAAATACTAATCGTCTTACTCCGGACAAAGTTATTAAGTATGAGGAAAAAGCATTGCACTAAGGTGAACAATGGATAATTACCAATGTTTATGCGCCATCATCACAACATTTTACGAACATAATGAACTTCATTCCAAATGAGTGGATTAGTCTACGAACTCCTATACATTCGATTGGAGAGGTGCCACAAAGTTAAGCTTCCGAATCCGAATCAAGAAACGTCACGTACAATAATATATAACTATTCAAATAAATGTTCCGAGAAAAAATATCTAAGAACCACCGCACTAAAATTAAGAGACGAATGTAAGATGAATCACAATTGTCATACGAGACCATTTAAACGAAGGACTACACACAGTTAATTAAGGTTATGATAAAAGAAACAAATGTGCGTGCAGCAAAAGCTCTAGCCTCACTTTTTCATTCATACAAATACATGAGTCCAACTAACTAACACAGATAAGGGTCCGCAACACAAACAAACTTCAATTCTAGACCAAGGAAATAAAGTTGCAGATTCAACGACAGCGTTCGATAATCTCGCTTAAGGGGTATTATAGTAAACATTCGGCGCGGACGCACGGTGTTCAGTCACTAGCTGATCATCGAAGCGAGAGGACTGCTATTGAAACGCGTCGTCGGCTCGTGCGCACACGAAATACATTCGATAAATTCTATTCGGGTATCCCTCAGGGTGCGTTTTTTGACTGGTGTTTTTCATGCTTTATACAGTTAAGTTCAAGAGTTAAAATTCAAGTGACACGTGTTTGGGTGCATTGTTTTTGGTCCATGTGCAGATGCCGACTCTGATGGTGAGTTACAATGAGACCATTGTTTGGGAGGTCTTTTTATTTTCTATCGCATCAAGCACTTTCTTCTTTTCCATTATCAAAGTTCTAATTAAAGTGCTAGTTGTAAACAGTTGATGTTACCATAGTAAAGTTTTTACGAGTTTTAGCTGGAAATGTAGATTTTATAGTCGGATAGTCAATGTTTATCGTATACTGTACTTGAACTTCTGGTTAAGGTGCGTTTAATGTTATGAGTTTCTTCTCTATATTTTATCTTAAGTCTATGTGGCTGACTCTTTTATGTAAAGTTCATGTGGACAGATTCAGTTAGATGCATTTCGCAAAACTCGCGTCTTTTATGAAGTCCGACATTCTACCTGTCAGTAATAGACTTTTATCTTGAATTTGTTCTGCTGGACGCATTTTAATGTAGTTTGTACAATCTTACGTAATTATAAATCTGTATGTAAATTAAAGTTATGAAATATGAATAGCAATATGTAAATAATTAGGAGATAGATTATAAACGTATCCATTTTCTGAATCATTTATTAGTTCAAATATTACTTTCGGAAGTAAAAGTGATTTGGTTAGTTGTAGGAATCTTAGTTTACAGTTATTTTATTCTTATCTCTCCCATAAATAACAGTTTCAAAGCCGATGCGATTTATTGAGTTGTTTCGTTACTACTGAATTAATAGCAGCAGCTTAAATGCATTCAACTATTGTATATTACCTTTATTAAAACCATTATTTAAAACTTTTTACCATTTTTAAAGGCAGTTGTTCTACAGTTCAATATTAAAAAAAAATATTTTATCACAAATATTCATAGTTTTATGTATATACATATATACCTACCTAGTGTCTGTCTAGATAATAATTGCAATGAATTTAGAAGATCATTATGTTCTATTTAAGATCTTCGATAATTCAAATTAACTTTAGTCAAAATTATCAACATGCAGTAATCAAAATGAATACTAATGTCTTTTCCGTTTTATAAATGTAATTACAATGGTACCTAGAAACTAAGCATAAATTACTAACCATCTTGAAGATAAAGCTAAATTTTCATTACCTACGCTAAGCTTCTCACATAGCAATGTAACAGATGATCCTTAGTTACAGATGTGAGAGCAGGATTAAACGTATAATTATAATACATTTGTACATTTCCGTTCATAGTAGTAGTGTACTTACATTTCAATGTTAGAACTTTAGCTTGGAGGAAAACCGCAATTGCTACCATTTTATTAAACACTGGATTAGTTTGCCTGGTATTTTTCTTTTCTATTTGATCTACAGTTAAAGCTATATCACTGATGTCTGTTTCTTTTATTTTTTTGTATTCTATTAAATCTATATTAATAAATGGTTTAGAGTCCAAGCGTGTTTTCCAACTGTAATTTATGCAAGAAATGGAGACTTCCAGTTGTTTTCCAGGAATATTCCAAACGAAAAAAATGGCTAACTTGTGCGCAAACAGAGCTTTTGCTTTTATAAAGCACCTAGAGTACGGACGAGTTGTTTATGATGTTACTATTTTATTGCACGTGTAAAAACAAACTTTCCAATAAGACAAGTGTATAGAAAATACTGCTATATCGTCTGACCGTAATCTTGGTAGGTAACTAGGTATGTAACTCTGTGATATATTACAATGTTTCATAATTTTTTTAAATATTTAGTAACCATTTAGGTACTGAATTTTCATTCAGATCAAATTTTGCATTTATTCTCTTAGAATAAGTTGTATTCTTCGAAGTTATTTATTCTTATTAGATTTTAATATTCGTGTATATTCGATGGGTGTATACATTTTATAATATTGTTTTACCTAAAATCGTTTGCTCTACATTGAGTATCTATTTAAAACATAATGAATGATGTATCCAAGTCAGAAGTGTACCTTTCATCTCCGACATTGGCTGATTTGTTTCCGAGAACTTTGCCAGACGTATTTCCCATATATTTGTTCTTATTTTGGCTCACTAGTTCGTTTTTGATGAGTTTTTGTGGGGGTTCGACATAGTAGGCGAGCTCTCAAAATTAGGGTACTGGTTTTTCTGTGAAGTTTTATTTTTAGAATCGATCTATCCATCTATATTATAATAAAACTATAACAGGTCCAATTCTTTACATTGAGGATATTTTAAACATATTTTATTTGGAGGGCACTCTATAATCGATACCAAAAATAAAATTGTATTTTTTTTTTTCATTTTTGTCTCTCTGTCTGTCTGTCTGTCTGTCTGTATTATGGACGCGCATCACGCCGAAACAACAGAATGAATTAAAATAAAACTTGGCATGGGGATACTTTTTATCCCGAAACTCTGCACGGTTCCCTTGGGAGAAGTGTTGAAAGTCAAAATGTTTACTTTGTTGTTATTCATTATTTTATTGTTAGAAATGTTGTTATAGACATAACAACCCTCAGTATAAGGTCCTTGAAACCCGGAACGCACAGGAACCTTTGAACGTACGGCTCATCTTAAACTGGCGTATACACTTTGGCCTATTGTCAAAGTCAGACCTGGATATCTTCGCCAATTTTTAACAGATTTTGTTGTTATTTTGTTTTTGTATATAAAATGATCTCGAGGTGGTCCCATAAAAGTTTTAATCTTAAGGGATTACTATTTTTCCCGTAAAACTTGAAAAAACATAATCATCTTATGCAAAAAAGACTAGTTGAAATATTTTTTGTGGCCGATTTTTCTTTTGTTTTTTATTCGAAAGAGTAAGCAAAATAACGTGGGACCATTAGAATCTAATGATAGAGTACCTGCAGGATAGAAACGTAAACTTGGGAATGCAAGCGTATCGCAAATATCGCGATTTATTTATCATCAACTGTCTTCTAGAAAGGAGTTTCTCAATTCGTCTGTGTGTTTTTCTTGTGTATGTTATGCGATATCTTCGCAAGTTATGAACTGATTTTAGTGATTCTTTTTTAATGAGTGGAACTTCAAGGGATACATTTTATGAAAAAAAAACCTCTCCTGCGGGTGAAATATGGCTGAAGAATTGGCATATTAAACTTTTTATCTATTAATTCTACGTTATTCGAAGTCAGTTTTTTGACATTAATATCTTATAAATTATTCTTCAATACAATATTTTCCATAATATGCGATGCTCTAGTATACGAACGAATACGAACAACTTTTACCATGAAGCCAAATCTGATAACGCGAAAAAAATCAGCCGTTCCATACTAAGAATTCATCGCGCGGCGAAAGTATGGAACGATTGATTTTTTCGTCGACCCCCTTTCGGCTTAGCAAATTTTGTTGCAATCTTACTCAATATTATTTATGGTTTTTATTCATGAGCATCTATGAAAAAACACTACACTGTTAGAGTACTTTGGGATTTATCCGCTAAATTGCTAGCTAGAGATTAAAGATTCAACTGAGATTTAAGAGGCTCAAGAGGGCAAAACTTATTAAGATAACTATAGAAAGAACTATATAAAAGGAACATTCAAAAGCTTTCGCTAAAAGATTCCTATTAGAATTATTTTAATTTTTAATCAATGAAAGATGTTTTGTTTTGATATTAATATGTTTGATATGGATATAGATAGCTGAACATTGTTTGCAAGATTATCAGAATCATTATCTTATCGTAAATGATCAAGTATTTGTTATCTGTGGTGTTAGTTTTAACTTAACTGGGGATATTTATAAAATCGTTATCGTTATAACGATCATAACAATGATAGTTGATTTAGATTCAATAACATATACGTCAGCGACCAATGTTAAGTAACAAGTTATAGTGTTACTGGTTATTTTTTGGCCTTTGTTCTTACTAACGTCATTTAGTCTGCCAATATCTACTCCTGTTTCTCTTTGCATTTCATATCCAGATTTTTCTCTTCAGATTTCATGTCTTAAATTATGATGTTTTTCACTTATGTTTCTAATGTTGTTCTTATGTTTGTATTTTTCATCTCATGGTTACCAGATATTTGTTTACTCAATATATTTGTTTACATCGGCTTGACGTCATTTACCTTGACATTTTCCACCATAAGTATCTCCACTCTTTCTAAGATTACTTTCTTTGTTTCTTTTCTTTCATCATTCTTCAAAGCCAGTCCAGTTTCCTTCTCTATTTATTGATTTACGTTTGTCTGTCGTTAATCAAAGTCAATGTCATTAGGTACTAAATATATTGACCACTATCTAGCTAGAATATGGTACCTATTTTCTTGGATCGTGAGCTCGTGAGCACATAAAATTATGGATGTAGGTTATCGCAATGTATAGTGACTTCATAACGTACATTAAAGAAACTACGACAGGCAGTGAATTCTTTCACCACACGGTAGGCCATAATGCTAGTATTCCATTTTAGTTGTAAAAAAAGTTATATCATTGTCCAAGGCCTCTTTGTAGGTACTAACCAAGAATTATTATTCTAATCGATGACCTCTGTGGCGCAGTAGGCGAAGGCCCATCTGAGACGCAGAAGGTTGCGGGTTCGATTCCCGCCTCGGGACAAATGTTTGTATCTGATCTGCAAATATTTGCTCGGATCTAGGTGTTTTCTATGCATAATATCTGTGTATTAAAAAAAAACAAGTATGTAAGTACTATATCAGTCATGGGCTAAATGATGATGTGTGATGTGTTTAGCATTTTTTATATGATCATAAAAAAAAAAGAAGAGGCTTCTTCAGCCTTGTTCATCCCTTTGTTCATCGGTAAGTACCACAATGCATAGCAAGCATACCTACTGCAAATAAACCGACTGCACAAACAAAAGGCGGTGTATGTTTTGCAAACCCTTCGCCGTGTTACGCAAAATGTATTTGCATTACAATTTCAAAATGGCACGGCTTAGCTGGTATCCCATGTTGACCTAGAAAGCAGGGCTCTACAATGAAAGCCGCTGCAAAGTAGATTTACAAAATGACCAGGAAATAACCAGTTACCTACTTGTTATTTATTGCATTATTGTTAGAATGGCGTAAGAAAACATCGTGAGGGAACCGGAAAGAAGCAAAAATTCGAAGGCATATGCCATCAGTTTGGGTTTTAATAAAGGGCTTTTAACCTGTCACGTGGAATGCTCACGTGTTAACTGATTGCAAAATGCGGGCATGTGGCTAATGTAATGGTTGAACGTGCCTCTAACGATCCTCTACTTGGATCGTCGGATCCTCAAAGAACCACGCACTGAGTTTGTACAATAGATCTCATGCCATGTTTCAGTTTCCTCACGATGTTTCTCTTCACCGTTTTGAGCATGTTTTTTTTTAAATCTACATGCTTAAGTTTTAGTTTCAGAGTAATGCCGAACGGTGTTACATAATTAGGTAGATAACTGTAAATAATACGCAAATACTCAGTTTCTAGACTTCCATGGAATTCAAAACTTGCGCCATTTCAGCTAACAATAATTAATTTACTTATTTAAAAATAATTGGACTGAAAAATGACAATTTTAAGAAGTTATTCGTAACCATTAATTTTAACCGACTTCTTAGGAACACATCCGAATTGTTGCATGTCACGGAATTTACGTGACACGTGTCATTTAAACATACGGAAATGTTTTTATAACCGAGTGAGTAATTGCTTTTAATACTTACATGGTTTTATTGTTTTAATTTTTGCGCAATTTCTGGTCTATTTCAGTTTTAAATCTTACCTTATAAGAGACGTCTCGTAAAAAAATAACCGCTAAAAGATTTCATAGTTATTTGTTTGGAATTATGAAAATTACAAAAACCCTGTCCGATCTAATAAGGCGTATTCCTAATAAAAAGATAAAAACAATAAAAAAAAAACATTTATTTTTTAAAAATAATTTTATGAAAAACGTAAACAATAAAAAATATTTCATTGTTTTATCTAGTGTTATCACACTTCATACTACTTTGTCAATTTTTCTAGTTTCCAGTTCCCAAATTTTTCCCGCTCCAGTTTGCGCGGTCCTTTCATTACCGTTTCGAATCTGACGGAGTTTTATTAATATATTTTTCAATAATTTTATTACTACAAAACTGCTATATTGTCTCTCAAACCCATCGAGCACATTATGCTCAAACCACATGTAAATAGGTATCATCATCATCAGTCCACTGCTCGATATAAGCCTCTCCTAATACGAGTCACTGAACCCGGAGTCATCTCATCCACTTTCAGCCCGCCGTCTTTCTTAAGCGTCTGCAAACTTTATTAATGAATATACTTAATTCTATACCTACCACAAGAAAAAAAAATTACAAATTAAAAGTACAATGAGCTGTTTTATCTCTTAGGACCGATCTCTTCCAGATAACCTTTGGTTGGAGAGGAATCTATGTTGCAGTGGATGTTGTTGGTATTGATGCTACAATCGTTACCTCTAAACAATAAACAATTGACCAATTCGTCACACATCGGAAAGTTCTGTTAAACAAACAATGTGAAATAACGTGCATAATAGGGACCCAGTGAAAATCTTGTGACGGAGCTTTGTGGTTACGATTCTCGTGCTAATAGATATAATGTCGAAATATACATTATCATAGAGTTTAGGCAAAATTAACTAACGCTCTCGATGCTCTCGAAAACAAGTTTGCAGATAAAAGTTTGTTAACAAATATGGGTCAGTCCCATACATATACAGATAATTTATTGGTAAAAATTCATTTTACAACTCAAATAGTATTTAGATTATGTAGCAAGTATAATTAATTAATAATATAGTAAATTTTTTGCATTATTTTAAAACCCCCGACCAGTTTTCCATCGTCTATTGCTGCTCCCCCTAGTGGCTTGTGGCAGTGTTACTATCCTTGATGTAATACTAATCGATTATAAGGTGACTTCAATAGTAAAATCCATTGACTTTGATAACAAAAAAAACTGCATTAACCGATAAGGCCTTCCTGATGGTAAGCGGTTACCGTAACCTATGGACGCTTGCTATACCAAAGGTATCTTACGCATTGCCGACCCTGAGATAAAACGGATGCAAAGTCTCATATGCCTGTAATTTCACCGGAACCCTTCGAACTAGATCACAGCAATGCGAGCATTAATGCTTGGCTTCAGAAATAGGTATGGTAGTACTTCCACAGACGAGCTCTTTCACATAAGAAACTCTGTTTGTTTTGTAAAAGGATCATTAAAAAGAATAACCAGCCTTGTTTTCTTGCTTTTCTTTCCTGGCTTGGTCGCGGAAGAACAGGCAGTAGATAAAACCGACGTTTCAGTGATCCTTGTGATTTTAATGAATAAATGAATTTTGACTTTGACTTTGCTATTTTCTTCATATATGGCAAATAATACGGGCTCCTGTCGTCACGAGTAAAAAGTCTATGAGAGGCGCACTTAATCCTTTCACCCATTGGTAAACTTACCCAAGTGTCATCATATCAAACTAGGGTACTAGGGCCCATATCTGGTCCTTTAGATAAGTACCTCACGCTTAGTTTTCCTTTCACGCTACAACGCTAATTCGTCATGGAAAACTTGGCACCAGTAACAATTCAATCTTTACACGGGCGTTAACGCCAACAGCGTTTTTATCGAACCAGGAAGAAGGCTGGTCAGATGGGCTAACGTAGGGTGACCAAAAAAGAACATTATGAAAGTAGGCATTATCTATATGGGTAGTTATTTCAAAGGCGCTGCTATTTTATAGTCATCAATCATGTTTTGACAGTGAACTTGATTATACTTCGAATAATACACTCCTAATGACACGGAGCGCTAACGAGTTTTTTGGGTATCATTGATTAGGTCTTATTGATCATGACTTTTTATCAAGTTGTAGTCGAGATTTAACTCTTGAGAGGGTTAAATGTGGGAAAAAAGTAGGGCATACGCTAGAACCAAAAAATCTAAGGTTGGTAAGTGCCATCAGTTACTGTTTCAATAAGCGGAATTTGTCCATCATAGGAAATAAAATCGTTAGCCATGTCTGTATGTTTCTTGCAAAATTAAGTTTTTATGGAAAGCGATAGACGACCTCGGTGGCGCGGCGGGCGAATTGCCGGTTGCGACAAAGAGGTGCGGGTTAGATTACCCTTGCGGGACAACCGTTTGCATATTCTGCAGATATCTGTGACGAGTCTGTGCGTTGTACTACCACGGCACTAGTCATTCCTGATAACCACGACACAGGGAATCTTAGTGTGGGGACTATATGTGTGACTGTTGTATGTTTTTTTAAATAGTTTTTCGGTCCTCAATCTCCAAGATAACTGACATACACAAGTGCATTCTTTAACTAACGTTAAGTGGACGCAATTATCTAATTCTCATAGTAAACGTGTTGTTCGTTCTAACATTCGGCTACAATTTCTTCTAATCAAAACGTACTGCGTTTAACGATGGATTAGTAAAGGTTGTTTCATAGTGGGCTTAATCGATATTGGTAGGCAGATAAGTTTTCTACCGGCAAGAGCTGTATCGGTCTTGCAAAAACACTTTGTTGTACACCTTTAGTTTTTTTTCGTTTGTGTACACTCACCACTACTTATCAGCTGTCCCTATCCTCAAATTAGTGTCTAGACAGATACTTTCTGTTGGCGTTAACGTGAGCGTTAAGTTGTATGGAAATTACACGTGGAAATGTCACGTGATAGCTGCCAAGTTTTACCTTGACAAATTTTCGTTAGCGTGGAAGGAAAAACAAGCGTGAGGTATTTGTCTAGAAATCGGTGGCTGGCTGTGGCTATAGACTCATCCAGCAGTGAACTTCTACAGGCTATTCATGATGATAATGGGATTAAAAACACCCCTTTTACCAAAACACTTCGATATGTATAATGCAGATTGAGAGGTTAGTAAATGATTGTATCTGACGACTTTAGTAGCGCGGCGGGTGAGTTGTCACCTGACACATAAGGGGTTCTATTCCCGCTGTGGGATTAATGTTTGTATGTTCTGCAGACATTTGTTACGTGACACTGGTCACAGGATGTTGTGGTACCATAGTACTCATAGTTCTTATTGCCCACGATACACGGAATTCTTTTGTGGGGTCAGGACTATGTATGTTTGTTTATTAATTATGTGCACACAGAAAATAAGAGTTATCAAAAATGTCGTCATTTCCGTATGCAGTCGCCATGCAGTCATTATGCAGTCGCCCTATCGTTTGCAATTAACAATCTGACGTAACTCAACAACGCAAGTCTTTATCTCAGGGGATTAGTGTTTTATTACTGCGAAGTGCTTTTAAAATAGCAAATAATGATTTTGGACGTAAACTTTTACGTTCAAGTTAAGGCCATTTATAAGATGTAATAACGCTGTGAAACAGCAGTTAAATCAGCCATTTTTAAAATGGTTTTAACTTTTGCTTACTTTAAGTCACATAAAACACCTTTTTAGAAGTAGTACTATGCCTTGTGAAAGATCTCGTCCGGGGAAGTATTACCGCCATACCTATATCTGCCGCCAAGCAGTAATGCTCGCATTGCTGTGTAGGTACCAGTTTGAAGGGTATGGGTGGTTAAGTTACAGGAACACGAGATTTTTCACTATTTTGTCTCGGGATCATTATGTGGAAGCGTCCATAGGTTACGGTAACCGTTTATCAACAGGTGGACCGTAAGTTTCTATTCTACTTTAGTGGAATAAAAAAAAACTTTATTATTCAAATTTGGTAAAATTTATACCTGAGCAATCGGTAATTATTACTTAATAGTTATAGGATTTTAGATAATGTGTTGCTAATTGATAAGGAAATAATAGATTTATTCCGCGGTTAAAAATAAACTTTGGTTTGTGGTTTTTTGCTAAACCTCCATTGTTTTAAATTAAGCGTATTACGACGTTTGAAAGATTCAACTACCTTCGATTAAGAACGAATACCTAACACATTTTGATCATAAATATGAATTTGAAGATCTTTTCAAATCCTAAAAATTCAAGCTGGCGGGAGACGAACCCGCGACCTTCCGCTATTTGATTTGATCTGCACAAATTGAAGCTTTGGTAAAATTAATAATGGATGTCAAAGATGAAATGAAAATCACGCGATGCCATTTTAGAATATTATTACGACTATAACATGTACTTTACTATTCTCCTGCTGACGTTTCGTTGACCGTTTTGTGGTCCTATAAGACGGCATTTTTCGAAATGGCGTAGATTCTAAAGAGGTGAGTGGGTTTATATCGACGTTTCTATATTTTTGCTCAAAATTTTCTGACGCACAGCCGCCCACATCACTAGAATTCATCCGAAATTTACTCAAACTTTATAAACCGTTATACTTCTGAAAAAAGTATTTTGGTTCGACGTTTCGTTCCTCGAAAGTGTCTCAAATTCGTCACAGTCCCAAACTTTCAATCACATTGTTACTCTGAAGAACTTTGTCACATTAAAAGTCTTGAAGGGAAGTCCATTGGAGGGTTCGTTCGACGTGTCGGCAGTATTTTTTTGGTCAACCTACTTAAGGCTACTTTAAATAGAATTAAACTACATAAATCAATGAAAATAATTGATACTTAAATACGTAATCCCAAGATATACTAATTGACCGATTATGTATTTGTTCAGATTAGAGACAAAAACCTTTCTAAGAACTATCCTAGATGTCATACAAATCGAATACCTAGGTATATAAAACAAACATAAAAACAATATTTTAGACAGACGCTTATTTAATTTAATTTAATTTACACCGGACAGTCATATAATGCTCCTGATACTAAGATGCCCTGTATCGTGTGTATCAGTAACTACGTGTACCGTGGTAACACAACGACACGGAACAAATATCCGCAGAACATGCAAACATTAGTCCTGCAGCGGGAATCGAACCTGCACATTTTCACAAGCAGCTACTCACCCGCTGCGCCACTGAGATCGTCTCTTATTATGAACCGCTTTTGTTGCGGTAATGTTTTAACTAAATTTTTAGTTGTTTTGCAAAATGAAAACAACAGCTGAGAAGGTATTTCTTTGGTCAACATTCTTGATTTACTTATTTTGATAAGGTTGCATCGGTGGGTCTCCCTGACAGCCCTGAAATCGTTGACTGACAACCGCATGATCGTGTTAAGGCGAAGAAATTAAGAGATCACTTGGAATTATGCGGGCCTTAACTGGTTAAGCAAGACGGGGTATGCGAAGTGCGAAATTGTTTTTTGATAAAACGTCTTTATATCTTAATCGCATTGTGGCTTTTTTCTGTTATTTGTAAAATGTTATTTAGTCGTTTTATATGAACTTTAGTTTTGTTTAAAGTACTTAACACAGTTTATCTCTAATCTCTATTTTTGTATTTGTTAATGTATTATTTTCATTAATTCATTCAAAATGTTGAATGAATGAATGAAAATAATAAGCTTTATTGTCCACCATAAAACAAATCCTCTGATGTTGGAAACGTTCATAGGTTGCGGTAACCGCTTACCAACAGGTGGGCCGTAGGTATGCTTGTTTTCAAACAATGCATTTGGTACATGCCCGTGTTTTGCAAGTAGTTAGCATTCCACGTGACAGGTTGCCCATCTCCGCTTATTGGAACGCTTATAAGGTTATTCTAAATAATACAATTAACAAAGAAATAGTATCTAATGGAAAAATCCAACTTGCTACCATTACTTTTCTATTATTATTATTATTATTATTATACTATGTAAAACTTGACGAAACGAAGTGTCCAAAGATATCCCAAAAAAAAAAAAAAGTTTATTTTGGTGGACTTTTGGTTATCTATTGGTAATAAGTATGTATTTAAAAAAAAATATATAAAGTAGTATATAAGTCATGTAGTTCCCATAACATAAGCTCTGCTTAGTTTGGGGCTAGATGATGCTTAGTGAAAATGTCCAGCATTATTTATTTATTTATCTTTGGACACCAATAATAAAATAAGTGTCTGGCCTTAATGACCACTTTCACCAACTTCACGGTGTTTGGCTAAGAAAATTAAGTTTTACCCTATTTCGGTGTTTTGACGGCGTGATATTGAATAAATTCCGTGTTATTTTAGTAAATTTACAAGGAAAGTGTGAGGAATGTTTATTTTGGTGAGCAATTTTTACCACAAATAGTTTATTTATTTATATGTAAGGGAAAACCTGGACGATTCGAATTCTTTCTCACCATAAGTTGAAATTATAATTTTAGAATATAATTACGACTATACCACGTACTTTACTATTCTCCTACTGATGTTGCTCATGAGGAAGGACCTCTAAACGGTCAACGAAACGTCAGCAGGAATTCTCCTGCTGACGCTATACCACGTACTTTACTATTCAGTAAAGTACGTGGTATAGTCGTAATAATATTCTAAAATGATACCAAACCACGATAATTTTAATTCCATAGTTAAATATCATTAAATTAATATCGTCATTATCATTACACTTCTGGATATAGGCCTCCCCATAAGAAGATCCAAACGATCTTACTCCCTATTCACCGTCTTCCCAACTTAAAGATTAATGCATTGCTTACTATGTCATTTGATAATTTTTAATTATTAGGTACTTAAAAACATAAATTAGACATCAAACAAAAAGCAACAATCTCATTTTTTTAAATAAAAACTCTTCTTTGACAAAAAATCAGGGACAGTAACAAAAACAAACGGTATTTTAAAGTGTTACAAACCTTTAAAAAAACAGAATTGCTTTAATAACCCCCGGAATAGAAGGAAGTCAATCATTACAAATCAAAAAACTAAGACCACACACCTTAAACGTTTTAAAAATAAAAAATAACATTTATACCTTAATTTTACAGCAATTTCAAACAAAACACAGCCTTATTCTGTTTTCAAAAGAATTATTTTAGAAAGAAACACTCGATTTAATATAGGGTTGTCAAAACGCTGACTGTCAAAACTACAGGTATAATTTGAAAGTGACTTAACAATTTAAGCCTCTAAACCTTTGAAATTCAGCCTAAACTCGCCGTGATAAAGGTGATTTCTGATGGAATTGATGAAATAATATGAGTTTATTTAGATGTAATACTCTACGACCTTCTAGGGTGGTCCGAATTTGAAGATGAAGAAGTCATTAAGACCAAAAATATGGAGAATTGATAACAATCGTGATATTTCTGTTAAAATATTGTGTTACAGATCTGTTATCGCTATTGCTAAGATGTTATTCGATATTTTGGTGACTATGAGTTTTGTCTGGTATTAAATAGCTTTTAAAATACCTTCTGTTTTCGAATATTAAAGTTTAAATTACAAACGGTTAGGTTGCAGGACTTCATAAAAAAGAGCATCTGACAAAAATATGTTTTTGTTTGTTTCAGAAATCAGAAATCGGAACATATTTACATAAATAGGTAAGACTCTACATGATATTACAATTATATACCCTTATTATATTCTACGATCTCAATAGTGTTTTAGTTTTATTGTTTCTGCATACTAGGATTTTTACACCACATTTGCGCAGATTTAAATAAGTAGGTACAATTATACGTAATGACGTTAATATGATTACGTTTAATCTGGTTGAAGGTTCTTCTAGACCTTGTCGGGAGGAATCGGCATAAATTCAGTTTATTAAAAAAAAGATAAAAATATTTTATTTTGTGTCAAATAAAGGATACAGGAGTACACGTAAGAGTTATAAATAAAATGAGATTGACAACAAAAACGGCCGCCACTCAGCACTATGTTAAAGAAGACTTTGTGCCACCAAAACGCTGGTCTTCCGTGTCGCCGGTGTACGTGCGGACCAGCAACTGCGGAATTAGATTATCCTTATAAATTTCAATTAATATTAAACCTCATTGGTTTTCATTTGACTTTAAAAATAAATGTGTGATGATCTGTGGTTCGGGAATTTGAACTAATTTCGTCTATCTAACCTTTCACTCACATACCCAACGTTCCATTTCATTCATACTATCACGTTCTATCATTATATCTTGGCCTTGTCCCCCTACGTGCGCTCAGCACAACAGCTTTTCTTCTTCCACACGAACTAGAACAGCAATGAAATTGAACACACTACCATCGTCTGTCTTTCCTGAAAGATACAATCTGGGTCTCTTCAAGGAAAGAGCGAATAGGTATCTTCTAGACCTCCTTGCTCTATATTCGGCCATATCATCGCTTACCATCAGGTGAGATTATGGGACAAATGTTTGTATGATCAGCAAATATTTGTCTCGAGTCCGGGTGTTTTCTATGTATAATTATGTATGTATTTACAAAAAAAAACAAGTAGTATATCAGTCATGTAGTTCTCATAACACAAGCTCTGCTTACTTTGGGGCTAGATGATGCTGTGTGAAAAATGTCCATTTATTTTATTATTTAAGACACATGATAAAAGAAGAGGAGTGTTCTTTTAGCCTTCTTTTTCAGCCGTTTTTAATACTCACATTAAGCTCCTTTGACATCCTCTTTTTAACAATAATAAATCTTCATTTGACCATCCATATCATTTTAATTTGTTGTGTAGGCCATCATCTTGCACAGCTTGTATCTTTACTTAACACGCTCCATTCCTATGTCATTTGGTCCCTGTGAGGTAACCGTAAAATAAACGGACCGCAAAATAATCTCTAGATCTCAATCCAAATATTATCTAAATCCTGTTTAACTTACTGTCAGATACTTGCTAGAACTAGCATTTGCCTGTAAACTGGTAGAAAAGCGAGATATAACAGGACGGTGCAAATGGGACATAAAATCAGCTAGGCCCACAACAGAGCCGTAAAATAAGCTATTATAACTGAAGTGTTGACCTGCATCGCGTCCTAGGGCCCACAGTTTAACTGTACTTACATGCTACTTAAGGCGCAGACGGGTGCTGAATTAACACGTCAAAAAGTAGCCATGAATCAACGCAATTTTATTGGATTAAAACTATATATCATCTGCGTAAGACCGTGGTACTAAAGATATCGCGCTGACAAAAAATTGTGAAAACCATACGTTTGTTTTTGTAAGTATTTATATCGAACTATAATCAAAAATAACTGAGTTAGGTCTTTAAAATTTTATCACTATCTGTAAGTTATCATCACAGATTTTTTTCTAAGCGTAATGTTAAGAGATAGTTATACCAAACGTTGTTTGTGATTGCGTTCTGGAAATTACCATATTCGTGATAATAATCAATGCTAACATTGTTTATTTAATACTAATAAATTAAGTAGGTTTTTAAGGGGCTGAAGAAACTTTCAGCCCCTTAAATGTGGAAGTTTTTACATATATTTTATGTATCTCATCATTATCATCTTCAATAGCCTGTAGGATTCCTCAACTCTCGGCATTTTTGAGGGAGATCACAAAACTAAGAACATCATTTTAAAAACCACTACCACATTAGAACATGAGACATGTTCTTCGACTCATACGTATCCATACAATACCAGTCCAGGGTGTCTAGACAAATACCTTACGCTTATTTTTCCATACACGCTAACGCAAATTTGTCACTTACGCAAATAAGCGACACCTCAAAAGTCATTTCCAATCAATTCAACCTTTCCGCAGACGTTAACGCCAACAGAAAGTGGTTATTGTCTAAGGGGCCTGTTCTTCGAAAACATAATGATCTAATAGTTTAAAAACAAAAAACACTGTCTATAAACACACTAAAATAACAAATTACACTATAATTAGTGCCTAATTAACCCCCAATAAATATTTACGAGGGAACCGATCATCCAATATAAACAATTTCTTGGTTCATTATGTAATTAACGTTTAAATGTTAATGAGGATGTTCGTTATGATTTAATTTTGGAATGGAAGAGAAATTAGGTGTTTAAAAAGTACTCGGAATATTTTCTTAGTGGAGAAACTTTAATTTTAATTAACAACAAGAAAGCTAATTAATTAATAAATTACACAGATTTTATTATAATAACGACTATTGACATTATTTTATTTCTACCAAATTTTATTAAAAAGCCTATTCAAACAAGTTAATGTACCGTAAACTGTACCGTATTATAATGTATTTTATACTAATATTTTTAAAAATATTTTGCAAATCAAATTAAAAAATCCTCATGTTTCAAAAAATTGGCGGTGGCAATAAAGAGAAATGGTTGTCAAGAGGTAATCAAAGTTCGTAATTGATCGCCACCCACCGCATCCGTTTCACTGGGCCTTTAATTGCCAACCTAACGAATCGAAACGCTAGCAAGTTGGCGGTAAATGTCAAAATATTGGCTAATGACATCGGCGTGGTTTGATCTCTACCTACCAAAGATCTTGAACTCAACAACTCGACTCTAACGCAAGTCGCAACAGCGCTCAACCGTCGGTTGCGACTTGCGTTAGATCTTTACACCTATGTGTCTATATTATTGAAATTTTGTGACGGCTCGGGGTGCTGGACTCAATCATCGTACTATTTTCAACTAGTCAAAATGGCATATCAGTTCGTTTGAAATGTCGTATCAATTTATTCATAATGCCTAATAAATCCTCAAACATCAATGCGCAGCATTCACCAGCCCACGCCCAGCTGTGGGTGGCTTTTGACAGTGCTAATAACGTATCTATTAATTTCCACAACCTTATCAAAATCTGTCTAATTAATAACCATTAACAAATAATGCACTTTAAACGTCTAAATGTTATCGCAAAAAGCCCACTACGCGAAAAGCCTAACTGGCTTAGTATTGATCAATAGACTGTGTTCTACAGCCAATACAAAGTGAAACGAAATCAGCTTGTCTTACTGAAATGGTGTGAAAACACCTCTGCACAAATTCCGTTTTTTTTTTAAAGAAATACATAATGTTTTATATTTTATTTATAAAAAAATACAAGGTGATACATTTAAACGTTAAAAAT
The DNA here is from genome assembly GCA_961405105.1 of Perizoma affinitatum. NCBI lineage: Eukaryota > Metazoa > Arthropoda > Insecta > Lepidoptera > Geometridae > Perizoma > Perizoma affinitatum. Next base: position 14,226,499 of record OY560190.1, on the reverse strand, counting down.
CAGTCACTCTTTTAAATTAAATTAGTAGATAAAAAGTTGTGTCCCTTCATGTGCAGATTGTCCCCTTTTTGGTAACATATACCGATTCTAGGACACCCTATCTTAAGTTGTTTGTGTTCTAGTGCCTATGCCTAATCTAGGTCTAAAGGCCGATATACACGATCAAAAAAACAATTATTACTTCAATGGTATTATTTTAATTCCATAATTAAAAAACTTACATGACAAAAAAATACAAAACTTATGTGTTCCCTTTCGTAGCCCTGCCTTGTAACCTTTATAAAATCGTTATTGATAAAGATTTTACACATTTGATTATTGTTTATTAATAATCGGAATAAATGAGGCCTCTAATGTAGCCGTGGTTTAACATCTGCGAAATAATAATTGGCAAACCTCCTGTAATTTCATTGGTACCCTAATAATAGCATTTAGTCTACCGTATAATGAGCCCTTATTTTATCGCTAGACAGTATGGCTGCCGTGACCGCCATTTTGAATAATCTTACGGCGATAAAGTGAAATTTTGACAGATAGGCATGTTTTGAATTGTGTAGATTATGAACTAGGGTTTATATACGATTTCTCTTTAATATTTGTGCAGCGATCAAGGTATAATTTGATTTTTTTAGCACAGAGTTATAATGGGCCCAGTTTGCATGTTTTAAAATTTGATGTTACGCCCGAACGTCATTGAATGATGAACACGCCATGATTTCGTGCTGTCATTTAGTTACACAACTTTTATAAAGTTACCTAATCAATGAATCATCGGCCTATCTCGCGGTTAATTATAGACAGTTCAGAATTAACCGCGTCTGACATACATTTTGTTGTGTAACTAAAATTCAGTACAATTAGAATAGTACTGAAATTAAAATAAATGCACAAACTAAACTGATCACGCACTGCAAAAGTTAACGTAGTCATCAAGTTTCCTAGGAAAGAAATCTAAATTTCAAAATCACATTTCAGGAAAATAATTTAGTATATTGAATAATCGTTTAAGCAGTAATCGTTTTTTTTTTCTTGCTGTACCTGATCTTTCGAAGGCTTTGTAGCTTTTGTGGTCACGGTCGACTAAATGACAGGTGTATTAACAGATCTTAAAAAACGGTACTGCCACAATATTATTTAATCAGACACGTTCTGATTTATGTTGTAATCAGTTTTATTTATATTTATCAGATATTTATTTTAAACTTAATTGCACACCAAATAAAAAGTTTTATTATCTATCTATAAAATTTACATGGTCTGAAGGTTGCTCTACTTAACGAAATCAGTTGATATTTACCCACGTTTTCTTCAATGAAAATACTTAGCCAATTTTCATGATCTGATGGTTGCTCTACTTAACGAAATCAGTTGATATTTACCACGGTTTTCTTCAATGAAAATACTTAGCTAATTTTCATGATCTGATGGTTGCTCTACTTAACGAAATCAGTTGATATTTACCACGGTTTTCTTCAATGAAAATACTTAGCTAATTTTCATGAGCTGAAGGTTGCTCTACTTAACGAAATCAGTTTATTTTAACCACGGATTTCTTCAATGAAAATACTTAGCTAAATTTCATGATCTGAAGGTTGCTCTACTTAACGAAATCAGTTGATATTTACCAGGGTTTTCTTCAATGAAAATACTTATCTAATTTTCATGATCTGAAGGTTGCTCTACTTAGTTACTCAGTTCAAGTTTGGTCACGAGCGCTTTATGTGCACTAATTGCACACTAAGATCGGGATCAAAGCGTTTATCGCTGCACAATGACGAATGAATACCACATGTGCCTGTAATTTTACTACACAACAACAAATGCAGCAATGTATATATGTGCGCTTCTAAATACCGGATATTGCTTGTACAGACATTACAAGCATAGAATCTAGCATTGCGATATTTATAGATTTGCAATTCGCTTCGACTAACTTTTCTAGTTCTAGTAACTCATTCAATCTGCAAAGCCATTATATTGATATAACTTTTATGTATTTCTATATATAATCTGCTTCAAACCGCTCTCCTTCTATAATTTTATATAATAATCTTTATAATTTTACAACGCATCAGCATAACTATTATACGTGGCAATGCGGCCAGTATTTTGGAAATGCTTGCGTCTGGTAGTGATCTGGATAAGTAGAGCTATCTAAAGATCGTTTGCAAGAGTATTTAGATATCTATCTGTTTTATCTGTATTTTTTGTATATAGTTGTGTAAATAAATTAATAATTTATTTTTATACAAATATTTTTTAAGGAAAATTTTTAACAATTATTAAGGCCGCGCCGTTCTAGGAACAAAGACACCTTGAGAAGTTAAGACTGTCAAATAAACAAAATGTGATCTCATTTGTCTATAAAATGTTGTATAGTAGGTATGTAATACTATTATTATAATGCTGGACATTTTTCACACAGCATCATCAAGCCCTAAACTGCTAGCTTGTACTACTCGTTTCATGGGAACTACATGACTGATATACGTACTTATATACTTTTTTTTGTAAATACATACAAAGAAAACACCCAGACCCGAGACAAATATTTGCAGATCATACAAACAATTGTCGCGCGGCGGTAATCGAACCAGCTTACTTCTGTGTTTCAGGCAGGCATTCCCTTAGTATTTTTTTTACTTTTCTGAGCAGGCAACGCTTAGCAGCGTCCCAGCTGAACTGTTAGAACAAAAAAAAACACGCTCATGACGTAAAAAATAAAATTAAGTAGGTATAAAAGTTATTCAGTGCAGAACATTGAATGATATAACTCGGAATAAAATATTTATGTGGTAAAGCAAATATTTTCTTATTTACTGGTGACCTTAGTTATGTAGGTACTTTAAAATAAAGTTAACGTTATTGATAAGTTAACTGCTTAGTGGAGGCCAAGGTTTGTTATGGCAGATTTTATGGTGTTTTCTGATAAATCAAAATAATAACAGGTAATAAAAATAATGAATGTGTGGTTTGATGACGAAATGATTGTGGCATTGAAGTAAAGTGTGGTAATAAGCTGTAGATTTAACAATCTTTCTTGGGAATCGAACCCTCAACCTTCTGCATCTCAGGCGGGCCTTTGCCCACTGAGCCACAGAGCGAAAATACGCACACGCAAGTCAAAATAACAAAAGTCTAGGCTAAAAAGACAAAATAAAAGCTTAGAAGAATAACGAGAACGTAAAATCCTCTTCTGTTATTCTAAGTACTTACCGTGATTTCATACTTAATAACATAAAAAATATTGAAAAAATAAATAAATGTAATAATTTAATATTTGATAAAAACTATTGAGAATAAAAGGTTCACTTATCGTCTTTATTATTTATTGCATACACTTACAAAAAGACAGAATGAAATTACATATACAAAGGCGAAATTAACTAAAGACTATTTTCCAGCAAACCTTGAGCACAGATAATATAATACTTTGAGCTAGAGAGAGGTAATGATAGCGGTAGGATCGTATAAAGAAGAAAATAATGAAGTTTGTTACTTTGATAGATACTGAGATATGATGTAAATTAGCAACCCTTAAATTTTCACATATCATCGTCTAAGTTTCTTAGTTTTGCAAGTTGATTATGTTTTTAAAGTAGGTACCTACCAAATTTTGTAGTTCCTACTTTCTAAGCTGATTATATTTGGTGTAACAATAAAGTATTTTCTAATTGCTATCTACCAGTTTCTTGTTTCAATAGTTTCGTATTAGGTGGCCTTGCTCCAACCGAGGTCTAACAACTAGTTTTCCCACGCGAGTTAGTACATATACCTACCTACCTAGTTACCAACTACCGTGCTTTCTATGGTAACGAAATGATGTTTGGTTACTAGATAGGCCCATAAATGGACTAGTTATATAAGCTTATAGAAGATAAACTCCTTTAACATATTGTCAAAATACTGAACATGACTAGTTTCACACGTATATCGTAATTGGTTATCCCAGCCATGAACTATATATTTTTTAAAGGTATTTTTTTCAGCCACAGGTTCAGCTGACAAATTACAAACAGACATCAATACCTTCTTAATTATATAAGTAGTTTGCAATGACTTGATATCTCGTGAGATATCGATTTTACCCGATCATCAAAAGGACGGTTATGAGTTTAGGTTCATATTCAAATTTCAAAATTCTTTATGTGTAACCTAACTATCTACCAAGTTTTATCAAGATTTTTACTCAGTCGGCCTTTATCGTCGGATAAACACGCATAAAATTAGAAACAAACGCCGGATTGACCATGTATTTAGGATGGTAACATTAACATTGAAATGACGGCTGACAGAGGGTGGAAGAAGTTGTGTCGACCCCATGTAACAAGGAGAAGGACAAGTAGAACAGAAAGTAGGTATATACAAAAAATACAGATGAAACAGCAAGCTACCTAAATACCATTGCAAACGATCTATAGATAGCTCAACTGATCCAGATTGATATATCAAAATATAAACCTTTCGTTCACGGTTTCACTCGCGTTTATAACATCTATGCCCGCGTGGTACCCGAAAAGAAACTGCAAAATTATTCTCCACGAAAAGCGCTTTTATTTTGGCGGGATAATATACAGCCTATATCATTAAGTTCCATTATTTATAATGGATATATTAGTAAATGCATTTTTGAAATCAAATTATTAGTTTCCGAGATTACGTCCTGCATCCAAAATTACATATTTATAAATTAGTAAGATCCGTAGTTCGGACGAATCCTTTTAAATATTTTAAGTTTCTTATCGGACCTATGTAAGAGTGACAATAATTTGGATAACCAGCTGAATGTCCTTGACTCGCATTTAAAATGAGGACATCGACATTTAAATTTTATGGTCGTGACCTTGTGAAGTGAATAATGCCATTTTTATGCTATGCTTCTGTTTTGTAAACGTAAACAAAGCATTAATTTAGCACAATTAGAAATCCAATAATGGATATTAATTATAGTTTTATATAATTAGTCATACATGTACCTACTATGTAAATTTCATGACGTTTCACTATTCTTTCCTGTAATAAATTAGATATTTCGACAAACTTCAAAAAAACAGGTGGTCCTCAATTCTACTGTTTTTTTTGCTGTTTATGTTATGCGATATCTTCGCCAATTGTGAACCTATTTTAATGTTTTTTTTTTTATATTTCTAGAGTTGGTCTCCATATTAATATTATGAAAAATGCCACCCCTAAAGGGTATAAAATTAACGTATGAAATTTCATATTGTACTTTTTATCAACTTCCCGTTATTTGAAGTCGGCTTTTTTTGTAGGTACTTTGTCACCCCACTCAGCAATCGAGCTTTATCTATTAAATAAACCTCGATGGCGCAGCGGGCAAGTAGCTGAATGCGACGCAATGGGTTTAGGCTCGATTTCCGGTGCGGGCTAAACGTCTCCATGTTTTGCAGTTATTTGTAACAGTTCTGGGTGTTGTGGTACCACGGTACTCGTAGTTTCACATTTCCACGAAACAAATAAAAACATAAAATTTATTTGTTATTATTTTAGAATATTATTTACTTACTAATTGAATAAATTAAAACAAATTACAAAATTTAACGCACAAATAACACGCCTGTTGCTGTGTTGCCATAAATAATTAAATTATAATAAGTTAATTAAATCACTATTTGGAAATAATTATAGATTTGGTGACCTCTAATTATAATTTTATAATAACAACCTCCTAATACATAGTTTGTATGAGCTTCTAATCTTCTTTAGAATGTTGTTTAAATACTTTATTCCTTTCTTGAATCACTTCTTGTATAGAATAATAAAATAATTTATAGGTAGACGCGTAATTTTAATAAAACTTGCAGTTGGTAGATTTTGCACCAATAAATTACCATCCATCTAAAGTCTTAACATGCCAGGATCAAAGCTAAGCTCCACACGACAGATCTATTCGATTTACAGTCCTATCAAACATTCAAAACAACATTATTTACGCTAAGTGCTGCTTAGACGCATCCTGATTCTATAACTCATTGTAGTTTATGCGCCTGCTGTATTTGCAATGCGTTCCTATAATTATATGTCTTGAACCATTTTTTTTGTTCATGCGCTATTTTGTTAAGCGAAACACATTTTGCCTGAATTATAAACGTGGTGTACGATAAATTTTCTGAAAAATCTTCTAATAGACATGAAAATACCTATTTTTGATTTATAAACGTGGTGGAATTTTAAGATTTCTGAAAAATATATGTTATTAGTAATCAATTGTAAACATAATTCGTTATAATAACTTTATTATGATACTTAACCCAAGAGATCTCCCTAGAATATATAGAAATCAAGGATTTAACAGGAAGAATAATCAAGTCATGAAGGATCACTGGTCTGCGTTAAAAGCATTGTCAAAAGATTTGTATTCTTTGTAAGGATGGTTTGGAAACATCATTGTCTGAGCTTTAACACTGATTTATTTTATTATTATATACGCTATTAGCTTTTGCCCGCGGCTTCGCCCGCGTGGTATGTTGATAAACCACCAACTTTTGAGTGTATCAAACCACGGAATATTTTTTCCATACACATTTCAGAACTTTATTGCAACCCTACTAAAGGTAGTTTTAAAAAATAAAATATCCGTATTTTATTATTTATTTTAAAGTTTATTTGTACAGAGTTTTGAGCAAATCTAATCAAGGTATAAGTTTTATTCCATAGAAACTATTCTACTCTGTTAAACCCCCTTAGGGGTTGATTTTAGAAAATTAGATTAGCCTATGTGTTATTCCAGAATCTAAACTATCTACATTTCAAATTTCATCAAAACCGGTTTAGTAGTTACGGAGATACATTGTAACAAACATTCACACACACAGACTTTCGCATTTATTATATTAGTAGGATTCGTATCCCATTGCTGAGCAAAGGCCTCCTCCAGTCTCTCCAGATCAGTATAATGAGAGTTACTATTTGATATCTGTTTATATTCTACGAAACTTAAGTATATCTTCTCGAATTACATAACAAAAATAATTCTAAAAATACTCAAACAAAAGTTGAACTCGAGTGCTTCTAAAATCAGAGGTGTTTATCATAATACTGATTTCTATAATTTATTATCAACCCTATTACATATAGGATAGGGCTTGTAATGCGTGTTAAAAAGGCGGTTTTATAGAATGCTTGTATGTAATAATATAGTCTGTGCTCAGAAGAAAGCAGGCCTTGTTCTGACACTTGACACTGCGTGTGTTTTCATTGTTTGATACGATACGATTTGATTATGTGCTCAAACACTTTACTTCACTCTACTTGTCCATCGGTTTTGTTTTACAAAACCGATACTTTTCGTCACCTGCATCAGACCAGCTCAATGTCACCATAATAAATAATACTTGTGGATGCGAAATAAATCTCAATCGGATTACAATAACTTAGTCAAATTTACGGAACCTTATCGTAAAATATAACACTGGAAATAAACAAGTGTTGTCAAAGGATTCAAAATGTGTTACGGAGGGAGGTATATCGCATGAAAATTTATACTTTTTGGAAGAACATGGAAACAAAAATTGTTTCGTCACGTCGCTTTCCAAAGGGAAAAGTCATGTTGAATCATGCTTTTCTGGAATGACCTAGTTTATTAACCCGCATGCTTTGTGGATTTCTAATAAGCATCTATTTCCACACATCTGTTATTAAGATATAAGCCTGTTATAAGCCGTATTAGAAATAGTCCAACACAGTCATAAATCTGCGATTTAAAAGTTTAATGGCACATTAACATTTCAAATGCAATCATGTTATATTTCTTGACTGAATGTTCCTGACCTAGATACTTTGCACGTTAGTATTATATCTATTCACATAACTGCAAAAAATATCCGTTTGTAATACATAGTAAAACAGTAGATATTCCATTAATATTCCCAACAATAACAATCTGTTATTATAAAATCGCTCAAAATAAAAATATCATTTGTTTGACTATTTAATATCTTTGTGGGGAATATCCTCAGATCTCAAGCTTTTCATTAAGCAATTCTGGGAGGATACCAAGTTGGATAGTCAGAGGCAATCCTTGAACAAACATAGGGATATCTCTCGCCACATGATTCGTAATATCACATCAACGCAGAGCAAAAAGCAACGCCTGATATACAAAACGTGGCTTCATATACCACATACAATTCACAGATGGTCTAAATCACGTTTACGATATGTTTATATATTATACCTCCCAAAAACAACTGCTGGTCCATAGGCAAGTTGATCAGCCAACCGTGTTCTTAATTGGTATTGATGAAATTATAACACAAGCTCTGCTTACATTGGAGCCAGATGATGCTTTCTGAAAATGACCAGCACTATGTATATTATTAAACCCGACGTGATTACCATAACCGCTCGCGTTTTGCATTCCACGTGACAAAATCGTGTATCAATGGATCCCTAGAAATCTCAAGAGGGCAGAGTTCGGTCAGTTATTCACCAGTAATCTCTCAGTGAACGGATTCTACCCGACTATTTAACATAACTTCTTAAGCAGTAAAAAGTAACATAATATTACGGATATTTTGTGATTTACTTTGATGATAACGGGATTTGAAAGTTCCTTTGGGAATAAAAAAGGAAAGATATGGATAGATAATATTAATTATCACACAGCATCATCTAGCCCCAGACTAAGCAAACCTTGTATTATGGGAACTACATGACTGATATACTACTTATATTTATTTTTTTATAAATACATACATATTATACATAGAAAACACAAAGACCCGAGACAAATATTTGCAGATCATACAAACATTTGTCTCGCCGCGGGAATCGAACCCGTACGCGTCTCAGGCGGGCTTTGCCCACTGCGCCACAGAGGCGCCTCAGACAGAGGATTAAAACACATGCAGATATTCTTATCTGCACTACACATTTTTTTTTTATATTTACCTTTTTCAATAACATTATATCATCCATCATACATTGACAACCTGGGGGCGCGGCGAGATGCCAGCAGAGCCAAGAGGTGCGTGTTCGATTCCCGCTGCGAGAATTATGTTTCTATTTGTCCCAACTCTGGGTATTGTGGTGCCACGGTACTCGTAGTTCCTGATACCTACGACACAAGAGATCCTAGTGTGGGGTTAGATGTGACTGAGCAAAAAAAATATATAAAAAATGTTCACAAATTAATCACATTATACAATGTATCCAATTATCACTGCATAAATGTATATTCTCGTTATTGACCTTGCATTTAATATTTATTGACTGACAATTTGATGAAATGATTCAGTCATGAATAATAGGTTACAATGTTTTATAAACAGTGTCAATCATTGTGCATCATTGTATTCTATCTGAATAATTGATAAAGGTCGTGCGAAAAATAATAAATCATTTAAGAAGTAAATTATATCGCATTGGAAAGAGAGATATGGAGGAAAATACATCATTGCACCGACAAGAGCTAATCTCTTAAATTTAATAATAATAATAGTCTTACTAGGTTAGTGGATACGTGGCGTTTTTCCCCCTAAAAGAACACTAAAACAATAAAAATACAGTGTTTGTGAGCGAAGCGAAGTCTTCGTGTGAAATAGCGAGCTCAGCAGAAATTGTAAGTAAACAGAGAATGATTTGCAAAGTGTTAGTTTGCGAGAATTCTCGATGGAAACTGCAGGTTGCTTTTACTTTAATCGACCACTTAATGGAATTGAGAATGGTGTACCTAACTAGGTGGACGTAACAAGTTGCTAACAAGTTTACGACCAATATGAAATGGAAGTGCAACTGATTTCAAACACTTAACTGAATTAGAATTATTTATTTTAAAATATAGTATATGATGGTGATACAATATTTGAAAGTCTTGTCAAACAGGTCATAGTTTAGGAATGTCTTCCTTTTTTTATTTTACTCAGAGGTTAATTCGGTCAAGCCGTGTTGGCCTAGTGGGTGGTACTTCCAATCTGGAGATCATGAGTTCGAACCCGGGGATGCATCAATGGATTCAATTGAAAAATGTATTGCGCATTAGCACTTGCCCAAAACAGTGAAGGAAAAAATTGTAAAGAGACAGTCATACCTTCGAAACAAAATCCCGAAGGCTTGCGCTACATTAGTGTTGGAATGATATCTACGTGCAAAACGTGGGCATGTGCCCGCGGTCTCCACAAAAATGTTCTCACTGAATATGATCTTCTAACTAAGGACGTCCATTAGGTATGTACTCCCTGTACTGTCGTGCCCATATTTGTTTTGTAAATTCAAGTCAATTAGATGAGAATCAGTTACCGTCACCTTATGCCATTTGAGTCTTTATCGCGTTTAACTTTTCATTTTCTTTTTTCTTTTTATTTTGGTCACGGTTATAAAACTTATAACTATGTTTAATGATATCGAAATTTTGAAAAATACTATTGACATCTGCTACACCAGAGATATTGTTGATACGTACCTTGAAATGTGCCAGTAATTTCATCGAACCGCGAGCTTTCTTTGTAAGTGCCAACAGATTCCTCGTTACCGCATTTGCAGTTGATTGTATCGACACATTTAATTCGGAGAAAGGTGGCGAACGTCATGTTAGTAATGAGAGTGTGTTATTTCGGAATCATTTATTACGATGAATTGTTGAATACGCGAATGTGTAACAAGTAATTTCAATGGAGAAAAGCTTTCTCGTTTGGTTTGATTGAATGGTGCAACCATTTGCATACAATTACGTACTTGTATAGTATATAGTCACAGATACTATATAGTACTATATAGTACTATATATAGTATTATAGTATCTGTGACCGTAGTTCATTTTATGTTCGTAATACATGTTTCGAAGATTAACGTTATATGAATGAATATCTTATCTTAAACTTCTATTAAAAGTGCGAAAGATTGTGAGGATGGATGTTTGTTACTCTTTCACGCAAAAACTACTGAACAGATTTTGATGAAACTTCACATTAATATAGGTTATACATCAGAATAACACATAGGCTACTTTTTATCCGGATACCACGCGGGCGTAGCCGTGGGCAGAAGCTAGCATGAAAATAACTGTATTTAATTTATAAGACAATGACAAAAAACAATTCTTTTAATTACAATGAACGGTTTTATCACTTTGAAGCGATATCTTCCAGATAACTTTTGGTTATGGTTCCTACTTTTTTTACGGGTATTTTATAAAAAAAATCTCGTGGTTTTTTGTAATATACTCTTAAGCTGTTCCTAGTTATTTTGTCATATATTTACTTACTCATAAGCTCTTCCTAGTTAAAAGTATCCTGTTCATTTATTTTAAGACGAACGAAAACAATAGCGTCACCCCATGACTAACATATAACCTAATTGAACTCCTTTGTTCGGAAGCTAACCAAAAGCCATTAACCATCACGGTTATTTTTAAAATAAGGTATCTCACATCGTGCTGGATTTAAATCCTGCCAGGCTTGCGTAGAGGTATCTAATTCTAAGTGGGGGAACTAAGATCTGCATTGACGTCCGGCATTGGGGTGTATAATTAAAAATATAAAAAAAATATAAGGCGCGTCAAACTGGCCCTGGCGGTCTGGACGTGTTCTGGACGATTGGACGTTTTTTTTTTTTACACACAGCATCATCTAGCCCCAAAGTAAGCAGAGCTTGTGTTATGGGAACTACATGATTGATGTAATACTTATATACTTTTTTTTGTAAATACATACATATTATATATAGAAAACACCCAGACCCGAGACAAACATTACAAACATTTGTCTCGCGGCGGGAATCGAACCCGCAACCTTCTGCGTCTCAGGCGGGCCTTCGCCCACTGCGCCACAGAGGTCGTCAATTATCCCCTTTATCTAGGAACACCCAGTTCTAAGGAACTTTACAAAACATACATGGGAATATTAATAGTAACGCACATGCCTTCGAATTTTGGGTTCTAGGGCATGCCGGTTTCCTGGGAGTTTCTTTAACTAACAATACTCGACACTGCTTTGACTTTGAATCCCAAATACACGGTACGGCGGTAACCGCCAAGCTTGTTGCGGCCATTACTTGTCTTTTTAATACTTGTCTTTTTGAGAATAAATGATTTAAAATGTATTAATACACTAGAATGCATTTATTCCCAATTTCTGAATTCATTAGGTGAATATTTTTCTCAATTTAATATAATATAAAAAAAAATACGCTCACGACTGTCTTCCCCATGGTGGACATCCTCAGATACATACTCAGTGAGTAGATATTTGAGGATACCAAGTATGGGGTAGTCAGAGGCACGTCTAAATATTACATTTGGTACATACATGCCCGCGTTTTGTAAGTAGTAAGCATTCCACGTGACAGGTTGCAAGCCCATCGCCGCTTATTGGAACACTAACTATTGGCACATGCCTTCGAATTTTTGGTTCTAGGGTTTGCGCACATACATTTTTCGACTGGAAAAATCCATTGGTGCACGACCGGGTTCGAATCCACGACCTCCAGATCAGAAGTCGGGGTATCACCCAACACGGCTGATATAATATAATATAAAGGACAATATATCTGTTATAGTATATCGACCCTAGTTACCCATTCGTATCGGATTTCATACAAAAAATATCATGTAGAAAATACTGAATTTATCCTAGTTTTTGGCATATTTTTTTATGTACCTATTGATCTGAGTATTAGTATGTCTGTCTGATTATCTCTTTCACCCCCTACACCCGTGTTTAATGCTTGTACCCCATATGGTATCTGCTGTGTCATAATTATGTAAACTACACTCATACCGTTTAACACTTCTGACAGGTTTTATCTAATCCCATCTGCTGGTCACGTCAGTTACTCAGAAATAGTACAAATATGTACTTAGACCCACTTGTGCGACACGGGGTTAGCGACGTTAATCTAGGGTTAAAATGACGATATCTTTTAGAACACTTAGTAGCCAGATTAGATGTAAGAGACATAAACTGCGGGACAAATGTTTGCGTTTTATGTAGATATTTGTTATCCAGGATAATTTATTCCAGGTATAAGTGTTGTACCATTTAATCGGGGGCCTGGACAAGTATGCGGCTATTGGGTGTTCGAAAAGTCCTTGGTCAACCTATGAAGAATAAATCTGTTAGCTTGTTATCTTAAATAAAATAACAAAATTACATTTGATCAACAGAATGATGTTTTCTTTATGAAATTTGTCAGGTAGTTTTTTATTCATACATAAACTAGGTTAGAAGGTAATGGTAAAAACCATAAGCTGGCGTATCGACCTGTGTGAAAAGGCAGATATTTACATAACATAATACAAAATAAAAATCCCTGCATCGTTAACTAAGAGTTAATGTGCTAACCCTAGATCGTGCAAGTGTCACTTATCGGAAACCCCGCAAACGCCAAAGTGCTAGAAATGTTTGTAAACACGACTTTAAAATCTATGGTTATGTAATGTCAACATTGCTTATCTTATCTAAGTGTATTGAACTTATCAATCCGCCGGAAGTATTGAATAAAATTATGTTTCATAAACATTTATGATTTTTGTTAAATTTTGAAATAAGCTTCTTGTTTGTGAGGTTTCATTTTAGGGTTCGTATTAAATTCAAAAGTTACCTTAATCCAACTTACTTTGAAGTTTTGATTCGCTTTGACGAAATCGTTGCTCCAAAATGATTGCATAACTTGTTTTTTTAATAATTATAACGTTTCTAAGCCAAAGTTGAAACAAAGGGTTTTTTAAACCGTACCCTTTCTCTACAGAAACAAGCTATTTTCGTTATTCGTGGAAACGGGCGTCCGCCATCATTAAATCATTCTGTGAACCAGTTGAAGGTAATAGTGTTGTCATACAATTTCGACAACTTATCGATAGATTTGCTTTAAAAAAAAAACATTCAGTGAACTTTTTCTCCACACTGGTTTTTTCGGCATCGGTCTCTAGGTATATCGTTGCCAACATACCATATAACCAGGTATTGAAACTATAGTGGATGAAAATCATAATTACAGTCAGCATGATCGACGAAAGACAGTGGTTTTAGCCATATTCATACTATAATCCATATTATTTTCAGTTAAAAGTACCTCGATTTAAATAAAATATCAGTTTAACAAAAATAACAGAGACACGATGTTAAAGGAGAAAAATAACATCATATTTGACATGCACAGTTCAGCGAGACCTCCTGCATTCAATACTTACACATTAATATCAATAGTCGCATTAAAAATAATAATTCAAATATCTAGTAAAAGCGTGTACGTGAGCCTTTTCACAATTTAGGAGCACTTGTAACATATAATAGGGAACATAATAGACGGTGACAGGTTCCATTCACTAAAACGCGCAGTGAATTATTAAGTGAGACGCGAGTACGTGAGAATCCTTGGCGGATATTTCCTTGCATGGAAAAGCTAGGAATTGAGGACGCGACTATTGGTCGCAGTTGTTTTGCTTTACGGTTCTTGTAGACTGGCATAGCCTTGGAATAGCGTTATCTTTTCCTTTTGTTTCAAGAGGAAATACGTAGAAGATTTAAATCGATATAGCTCTTGGAATAAGCAAGGTGAAACGGCAATGGGCAGAATCGACTACCACTGATCAGAAAGATTATTTCTACCCGAAACTCTAGACGACTCAGTGTAGGGATGATCCTCCAAATTTGCGGGAAGCCGGCGGTGTAGGTACCTCATGATCGTTTATTATGTCACTGGTTAAGGGTGGCTTATGTCAGTGAATTAACAGTGAATTTTAATAGGATATTGGTAATACAAATTACAAAAATATCTAATTTAGCAGACTAAATAGTCAAAATTCGCACATAAAAGTCGCGCCTGACTATTGCAAAAGTATTGGAATTCACAAACAACACTATTTCTGTGTAATTGTGAAGGTTTCTCTTTATTTTGTACTTGACATGTATCATTTTTATTGATGGTTATTTGTACAACTTGTAAATTACCTAGTTTTATAGTTTTGAGAAAATCTTGTGCTTTGCAATAAGTGAGTACAAAATATTGCGTCATATTACTAAATTCTCGAATATGGACTTTACAACGTCAAATTGCTATGTGTGATTATTTATTTATGATGAGTAGCTACAATTAAAATCCAAAAACCCTGAAACACGTCACATTTATTTATGCTCATTCATAATTCATGTTTTTTTAATTCATATTCATATTTCATATTTTCATGTATCTATGGAAATTGTATTTAATATTCATGTACCCATGTTTCAAATTTCAGCTTTCTAGACTTAGTGGTTTTGGCTGTGCGTTGATAGATCAGTCAGTCATTCAGTCAGTGAGTTAATGAGTTTTTGAGATCCAACCAAAAGTTCTTGTAATAGAAAGTTGTTTGTTTTTTTTATTAAGAATAACTCTTTAATTGTGCTAACACCAATTTACAGTTCAAAACACAGAAACATAATATAAGAACAAAACATAGTAAAGATTGTTGTATAACTCTTGTTTTTTTAAGGATATAAAACTTGAGTCTGTATTTAATGTGAATCAAAGTCTTCACAAAAGCACGTACCTATAGATACTAATAACCAACTCAACAGCGATGGTGGCCTCTTAAAAAACATCGACACGGCATCAATGAGTTACATCACTAGTTATTTTCTTTTGACGTTGTTTCTGTCTTACATTATAATTATTGTTTTTGCATTCCATACAAAAGGTAATTTAAAATTAATGTCTCCTAATGATTACTAAATGAAAATTTTGTTTGATGGTTTGGTTTTACGAAAATGTTTTGTTTTTGTTAATGTCGTTTAGAGAATGTTCTTTAACAAAGATTATAAAACTCCATTGATCCAGGTAAATTTCGATTCAGAAAAAGTAAGTAGTTATGTACAAAATACAAACCATCTTATCAAAACGTTCGAAGGCATGTGCCATCAGTTTTTCCGATAGTATCAGTAGAATTTTAGTGGAACACTCTTTAACAACCTAAGATCTTATTTTATGTAGGTACCTGAAATTTCCACAAATATTTTTTTAAATATGTATGGGGATTACAGTCACGCGCAGTCATGAGAATAGTTTTTTGAAAGGATTTCTCTACTAAAATAGAAAATTTTCACATAAATAAAAATAATAACCGATAAAACCAGCCAGGTGTGTGGCGCCATAAAATTTGATCCAAAACAATAGGTACAATACCTTTTCGTTTTCACTCATTCCTCATTTCGTTTTGGCGATAAATCTCCATTTTATGAGTATGCAATCTAAGTGAAAATATCGATTTTGTTTTTTCTAACGCAAACAGGTCGGGTAAATGAGGCCTTAGTTAGCCAAATTTAAGAATTATTGGTACATCCTCGGTAATTCTTAAAATTTCATAGAATCCTCTCCATCTAATGGTTATCTAGAATATATAGTTTCTGAGCGTTCATTGTACTTTACATTAATTCGTTATTTCAATCATTTATTCATAGAATGAATATTCTAGGACCGGCTTTTCCAAAGAATACCACGGCAAAGGGGCCTATGTAGAAGTTTGGTACAATAAACTTTTCTCAGTTGAATAAATTAAATTAATTTATTAACGATTTACGATTTTAGTGTAGCTATGTTAATAAATAGGTAGGTATATACTCAAATCCCAGTCAATAAGTCTCTACGAGACTAATTGAATAAAACCCGAATGATAGCTTTGATAACAGGTAGATGTTATTTTAAGGCAACCCCTCGAGATGGTGTCATTTTTGTCATCTGCAGCACTAGGGGTATTGCTGGGTCCTCATCATCTTGTCCTTGTCCCACATTACGTGGGGTCAGTACAACAGGTTTTCTTCATCCACTCTTATCAGCTGTCATCTCAGTACTCACCCTTTTGTCCTTCACACAATCCAGCCATATTTTCTTAAGCCAACCTCTTCTTTATTTCCATCTACATTTATTTTAATACACATTGATGAGTCACTGCCTGATATTGACACAAAAGTGAATAGAATCAACGTTCTCTCTTTTCACAAACTGCAGGTTACCTAGGTACCTATTGCGAGTCAGTGACTCCGATTCTCTAGAACACCAACTTAATTTTAACTATCGCTCTCTTTTACTAACCTCATAAAAGAAAGAGATAGCAACAATTTTAGTGCTGTCAAATTAGATTCAGATTTATGTTTTCCATACAAGTTTAGTCGTGATTTCAAAACATGCCGACTGTAAACACGAAGAACGACATGTAAACTAATTTAACTGGAGTAAAATTATTTCCATCTCTTTCTGCACTATCCGTAAAATAGAGCGATAGATAAAAATAAATTTAGTTGATGTAAAAAAGAATCGACGATAGTTTCGATAACATGTGGTAAACACCTAGGTACATACCTACCGTGTTTTCCCTATTATACCACAATATCATATGACAGAACCAGAAGTGCAAATTGCGGTTATTGAGAATATCTCGAAGGCATTGAGGCGTCATATCGTAACCACGGTATTTTGTTACTCCATCCTAGGTCTTTGACTTTCGTGATGAATCTGGAGTTATCACAAAATTGAGATTATGTGAAGTTAAGCCCAAAACTCTGAATGCCCAACGGATCCCAAAAACACAAACTTATTTTGAGGTCATCTGAAATCTTTAAATTCAACAACAGTTATGCTTACATTGCTGGGTTTGAAGGGTATGGGTGAAATTATGCAGATTTTCACCAATGTAATCAATTCGCAAGTGATACATCTGGTGTTGCAAGCGTCTATATGTTATGGTAGCCACTTACTAACAGGTTTGCTAGTTTAGCACTTAAATAAAAAAAAATACTGTGTAATATTGTATGATAACTACATTGTGTTAATAATAAATAATATAAAGCATAATAACCAATGCCATGAGATCATAGTGATGTAAGTAAAACAAAAAAATAACATTGAAAATATTGTCCCGCGGCGGGAATCGAACCCGCAACCTTCTGCGTCTCAGGCAGCCCTTCGCCAAAGAAACGACTCTTTCTACTTTAAATAGAGTAGAAAGATGTACCTATTTATTAATATATCGACTAATAATATTATAATACATAGGTTATTAGTCCTACACTTTATAAAAATGTACACCTAAGTATATATATTGTACACGACACAAGTAAGTGTCGTACTTTTTTTTAATGAGTTTAATTTTGTGTGAAAACCGTTTTTATATTGTAAAACTATAAATAAGGGTCTCACGCCAATCTTTGTAGAAAACCTTCGAGGTTGAGGATGCTAAAAGCATTTTCTATCTGTCAACCTCTCTTTTTTGTACTCTCTTATTTCTTAATAAATAATTATATAAATAAAAGCTATGGATCTGTTATGCAAATCATCAATTAAGCTGTTACCTTCTTAATCGTCCGTAAGTCGTGATTAAATATTAAGTAGTATTTTAATTAGCGATTCAATACGAAACTTATGGAAATAATAGCGATACAGTTTCTAACAATGACCTTGTCCGGAGCAATAAAGACGAATTGCATACATGCAGACATTAGAAACGCAGCGGAAGTTGAACCCTCCACCTTCCGCCTCAACTGGCCACTCGCCCACCACGCCACCGAGGTCGTCATAAAACTGGACACATTTTTCACACTTCATTATATAGCCGCAACCTAAGCAGAGCTTCTATTATGGGAACTACATGACTGATATTCTACGTATATATTTTTTGGAAATACATACATATTATACATAAAGAACACCCAGACCCGAGACAAACATTTGTAGCAAATATTTGTCACGCGGCGGGAATCGAACCTTCTGCGTCTCAGGAGTAGGTACCTACCTACTTTATCTCAGAGAGGCACTTATCCAATTGTTCGCACGTGATCTTTTCTCACATCGTCGTTACTCGTAAGATGTAGGTAACTAATATACTCGTGACTACATAAGTATATACCTAACTCCTCACGTTCTTAAAGGTAATTTTCTTTAGTACCCGGAAAATTTACGCGGTGTCGGTTGCGACTTATCATTTTTAGTTTTTTTTTATTAATATTGTTACAGTTTTAATTTAAAATAAAATGATGTCAAAATTTATAATCACGGTTTAAACTTCAAGTTTAACTGGTCTCTGGCTATAGTCTTAATATTCTGCATTTATCCGAAACTGAGTACACACACACACCCCTTTTAATACTTACACACACATACACATCACACTAGCGAATGCCAAAAGAAGAAGAGCGAGGTGAATACCTCGCTCTTCTACAACACACCTTTCCTATGCG
This sequence comes from Perizoma affinitatum, assembly GCA_961405105.1. Classification (NCBI taxonomy): domain Eukaryota; kingdom Metazoa; phylum Arthropoda; class Insecta; order Lepidoptera; family Geometridae; genus Perizoma; species Perizoma affinitatum. The sequence goes on along the minus strand of OY560190.1, from coordinate 14,207,333 downwards.
TCATATGTCCATTATTTATATAATAATCACATTAAAATCACAAGCAATAATCATGTCCTTCAGTAAACTGTTTACGAGTGTTCCATTTTTAATAAGTGCTTTTATGACACCCAAGATACAACTAGGGTTCAATCAGTCCAAGATCTTTAGAATCCAACCTACTTGAAGTTTGACATAATGACATTGTCATGTGGTGATAATACTCGCGGGGCCTGTGATGATACATATATTATCTGTGAAATAGCTTTTGAGGGCGGGAATCTTTACAAGATAGTACACGAGAGAATTATAATGGAGAATTATGTAAAATTTTGTTAAATCTGAATTCTACAAAGCATTGTGGCGTTATCCTACTTCCTACTACTATTATAAACGCGAAAATTTGTGAGGATGGATGTTTTTTACTCTTTCACGCAAAAACTAAACGTATTTTGATGAAACTTTAGTAACATAGCTTATACATCAGAATAACATATATAACAATATGTATATTCTTTAATAAATAAGAAATTGAAACATGCATCAAACATCTAGGGTACCCGGTGACAAGGCCTAGACAATTGGATTGCATCAATTGAGGCGACTCACTGGGTCATAACTAGTTTATTGTGACGGCTATAAAGATGGGTAGCTTCCATAGGGATTAGGTTAGGACGACCTCGGTGGTGCAGTGGACAAACAGCCAGCTGTGAGAAATTATTGCATATTCTGCAGGTATTTCTTCCGGTACCTACAACGGTACTCGTGGTTCTTGATACCCACGACAAGGAGTCCTAGCGACGAAAAACAAAAAACACTTAAAAAATAAAACTAAAAGCTAATAGGGTTGGTGAACAGGTGTCGCAGGCAGGCCTCGAAACAATGCATTATTAATATTAATAATGCTGCATATTTTCACACAGCATCATCAAGCCCCAAAGTGATCAGAGCTTGTGTTATGGGAACTATGTATATAACTGATCAAACCCGAAACCTTTAAATCTCAGGCGAGCCGTCGCCCACTGCGCCACAGAGGTCGTATCGTATACCATAGCAAACAACACACAAAACAAGATGGATTAAATGTAAGCTTCAACTTGAATATAAGTATTCTATTTAAGATAGGTTAATAGATATTGGAGATTATTCTTAGTTCCGTTTTTTAAAGCCGCTTAAAATACGGGCATAACTTTTTCCATACTTACATAAAATGTAACTTAAAGTATAAAACGGCAAATCTACATAAATCAAGTCTACAACCATAAAATTCACCATCAATCTGAAATTCTCGTGATTCCTGGCGTGGGCGTGGTGTCGGGGGAATTACTCATTATGCCCGTGACGATGATCGACAGTAATGAGGGTTCGATTAATAATTCATAAATTTACAGCTCACGACACGATTTGTGTCAACATTATTTAACAATCTGAATGGAACTTCTCTTAAAGAGAGGAGAGGGCATTTTAAACGATCCTGGGCCATCTGCATCCTTTGACGATCGGTATCGACTATCGGAAAAGGGTGCCGGTGAAATTACAGGCACACGAGACTTTCAACCGTTATGTCTCAGTTAAGGTTTAGCAACGCACTTATAATACCTTTGGTGTTGCAAGCGTTCATAGATTACGGTAATTGTTTACCAACAGGTGGAATACTTGGAATACTTGTTTGCCAGTTTAGTTGTATAAAAAAAAAAAAAAAAAAAAGGATTTCCAACATGAGGATTGGAGACGTCAGCGAGTATTTTTTAATCAGTAAGTCCAGTCTCGTGGGACCCTATGTTGTTAGAGAGAGCATGTGGGATTTTCGGATCATAAAAAAATAGTTTAACTCAAATAAAATGATTTTATAACGACTAGTTGAAAGTAGGTCGTTGAATTAGTATTCTAACATTAATTAGTCATTGATTTCGAAGTCAATAGCTGAGCTTTCCATTAATAAATTAAGTTTTAATTTTCTCACATAAATCATTCTGACACTTACAATTTAAAGACTACCTATAATTTTATAAATTGACTCCCAATTTTATCGATGGACGTAATTAATACATTTTCGTAAGAAAGTATTTTCTCATCGCTTTTGAAGATAGAAGGTAGATAAGTATATAACTTAGATAAATATTATAAGAGTTTATGAATCAAATTAAATCATTTATTTATTATGTCAAGCCAAAATAATTAAATCAATATTAACAAAATTAGACGTTAAATTACAATGAATCCAATTGAAAATATATTTAATGTTATTTTGTATTTTAACAGAAATCCCCTAAAATAAAATGAATTCAAGCCCAGGTTTTTAGTTATATCATTATTTTATCTTATGAACGTGTGCGAGCCGTACCATCCTTTCACCACACTGGTTTGTACCATGAGGCTCTTTTTAAGTCCACCATAAATCAATCAGCCCCCTAATTACTCTCAAACAATGGCAATGGATAAGATTCCATTTGACAGACTTAACAATATCTAAAACGTTTAAAAAAACATTTCTTATCCATTTTCTAAATTTAAAATTTATGAACACTGCTGGCTGCTGGCTACATACTTAATTACTATAGTGTGGTTTCCATAGGTGGCTTGCAACCTGTCACGTAGAATGCTTAATACTTGCAAAAACGCGGGAATGTACCAAATGTAATGTTCTGACTACGCCTTTCTTGGTATCCTCAAAGATCTACTCACTGAGTATGTATCTGAGGATGTCCACCATGGGGAAGACAGTCGTGAGCGTGTTTGTTTTGTTTGTTTGGTTTCCATACCTACCCATCTTGCTAGTACAATTGGAAGGCTGGTAGACTTGGATCTGTGGCTAAGAAATACATATTGAATTGATAAAAAATCGTATGCTTTAAAAGCCCTCTGCATGAAGAGATGTTTGCTGCCGATACCAGTAATTTCCTTAGATAAAATTCTTCAGGTGTGTTCAGAAATACGATCTGAGCAAAAAATTTGATATATTGCGAAATTGATGCGTTTATCGAGATAATGATGGTTAAAAACCAGTTTAAGATACGAAGGTGTTGATGAGATATTAGATACCGACTCGTTTTTGTGAAATCAAAAAGAAAGAAGAAAGAAAAAAATTGTTTAAATTTCACATACAGTTTACAAGACTGGGCACTTAATTAATTTTAATATATTTTATAGTTTTTAGACCCAACAGACACCTAGTCCAAACTTGTATTCCGTGTCGCGGGTCTGGACCTGAACCCCGAACAAATATCTGTAGAAATGCAAACAATTGTCCCGCAGCAGGAATCGAACTTCTTGCGTCACTACGTGCTACGGCCCGCCGCGTTCTCGGTGTCGTATATCGGGGTAGAGATCGCTTATTAGCGATAAGACCGCCCATTGGACAACATTGTCAAAGTTTTTAGCATTTATTTAAGCTGAAATATTTGTTGTGATATAAAGTATTTTCTTTCTTTCTATCTATATATAACTACAACAATTGACACCACCTACCTACTATAGCACCTTTTTAACTGTATAACTCTATATAGGACATGTAGAGATATATGCATCCCCTAAGTGGAATTACGAAATGATTTCATCAGTCCATTGGGGTATTTCAATCAGTTTCAGTTTTTATCCGGTTCGTAGCCGCCATTTAGAACTATTCTTCGCCAGCGTTTGACAGTTCTGGTTATATTTAGAACTGGCTGGCTCGACAGACATTGCCCGTCCTTGAATGTTACAGATACGAAACATCAATTCGACAACCATAGTTGAGGAAACCAATACGTTCGACAACCAAGATTTTTTTTACAAATTCCCGGCAATTATTTTTAATTTGTATTTACATAAAACCTAAGTCGGTCCGTCTGTTTCAAGTGATGCACTTACCGACGAACAACATTTCTTTTATATATATATTTAATTGTCCTCACTAAAAGCTCCCAAGTTTCTAGTCCATTGAATAAACTTCCGCATTCAAATTTTTATAGCAGAAAGCACGATAAAATAAATTTAATTAATTTTACTACGCTAACGTTTGACGTTACGTCGGTGATAAAACTGAATTAGTGCTAAAACTAACGATACTGTTTGATTGTTTCCGTAACAATTATCTTCTCTTTCCCGATTATTGGGTTATTGCATTTCTAACTAGCCTCTGCACACGGTTTCGCCCGCGCTAAGTCACATACAATATATGTTCCAACTTTTCATCTAAACCGGTCCATTTGTCCAGAGATTATAGTGACAAACATCCAAACATAGACATTTAGAATGTTATTAGGAAGTAGGATAACAATCCTAGACATCACTCATCACATGTGCGCATGCTAAGCGGGTTGGCGCCGTTATGTAGAAACATTTTTTTTTTGCTATTTCCAAACGTTAGCGCAATGTAACAATTGTTCCCGATGTCTAAAATAAAACAATGTGGCAACGTCCTAATTTCTATTTCTAATGTTAGGTTATTTGGCAAACTCCGGTCAATGTAACGCTAAATCTTATTTTGATACAATACACGCCAAATTACTTTGTGGCTGAGAGACTTTCCATTAATCTACCAATGGTTACACTTGCATGGCGTAATTATAACCTAGTAGTCAAATCAGAATCAATAGGTTTTCTTTCATTGAAGTAAAGAAAGAAGAATCCCAAGTATCATAGTTCGCTACGAACTGAGATATCGCGATCCCATACCTAGTTCAAAAACTTCTCGATTAAGCTCATATTCAAAGAAAAACATTCTACTGGTACAACCTCTATATTTACCAAGTTTCGTCAAGATTGAATAAACGGTTCGGCAGTTGTCGTCTGATAAATAAGCATACATACTGGATTGTAAAAAGTAGACTTAGAGATATTTGCTTGCTTCGCTCGCTTATCAAAAATTTGACAGAACATCATCAATGACCATGCACCAAAGTCAAAGTTAAAAGGTATTCACACACAAGGGTCATAAAGAAACGTCAAATTCGTGAACTACGTGAATTTAAAATGTTAAGGTGAATTTAGGTCGATATACGCGCGGATGAAAAATCTAACTCTGCTAGCTATTTTTCAATGATTCTTAGGTGATGCTATAACATTTATTGAGAATGAGTATTAGTCAAATAATTAAATGTAGTCTAAAAAGTTTCAATTAAAGTATTTAAGACAACACACAATACGCTTTATATTAATAACGCTATTGCTAAAAAAAAGAAGCCAAAAAACAATTATGCAGTTAAAATTTTTTCAGACCTAATGATGGGAAGCTGAAAACGTTTTATCAATTCTGTCGTCTTGATTTTCGGCTTTGTTTAGTCAAGTAAATAACACCACTCTGAGTCAAATGTCTGATGATTGCGTTACGATATGATATATTTTGACTAATTAATCTGGACATCCTCATAACAAAGAAAACTTAGTATTCCACGGAGTTATTTCCGGACTAGCTGTTGAGGACTAGCTAATAGGTAAATAGGTAACATTTTTATCTAAATTGGTATGGTACATAAACTTATAAAAAATACAAAAATCTCCTCGACGTGTTTTTTACGTCTGTTAAGTACAGTGCCCAAACCAGTAATAAATACAAATCAATCGAAAAAAACACCTTCTATAGAATAAGCCGTTTCGTCATTAAATGATAACATACAAATAGCTGATGATCTTTCAACGGCTAAACAGATTTTCTTGAATCATAGCTGAGAGCACTGTCGACTAAATCACCTTTCAAAAAATGACTAACTCAAAATCGACTCATCCGTGTGGTTAGGTACGATGCCATAGACTGATACAGAGATACACACGTTAAAATGATGACCCCGCTCTGTTTCCGTAAGGAGTTAAAATAGTGTATTTGATGTATCATCAAATGAAGCCATAATATGATACAAAACGAATGAGCAAATATATTTTTGCGACAAGAATTTGGCACAAATAACTCTCAAAATAAATTTAACATTAGCAGTTTTTGAGTCACTATATTACGAGACGTGTCTACGTTTTACGTAGATTATCTATTAATATCTATTTCATAGATATTTTGTGTAAATAGGGGGCTTGGCACTGACCAGGATGACAAAGAAAAAAACGAATGATTTATCGAACAATAGGTATGAGAGGGTTTTAATTTAAATGATTTTGAATTCCGAAAAATATAGTATTAGTAGTCAATAGATACTGTACTTCCAAAGATTACCTCGAAGAGATTACTTTGAGCGATAAGGCTACTCATTGTACCACTGATAATAAATTTCACTTGTTTTATGAAGATTTTACCTTCATATCTATAAATCTAAAGATAACAACTCAATGGTTATTTATATAAGAAACCGGATGAGACCTTGCGGTACGAAAATATTATTTTCAGCTGACATTGACCTAATTTTTCGTAATAATACTTGCAATCTGTGTTTCCGTTCAAAATATATTCTTCTTAGTCTGAATAATTATGTTTTAATAAACAGACTTCTTGATTTTTTTAAAATGATATTTGGGCAAGTCTTCGTCCATGAGTCGATGTAAAACGCTTATCTAGAAGTCACCTATTTGCCTGTGTTTACCCCTTACTTGATATCTTTATCAACATCTACGCACTGTGAAGATCAGTCCATTACAGGGATGCTTATAGTCGTGAGCGTGTTTAATTTTGTGATAGACATAGTTAACAACCTAAACATTGCATAGTAAAATAAATAGTTAGGTTATTGTTAATATTAAGAATTTAGTTTTGTTTTAGATTTTGCCTTTCAGGAAATGACGCAGATTTCGAGGTATTGTTGAATTGAATATAAATACCCGTCTCTATTGTTGAAATAACTTTTCAATAAATACATATCACTCAGAAATATTTTCATCAATGATGAGTAGGTTTATAAATTTAGCAAAAGCACCTAAATAGTAACAACATTTATACAACTATGTACAACTAGGTATGTATACCTACTGGTGAAACAACTAGCTATCTTAAGACCGTTGCAAACGATCTTTAGATAGGTCAACTGATTCAGATCACTACAGATGCGTTCCTAAAATTCTGGCTGCATTGCCACGCTTAATGGCAATGGTAATGTGTTTACTCTGATAAGAGCCTCGTCGACCTAATAACTAGTTTTAGTTAATTTTTAGACTTTAAGGACTGTTAGCGCAGAATAAAAATATTCTGAATATTTTAATAATCATTGCCTGTTGTATATTGCCCATTTTGGCACTTCTTACTATTTTGGCTCAACAATTCCATGGCCTGCATGCTATTTACTTGGGAGAACAAACATACCAATAAAGACATTTCTTCGTTGGGTTGAGGCTCACGCAGTAGACACAAATCCGAGCGGTGTATCGTCCAGTAAACTGACTGTCAGACGCAACACGCGCCTGACAGTCAGTTCCGTCGTTTGAGAGCGCGTGTTATTAAATAATAATAATAGGTTGGGGAAAAAGTTTCTTCGCATTTTTTAAGAAAATTCAAAACATTTTTTAATATAGTTTATTTACATTTAACTAAAGTATGTAGGTACCATTTTGTTCGATAACTTTTTGCCATTTTGTAGGCAGGGACATGATCCCATTGCTATAAAAACTTTGGGGCTTCTGTTCAAAATACCGCGACAAGTGGTTTTGGCAGTCCTCTCGTGATGTTAACCTGACACTGCCTAAAGAATTCTGAAGAGACCGAAACAGGTGGAAATCTGAAGGTGCAAGGTCAGGACTATACGGCGGATGCATTAACACATCCCAGCCAAACTCTCTTAATTTTTGCTGAGTGGCTAAAGATGTGTGAGGTCTAGCGTTATCATGATGAAAAACCACACCCCTTCTGTTGATTAACTCCGGCCGCTTTCTCTCAACTTCTTGTTTTAATCTCATCAGTTGTTCGCAGTAGAGTTCAGAATCGATGGTCCTGCCTGGTGGTAACAGCTCATAATGAATAATGCCCTTCCAATCCCACCACACACACAGCATCACCTTGTTGCGAGTTAACCCGGGTTTCGCCACAGTCTGTGAAGCCTGACCGGCCTTTGACCACGACCTTTTTCGCACGTTCTTGTCGTACGTGATCCACTTTTCATCACCAGTTATCAGCTTCTTCAAAAATGGTTCGGTTTCATTACGTCGTAATAAAGAATCACAAATGAGAACACGGTTCATTAGGTTTCTTTCAGTGAGCTCGTGAGGTACCCAAATATCGAGCTTTTTTGTGTACCCAGTTTTTTTCAAATGCGCCAAAACTGTTTTGTGGTCAATTCCCAGTTCTTCAGCTACGTCGTAACTACTGATATGCCGATCTTGCTCCACTTTTTCAAAAATGGCATCCATTTTATCCGTAATAGGGCGACCAGAGCGACGTGCATCTTTGACATCAAAATTTCCGGATTGAAAACGCTTAAACCAAATTTGTGCTACTCTCACAGACACTGCACTAGGTCCATAAACATCGCAAATTTTTTTCGCGGCTTGCGTTGCATTTTTACCTTTTTTGTAGTAAAATTTTAAAATGTATCGAATTTCTTCATTAGATTCACTCATCTTAACAGTACGAAAAACAAATAAAAATCACACATTTTCCTAATTTGAATTTGGAATTATCTTCTTTAAAATTTAAACTTTTAATGATACCAAAACCAGCCAGATACAAATAGTATAGCCAAAGATATTTTATTACAAGTTCATACATACAATAATGCGAAAAGACTTTTTCCCCAACCTAATATAATAATGATAATACTGGACATCTTTTACACATCATCTAGCATGTTTTCAGATCAAACATTTGTCCCGCGACGGGGATCGAAAACGCAACCTTCTGCGCCTCAGGCGGGTCTTCGCCCACTGCGCCACAGAGGTCGTACATATTTTACATAAAAAACACCCAGACATGAGACAAATATTTGCAGATCACACAAATATTTGTCACGCAGCGAGAATCGAACCCGCAAACTCTAAGTCTTAGGCGTGCCTTTTCCCACTGCGCCAGAGGTCGACAAATAAATTGTGTGATAATTTACCTATTCACACACTCTCTCATTTATTTACAAACTCTCACATGTCATGTACACACCTGCATTTCACTCGTATTTATCTCTGGGTCCCAGAAAAGTAAGTATTATACAGAAAAGTTATAAAGCCTCAATAACATCAAAAACAGAATACAGGGAGAGTGTAACATCTGCGGTCGGTACCGTTTTATGCACCGCTCGGATTTATCTTTATGTGAGGGAGCCTTTATTTATCCATTCTTTCACTCATGATGTCAGAGCATTGTTCGTGTGTATAAAAGCAATTGTTTTGATGGGTAATCAATGTGCTATCCTATGGCTTCTTCAGATGGCTATTGTCTCTCTAAGATGCCATTTGTCTGTTAACCTATCCACCTACACATGTTCTTTTGCTAAATAATGTTGATAAATACATCGTTTTTGACATTAATGTGGTTCTACTTTATACTTTCTAGCTACATGTGTAAAGTGGTTTATTTTTAAATAAGTTAAGTGATTAATATTAATTGCGTAGAACTAAACCTGAAGTTTTTCATTTGTGATGACAATAACGCTTTGTAATCGAACCTTTCTGTTTTATTAATTCTATATTAATAGAATAATAACTAATATTAATAAAAACTTTGTGTTCTTGAAAAAATGTACGAGGTGAAATATCGTTTTAAAAATTACTAGATATGTACAAATAAATCATTACAACAGATTTTGTTTATTTCGCCAAATTTTAATTTTCTCTCCTGAAAATGAGAACACTAAATTTCGACAATGGACCTTATATTGGAGTTTATTAGCCTTTTTTTTCATGTTTCGAACTCTGAAATTAAGCTTGCATTGTACTAATTTATAATTTTCATTGTTTCAGATAAACGCATAATCTCCGAGAGCAAATACAAAAATGTCTCAAGTGACGTGACCGATATCGATCAATCAAAGACTTTTTATCGATATTTTTTTCGATTTCATAAGCCGTTTGCGCTGTTCAATTTGGTGGTAGTAAAGTGAAAATTTGTAAATGAGTGAGAAAACGAGTTTGACTGTTGGCGATAAGATGACTAACATAGGCCCTGAAACCAGGGTTATGATCATGCGATCTACCGACGGCAGGAACACGTATAGAAGACAGGTGAGTTGAAAAACAACCAGAGCTCAACATATCATACTTAGTAGAGAGCTTCTGTGAAAAGGGTCGTCCGGGGAAATGCTATTATCATGCCTATTTCTGCCTCCAAGCAATGTTCTCATTGCTGTGTTCCGGTGAAATTACAGGCACATTTTGATCTCAGGGAGGTATTGCAAGCGTCCATAGGCTACGGTAAACGCTTTCTACTAGGTGGGCCGTTTATTTGACGTTTTTGTATAATAAAAAAACACGGACAAACAACATCTTTCTCACATTGAAGTGATAAAATTGTAAAGCAACTCAGCTTCGATAGGTATGTATTTTCAATTCTTAAATAGATAAAAAAAATAACTACCTACTTAGAAAATAAATTATTCCATTTTCCTCTTGATATTTCCTTTTATACAGAAAGAGAATACTTTCAAAGCTCTTCAAAGCTTATGCAAGCTCATAACATTTTCAAAGAAATGCTTTTCCATGGGATTATGCCGTTGTGAGGTTTGCAAGGCAATACGAATACTTGGAACCTACATCCTTTATTGTTATAGATATACATGTATTATCTCAGATTTTTTTTCTGGTAAAGAAAAACATCGTGTGGATAAAACGCAAACATGTGTCAAATATTATGTTTGGACGTGCTTCTGACTAACCCTTACTTGGTATCTTCAAAGATCTTCGTAACAGATATCCATCATGGATAATATAGTCGTGTTTGTTTTATTCGCATTTGTTTTGTTTTATCCTCCTTACTAATGGCCGATAGATTACATTTTTGAATTTTTGTTGCACGTGACAGACACATTCATAGACCTGACACTAGGATTCCCTGTGTCGTGGGTATCAGTAACTACGAGTACTGTTGTACCACAACAACCAGACCCGGAATAAATATCTGCAGAACATACAAACTTATGTCCCGCAGCGGGAATCGAATCCGCACCTCTTGCGTCAGTTGCATTTACAACTGAGTATTTCTTAGTCTCGAGGAGGCCAATGGCTTTTAAACTCTTATATTACTCATAGGTATTTAAAATTTGCCTTCAAATAGGCCGTGTTGGCCTAGTGGGCGATACCCCTACCTCTGATCCGGAGGTCGTGGGTTCGAACCCGGTTGTGCAACAATGGATTTTTCCACTCGAATAATTTATGTGCGCATTAACACGTGCTCAAAACGGTGAAGGAGAACATCGTGAGGAAACCGGCATGCCCTAGAACCAACAATTCGAAGACATGTGCCAACAGTTAGTGTTCCAATAAGCGGCGATGGGCTTGCAACCTGTCACGTGGAATGATAACTTGCGAAACGCGGGCATGTACCAAATGTAATGTTTGGACGTGTCTCTGACTATTCCCTACTTGGTATCCACTATGGGAAAGACAGTCGTGAGCGTAAGTATAGTAAAACAAATCAAGTTTCTAAAACTATTATACAAATACATTGTATTTACAGTTAACGATAAACTAATTTACCTATTTGTAATAATAATAGGCATTAATTTATCGATAAATAACATTATTACCATTGACTTCCCCACACTGATCGTAAAGTCATTCTTTTCAGCGACAAAATCATGGTTATTATCTGCTCTATGTCACCATAAATTATTTTACAATCTACTAAGATTTTATTGCTACTGCTATAAAGTATATTTTCATATGCTTTGGTGGAAGTTAAGCTTGTAGGTAGGGTTAGATATGTGTTAGTGTGTCGTTCATTGACCTCACAAAATGTTCGGGTCTAGAGAACGATTTCAGAGTGAGTAGAGATCACATTAATTTATCGATGAAAATGCATGTTGTAAAATTATAACGTTGAATTTACTGTGTTTACATAGGAATCTCATAATTTATCTCAGTAACTTCAGAATCACCCTAGAAGTCATAAAAACGAAAATCGCATTTAAATCGAATAAGTCGCAACGGAGATATGTTATTTAAAAATTGATCCTTAAAAACCTCTTACGGCAAACGGTTACGATCTCCTGGCCTTGAAATGCAAGTGATAAAAATCTGAGATATTTTGAAAAAGGATAAACGTAACAAACATTTGTATTGGTAGTAAAAGTAAGAATTTTAATTAAAAATGAATTATTAACTTTGGTTTATGGTTTGACTGGAATTTTTAATTATAAACTACAGCTGAAATGGAAACTACCGCATTATATGCAATTTTAGTTTTAGGTGCTTTGCAGCAATTACTGTGACGCAGTGGCGCAGTGGGCAAAGCCCGCCTGAGACGCAGTAGGTTACTAGTTCGATTCCCATCCAAGACCAATGTTTGTATGATCTGCAAATATTTGACGCCGTTCTGGGTGTTTTCTATGTATAATATGTATGTATTTACAAAAAAGAGAAAATAAGCAGTATATCAGTCATGATACAAGCTCTACTTAGTTCGGGGCTACATGACGCTGAGTGAAAAGTCCAGCATTATTTTACTATTATTAATTACTGTTACGACGATTTAATTGCTTTTAACATTTGAAGAGTAGATACATCCCCATATCAATGAATATCATTAATAACATTCACAGTTATTCAATAGCACTATTAGTCTTCTATTTCATTTATCGATATCGATAAACTAATATACAGTTAACTGTCCCATCACTACGTCAACACATTCACACTACACATGGTGCTCGAAACATTGATCGATTCGTAGCTCGCTGTTAATGTATCGCCCATAGTACATGTTGAAACGTAGGATAAGGCATGCCTTATCCATGTATCTCTATAGCTCTACATGTAACAGCGTAGGTTAGGTTTCTAAACTGTTACTAGTGTGAGTTATTATTGTGTTAAATCGAAACGCATTGAGTTATAGAGTTTACAGACAGACGATATCAGAACGACAGTACATCTGTAAAAGTAACGCCGGGCTGTAGTCGCGTGTGAATGATCTCGATGGAGCTGCTTAAAGGCCTTAAAGATGCAAACATTTGTTCCGAAGCGGGAATCGAATCAGCACTTCTTGCATTACGGTTCGGCTTGCCGCGACACCGGAGGTCAATTTACGAAGATTTCTGTTTCTTTTTCTGTGGAAATTATGAGCTCGTTGACAGACCAATTGAAAAGATCGAAATCTCGGTGACAGTCCAATTTAAAAGATGTTATCTTACGCATGTTTAGTACCTACGTTTATCGTGAATGTAATTTTTTATCAGAGCTTGGTCTTTGATTATCTTGGGACATGACTACGGCTCCTTATCTGATAAATTACGAAGAAGTGAAAGATTCACGCGTGCTATACATTTTTATATATTACTATAGTGGTAATTGGTTACCGTAACTTATAGACACTTGCAGCACCAGAGGAAAGTATCATATGCCTGTAAATTCACCGGCATTCTCTTTAAACTTGGAGCTTGGAGGCGAGATCTTTTAAAAAAAGCTCTACTAATTATGTCAGAAGTTGTGACAAACGCTTTATAGATAGATCGATAGAAAATTAATTATTGCACATAAAAGTAGTACCTATATAGGCGAACTTAATGTTAAAAAGCAATATCTTCTAGATAACCATAGAGCATTGCGGAGGGAGATGAGTCGATAGTGCACAGTAAGGTTGCCTAGGTAAAACACATATTAGGGTCCTGTTGAGTGCCTCAAATTTTCTTTTTATCAATATAATATTTTACGAACTAATTTTCGTTGGCAATACCTATCGAATGCTAAGAAGAGAAAGATAGAAAGAAAAAGCATTTTGTGTATTTATTTAAAAAAAAAAAAAAAAAATAGATAATTATATGCGGGATTCACCGGGATACAAACTAACAAAGAATAGTATATTTATAGGTTATATAATAGGTACAAAAGAACCTACACGCTACAAATTAATTGGACATAATGTGTCATGCGATACCGTATATTATCTAACACACACATACATACATAGTCCTGACCCTGCACTAGTTTTCCCTGTGTCGTGGGTATCAGGACCTACGAGTAGTTGGTGTCCACCACCCAGTCCCGAACTCGCATCACTTGTGTCGCAGCCGGCTATTCGCCGCCCGTGCCATAGAGGCCATCAAACTCAACACAAAACAAAATAAACAATAAAAATTTACCTATGTGCTTAGAACTCTTGAGAGGAATGTCTACCATAGAATATTTAAAGGTATGCAAACTTTACGGTGTAAAGTCTATTTAAAGGTTTGCACCGAAGGACTTTACGGTGTAAAGTCCTTCGGTGCTACGTGTAAAGTCATTCGACTTAGAACGCGGTTTTTATTCGTGCTTGGTTATAATAAAAACACATTTACTAAATTATAGGTTAACACCTCTGCTCACTGCTTTGCCCGCGTGGTAGACGGATAAAAAAAAATTAGATAGGTACATTATTGAGGCCTTGAATTATCACCTTTATGTGCTATTACAAAAAATACATCTTGCATTTGTCCTACAATTGGCGCTCTTATCGCAAACAGCGATTTGTTCCAGACAACCATTTCGTATACTAAAAACTAAAACTAAGGCTGTGTTCAGGAGAATATACAGGGATAAATCAGGAATCTGTTTGCGCTTCTAACTGAAATGGTAGTACACTCCACTGACCTTTGAATTGCTGGATCAGCTGCCTGATTAAAAACGCACGGATAAGTCGTGTTGATCCGCGGATACTTCTGGCATCGAACCCGCACCGCAATCACAGTAATATTGATGTTTTCTCAAGAAAAAAGGATTAAGAAAAAAGATGACCGCCGCCGCCATTCGGTTTTTCAAAGACTTTCAAGTTCATGTGTGTATTTGCAAACATATGTCCGCGGCAGGAATCGAACCCACACCCTTCTTCACCTCAGGCGGGCTTTCGCCCACTGCGCCACGAAAGCAATTTTCACCTTATTAAACTTCTAATATGTTAATTTCAGATCCTGGCAGCGCTGGCCGTGTCCCTAGGCCCCTTCGCAGCGGGTCTCAGTAAAGGCTACATGTCTCCTGCCATAGCCTCGATGCAGGAGTCACAGCACCACGATGCCTTCACGGTCAGCGACCAGCAGGCCAGCTGGATTGCCAGCCTTAGTTTACTGGGTGAGTCTACTTATTTTTTTAAGTTTTCACGATTGTATGTTATAAAATTAACAAATAAATTATACAACTGTAGAAGTAGGTATATACAAAACATTATGAAACAGTTAGCTATATAATGACCGTTGCAAACGATCTATAGATAGTTCAACTGATCCAGATCACTAACAGACGGAAGCGTTCCCAAAATACTGGCCGCATTGCCACGCTGGACAAATGTTTGTATGATCTGAAAATATTTGTCTATGGTCTGGGTATATAATTATGTAAAATATATATGTATACTTAGTAGTATATCAGCCGTAGTTCCCATAATACAAGCTCTGCTTAGTTCGGGGCTAAATGCTGTGTGAAAAATGACCAGCATTCGTTATTAATTTATTTATTTATCATGCCAAATGGAATTGAAACAGCCCATCTTGCGTCTCAGTCTCATTCGCCTCTCCCACTGAGTCGTGGTAGTCTTCAAAATATAATTCTTCAATTTTCTTAACAAGATATACCAACTTATTGATGAACTTTCGATGTCTGAACCCATTAGGGTCTCATAAGTTAAGTTTTCGGAAACTTATCTACCAACATACCGACGCGTAGTCGATAACATTTGACAGGCGGAAATGAGCGTGATCTAGCCACCTGACCATTACCCATTACGGACTGTCAATAAAAGATAAGTTAGGTTTTAAAGGTGGATACCGTCATGTCACGGGTTATTGAAGTGGTCTTGGCAGTGGCCCGTTGAAATTAGGTGCAATGCATCTAATACTTATCTTTCAGGCACAATTGTACTGGAGTTTTTGTGACACGTCGAGTTCCGAAGACTGCATTCTGAAACAGAGATAAGAAAATTTTATTCAGGAAAAAAAACAAAAAAAAAATACTTCTAATAACGGAAAGTTGGTAAAAAGTTCAATATGAAATTTCATCCCCCATTTTTCAACCACAAACGAGCTACTTTACTTACGTGTTGTAAAGAGCTACTTTCATTTTCTCTTTAGCCCCAGCCCGTCGCTTCGCATCGCCCGGCCGCGCTATTATTTCTTTTCCTAAGAGTTGTAGCGTGATTTTAAATAGCCAAATAATCAAATGCAAAACTCAAATCCGAATGGTAGTTCCAGAGATTGTCGAGTTCGAACAAAAAATAGCTTTATTAATAGAATAGAAAGGTATATAAATAAATTTCAATTTTTTTAATCGAATCAATGAATGGATTTAGTATGTATTGAGTATTAACTCCGGGTCTAAATGATTCAAGTCTGATTCAACAAAAAATATACTTCCGGTGTTTCATAACAAGTGTGCCGAAATTGATGTATGAATTTGTGATTGAGCATTGCTGGTTGATGGCCCAGATGTCATTGACTGCAAATTCATCTGTCAAGCTTACAGTCGATTATCGGGCTGTCCTACATCTGGGACATGTTGCATTCTTTGGCCAGATACTAGGTGTCAGGTGGCCAGATGTCGTAGGTAATATTAGATTTTTCTTTGAGGCTGATCTTTTTACTTAATGTGATGACTTAAGAAAGGGCCAGAAAGTGGATGAGAAGAGCCGAAAAACGGGCTCGACGCGTATTGGGAGAGTCCAGCCTATGTCAAGCAGTGGACTGATGTCGCCTAATTATGATGATGATGACTGGTCTTTTTAAGATTTTAAGAGTATATAAAGTATTATTGTCTTGTAGTACCATACTCATAGTTCCTGGTATACAGGAAATCTTAGTGTGGGGTCAAGTCAAGTTCTGTTGGGTGTAAATCGTCTATTGCTGCGGCCCCAAGTGACTTGTATGTAAAACCTATCGAAAAATCATATTTGAAGTCATATTTACAAAAGATAGCGAATAAGCTGTTTCTAAGATAAATTATAATAGACAAACCTACTAACAAACTAACAACATCTGATGATGTGGTCCAAAAACTATCGTTAATTTGTAAAATGTATCACTCTGAAGAAGACTCTCGGAATGAGTCGAAACTAAATAGGTGCCTTCACGGATAGTACGGTAGGTAGATACGTGAAAACAATATGAACATCTGATATAAAACGTACATATATAAAAAATATAGTATTTCCTTATCTGTCACTTCATTCAAATATCCTTCGTTACGTTAAAGGAACTCATGAATCAAAATTACATAATATTCGAAACAAAGTTCGTGGTATCAATGCACTGTACTTTATTGCCGTGCTGTAGGTACTTTGTTGCCGTGCAGGTCAGTGACTGCACAATTCGACTGTCATCCGGATAATGATGTATGCTGGTGAAAATATTGCACAACAATATACAGGGTGCTTACTTCCTGAACAGATGAATTAATTTTGATATAAAACAAAATTAATTCGTCTGTTCATGCGTTCGCGAAAATATTTTTTTTTAAATCAAACCACGAAAACAAAAAATCATTCACCTAATGTTTAAAGTGCTAATGCGTACCTTTATAACAAATGCGTTTGCTTATTAAATTATTAGTTTTCTTATGTAGTTATGGGCGCTGAATATAATGTTTAGACGTGCCTCTGATTACACCCTACTTGGCAACCACCTTGTGGTTGCCAAGTAGGAACTGAGTATCTACGAACTGATTATCTGAATATTACGGGGATACCAGCGTGTTTTTTTTTTGTTTTTATGCTATCGCCTATTGACATCTGCAGCACTTGGGGAATTACTTTCAAAGCAGGCAACTTAGATAAGATGGAAAAAAAGGACTTTGAATCCTTCTTTTTACATCCTTTTAATCTGGTCAGCGGAAAAACTCTAGAAATCAGCTTAAAAACTCTTGACATCGAAAATGCTCCAACTCTAAATAAAATGATAGGTACCTATAGTTTTCAAGGAATTAATATATATATTTATGTACCTATTTTTTTGTAAAAAGATCATGAAAAAGAATAACCAGCCTTGTTTTCTTACCTTTCTTTCCTGGCTTGGTCGCGGGGGAACAGGCAGTAGATAAAACCGACGCGTTTCAAAGTGATTCTTGTGATTTGATTGTTTTGACTTTGACTTTATGTTCTTTAACAGCTTCTACTTCTTCGAATAAATCATCAATCAAATGAAACACGCTTCATTTTTATAAACAACACTCAATTCAATAACTCAACAAGCAGGAATACACTAAATTAAACTTAACGAGTCTTATTACGGCCGTCCACGACCACCCTGTATTTATTGCTCGAGTATTTCACTTCCCTCTTGGCATTACATAACTCATATGTACTATAATGCAAAATCGAGTGCTTTCTTTGTAAATGTTTATTTGGCAATAGGACTCCGCACGCGGCTTTGCCCGTGTAATATAAAGATAAAATGTCGTCTACGCTTTAGTCTATGTCACGGGCTATACTTGTTCTGAATTTCATTCGAATCGGCCCAGCCGTGACGGAAGTTAATAGCAACAAACATTTAAACATGCAAACATCTATGTAAATATTGAATACTAGCTTCTGCCCACGGCTTTACCCGCATACCTGGAAAAAAGAAGCCTATGTGTTATTCTGATGTAGGTAGGTATGCTATATTACTGTAAAGTTTCATCAAAATCCGTTTAGTAGTTTTTGCGTGAAGGAGTAACAAACTTCCATCCTCATAAACTTTCGCGTTAATATAATAGTAGTAGGATAGCATTTATAATAATTATTTAGTGTAAACACAGTCCGGCGGTATTATACGCGTTCTTGTGATATCGATAGGTACAATCAAACTAGGCGTGGTGGTCAGGGTTCGGGGTTCCGCACCACTAATTTTTCGGGGTCGAACACTCTGTAAGTAGGTACCTATTTTAGATTCAATAAGTAGTCACCTATCTATTATAAATCGTTTGCTTGTTTCGTTTGTTTCTCTATATAGAAACAAACGAAACCAACCTTGTATGAATAAGTATTTGTTTGCAAAAAGGCTCGCTTAAAACGCAAAAAAAAAATTAAGTTATAGTACGGTACATTTCTACGAAATTTATCCAATTTCAAAGAAACGTGGTAATAATACTGTAACAGAGGAGTCAGATAATCAGCTGGTCACTATCGACTAGCTAGGTCACTATCGACCTAGACATCATCGTGGGCAAAACGCTTCGATTTTCGCAGTTTTAATCGACTAGTGGCGACATCTAGTTCTCTTGCCTTTCAACTTTTTTAACACTGAGATACAGTACATAGGACTAAGAAAATAAACTTGCGATAGATTCTATTCTAGTTTACTTAAACAAGTTTTTTTTTTCGTGAATTCCAACATAAACTCACTGTCATCGCTCTTGTAATCTAACAAACATTATAAAAACATACAATGAATTGCGAAATCAGCTGGTCATAGATAAATCGTTATCAAAATGTTTCTGTTTGAATGAAAACAATTTTATTTGAAATGCGGAGGTAAAACACGTGTTGGTTTGAAATATTTATTTTAAGAGTTGGCTGCGTTATTTTGTTTTTCAAAATCGATTGAACCAAAGAGAAAATATTTGCTAACTAAAGAATGTAGGTACTGTAGTGTAGATACCTACGTAGCAAAGGCAGACATAAGTATATATTGCTTAACAGCGATCATGGAATACAAACTAATTGCAAAAATGTGCCAATTGTAACGTTTGGACGTGCCTCTGATCATCCTCAATTATCTATGCACTGAGTATGTCCATTATGGGTAAACAGTCGAGAGTTTGTTTGTTTGTTTTGAATGTTATATAAACGAATACTTATATGGTTTATATCATTATCTCTCTTTCATTCAGTTAGTTAACCTGTACGGAAATAAAATATAAAACAGTTAGGTCATCCAGTTATTTTAAACAATAATATCATTTTTTGAAACAGTTATTTTGTTTACTTTAACAAATAGTTTTATTCAATAATAAGTTTGGATGCTTGTTGTTAATATTCACGGGCAAGGCTGAACCGATTAGGATTAATTAAAAAAAAATGATTAGTTCTTGACCTATAAAGATCATAGACACATACTTTTTATACCAAAAAAAATAACAACTGTAATACAGACAGTTCTTCAGATTACCTTTTATGTTAATTTAATAAATATATGTTCCGGGTGTATTTACAACAGGGAATACTAATGCGACGACAAAAAACTTAGGTATGTCTGATGGGTTTAAAAAAAAATACAAAAAGTGAAGTAACAACTTATCTGACGAAACATTAACAAATATTATTGATGTTTCATTTACAGACTAATACTCAGTTAAATTTAATAGTTGAAATTTATTAGGCTACACACATAGCGCGAACGCTAATAGGTATACCTTTAAAAAAAACTTTGTATGTATGTTTGTTGAATCTGACTTAACTCCCGAGAAGCTATGCTACAGCCAAAACACATCGATAGCGCGTTCTAGAATCATGTCACTTTTACTAGCGACATCTAGTTTGAAAATCGGAAAGCCTTTACAGCGCAAACCTCAGTGGCGCTGTAAAGGCGGTGTTCAAGGCGTCAGGATTTTTAAGCATTGGTCAGGATTGCGGGGTGTTTTGAAATTGTTATTATTTTTAGTGAATTGGAAACTGACACAAGTACACTTTAAATGCATTTTTGTATTGTCTGTATCAGTTAAGAGTTAGTTATTATTATTATTAATCTGGTGAATTTATCATCTGTCGTTGAGACTTTAGCAATAACCACCAGATATCTTTTTCAGTGTAGGCCTTATGTGAATAAGAAAAAAAGTTAATCTATATCTGTCCTTGGATAAGTTTCTTTTTAACATTGTATTTGCAAAAATACTGTCGAGTCCTGTTAAATCTAAGATTTATAAAAGATGTTGGTCTCAAATACACGGAAAATGTCGTATCTTCAATTTGTGTTTAGTAACTGCTGGGAATGCCGCCTAGAAGTGATAGTGTAGATATGATGACGTCACCAGATCTAAAAGAAACTGCCTAAGCAGTTAAAAGAAACTGCCTAAGCAGTTATTGAAAATATTGCACAGTAACAGTAGGTATACAGGTGAGAGCCGTGTTGGCCTAGTGGGCGATACCCCGACTTCTGATCCGGAGGTCGTGGCTTCGAACCCGGTCGTGCACCAATCGATTTTTCCATTCAAAAAAATTATGTGCGCATTAACACGTGCTCAAAACGGTGAAGGAAAACATCGTGAGAAAACCGCCATGCCCTAGAACCAAAAATTCGAAGGCATGTGCTAACAGTTAGTGTTCTAATAAGCGGCGATGGGCTTGCAACCTGTCACGTGGAATGCTTACTACTTGCAAAACGCGGGCATGTAAATGTAGTGTTTGGACGTGCCTCTGACTACCCCCTACTTAGTATCCTCAAAGATCTACTCACTGAGTATATACCTGAGGATGTCCACCATGGGGAAGACAGTCGTGAGCGTTTTTGTTTTTTTTAGTATACAGGTGCTTACTTACATTAAAAAAAAATAGGTTTTTTTCAATAATAAGTTTGGATGTTTGATAATTCTCGGGCTGAACCGATTTGAATGAATTTTGAAAAAGTATCTAGTTTGTGACCTAGAATAATACTTAGGCTACTTTTTATACCAGAAATAAAATAATACTATAGTTGTATTGTACAGAAAATTCTTCAAATAACTATTTTTATATATCATATATAACATGCTAATTTAATTCCTACTAAGTACTAACTAATTTCAATCTATGACGACCTCGATGGCGGCGAGCGAGTACCCAGCACTGACGCTAGAGGTGCGGGTACGATTCCTGTTGTGGGACAAAAGTTTGCATGTTGCAAATATTTGTTCCGGGTATAAGTACCTACAAACGGGAATACTAGTGGGGTGATAAAAAATGTATATCTCCGTTGAAAAAAAACACAAAAAAAATAGTAAAGTAACAAGAATAAATAATTATATGTATAAATAACTTTTTTGGTTTTATGAGTCTTAATTTGTATATAACACTTATTATTATTTTAATAAATAGTTCATAACTAGTATACACACATAGTGCGAGCACTATTAGTATACATATAAAAATAGTTTTTTCGAATAATGATATAATACACCGTCTGGAAAGACACAGATGGTTCACCATATATATATTCATTATTACTACAGAGTAGTAATACTACAGCCAAAACACATCGATAGCGAGTTCTAGAAACATGTCACATTTACTAGCGACATCTAGTTTGAAAATGGGAAGTCGTAAAGCTAAATGTCGCGGTAGAGGCGGTGTTACCAGACGTCAGGATTTGTGCTGAGATATTAGGATTTTAAAGCCTCTGTCAGGATTTCGGGGGTTTTATGAAAATTACAGGATTATTCGTGAATAAATGAAATACCTACTGAATACGCTAGCTATTATTTTATTTAATAGCTAGCGAAGAACGATAAAACTAAAACAAATCAAGACAATTAACATATAAATATTTGTAAATTCTTATAATTTACTAAAAAATAACTTAAATTGCGCTATGCCAGGGTGTACACAGTGAACATATTATTAGGTAATCTGGTCATTGTTATAGAAATCAGGCTTCTTGTCAGGAGTTTCCAGTGAGACATCAGGTAACTCTAGGTAGAGGCAACTAGCCGGAGGGCAACATTGTGTGATTTCTTACCCCTCTTCTAACTAAATTACACCCGATATCGTACAGTTTATAATAAAACTTCTCCTGGAAACAACACTTAAAAGGCACTTTTATATTGTCTGTTACAGATAAGAGTTAGTTAGTTATTTTTAATATTTATCTGGTGAATTTATCATCAGCCGTTGAGAATTTGGCAAAAAACATTAGATTTTTTTTGGTGTACCTATTTCTATAATGAATAATAAAAAAGGTCAATCTATGACTAATAGAGAAATAAATAATGCTGGACATTTTTCACACAGCATTATCTAGCCCCAAACCAAGCAAAGCCTGTTTTATGGGAACTACATGACTGATATACTACTTATACTTAATTGTTTGTAAATACATACAATTATACATAGAAAACACCCAGACCCGAGACAAATATTGGCTAATCGTACAAACATTTGTCCCGCAGCGGGAATCGAACCCAAAACCTTCTGCATCTCAGGCGGGTCTTTGCCCACTGCGCCACAGAGGTACTAATAACTGTTTTGGATAAGTTATTCTTAATATTATATTTGCAAAAACACGTATAAATACAAAACACTTACGATTGTAATTCCCCATGGTACATACATACTCAGATATATACTCAGTGCCTAGATCTTTCAGGATACCTAGTAGGGGGTATTCAGAGGCACGTCCACATTTGACACATGTTCGCGTTTTGCAAGTATTTCGAGTGTTAATATCCATTTTATTGCACCTGCTCTATTTCATATCTATCAATTATTTCATCCATAATATCACGGGGGGCGTAGCTCAGATGGTAGAGCGCTCGCTTAGCATGCGAGAGGTACCGGGATCGATACCCGGCGCCTCCAAAAGTTCTAATTTACTCCATTTTTGTTCGTTATATTTTTTTGTTAAACCGGAAAAATAGTGCCTACTTGAGAGAATAGTTATTCCGTCTAGCTCTCGTTCTGCGTGCCAAATTCAGAAGCATAAAATGTGGAGCAGTAGAAAAGTTTGTGGCACGAAAATAGAAGCAAAATAGAACAAAGACGCTCACGACTGTTATGCTGACATTACTCATGATTCAAATCCATGCTCAGTACCTTTATCAGGCTTAGCTTTACTAAGTAGCAGCGACAAACACTAAATTAGGCACATGTTTTGCATTCTACGCGACGGCACATTTCTTCGAATTTTTGGTTCTAGGACTTATTCGGTTTTCTTTCTTACACCGCTTTGAGCAAGTTTTGAACCGCAGATAAGTTGAAAAATTAATAAATGGTTTGGTTCGAATCCGCGGCCTTCAGATCGGAAGTCGGGATATCTAACATATTTTTTAACTTTACGCCATTTAGTGGCAAAATGCGGCAACGTTACGATTGACAATGACAACGTGCCACAAATTGTGTGAATGTCTTGCCATTTACTAATATTATAATATCTGTGCCATGGCGCCCCCTGGAACACATAATACAGAATGACACAAAAACCTCGTCCGATCCAATAAAGGTGCAATACCTACTTCAATAAGAATTTTATAGCTTAATTGTAGTATAACGTAAACAAAAAATAAAAAGTGAAAATTGCGGAGAAAAAAAACTGAACGAACTTCAACCTGATTCTGTGGTGGTAGCGGTTGCAATCAAAGGGAAATGGCAATGGGGTGCAAAACTAATAATAATAATTATTATAAAGTTTTGTTTTTACAAAACAATCTATGTATGTACTACAATATTCTTAAATATTCAAAATTGCTTTTCTCGTTGGCATTCATAACTGGTCGCCTCTTAGGGATGCAAAGTAGTAAATTATAAACATCAAAAATAAAGATTGCTTGGTTCGTTTTACGGTCGTTCATCAAATGAGAGTATTAGTGTAGGTAGATCATTTTGACATAAATCATTGCTTCTAGATACACGTTATATGATCTGACTATAGTACAGTCTTCGACAAAAATCGTTTCAAGATACGCTTTGTTTGGTTCCCGAGTTCGAAGTCGTTTATCTCCTTAAGTTTTTTTCGGAGTTCGTTGATTGTATTTTCGCAAGCATTTCCTACCAAATTCTTTGTAGAAAATAATTAATTATTCGCTGGCACGCAGAGACAAAAGTGTTCTAAATAATAAATTGCAAAATAAAAATGGTCCATTACATTGAGACCTTATTAATTTTCATGCATCGCTGAGGTAAAGCAATCCAAATATCACTTGCCCTTATTATTTAATTACGAAACATAAAAAATACCTACCCCTGATTAAATATTCAGATTAGAAAAACATTTGAGAATACAATAAAAATAAAATAAAACTAGTTTTAACAGAATACCATTTTAAAATATTTTCAGTGATTACTTCTGTAGCTAACTGTACAATGTTTCTGCATTCTAGAGCCTGTTTAATTTTCTTGTTCTACTTTATGTAATTTCGTATGTAAATTTGTGCACGTAATTTAATTGTGAGGAAGCGAGAAAATGGTTAATTTTGTCTCAATCTTAATTATGATGAGGCATCATTTGCTGTAGGAGGGTAGAATGAGAAATGTTTTAACATACCTTTCATAACTAGTAACTCTATGTAATCTATAATAATAAAGTATTTTATTTTAATTTATTATCATGAAATGTAGTATGTAACTTTTATGTTTTCATCACAATAGCAATAGATTATAGAAAACGTGTATGGCATTTTTTTTTATTTGATATGGAGGTACACAGGTCTACATTCCACCGCCGGCAAAGCGGCTACCGTCGTCTATTGAGATCTGCAACACCTGTGCACTTAGTACGAGCACGCAAGACAACGTATTGTCTACGAAAAAGAAGACAAAAACTATTTCTATCACCTATTCTGTCAAACAAAAGAGAAAGAGAGAGAGAGAGAGAATAGACAAAACAGTTGTCTAGAGTCTTCATGCTGAGCAAGCTGGGGATTTGCTGATACGTTACCTGGCTCTGAAGGATGCGATGCCTGGCTCTGAAGGACACTTTTTACATTTTGTTTAAAAAGGGTTATTGCTTAAGATAATACAAGTACATAGGCAAACTTAATGCTAATTAACATTGCCTTCAAGATAGCTAAAGATCTGTTTATTCATGTTTAATGTCCTACATACAATGGTTAAGCTAGGATCTAGTGTAGCTCCAAGTTGGTTGGTAGGTATACATCGGCCCTGTCAGAGCAGAGGTAGGTATTATTTGAGGTAGATAATAACTAATCAATAAATAATTTCAATTCAATTCAATTTCAATTTCAAAAATATCTTCAGCTAATTGTCCTACATATTTGTATGTTAAATGACAAAATGCACTTCAAAATTACACACCTAACACGTTTTTACTAAAGTTGAAATGATTCTATTGATAATAAATTACATGCTTTGACGCCTTTGGTTCAATAATTGATAGAAAATTACATACATAGTTAAGTGTTATTGACGGGGTTATTGATAAAAACATGACTAGCCTCAGGCGTATCTGCGGTAGGTACTTTCACTTTTGGGTCTTTTAGAGATTAGACAAATAATTAGATAATAATAATGCCCATAAATTATGTTTTTTTTTTTATATTTTCTAATGCAAAATTATTAGCGAGCTATAATAAAATTATCTTAAACAAAAAAATGGACTTAATAAAAACGGCTTTGGTTTTTTTTATCAAGCAATATTAGTTGTACTTAAAAAAAGTTTTGGTCTCTCGCGTACTGAGAGTTCTGTACACAATAAAAAAAGGATTTTGTAGTATTACGACAATATGTATACTTATAATGTCGTCAACGTTTTTTGAGTGGGATTTGCCTTGTTGTTTATTCTTATATGATAGAGGTTATAGTAAAACGTATTTTGTGAAAAGAAGGATTGGCACATTTGTCAAAACATAAAAAAGAAAACTAAAATTTATTTTTATTATGTAAAACGCTTAATCATAATAGCTATTTAAAAAACTAAAAATAAAATACTGACAACGAAAAAAACAATAGTTTTTGGGTTTGATGGTATACCTATTATTTGAGAGCTTTTTGCGTTATTAACAAAACCCTGTATACAGCCAAAAAAGACACTTCAATTACAGAACCGAAATAACAGACATTGATTCAGAGCACACAGACTTGTTTGTTTTGTAAAACAAGACAATTTTGCTGAAACGAACTCACATTCTTGAATTCTTACCCTTTTTAGAGTTCCGTACTTGAAATGTACTTATTGAAGTCAGTACTTTCACCATAGGACCATTTAATAAATATTAATAATCGTATCAGTCATTAATATCTGAACAAGACGGTTGTTTAGCAAAACAAGATAAGAGAACTAACTTTTTTGTATTCTTACCCTTTTTAGGGTTCCGTACCCCACTTTACATAACTCTAAGCTATATGGGTATATTATAGCTCTCAGAACAAACAACCACTAGGGGAAAAAGGTTCGAATGGCTACACCAGGGGTCTAGACAAATATCACTTTCTGTTGACGTTAACGCCTGCGTAAAGATTTAATTGTATGGGAATGACATAAGCTGTGGAAATGTCACGTGACAGCTGTCAAATTTTATCTTTACAAATTTGGGTTAGCGTGAAAGGAAAAGTATGCAATCATCCTAAGCGGTTTATGAAATACGAAATTCTTAGAGCGTGAATCTTCCTCGCACTTGGATCTCTTTTTTTCTTTCTGTAAGCCTAATATATTATCATCATATCAGTCTTATATCAGTCTCAGTCATATCAGTCAGAGAAGTCTAAAAATTGGACTCGAAGAATTTTTGAACGACAAATTCTTTGCAAATCTAGAAAACATATTTTTTTACTGGAAAATGTTAGTTTTATAACCCAGATTACTTCATTCTCATTCGTGAGGAAACGGGCATGCTCTCTACCGAAAAATTCCAGGCCATATGCCATCGGTACTACAATTATAATATCTGTGCCATCAGATAATGTTCCAATAGGCGGCGATGGGCTTGCAACCTGTCTCGTGGAACGCTAATTACTTGCAAAACCGCGGACATGTGCAAAACGTAATGTTTGGACGTTTCTCTGACTACCCCCTTGGTATCCTCAAAGATCTATCACTGAATATGTATCGGATGTCCATCATGGAGGACACAGACGAGAGAGTGTTTATGTATTTTATGTCTTACTTGTTTTACTATTCAGTCGAAAATAGAAAGTTAGCTATTTTTTCTCCTATCATTTGTCAGAAACGCGAACTGGGTCCACTTATAACAAATTTAACAGTCTATTAACTGAAACAGTCGGACAGACTGATGTTACTAGTGTAAATATAGCAGAGTCTGTCTGACTGTTTATTTTTGTCTGCAAGCATTTCTCGAAATGGTTCTTCAGATACATGGCAGATATCATCTTGCAAGTCTTCTTTGTTTTTGGTTGATCAAAGCCTGAGATGTTACTCGAAATAAATAAGCAATTTAGCGCCGATTCGTAAGTAAACCTAGATTTAAGATTAATTAAGAACTTAGATATCATTAGCGACATCTGTGGCGCAGTGGACGAAGGCCCGCCTGAGACGCAGACGGTTGCGGTTTCGATTCCCGCTGCGGGACAAATGTTTGTATATTCTGCAGATATTCGTTCTGGGTCTGTGTTTCGTGATACCATGCTACTCGTTACTGATAACCACGATACAGGGAATCCTAGAGTGGGATAGTGTGATCCTAGATCTGCTTATCAGTCGGTTTTAGTCAAAACTAAAGCTTTATCAGCTAGTATTTTTATGGAATCTGAAATCATTAGCGATTATCCTAAGAGAAGCAAAAACCCGGCACGCATTCAACATTCGTTTCTTCGTAATTAATTACTAAGATATTATTCTTTGAAGCCAGATGCTGCGGGGTTTTCTACGGCATTTTCATCTCGAATAATTAATTGGTTTTTGAAAGTTTTCACGTGTTTTTTGTTGAAGGCAAAACGTCGTATGGTCAGTAATTATTCTAAAGGTCAAAATTAAAAAAAAACTGGTTGGTTTAAATATTTATGGTTTCTTAGAGCAGATACAAAAAAGATTTGTAATTATATGGTTGGAAATAACACAGAGATACTAGGGTCACTAGGACAGGGTCCCTTATAGGTTCTTTACAGGGTCAGGACTATGTATGTGACTGAGTTGTTTATGTATCGTAAACTTCCCTTTATGTTTCATTCTGAAACAATACGAAACAATACGTTTTAAATTATATGAGAAACAAATAAATACCTTATTTATAATTCAACTGCAATAAAGCTGTTGAGTTTTAAAACAATGTATATATTAATTATACCTACCATAAAACAAAGTTAACGTATTTATTCGATTGAAAAATAACCAATTAGTTAATATACCACTATTAGTGCCAATAAAATGTATGTATGTAATGTATGTATATATAAAATAAACTGTGTAATTTTTCAAAAACATCATCTAGCAGAGCATGTGTTATGAGAACTACATGACTGATATACTACTTATATATTTTTTTTTGTTAATACGTAAAATAATATTGTACCTAGTATACACGCAGACACGAGACAAATATTTGCAGATATTACAAACATTTGTCCCGCGACGGGAATCGAACCCACAACCTCGGAACAATAAAATAATAAAACGAGAGTAATGAGAGTAAAGTATCATACAAATATTTGGTCTTATAGACCAAATATTTGTATGATCAAATACTTGTCTCGGGTCTGGGTGTTTTCTATGCATAATATAAAGGTATGTATGTGTTATACCTATACATAAAAAAACTATTTATGTAGTATTGATATACTACATACATAGTTTTTTTATCAGTCATGTAGTTCCCATAACACAAGCTCTGCTTACTTTGCGTCTTGGTTTTATCGTATGTATATGTATATTATTTTTTGTTATGTCTTATAAATTATTACGAAGTTTGAAATCCCTTGACGTTTATTCAAGCATCTCTATTGACGTATGGCGTTAAAACGTGTCTAAATCCGTAACGTCATACGATTGCAAAAAACGCATTTCAATCAGTTTATCCCTTATCAGAAATAAAGAAAAAATTATACAAAGAAACTCAGGAAAAAAACACGCTCCTTCGTCGCGGACAAAATGAGTAACCTAGTGTGACCAAAGCTAGTTTTCTTTAATTTTATGTTTGCTAGCAATATTTTCCTTTTAAGCTTTATGTTGATGATATTTTATCTTGAAACAAAGCACTGGATAGCGCCTTCAGTCGCAACTCTCAAGGAGTCTATTTCGAGATGGGACGTAAATCTCTTCAGATAACTGAGATTACCCTCCCCGAGCCAGCCATGCATCAATATTGACGTATGGTATGTTCTAATAATAACTTTGTGGCGGTTAAATTAATCTTACTGTTCTTTATAAGCCTTTTATAAAGCTACATGTTTGTTTAATCACTGTATACATATTAGGTTGGGGAAAAAGTCTTTTCGCATTATTGTATGTATGAACTTGTAATAAAATCTCTTTGGCTATACTATTTGTATCTGGCTGGTTTTGGTATCATTAAAAGTTTAAATTTTAAAGAAGATAATTCCAAATTCAAATTAGGAAAATGTGTGATTTTTATTTGTTTTTCGTACTGTTAAGATGAGTGAATCTAATGAAGAAATTCGATACATTTTAAAATTTTACTACAAAAAAGGTAAAAATGCAACGCAAGCCGCGAAAAAAATTTGCGATGTTTATGGACCTAGTGCAGTGTCTGTGAGAGTAGCACAAATTTGGTTTAAGCGTTTTCAATCCGGAAATTTTGATGTCAAAGATGCACGTCGCTCTGGTCGCCCTATTACGGATAAAATGGATGCCATTTTTGAAAAAGTGGAGCAAGATCGGCATATCGGTAGTTACGACGTAGCTGAAGAACTGGGAATTGACCACAAAACAGTTTTGGCGCATTTGAAAAAAACTGGGTACACAAAAAAGCTCGATATTTGGGTACCTCACGAGCTCACTGAAAGAAACCTAATGAACCGTGTTCTCATTTGTGATTCTTTATTACGACGTAATGAAACCGAACCATTTTTGAAGAAATTTTTGACCATTTTTGACCTCACACATCTTTAGCCACTCAGCAAAAATTAAGAGAGTTTGGCTGGGATGTGTTAATGCATCCGCCGTATAGTCCTGACCTTGCACCTTCAGATTTCCACCTGTTTCGGTCTCTTCAGAATTCTTTAGGCAGTGTCAGGTTAACATCACGAGAGGACTGCCAAAACCACTTGTCGCGGTATTTTGAACAGAAGCCCCAAAGTTTTTATAGCAATGGGATCATGTCCCTGCCTACAAAATGGCAAAAAGTTATCGAACAAAATGGTACCTACATACTTTAGTTAAATGTAAATAAACTATATTAAAAAATGTTTTGAATTTTCTTAAAAAATGCGAAGAAACTTTTTCCCCAACCTATTATACAACTACTCTGTAAAATAAGTGAAGCGTCATGCGATACACTCTTCACACCATTCCTAAGTCCACCAGTCCAATGTCATATCCTAAATATCAGGGCTGGGTCATTCCGACGATGATTCACGCATTTTTATATTTACAAGAAAATGTTTTGATTTCGGTAAAAATAATACTTAATATGTGAATACGCTGTTTAGTGAAAATTATTTCAGAACAGCATATTTGAATCTTGATAATTCACAAAGCTGGAAATAAATATTATTTTTAGGGGTCGTGGCCGATGTTGCAAGGGTCAGTTTGGGATTCAGTGCTTCTTTTTCTTCGAATTATTGTGTCTATTCCTGAGCGGTGACTCATACAAAGGTTTTTTTTTACTACGAAATATGCATGGCAATACGGCCCACCTGTTGGTAAGCGGTTACCGTAACATTCCATAGATTACGGTGCTCAATAGAGATATCACTCGCGTTCGACCCTGAGACATAACGGGTGAAAATTCTCATGTTCCTGTAATTCCACAGGCACACCCACTCTTCAAACCGGAACACAGCAATGCATTACTGCTTGGTCACAGAAAAAGGTACCATGGTACTTCCCAGACGAGCTCTTCACAATAAACTCTACGTCTAAGTAAATTAATTTTGCCTTTCTCTTGTCCATAGGTGCATTCATTGGTGGTATCATAGGCGGCATGGCCATGCGACTGGGACGCCGCTCCGTCCTCATTGCCACAGCTTTGCCATACACCCTCGCGTGGCTGGCCACAGCTCTGTCAACTGGCGTTCATATGATATCCATCGCTTCCTTCTGCGGGGGCATGCTTATATGCTGCATCAATATGACCACACAGGTAAGGTTTTATAGCCACAACTCTGTCATATAATCTCGCCTGGGTTGCCAGAGCTCTGTAAACTAACCTATTTCATCCGAATTCATTTATTCATGATCAAATGTACATCAGCTTAGGTCTTACATCAAAGTAGCTGTAAGGAGGTACATGGACCCTGTCAGGGCGCTGCTAATTTTAGGCGATAGGTAAAGAGAAAATAATAGTTACAAAATCCTAATCATAAATGTCAAACAATACATAAAAAAAAATTAAAATAAAAACTTCATAGATTGATCTAGAATAATGTCAGATGCATAACGTAAAATGATATTTATAAAATTAATGCTTAACCTATCTGTCTATTTATTCCTGCCATGCGTGTGAATATTTTAACCACAATGTCCGGAAACAATTAGAATAAAATCATACCATAGTAAAAGCAAAGAAGTCACTGTTAAATTGTAAAATCTACGTACACAGTCACATTATATCTACATGTAAAATTAAATTGAATAATCACAGGTTAACAGTTTGTGAGAGAAGAATTACTTAACACAATAATAAGCTTTTTTTAACATTATTGTCTTAAGTTGTGTGAGAAATTGTCAGAATTGTTCAGAATGTATCGTTAATTTCGTGTGCGGTCTCTTCATAATTATCAAGTAGGTATCTGCACTAATTATTATGTTCCTTTCAATGCCTACCTACTTAGTACTCATATTTATCGTATGCACTTGGATAAATTAAGACTTATAAAACTTTGAAAACTTAATATCTAGATAAACCTCACATAGGTTTTAAGATACTGCTTATTACTACTGTACCTACATATCCAGGTTGTTAAATCAATAAATCTCAATATCCATGTTATTTATCGCGTCTTTCTACGGAGGCATTAACTGCATGAATATGGCAACACTGGCACAAGACTTAGTACCAGTGTTGTCATATTGATGATATAAAATACAATGCTATGTTGTTTTCGTTATGAAGTAGAGACACAAATCTCCCATACACCCTTGCCCTGCTTGCTAAAGCTCTGTTAATTGGCGTGCATAATAAGTTTTATAACCTTTTCATCTCTTTAAAAATCAAATTAACTTTAAAATTACAATGCGAATAAAGTTTGACTACATAAATATCACAACATTTCCAACTTTGGCGGAGACTAATATCACAATTTGTACATATCTAATATTAATGTACAAGACCATGGAAAACGTAAGTTTAGTTGTGACTATAAATGTTTCAAAAGGTTAAAATTATCTACTCGTTTAAATAAATAGTCACTAAGACAGATTTACTGTTTAATGTGCAAACGAATTAATTTTCATGATGGTAGAGTCTAACCTTTTCCCTTTAGGAATATTTTGTGCAAAATATATGATTATATGATTATTACACAGAAATATATTGCAAGAGATTGTTTCTGGTACCATATTGATGGTATGAAAACATTTATCAAAACAAAATCTTGTCACAATTTAGCATAACTATAACAAATCTAATTCGTTTTAGCTGCAAATTTTTTTGTGATTTACATATTACGTTACTGATAAAGAGAATATACTGATATTTGTTTTACATACAAAAGTCATAAGTACTTAAAATCGTTATTTTTGCCTACAGGTCTACGTCACAGAAATCGCCCTCCCCGAAATCCGGGGCTGTCTCAGCTCCGTCCTGAAGATCCTCAGCCAAATTGGGATCCTCATCTCGTTCTCCGTGGGAGCTTACTTGAACTGGTACCAACTGGCTCTGATGGTGGCTGCCGCACCAGTGCTCCTTTTCTTCGCTTTATTCTTCATCCCGGAGACACCATCCTCTCTTCTGCTGAGAGGACGGGAACAGGAGGCAGAGGAATCACTCCAATGGCTGAGAGGCCCCGAAGCTGATATTCGACAGGAACTGGCTACTATACGCACTAACATCTTGGCTAGCAAGCTTTATAACGGCGGACACACTAGTAAAATCAAAATCCTGATGTCCAAAAGGTTGACCAGGCCGGTTCTGATAACATGTGGTCTGATGTTCTTCCAAAGGTTTACAGGAGCGAATCTCTTCAACTTTTACGCGGTGAAGATGTTCAAGAAAACATTTAGGACTATGAATCCTCACGGAGGTGCTATAGCGTTGAGCGTAGCGCAACTCTTAGCATCTTGCTTATCAGGAATGCTTATCGATAACGTTGGAAGACTACCATTACTACTGATAAGCGGAGTGATGATGTCTATAGCTTTAGCTGGATTTGGCTCTTACGCGTACTACGAAGAAGTGTTACGAACGACAGATCTCAATATGGAACCTGGGTCTTACGACTGGATTCCTTTACTCTGCGTATTGATATTGACTATTGCGTTTTCATTAGGTATCAGCCCTATATCTTCTTTACTGATCGGTGAGCTATTTCCATTAGAATATAGGAGTACAGGTAGTGCTTTGGCAACTAGCTTCAGTCATCTATGTGGCTTTGTGAATGTGAAAACGGCAGCCGATATTCAGGAACATATAGGTTTGTACGGGTTGTTCTGGATGTACGCTGGGATTTCTGTACTCTGTCTTTTGTTTGTGATTCTATTCGTTCCCGAGACGAAGGGCCGGGAGATAGATGAGATGGACCCAAAGTACGTAGAGTCACTTTGTATTAATCGATAGACTCATTACTCTTTGATTGATTTATCCTACGTGAAATTGCCTATAACAATGTCAAGATTGTTCTTGTATCTTTAACCCAAAAGAGAGTCTTCTTGCACATAAAGGAGAATATTTTTTGCTGATATGTATTATCTCTATCATTCTATTTAAATATCTGTTATATTTTTGCATGCATCTTTGGCAGGCAACCCATCAGCAATATTTTCTCGTGTTGCATTGCCGTCTAACTGTTTGCTTCCAAGTCACAGATTTTTTTTAAATCTGCTAAAATATACCATCATTTATTTAAATATGACATCAAGCTTTTGCATCACACGGGATAAATAAATCAAAGTCTGACAGTATTCTGGACAACCAGTATTTTAGTATATGTGCTTTCTTCAAGTTCCTTATATCACAAGACTTTATTCCTTAGTTTTATTTGGGATTTTTCCCCTCCGCTGGTAGCTTACTTAACAATCTTTGTTGGTATGAAAAAAGACTTTGGTGCGCGTTGTCCGATTATTTCTCTTGATCGGAAAGCAGAGACTGGATAGTCACTAGGGTATGTATTGTTGTTCGATTTAGGGAAATAACGGTTGGACAGAGCGCATCAAATAGAGAAAAGCAAGCAAAGAGAAGAGTTATTTTGAGCTACGGCCAGCCCTATTAGAGTTTATAGGTTTTCGATAGTTCATATTGCAAGTTTTAAATTTTCACG
Source organism: Perizoma affinitatum (assembly GCA_961405105.1). Taxonomy (NCBI): domain Eukaryota; kingdom Metazoa; phylum Arthropoda; class Insecta; order Lepidoptera; family Geometridae; genus Perizoma; species Perizoma affinitatum. Next base: position 14,172,172 of record OY560190.1, on the reverse strand, counting down.
TACCGTACACCGAGATATGTTTCGACTTATTCCGAGAGTTTTGGTAAGGGTGAGTGATCGCATTCTCTTTCCGCGTCATGTCTGGATTCTGGACATGATAAATCCCTGGTGTATATAGATTTAGATCATATGAATGATCTTATTCATTAATAGTGTTCTTTTGTGAATACTAATAGCGGTCACCCATCGAAATGGACACTGTTCTTGTACTTTGGATTGACATTGTAAAATTTTCTTACTTTATATTCATTATCTTCAACATATTGATTACTATATATTTTAATTAGGAAATGAAATTGTAAATAGTTGCAGATAAAATTGAAATGCCAAAAGTGCCTTGGTCTTTATTGTTAATTAGTTAGAATTCTCTTTTAGATAATAATGTATTTTGATGAATACAATATAGTTATTTATTGTACATAGTTCTAGTAAATGTAGATGTCTATATTGTTGTTATGTGTTATTCTTTTGTTGCGAGCGATTTTGTCCTTGGTGCTCTGAAAGACAGTTGATTTTCCTCGCCATAGAATTTGATCGATCTATGATCGAATGGTTAGGCCTATATAATACTAAAATAATTTTAAAGTCACTCTTTATATATCATATAATAAAGATGTCCTAGGATGTCCTAGAATCTCGAAAGGGGTGTTCAAATCTAGAATTTCGTAATTGAATTTAATATCTACAGGTGACTATTTTTATTTGGGATATTCCAGGTAGGTATCTCATGTCAAAATATTCAGATGATTATGTCAAAACTCGGCTATAACAATGTATAGATAATATTTGTTGCATTTTAAAAATAAATAGGATTTCGCCATAATGTTGAATGTGCTACGTACGGGTATGACATAATATTTAAATGTTTGTAATCACATACAATTTTAAACCAGTGAAGACGCCTATATAATAACCCCAACTATGAAATGAAAAACATATTGTTTTTGTTTGACAAAATAATAGAACGGTGTTCAGTGATTTACAAATAATATGAAATGATGTAATGGACATCAAAAAATATGTTGTATTGATTAAAATGACGGTAGAAAGTAACGGGGCTGAAAGTGAGGCAGCGTTCTCTGATATGGCCTTTTAAGTATTTTTTGAGGAAATAAAATTGGTGCTAAAATGGTGCCTTGCGATATAAATGTCTTGAAAAGTTTATATACCTAGTTAATTTTATAGAAACAGTATTATTAAGTTTGTAAATACCTAAACTACTTTTATGTAGATATTTAAATAAAATAATATTATTAAATGTTGCCATACAATGAGAGCTATGTAAAAATAACTTTTTATTATATTGTACTTAAAATATTCGAATTTAAGTGTTGTAATAAATTGTGGATTTTACTTTTTGACTTTAATTTTGGAAACCTACATTAGTTACTTATCATTTGATAGTTCAGAGACGCAAAGTGGCAGTACAAGATCTTTGATCTAGACTCAAGGGTGTTTTATAGTTTCCTAAAACATAAAAGACGCGGGAATCGACCCCGCATCCTCTCGCTTGGTACGCTAGAATAGAATTAGGGACAGGTCCTACATAGTCACATAAATAGCGCAGTCAGTATCGAAACGTGTTATCTGTTAAAATATGACTCTGCCAAATGTGGCTTCATTATATTGTTTCAGATTCAGATAATTTATTTGTACAGAACACAGGCAAAAATTACAAATACAAATTATAGGTTATTAAACGTATTACCATATTCTACTAAGTTGTTAGTATACAAATATTCATCACATTAATTAACAATAAAATCATAATTACTAGGCTACGAAAATTATTTAAAACATGTCAACTAAGGGATAACAATTCAATGGATGTTACACGTCATCGTCGAGATATTCATTTATAGAGTAGTAAGCTTTAATAATTAAATTAATTTAATTAATTAATTAATTTAAGAAAAAAAAAAAAAAAAAAACTGTCAACAGGACAACTCTCATATTTTTTATTGTTTCAGAAAGAAATTTTTCCACGGCTTTTCGGGCAGCCTCGAGCCCTGGGGCCGCTAGACCACCTCGTGGAAGGGATCAGGTATTGTTCTCAAGATCAGGGACAGCCTCATCGCTCCAAAAATCCAAAAGGTGGTTTCTTTCCTTGTAGTTTGTTTTTGATCTTTTGACAGCCAGTTTAGCCGTTGTTATTTTGTATGTCAACAGGAGGAAGCGCGGTTGCCGTGGTGCCGTTCCACCCACTACGCGTGCGCTCCACCTGACGGCCTCTGTCTTTCAGAAGCCTTTTGGTTTATTTGTTCTAAGTTATTTATAAGGATATTTTGTGATGGCGCTATGTACACAACCGTCGAATGCAACTAGGAATATGAATGAGATCCGTGCTATCGTGTCCGTGCCCAACCTTATTGAGTGCACGCAATGTTCACAAACTCGCTATTTCAAGGGACAGAGAGGCCTCAAAATTCACCAAACACGGTGCCACAAGAACCCTTATATCCCGTTGTCTGCCCCGGTTGCAGAAACGGTGGATGTTTCGGTGGAAAATTCAAATTTATCTTCGGATTTACATCCCTTTTGGAAAGTGATTTGTCGGTATAAAATTTCTACCCCTATTTTGAAACGTATTCCCCGGGGTGCCCGCATCTCTGTCGCTACCGCTCTCTCACAGGCCATCAAGCAGGTTGTATCCAAAAACACCAAGCGAGCTTGGGAACATTTACTAATTTTTCCATACAGTGTACTTCACGTAAAAAAAGAATTAGGCAACAAATCATCTCTCACTATTCGGATCAAACAAAATTGTGTGAGGTACACTGCACGCGATGAGCGCACACCTTTTTCGTACAATGACCAGAACACAACAACAAATTCTAAAGATATGAAGCCAGTCGCTGAGTCTATTATCTACAAACTTGTGGAGAGTAAACTCAGCGACGGTGACATCAAGGGTGCCTCCCGTATCTTGTTTTCCAGCGACACGATAGCTCCAAATTCGAATGATACCCTCATATCTCTTGAGGGTAAGCATCCAGCCCCCGGGCTTGATATCCACCTCCCCGATCCGCCGCAAGAGAGTGATGACGCTGTCGAGACGACCAGCCAGGACGTGCTTAGTGCTGTCATGTCGTTTCAGAGTGGCTCTGCCGGCGGCCTGGATGCTGTGACTCCACAGCATCTAAAGGACCTGCTGTCTGGCGGTTCTGGCCATGCAGGTGAAGTCCTTCTGGAGGATATGACGGCCCTGATCAACCTGATGTTGTCAGGCCGAGTCAACAGCGAGATCACAGAGCTCCTGTATGGTGCGAACCTATGCGCACTCAAAAAAAAAGACGGCGGGATAAGACCCATAGCAGTGGGCACCACTTACCGCCGCCTAGCGGCTAAAGTCTGCTGTCGGAAAAAAGCCGCCTATCTAGGCGACTATTTCCGACCACTTCAGCTAGGCTTTGGTTCGCGTGGCGGCTGTGAAGCCGCAGTACACTCTTTACGTACATTTTTGGAACAAAATTGTGGGGAGGTTATTTTAAAGGTGGATATTAAAAACGCCTTTAATTCTGTAGATAGAGGCGCTCTGCTAAAAGAAATTAAAAACAAAATTCCAGAAATTTATCCGTTTCTTTGGCAATCTTATGGTTCACCCTCTAAATTAATCTATCGGCAAAACGTTATTTCGTCAGCTGTTGGATGTCAGCAGGGCGACCCTCTAGGTCCGGCTATTTTCAGCCTTGCCATCCATCCGATTATTCAACGTCTCCAATCCAAACTTAATGTTTGGTATTTGGATGATGGAACCTTAGGTGGCGACGTGGACACGGTTTTTGGCGATCTAAAACTCATCATTGATGAATTTAGGCAAATTGGTTTAGAACTAAATTTTTCAAAGTGCGAACTTTTTGTTTCCGACACTTGTTTAGATAGAAATTCCGTTATTGATAAATTTAACACTTTAGCCTCTAACATTACCGTGGTAGATAAATGTTCACTTCGTCTTCTGGGTTCACCAATTCTTGACGAGTCCATTCCGGCCTTTATTGAAGAAAAAACTCAAAATTTTGTGCGAAGTTCGGACAGATTGTTCAAAATTAATGCCCATATGGCTTTTACAATTATCAAGTTTTGCCTTTTTGTCCCGAAATTTACATACGCTTTAAGATGTTGTCAACTGTGGAAACACAGCGAGCTGGTGGAAGGCTTGGACAACATAATAAAGAACACCCTCTCGTCGGTTTTGAATATAGATTTGGATGGTAGGGCATGGTCGCAGGCCTCTCTGCCTGTCAAATTAGGAGGCTTAGGTATTCGCAAAATTTCAAGTGTAGCCCTTCCAGCATTCTTGTCTTCTGTCTACAGCACTGGTTCTTTGGTTGAAAAAATTCTAACTCCTTCTCTTTCGGCGTTTCCTGGTAACAATATCAAAATTTCATATCTTGACGAAGCTAGAAATGCTTGGCATAGTGCTTGCCCCAATACTGCTCCCCCTAAATCCCTTTCGTCTCAACGACAATGGGACGGGCCTCTGTGCGAGCTGACGCGGAATTGTATGTTACAAACGTGCTCAAACTCCACGGATCGTGCTCGTCTCCTAGCCGTTTCTAAATGGGAGTCAGGTCTTTGGTTGCAAGCACTTCCGTCAAACAATACTGGTACTTTAATGGATCCTTTAACATTCCGGGTTGCAGTTAGTCTACGGTTGGGTGCGCAGTGCTGTGCCCCTCATCAGTGCCAGTGCGGTACGGCGGTCGAACAGCTTGGTCATCACGGATTATCGTGTACCAGAGCCGCCGGTAGGATCTCCCGCCACGCTAGCCTTAATGATATCATACGCCGGGCTTTTACCAGCGTCAACGTTCCAGCTATTCTCGAACCGAATGGTCTACTACGTGACGATGGTAAGCGGCCTGACGGCATGACTCTTGTCCCTTGGGAGAAGGGAAGGCCTTTGGTATGGGACGCCACATGCGTAGATACCCTAGCACCATCTCATCTGTCGGGGACTTCAGTTAGAGCCGGTGCAGCGGCTGATTCGGCCGAGGATCTCAAGAGGCGCAAATATAGAAGTCTCGACAGAGCCTACTTATTTGAGCCTTTTGGGGTTGAGACTCTGGGTCCGTGGGGAACCGGGGCCCTTCGCGTTTTCAAAATTCTTTCAGGGCGACTGGTCGAAGCGACGCGTGACAAGAGAGCTGGCTCTTATCTGGGTCAACGCATTAGCATTGCCATTCAGCGTGGCAATGCGGCCAGTATTTTGGGAACGCTTCCGCCTGGTAGTGATCTGGATCAGTTGAGCTATCTATAGATCGTTTGCAACGGTCTTTAGATAGCTAGCTGTTTCATCTGTATTTTTTGTATATACCTACTTGTACATAGTTGTATGAATAAATGTATTACATTCCTGAAAAAAAAAAAAAAAAAAAAAATTAACATTAACAATTATTATTATTATTATTATAATTTTCAATACTTTTCATACCGGGACCTGGAGTTTATTATAAAGCGCCATACGAACAATACATTTCCCAGAAATACATGTGAGAACTGGCATCTGGTAAACTCCAGGGAACTGAATAATAAACCAGCCTGCCAAAGATCTACATTAATATTATGAAGAGGTATGTTCGTTTGTACAAAAATCTTTCACCAATATTTGGAATGGACCTACATGGTGGACATAGGCTATATAGTATATAGTATAATGAAAGGTTTTGTCGTGGAGACCAATTTTGTAAAGAAAGCCGATAAAAAAACGTTCGAATAAATGCGTTTTTCACGAACGCTGCCTTAACAGTAAGAGCTAGTTTTTATCCGGGAACCACGCGCGCTAAGCCCTGGACAGTAGCTAGTAAAATATAAAATATATCTTTCTTTGTTACACAATAAGGTCACCGTACAATGCATGCATCCATTGAATACCCGTCCAATTAGAAGCGACTAACATTACTAAATATTACTATGCTATTAACATGTTTCTGGCCTTTTCAATCTGGTTATATTACCGTGGCTTGATTAACTATTGTATACAGTATCTGATAGCTACCATTGCATGACGCTACTGAATAGGTAATGACGTCAATAATTCTATTTCCGGGTCCATGGAAATGTTTAGGTGACATTTTGTGTTTAGGATGAAAGGCGCTTTTATGAGGCGTAATTACTTTACCATTGAGAAGAGTTGCGTTGTGGATGAGTTCGTATCTCTGCCGCTAAGCAATATTTTTACAAGCTAAGTTTGTAAGTTAGTTTATTTGTTTAGGTCAGATATTGTTAGCTGAATTAGAACCACTTCCTCTTATCCTACGAAGTTGAATTTATACATTTTGGTTCAGTTCTGATGACAATACATTTTTATGGTAAGCATGACCTGAATCGACATCGAGGATTAGTTCCAGATAAAGGAACTCTTCAACGGTCAACAGCACAGACACGAAATTTTGTGTACGCATTATATTATGATAGCTGGTTTTAAGTTTTACCATTACATGGTTGCACTCAGGTTGGGTCCTGACTAGGGAAGTGTTGTTGTATTATGCATTACTTTCTAGAGAAACACACGTGGAGGAACAGGCAGTAGATAAACCGATGTTTCAAAGTGATCCTTTTGATTTTAATGAATAAATAAATGTTGACTTTGACTTTGACTTTGCCTGCATTGATGTGTTCTTATGTGAATGGTATGCCGGTGAAAATATAGGCACGGAAGACTTGAAATTTTGTATATAATTTAGCAACGCATCAGCAATGCCCTGAAGTCAAATGGTAACCACTTGTTCTCGTGAGCAACGCCTGTTTCCTTCAAATAACATGAAACCATTTTGATAAAGACACTGTATGGTAAGTGATAAGTGTGAATTAGATTTGTAATCAGCTATATTGTGTGTGATCCAGAAATATGAAAGAACGTTACTTCGCACTGACCGATCTGTGTGGTTTTGACAAATTCGGGACATTCGGAAAAAATATAGGGACGTAATATCTTAATAAGTAACTCCCAATGAAAGCTAGATTGTTCGTTAGGCCACTAGAAAGTCTACAGTGACCCTGACGTGATAGAAAAGTCAGTTAGCCTACAACACTATCGTGAAGGCACCATAGTGAAACGCCTGATAATTTCACATAGCAAACTGTAAAGAAACTACTGAATAGGACTTCTCTTAGGGAATTTGCACAACCATGAGTCCAATGTAATAGCCACACACAGATTGACTACCTGAAGCCAGGAAGACTGGAACATTATCCGTGACCTGGAAGTTTTAGCCCCGATCACCTGAAGCCAGGAAGACTGGAATATTATCCGTGACCTGGAAGTTTTAGCCCCGATCACCTGAACCAGGAAGACTGGAATATTATCCGTGACCTGGAAGTTTTAGCCCCGATCACCTGAAGCCAGGAAGACTGGAACATTATCCGTGACCTGGAAGTTTTAGCCCCGATCACCTGAAGCCAGGAAGACTGGAATATTATTCGTGACCTGGAAGTTTTAGCCCCGATCACCTCAAGCCAGGAAGGCTGGAATAGTATCCGTGACCTGGAAGTTTTAGCCCCGATCACCTGAAGCCAGGAAGGCTGGAATATTATCCGTGACCTGGAAGTTTTAGCCCCCAAAGAAGAAGCTGGGGTAAATATCACCTTTTTATAATATAATTACGACTATACCACGTACTTTGGCTGACGTTTCGTTGACCGTTTAGAAGTCAGCAGGAGAATAGTAAAGTACGTGGTATAGTCGTATTTATATTCTAAAATGATACCAAACCACGGTAATTTTAATTCCATAAATATCACCTGCTAGAGGTTCTTATCTACAGCAAAAAAAGCAGCTGTCGACTCGATTTATTAATAAGCATCAGCTTATTGGAGTCCCTATTAGAGAAAAAGTCAGATACATAGTCCTGACTCGGAAATAGGATACTGTATCGTGGGTACTAGGAACTACGCATGCATGATATCACAACACCCAGATCTGGAACAATTGTTTTCTGCTTCATTATGATCACATAAGACAACGGAAGATAACTAAATGATTATTTCCATCTTTTGTCTGACGGAAAGGACTTTGAAGGAGTTATTCTTGTCTTATCCAGCGTAGGAAAAAAAAACCACTATCTTGGTGCTCACGCTAATCCCGATTCTAAACAAACACGCGCACGACTGTATTCCACATGATGGACATCCTCAGATATATATACACTCAGTGCGTAGATCTTTGAAACTACCAAAGTAGGAGGTAGTCAGAGACACATCGAAATCTTTGTTTGCACATTCCCGCGTTTTTGCATGTAGGTGTTTATCATTCCTCGTGACAGGTTGCAAGCCCACCACATATTGCACTTAGAACACTAAGTGATGGCACATGCCTTCGAATTGTTTGGACTAAGGCATGCCGGTTTCCTCACAATATTTTCCTTCATCGTTTTGAGGCTTAGCCTGCAGATAATGTTTTTTTTGTCTCGGTGGGAGTTCAAACCTGCTCCATTTATATCCCAGTCAGCTTCCAGCCGAGCCACTTAGGTCGTCAAAATCTATTTCTATCCTGAATCATAAATTATCTCATATAGGACTGATTCATTCAAAATGAATTATTATAGCCTCTTCAGTTTCATTCAAGCTCAAAAAGATACAGTTTAATCTGTAGTTAAGTATAAACTGTACTATTATAGTGGCACTTGAACCCGAGTTAAACCCATTAACTGGAAGTAATGTTTATATTAGTCCTTTTAATCATTGCCTGACTGAATTAATGCATAGCCTTCCGTAACTTTTTACAGGACAGGTTTCCTTTAGTGTGTTAAAGTCAAAATCAAAATTCATTTATTCATTAAAATAACAAGGACTTTGAATCGTCGATTTTAGCTTCTGCCTGTTCCTCCGCGACCAAGCCAGGAACCTTCGCCAGTTAAAAATGATTTTATTATTAAGAACGAGCTGTTAACATAAAAGGAAAATAAAATTTGGAGTATCAGAATTATCGAATATGAATGTGGATGAAATTTGTAAAAAAAGCCTTAAACGTGAAACTAGCCATCAAATACTTTTTAAAAGATACAATGAAATACGGATCAGAATGTTTTCCAAAGCTACCCCTAAAAAGGGGTGCAATTGGGTTAATGTAAGTTCCTTATGATGTAGGAGTGTACTATAAACGATTTGTTGAAATTCTGAAATTAAGCTTCTAGGTTTTTTTATACGACCAAGGTTGAAAACAAGCATACGGTTAGTAAACGGTTATCGTAGTCTATAGATGCTTGCAACACCAGAGGCATCAAACGCGTGTTGCCAACCCTTTACAATGTCAAAACGTCCTTATTGAAGATCCCTGTACTATAGATACTTGGGAAAACATAGCAACGGTTTGTAATGGAAAAAGCTCAACGCGGACAAAACCGCGGGTAATTCACTAGTCATAGATAACACAAGTGGCGGTGCAATAGAAAATTAATTTGAATTAATTAACAAAACATGTTTATATTCTTATGAGTACATTATAAGTAATGAAACTACGAATTTGTTCGCGTTGAATTTTTTCTTTACAAATTTCATCTTCGCGCTACCCACTCTAGTTTAAGGTTTTGGGAAAACTCTTCATACCCCTTTTTCAAACTGCTATGTAACGTTTTATTTAAAAATAAACCTTTTTGCATCCTTATACTATGAAAAACTAGGGTCACTAGGGCATGCCTTAAGTCTTTGCTTAAGCTTTTTGAAGTGGAGACGAGCATTAGGGTTTTACTTGTAAAGATTTTTAAACAGTTGTTTCTACAAACATCGTGTCGTTTTCTACTGTTGAATTGTAAATGAGTTATTATCAGTGCTTAGTTAATATCTATATAAGTAAGTCTTTAGTGATAAGTCTTTGCTTAAGGTACTGACGGGCATTTAATAGTTTCTCGCATTTGATAATAGACACAAAGGTACGAAAGCAAACTGCTTTTTTTATGACTTGTTTTGGTTTAATATTGTTTAAATATAAATTAGTTGTATTTTGTGTAAACCTGTATTGTTTCATTACTCCTAGACATAAATTAATTGTTGCGCTGTAGGATTAAATACCATAATATTTTTTATAAAAATCATGTGAAGACTATAAAAACCTTCAATGTTTAATGACAGTACTAGTATAAGTATAAGTATAAGTATTTATTCAGTAAAAAGTACAATATGGTGGAATAACATTTGTTGTAGGTATAGTAGGTAGGTAATCTAATATTATTTCTTCATGAAGTTGTTTGTAAGTACTACATTACAATATTCTAAATACATTTACAATTCCATAAAAAAACAACAATTTCAGATACCTACAAAATACAATTTTCTTTTAGCAGCCGTGCTAGGTTACACCTGTGTTACAGCTGCTAAATACTTCCTTATATTTGGGCTACACCTGCCACAATGTAGCCCAGGCTTAAAACTAAACAACAAAATAATTAGGTTGGTAGGTAGCTATGATACTCAAGATAATTTCTATAAAATTTAAAAGTAGAATCAAAAAACAATAAATTGTGGGTACAAGAATAAAACTAGTTATCAGCCAGCTGGCTGCGTTCGGTCACCGTAACAACAGTTGATACTAAGTGCAAGTGCCACGGTACAATAATTGAGGTGACCTAAAAAGACAATTTCTGTTCGAGAGACGGAAATTAATTAGGTGGTTATCGAAAATCAGGGGTAAGTAAGTATCAGGAACATAATTGAAAAATATATATTAATATTATTTTATTTTATTTATTTATTTATTTTGTTTTATTGAATTTTAACTTTCAAAGTGTTCAAACTTTCAAGGCAGTAGGTGTTATCGGCTGATTAGATAGATTAAGTTCAAGCAGAAAAATGTAAATAGTATACCTACGTAGTTTAATATGTTTATATATAAGTTCATTGATCGATATGTAGGAGTTCTTCTGTACTTTTGTAATCCAATGATATTAAGTATTTGTTAAGAGCTTGTGTGCATTTGGATCGGTTGAGTGGATATATTGTAATATTCTTGCTTATTTTATTATATAAATGAGGTCCCAAGAATGTTACGTGGCGATGTGCATAGGCTGATGTGAATTTAGTCGGGAGAATGACACGATCTTTCCGTCTTAACTTCAAAAACCGATCAAACTCGAAATCAACTTCAGAATGGGTTTTTAGGATGGCCTTTTGGATAAAGGATTGACGCACTGTCAGAACCTCAGTTTCGGAGTAAAGTTGTGCCGTTGAGAATCGGTAAGGTTTTGATAACATTACTTTCAGGACCGCTCTCTGAGATCTCTCTGTTCTAATTAGATAGGATGAGAATGTTCCTCCCCAGATAATTATGCAATAGGTCAGCAGCGAGTTACATAAAGCATAATAGATCATTTTTAATGATTTTATCGGAAGATGTCTGAGCCTTTTAAAAACTGGAATTAGTTTACGTATTCTCCCTGTGAGGATCCTAATATGTTCATGCCAATTTAAACACTCGTCAACAATTACTCCGAGGTATTTGATAGTTCTAACTCGCTCCAATGTAATGCAATCACAAGTGGATGAGAAAGACTTTGTACAAAAGTTGTGAGCCTTTAAGTTAGTAGATTTTAGTGTGGGCTGACCTGCAGTGGATTTAGAAAACGTGAGGTATTTTGTTTTATTTAAGTTTAGGGTTAATAGATTAATTCTTAACCAAGACATAACCTCTTTCAGGCCAATCTCAGCAAGCGTGATAGTTTCATTCCAGGTAGATGCACTAAATATTAGAGCGGTATCATCTGCGTATGCAACAAGTTTTCCATAGCTAAAATCGAAATTACAGAGATCGTTTACATAGATAAGAAATAGTGTAGGGCCAAGAATACTGCCCTGAGGCACCCCGTAGGTGGTGGAGGCTTCATCGCTAGTGAAGTCGTCTACCTTTACTCTCTGAGATCTATTCGTTAGATAGCTTTTAAAAAGCCTCAACGGAGTATCCCGAACACCCAAGTTTTCTAATTTAGTAAGTAGTATTGGGACAGAAACCGTATCAAATGCCTTAGCGAGATCTAAGAAAATTCCTACGCATTTATTATTTTTATCAACTTGGCGAACAATGTAGTCTGTAAGTGAGGTCACTGCATGCTCTGTAGATTTCCCTGCAATAAAACCAAATTGGTTTTCCGAGATTAAATTAAACTTGATTAGGTAATCTTTTAATCTTTTATTAATAAGGCGCTCTAGGATTTTAGAAATAGATGAGAGAATACTTATAGGGCGATAGTTAGTGATATTGTTTTTATCTCCACCTTTATGGATTGGTTTAATTAATGCTATTTTAAGTTGATCCGGGAAGACTCCGAGTTTGAAGCTAAGGTTGCAAATATGAACTAAAGCTGGTATTATTAAGTTTTTTGATAGTTTCAAAGCTTGTGCAGAGATACCATCAAAACCGATAGCGCAATTAGATTTAAGATTGGTCAGAATGGTCTCTATTTCAAGTGGATCAGTGTCAAATAGCGCAAATGATTGCACAAATTTAGTAGACTTTATATAACAATTAGGACTTGTTCCACTGTCTACATTACTTTTATTGATCTCCTCTGCCAAAGTCTTACCAATATTAGAGAAATAATCATTTACATAATTTACAGACTCCATGGGGGTCGATTTCATTTGTAAAAGGTCTTTATTGCATACAATTTCTTTATTTGATTTTAATTTTGCTATATTTTTAATAACTAGCCACGTCTTTCTACTATCTTTGCCGGCTTTTTTAATTTCACATCTATCATATTCTGCCCTAACCCTATTTAGAATTACACCACAGTAATTTCTGTAGCGTTTGAAAGTAGTACTAAGAGTGATATTATCAGGATCTTTTATAAGATCCCTGTGAAGCTTATCCCTGTGCTTAATGCACCTCAATAAACCTGGAGTTAGCCAGGGTTCTTTTATTCTTTTACGACATGGAACTTTTTTATCAAATGTATTCATATCAATCGCTTTTTTTAAAGTAGAAATTAATAAGTTAGTAGCTTTATTGATGTTATCAGTAGACAGAATTAACTTCAGGGCACTTAAATCCAAGTCTGAAACCAGGTTGTTATAGTTGATTACTTTGTAAGTATTGAATTTGCTTTTTGGGATCATACAGTTATCCAAATTTGTCAATATCGTGTAGTGATCAGTCATAGTGGTAGAAATCACTAAAGTTGTAGCAATAAGATTAGTCTTTAAAAAAACGTGGTCTAAACTATTATCTTTTCGTGTAGGAAATGAGTGTGCTGAAAGAAGCCCATGGTAAGCCATTAAGTTTGAGTATTCATCTTTTTCAGCTTCAGATTTATTTTTACCAATGTTAATATCTCCTGTGAAAATTATATTACGGTATTTTTTTAAAGATTTCATTATTTCGTCAATCGAACTGAAAAATGGTCCCAGGTTATTGTATGCAGGAGGACGGTAAATAGAAACAATCGCGGTATCTTTCCCTACAATGACAGTAAGGCAATTGCATTCTAGGGTAGTAGGTTCAGTAACTGTGGCGGAGATATCATTTCTTATGTAGACAACGACCCCTTCATTCTGGGTTTTGTTATCTTTCGTACTATATCCTGTAAAGTTATTTAGTTCGGGTATTGAGTCAATTTTGCTAAGCCAACATTCCGTCAAAATAATTACATCAATATCAATTTGTAATCTTGCAATTAAAACTATAATTTGAGGAAAGTTAAGTCCGATACTTCGTATGTTTTGACATACAACAGTTAATTTTCTGTTGGAACTAGTCAAATATCTATAAGCATTATCAGCGTCGCATTGAAATGCTTGTGAGATAGTATAATTATCCAATTCATATGCTAAATCATCAATACCCATAATTAAAGCTGATTTGTAACACTCGGTTAAGCTGTATAGAAACGTAGACATCGATGCCTGATCCAGGTATTATAACTTTTGTAAAAATTAAAGGTTTTAAACTAATATAATATACATATTGATAATCTTTGCCACCTATTGTGTATGCATAGCTTACCATTACTGTTTTAACTTCTGAGACATTTATGAATAGATGTATGACTAAAGAAATAAAAAAATTTACTACAGAGAAAGACAATGATACAATCCACAATATACGTTTCGGAACTAATGGAAGTGTCTTTCCAAGCGAAAGGAGATATACGTGAAGGTTTGTTGTTAGGGGCCTACAGCTGATTCCTGGAAACTTCCAGCTGACTCTCCCCTTTGATGAGAAGATGTGGAGAGCCTTCACTTTTGCGAAGAAAAATCCTCCCGTATGAGCACCAGCAGAATTGAAAATTGTTAGTTTTTGCGAAGTCTCTCGCCAGCAGTACTATTTTAGTAGTTTCTCCATTTTATCAAAAAGCTGCATTTCACGAACAATACAATTTTAAAAGTAAGTAAAGGTTCAATGAAAAATATTTTCCCAACTGTTCACGTACCTACCTAAAACAAAGGAAAATGCAATCGAATTCTCGTTAGCGCACAAAAGAGCGTTCTTTTAGCGCCGGTCGAGCCCTGGGCACGGTGTGCCCCGTGCACTATAACCAACTGACACGGGAAAATATTTCCGAGATAGATAGGTAGATATTATAAAAAAAGAAACACCCAACAGACACACATAGTCCTGACCGTACTCTAGGGCTCCCTGTGTCATGGGAATCAGGAACTATTGTAGAATAACACAGATTAAGTAGGTGTAGAACGTGTCTCCGAGTACCCCCTACTTGGTATCCTCACAGATTTGCTTACGGAGTATGGATGTGAAGGCCTCTGTGGCGCAGTGGGCGGAGGCCCGCCTTAGACACAGAAGGTTGCGGGACAAATGTTTGTATGATAAGCAAGAATTCTATGTTTATAACTAGTTCTCAAAATCAGTTTCGTTTCTAAGCTAATAAATCTAAAATTATCATTAAAAAAAGAAAAATTATAACCAAAGTAGTAGAATACAATTCACAATGCAGATATAATATACAAATAGGATAATACTTACTGAGTGGATTTACTAGCGAGACCCAAACTAAGCGTGAGTTTGTCTCTTGGGTATCATGAGAGCACTTTCCTCTCGACATATCCCAAAAAGCATTATCCCTGTGTATCTTGAACCCGTCAATCGATAGATTACACGGTGCGACTGAAACTATGAAACAGACGATGCAATAAACAATGCGAGGGAAAGAGACAGATATAAACGATGTGAGTTTAGTATTACCTTCTGTTACACGTACATTGTACAGACGCAAGCAATAATAATGTATTGATTCATTAATTACAGTTTATCATCCATATATGCATAATATTTTAAAACATTAATTACAATTTTAAATAAAACAAATAATTATATTACAAGGGAACCCACGAAGTCACATTAAAATAATTTCCATTAATAAGTTCGATGTTAGTCGTTTGAATTATTTGGACAAACGATATATTTTTACGTACACCATGTAGGTACGTCAATTATCGTTTGTCGATGAAACACTATACGATTATTAGGAAGTATGAGTTGGTTGCTAGAAATCAAAATAAACATTAAAAATAAAAACTGTTATTATTATAAAATATTTATTTTTCCCTTTGTATATGGTAGAAAGAAAGAAAACCCATGTATTTGCAAACGTTGCACAATATAAACAATACTCACACGGTAATTTACACGAACAATACCTAAATACTAACAATAAAACTATTATTTATAATAATATTTTATTAATTGTTAGTACCGGCATGCCCCAGAACTAAAGATTCTTGCCATTATCGGTTAGTGTCCAATAAGCGGCCATGGGATACGTTGAATAGTTGCAAAATGCGGACATGCGGGTAGGTATCAAAAATAATGTTTTAAATAAGTTCTGACTACCCTCTTAAAAAAATAATAATCGCGTTATAATAGTGGCAATATTAACTAATAATATGAATATCGTCTGTACTAAGATATCCTTTATAAGGTATTAGATAATATCTGTTTCCTATTCTATGTAATCCTACCACCGACGACCTCTGTGGCTCAGTGGGTGAAGGCCCGCCTGAGACGCAAAAGTTTGCGGGTTCGATTCCCGTTGCGGGACAAATGTTTGCATCTGCAAATATTTGTCTCGGGTCTGGGTGTTTTCTATCTCAAATAAGTATGTTTTTACAAAAAAAAAGTATATATGTAGTATATCAGTCATGTAGTTCCCATAACACAAGATCTGCTTACTTTGGGGCTAGATGATGTTGTGTGAAAATGTCCAGCATTATTTATTTATTTTGAAGATCAATATAATATAACCCCTATTTATATGGGGCGAGAATCCACTACCTTGCCGTAACACAGTTTTAAACTAGCACGGGAACTAGTTGTTCTCAAACTGTATTTTTTACCGGCATTAAGGTTACGGAAAGAAGGTTGCGGGTTCGATTACCCCCGCTGGGCAAATGTTCGTATGGTCTTCAAATATTTGTCTCTGGTCTGGGAGTTTTCTACGTATAATATGTATATATTTCTATAAACGAGTTCACCTTGTTCGATTGGCACCAAACTAAAGCTGAATGAAAGATCATCGAAAAAATAACCAAGCAGAGTTGGTTGCCTGATTCTTCTAGGCTTGGTCGCGTGCGAGGAATCGCCGTAAATTCACTTTAAAAATTTAAATTTACGTAGTTTTAAAGTTGACGTTTCTATATGATCCTTGTGATTTCAATAAATAAAAACCTATTGACTTTGACTTTTACTTTACAAAAAAGTCTATAAGTAGTATATCAGTCATGTAGTTCCCATAACACAAGCTCTACTTACTTTGGGGATAGATGACGCTGTGAGAAAAATTCTCAACATTATTAATTAAACATTTCGGAAATAAACGGTAACAGACAAACAAATAAAAATACGATTAAATAATAATAATAATGTTGGGGAAAGTGGATGACTAGAGCCGAAGACCGGGTACAGTGGCGCGTATTGGGAGAGGCCTATGTCCAGCAGTGGACTAATGTGGGCTGATGATGATGATGATGAAAAAGGTAATCAGTCTTTATTTTTTTATACACATACAATTAACGATGACACTCATTAACTCACATAAATTCAGTTTTTTGGTCAATTATCACATGTGCAGCGATTAAATCTCTCATATTATATTTACAAACACCGTCTTATGATTTTGCAAGTAATAATATCGTGTGAAGAAAAAAGTTATAAAAATAATTCAGCAAAAACGTGCGTCGGCCGGGAATCGAACCCGGATCAACTGCTTGGAAGGCAACTATGCTGACCATTACACCACCGACGCATCTGTTATAGGCTTCTTAATTATGGTACTCATCGAGTCGCTGTATATAAATATTTACCTACTTCAATTTATTTTAATAGACGATTATTAAAAATGGTTTACGTTCTAATCACGTTTCATTGATAAACATTTATTTACTACTAGCTACTGCCCACGGCTTCGCCCGCGTGGTAACCGGATATTTTTAAGGTGGGCAATGAAAAGTAGCTCTTACCGTTAAAGCAGCGTTCCTAAGAACGCATTCGCTCGACCGTTTTTTCGTCGACTACGTTGCAAATTTTGTCTATACGAAAAGCCCTATTATTTAATCGCACCAATGTAATGGTACCAATGAAAAGTATTTTCATTGGTACCACACCAATGAAAAGTAGCTTTCTTTAGACACGCATCCGCTCGACCATTTATTTGTCAACTTAATGGTACTTGGAAAATTTGTCCCCACAAAAATACAATTTATTTTAACAGGATATTTATTTTCTTCTAGACTATCCTGGGAATCCACCGGTTCTGGCGATATTGAAGGTCAAAGTCTCTAATTTTTTGTTCTTTTCAGAAATGAATTCCAAGTGTTAATATTAATCTTCGTTTAACATTAACACTTGGAATTGCACACCAAACAAACATAATAAAAATTTACGAATTTTCTTAAACAAATTATTGTTATACGTATTTGGAATTGCAGAAATGCAATGTATATCAAACTCTGCACGCACACCACGGCCTTGACTCGGAGCACGCACACAAACGCGCCGTCAGCTGTAACTGCTACAGTTCAACGACTGAATACGAACGGCCGTGTTCACTCACACACATACCCCCAGTCGGTTGCGTGCTATACATTGCGCACGCTACAAAAAAATATGCTTAAAATAAAAGTAATTATTTTCCCTCAATATTACTCGTTAAGATAAAAGTTTCGGCTTGGTGATTGGTCTTATTTTACACCCTGTAGCCTTTGTCCACCTTTAAAGGCTATTCTAAATATTGGAGAAAGGATTTTCGAAATCGGATGAGTAGTTTTGGAGATTATCGGCTTTACAAACTTTTCCTTTTTATAATAGTGTAGTAAAAACATGCTAATTAGACACTTATTTCGCTTAGCCATGTTAATAAGGAACTTTATGTAGGTCGCATAAAAAAGTTTTCCAACGTGACATTCCTTCGAAATTACACAACTTTCCTGTGTTGGTAATGTTAGTATACTGTGTGTATACCAACATTTCAAAATAAAATAAAACATTACAGGATTGATATGTCGCTCTCTCGTACTTTCCGCTTTAGGTACGAGATTCTCTATTCTTTTTACAGAAGAAAGGAAAACTGTTCTTGTTAATTGTTTATTTAATCTGTGGAATGAGCTGCCTTTAGAGGTGTTTCCGCTGAAAAAAATTAAGTCCTCCAGAACAGACAACTCATCAGCAATGCCCGGTGTAGACAAATACCTCACGCTTACTTTTCCTTTCACGCTAACGCAAATTTGTCAAGGTAAAATTTGGCAGCTGTCACGTGACATTTCCACAGCTAATGTCATTCCCATACAATTCAATCTTTCCGCAGGCGTTAACGCCTACAGAAAGTGGTATTTGTCTAGACTCATATGTTGCAGATATGAATAGGCGACGGTTATGTTGTGGTCGGCCGGTATGTCTGTTTGTCTGCTGACATATAGAAAAAGGAAACGCTCATAAGTGTATTTTACATGATAGACATCCTCATAAACATACTTAGTGCGTTAATGTTTGAGGATGTCAAGTAGGGAGTTGTCAGAGGCATGTTCAAACTAAAGACAAAAAGAGTAGTAATATATTATGTAGTAAATCTGTAGGTATCTTAAAATATTTATTATAGATATAATGTGTATGGTGTAGTTATTATTATTGTATGTACACACACTCTCACAATCTCTTATTAACCACTCCATCCTAAGCTTGTCTGGAAGAGATCGCTTCCTAGCGATAAAACCGCCCATTTAACTTTCTTTAGAATAATTATTTATAGTAAAGTATTTTCATTCATTCATGCAAAATGAGTAACAAGAATTAAAAAAATATAGGTTCACGACCGGTTTAAGAAATAAGTTACTGATATAGTGATTGTTGGTGCAAATTAATTAAAAAACAAAACTTGTTTAAACAGTTATATAAAGATACCATTTTTTATATTTCCATTTTAGTGGCTTATTCATGGTCATTATTAAAACACACACCTTCCGTCTATCTTATATACAGGGTGATTCATGTTTCATAAAACACGGCTGGTTACCCTTTTTTATTAGCGCAATTTAAACTCTAAAATGTAGCTAGGTACATAATTTGATGTACCGGTCGTGTCCCGTATACAGGGTGAAGGTACAGGTTGTGCCATATTATACAGGGGTTTGTTATTATTTGCTGGTGCAATGAATCGTGACCGACTATAATAACATCCGCTTCGGGGCTGACTTTATATTTTACGCACCACGCTGTCTCTATGCGTAGAGTAGCTTGAAAATAGAGAAAAAATTAATAATGTGGATTAAAAAAATATCATTCTACCAGCAGCGCGTCTGGGTGCTCTTAGTGTGTCAGGACCGAGATTCCTTCACCGTTTTTGTTAATCCATACTAGAAGTTTAAGAGTGAAAAATCGAGTTTAAATCCGTGACCTGTAGTCAAAAAAATTATGAACGCATTAACACGTGCTCAGTTATACATTATCAGAAAACTGCTTCAAATAAAGAAATAGTTTTGGAATCCTCATTGTGATTTTTAAGAACATGTTCAACGATACCTACTTAAAAAAAAACATTCCTTTACATGTTTGGTGGCAGATAGTTACCTATATATTTTATTTCCACGGTTTTGGTGTTCAGTTCAGAAAAAACTGAGGAGAACTGTGCACCAAATTAAATCTCGATACATAAAACTGAAAGATTAATCGAGATGTGACATATTATGAATGGGCAGACATGACGAATCTAAAAAGTTTCTGTTTACAATTCGCCCGAGGAACTCTGTCTGTTATTATCCCATGTATACAACAAAGTATTTTGTTCAAAAAACAGCTTCAATTAAATTTATGGATCCTTTGTAGAAAGCTAGCCGATGTTATATAAAGTACATTATTATTGCCATCATCTTTTAATGACTTTTCACTTATGTCACAGGGTAGGCGATACGCCAACGATACCTCTGGTGTTGCAAGCGTCCATAGGTTATGGTAACCGCTTACCAACAGGTGAGCCGAAATACTGTTTTCAACTTTATTTGTATAAAAAATAATATAACTTAGAAGATTCTAGTCTTGGAAGATAGGAACTGCTTATTTTCGTCATAAATTGTATTGGTTTGACAAATATTCAAGCCTATTCAAAAGAAGTGCTTTCCAGAATAATCGAAATAGCAACATTTCAATTATTTTTTCTATTTGTCAAAATTCAAACTCATCTAAAAACAGCTGTGTAAGCATAATCAAGTTCTATTATTCCATAGAAAAGTAACTAAGTCTACATAATTATGTCTAAAATTTAAAAGGTGGTTTAATTTTATAATTATTATAGCAAGCGTCGGTGGTGTAATGGTCAGCATAGTTGCCTTCCAAGCAGTTGATCCGGGTTCGATTCCCGGCCGACGCACATTTTTTTTTAAATTTATTATTTCACACACACAATAGGCAAATATTGTGAAAGAGTTACATTACTTTTTCTGATGATCTGTAAGTTCTTGGAATTGATTTTGTAATTTTGTTTGTGAGACTTTGTTTTAGTTGTATGTAAAAGGTTTCATGGGATAATAACAGACAAACAAACACGTAACCATTAAATATATAGTCCTGATCATATATCGACCTAATGGAAAGCGATTAAAATCTCCTATTGACATCTGCATCGCCAGAGGCCTACCCTATGGTTGCAACGCATCAGTAATTATCGCAGGTGTCCTGTACCTGTGATTTCATCGGCCCTAATACCCTTCACACAGATATACAACGATGCGAGCATTACAGCTTGGAGGCAAAACAAAGATACTGTCGTAGTATGTCCGCGGATTAACTTTTTTACAAATAATATCTAATGGATTACTCATTACTTAGTAGTAAGTATAACTTAGTAAGCAAGTAGGTCAGCTGATGTGTTTTTTTTAAATAGCTTAGTACATCAAATCAAAGGTGTTACATAAATATCTATAATAAATATACATGCTGGGTACATGTCAGCTGAAGGCCAATTATAAATTTCCACTTATAGGTTACTAATTAGATGAAAAACAACCTCATCACTAGACCCTACATTGTCATTGGTGCGCGGAAAAAATACTTAACATTTATACCTACTGAATGAAGCGCACCAAAACGAGTGCGCTACGTGGAAGTACTTTGGTGCGCTTCATCTTGGTGCGTTTCATCTGGGTGCGCTACGAGGAATGCCTCAATTTATCAATCAGTAGCGTAACTTATTGTTTGAACGAGCGAAAAGAGCGAGCGAAGATCTCTAAGTATATGTACTTGGAAAATCCTGCAATTGTATGCTTGTTTGTTTGTTCGACGATAACCTCCCAATCGTTTATTCAATCTTGAGGAAACTTGGTACCGTATAGGTAATAGAATTTTGAAGTTTATTGTCAAAGGATTTTTCTAACTAGGCCTGAAAATCGCGAGATCTCAGTTTGAGTTAACCAGTTTTCATGTTCACAATAGCCCCCAGCGCACTCTGTTTCTAGCCTACTCTACACACACCCCATTTAAGATGTAAACACATAAGTATAGCCAACCCACCCCGCATTGGGGGTGAAATTCATATCAGTACAAGCGGGGCTGCGCCGCCGGTCGGACGCGACGCACCCTTAACGCCATAAAAACCTTCCACACAACCATTTTTCTAACAAAAACTCAAATAAATTCCAAATTCAAAATTGACATTACAAGTGACGTTTGACCTGATATTGAAGTTTTGTTTTTCTTCGATATTTGACCTCATTCGTCAAGAAGGTTATGTGAAATGGTGTGAACATTGTCAATTTCGGAGATGCCTTAGATTTTAAGTGCAAAGTGAGTTGGTTACTTATTGATTGTATGCAGATGATTTGTGGCTTTTGTAGTTTTTTTTTTGTAGTAAATGTTACTAGGATGCTGCTACAAATGTTTTTCATCTCAGTTTCTTTGCTAGAATATCAAAATTTTGTAAATATTTACAAAAAAAAAGCATGTAGTTTTAAAGTGGTCAATCTCGGCGTCAGAGTAAATAGGCCGGCCGATGGCCCCCGACTAAAAGGCTTTTACAGCCACAACCGACTACTTAACGTGGCCTCCGAAGCACAGAAGAAATATAAATAAGATAAAATATATGTAAGTATTTTAAAACATACTTAAACATAGCTTAGCGGAAACCGTACTTTCTGAAAAGATAGTTCTTTAAAGTACCTACGAGTAACTTTCCTACCTTATTTTATTCTCTAGGTAACTGTCAGATCTTGATATATTACGCTGCTAAGTTAATGCCAGCTTTTTAAAAACACTGTTACTAAATCATGATAATTATATTGTTTTTTCCAAATAAATAAATTTATTTGGAAAATTTATTTGGAACGTAATGTTTATACAAAGTCCGACAACTAAAATAACAGGTAGGTATTAAAATCTAAAACAACAATAAAATTTTGTTCGGCTCATTTGCCTAAAATGGTATGTCTGTGCCAAATTAGTGTTCCGCTTAGCATGTGTTGTATGTGTTACCAGCACATTTGACAGAACTTGAAGTTTACGTAAAATAAAGAGGACGGCGATAGTTTTTATGTTTTTAAATTTTAAAAATGCAATAAAGAATTGCAAGAGATAAAAAAAAATCAAAGAAAGCAAAACACCTTCACAATTAGATTTAAATCCAGACAAGTCAGAGACAAGCTTAGAATTTATTTATAATATTGTGACTAAGGTTTTTTAAAGTCTTCCGTCAAAAAAGTAACAAACTGGAAATTATTAAGAGCATGATAAGTTATATTTTTTAATAAAGCCTACAGTTATGTTTTTTTTAAATCTGAAGTTAGTAATTCTCTTTACTCAATTTTAGAAGGAAATTTCAGTGCAAACTTCATTAATTAGTTTCACAATTATTTCACGATCAAAAACCTGCAAAAGTATAAATTTTTAGTGCAAAGACATAATATTGTGTGATATTATATGTAGCTTTAACGAAATCTCGTAACTATATCAACTGCGTCGGTGGTGTAATGGTCAGCATAGTTGCCTTCCAAGCAGTTGATCCGGGTTCGATTCCCGGCCGACGCACATTTTTGCTTTTCAATTTTATTTTTTATGAAGTTTGTTTGAAAAATATATGTAAAGTTATCCTTAGATGTCAATAATATGGTTCCATTATTCAATGTTTAATCTATAATCTAGTTAAATGAATTTATCATGAGTACAAGCCACTTACTTTCATGTAATTATAATAACGTGGACATGTAATATATTCAAAACTCTTCTCATAATGTGACATTCTTCCCTCCTCATGCGGTGCCCATACCACGCTAACCTATTACTCCTCAACTTTTCCGTCACGGGTGCTACTTTCAAACTTCCCCTGATATACTCATTCCTTATTTTGTCCATTCTAGTGACTCCACACATCCATCTCAACATTCGCATCTCAGCTGAGTGCACTCTTCTATCATTAATCCCTTCGGTTGCCCAACACTACGATCTATACAATACAACAGGTCAGGATTAGTGTACCTACATTAAGTAATCCTACTAATATTATAAACGCGAAAGTTTGTGAGGATGGATGTTTGTTACTCTTTCACGCAAAAACTACTAAACGGATTTTGCTGAAACTTTACAGTAATATAGCTTATACATCAGAACACATAGGCTACTTTTTATCCGGGTAACACGCGGGCGAAGCCGTGGGCAGAAGCTAGTAACTAGTAACGTTAAAAAAGGTCTGCGTTCAGCATAATGCTGCAGTGAACTGCGGCGCTGACTTAGTTTTCAGTAAATATCGAAATTGACACCATTGTTGCTGGTTTTTGTAAAAAAATGAATACTTATGCGAACAATACGTTAGTTTTTCATGAATACTGACTTCAAAGAACTTAAAAAAAGAAGGAGGTCCTCAATTCGGTTGTATTTTTTTTATTATTTAGGGTTCCGTACCTAAAAAAACGGAACTCTCTAGGATCTTTTCGTTGTCCGTCTGTCTGTCAAGACTCTTTTTCTCAGGAACGCGTGGAGGTATCAAGTTGATATTATTATCAAATACGTAGGTTTACGGCCCCATGGAGCTCTAAAAATCAAGCTTTTAAGTCAACGCAATAAAAAAATAAGGCTATTTATTGCTAGTTTATTGCCAGTATCAAAATATGCGACATATTTTGATACTGGCAATAAACCAAAACATTCAGGGTACTTCCCGTTGACCAAGAATCAAGAAATTTTGATTGACCGTGACGTATATCGATGTACAGGCGAACATTTTTTGAACTACAAAGTTAAGTTTATCTTTTAATCCGACGTATGTTTTCGTTAGATCAATGTTTGGTGGTTTACAAGCTTGTATGGAGGCCACGGAGCGCGGGTCAGTCTCGCACTTGTCCGGTTTTAATGTTTGTTACTTGATATCTTTGCCAATTGTTAACCGATTTTGATATTTCTTTTATAGTTGTATAGAAAATAATCCCGAAATGATCCCATAATCTTATTCCTCACAAATTGTTAAATTTCCTGCAAAATTAAAAAATACCATCATCTGATGGAATCACGACTAGCCGGACTAGGAAGGAATCCATTTTTTGTGGGCTATTTTACTTATGGTTTTTTTATTCATATTATTACTTGATTGACTTGAAGACGGGACTGCAAGAACTCATCAACGCATACTCTCCGTCATCATTAACTGACAAGAGGTCAGGGATACTAGAACACTGCTTCACCAATCCAGAGTCCTTCTCCGCTACTTCAAGGAGTTGAGCTGGTTGGGGTTAGCTTAGAAGGGGGATAATGCACAATTCACCCAATGCGGGATATGAGTGCAGACCTTGGTTCCCCCCACTTAGAATTAGTATTAGAATTACTTGATTTGGAATAGATTCTCTACTGGCCGATATTATAACTTACACGAACAGCTCTCTTCTGCAGCACATTTATGGGTATTTATGTCTGCAGCACTCTCCCACAACAATATGCCGTATGACATAATACTGTGACCCGAGAGATGACTCTTATCTAGGTCAACGTATCACCTTTCCCATTCAGCATGACAATGCAGCTAGCAATATGGGGACGTTTTTGGTTGAAATCTGGATCAGTTGAGCTATTTCTAGATAGCTCGAATGTTTCATTTCTATATTTCGTAGGTATATACCGACGATCAACTTTAGTAGATTCATAAAAATATAAGAGAATTTGATACAATTGCTTGGGTTTCCCAACGCATGTTAAAATTAAATAGACCGACAATAAACGTCTCTCATCCGAAAATACGGGCAGAAAAAGTCACTCTGGAATAATTCCATCGTCCCTGAAAACGCCACAATTTTTTCTCAACCCCCTCCCGCCACATTGCCAGTAGGGAGGGATAAAAAGGACTTTATTACCAAATCTTGTTTCACAGGAAATTATTGTCTTGGGAAGTTTAGGCGATTCAAAAAATATAATCTGTCTGGGTCTGGGTATTTTCTATGTATAATATGTACGTATTTACAAAAAAAAAAAGTATTTATGTAGTATATCAGTCATGTAGTTCCCATAATACAAGCTCTGCTTAGTTTGGGGCTAGATGATGCTGTGTGAAAAATGTCCAGCATTATTTATTTATAAGTTTCTTACCTAGTAGAAAAAAATAGTTTTTTTTCTCTAGCTCGCCCTTCTGGCCACTTTGTCAGTAGAGCTACTTTTTAATGGAAGGTCATGTATCTCACAGAAATTTGAAAAACATGACCTCAAGTCACTTTTTAAAAAAAGGTAAGGGAGGGGAGCAAAAGTTATTATTATATTTTCAAACTCTCAATTTATTTTTCTTAAATTGAGATTTTCATAATACCGATCAATATAATAATTTGTCGTTTTTTTAAGTTGTCTGAAAAGTAGTCTCCATACCAAGAAATTGAAAGTAAGTTATCATGCCAAAATCAAGGTATTCATTTCATTCCCACTACGAACGCAAACCTTTCAATCCACAGGGATAAGCCCCTGTCGGCTGTAATCAACCTTGAGGTACCTTCTGATTGGCGGTTTACTGTCGCAACGCACCTGTCTCCCGCATTTCAGAATCAATTGCGGTCGTTTAGAAAAGTGTCTTTATTTGAATTTTCTGTGACCGCAATTCCAGCGTAAATGCTCATCTCATGTTCTTAGCTGTAAAGTAACTCGGATTTGTATTTATTTATTAACTGTTATTAAAACAGTTGTATACACATTAAATAGTGATTTTCACAGTAAATTTTGCTTAAATAATAACATACTTGCACTTGGACGGTATAATTTTAGTAATGTTTATTCATCTATTTAAACTAAGATTTGCTTCGCCTAAAAAGGACTGAAACTGCTCAAATCAAATTTCCCATCCCTAAAGTTGACGGCCAGGGTCATCCCTTGCCTCATTAAGACTTTTTCGGGAGACCTACATAATGTTTGTATACCTACGTTTACCTACACAGTAGGTAACAACGTACTTCGGGATTAATTATAAAAAAAATATCACACAATATCGTAACACCCTATAGAAACATTTCAGTTTTTAATTTTCAATAACGGTATAAAAAATATCCGCTAATCCGGTTTATTTTTTGGCAGTGGCCGATTTTAAATTTTATTTCACGTCACCATATGCGGGCTTTTACACATTAAAAATTTCATTTTATTAATTTTCAGTGGAATTTGTACTAAGTGGTCGTTTTTATTTCTCCAAGTTGGTCGACTTTTACTAGTTAACTTGTAAAGTCTACTTAGCTGTGATAGTTTTCAGAGTCGTCACGACCTTTATAGCACAGTGGGGAAGGCCCGCTTGAGCTGCAGAAGGTTACGGGTTCGGTTCCCGCTGCAGGACAATTGTTTGTATTGTCTGCAAATATTTGTCTCGGTCTGGATGTTTTATATGTATGTATTTACAAAAATAGATATTAGTAGTATATCAGTAATGTATTACCCATAACACAAGCTCTACTTACTTTAGGGCTAAATGATGCTGTGTGTAAATGTCCAGCATTATTTATTTTATAGTTGCCTTTTAACTTAATCATATATAATACTGCCGCGAATCTTTTCACATATCCAAAAACTATGGCGGGAAGGGTAGGGACAGAAGGAACTTGACTCTAAAAAAATAAGCATGAATTGCTTATTTTTTTTAGCATAATATATTTATGCATAATATTTCGCAAACGGATACCTGAATCAAAATATGGATTTGATTCATCTCCACTTTATAAGGGGGGTGGTACCCCATAAAAAATGATTTTTTGAAGTTTTTTATTCTACCACTTTGTCGGCGTGATTAAGATACCCTATGCCAAATTACAGCCTTTTTGTACCAGCATTCTCTGATCTAAGCCACGGACAGACAGAAATACCGACATAAAGGTTCCTTGTTGTCTACGAAACCCTAAAAATGGCAAACATAACCTCTAAAATTAGATTTGCGAAAAAATCTCTGATACCAACAATATTAGTTCAAACGAAATTTTTGAAGTTAAGTTCGATTGATATTAGGAGTCTTTTATGTCTGAAGATTAAACATTGTTATGTAGATTCACTCAGAACCTGATTGATTTATACTTTTGAAAATGTATCTATAGATAGAAAACATGTGTTTCCTCATATAAGTACTTTGCTAGCATTGTGATGCAAGCGCGTATGCTTCAATCATTTTGATAGGCTTGCCTTCATAGCCCGCTCTCTAGCCAAGTCAGATAAGCTAACACACGTCATGGGGTCGATAGATATGTAACAGAGACAACTAGCTTGAACTCATTCAAATTTAAACTGAAACACGGACTCATAATTTACACATTATACAGTTATAATAAATAATAATAATAATAAATAAATAATGCTGGACATTTTTCACACAGCATCATCTAGCCCCAAACTAAGCAGAGCTTGTATTATGGGAACTACATGACTGATACTACTTATATTTTTTATTTTTTTTTGTAAATACATACATATTATACATAGAATACACCCAGACCCGAGACAAACATTGGCTAATCGAACAAACATTTGTCCCGCAGCGGGAATCGAACCCGCAACCTTCTGCGTCTCAGGCGGGCTTTCGCCCACTGCGCCACAGAGGTCGTTATGATATGCATAAGCCAAACGTGAGTTTACATATTGAGTAAAATTTGTTTTATTTTAGATTAAGCACAATTCTAATTTATAATTGCTATACTGCACAGTATAATTTTGTATGTAGTATAATCTTACCAAATAAATGACTACATTCGAAAATATGGCAAATTATTAATGTGCTGATTCGTCAATTTTCCACGCCTTAAATAAATACTAAAAGCAAAATAAATAACCTCAATTCCGCCGGCAAATTAATCATTCCATAGAAACACCGAACAATAGAAATGGATTGAATCAAATTATACAATCGATGGAATTCGTCATTTCGCTATTGTTCAAATTCTTTGGTTTCGTTCAATAGTATCTGTATTAAATTAATTTAAGAGCTCCTGTGGTGTAGTGCAAGGATGTACGGCATCCGAACAGGCACGGACTTGAGTTTGTAACTCCAGTTGCTTTTGTTGTCATGTTGGAAAAAAGGCACTGAATGTACCTTATTATTTTGCTTATAAAATAATGTCGGACGATACATTTCAACTGGTTTCATGAAACCTCGTTTCATGAAATTGAAAAGATGTTGAGATAACAAAAATATAATTAGATTCCGAGAAAATATATTGAGATAACAAATTATAATTAGATTCCTACTGGGGTTTTTGAGATTCCTAAAATGAGAAAAAATAATTATGACATGACATTGCATATTTTTATAAAAGTTAATTTCAATATTATCATTTTGAGTTAGATCCTTATTATGAAGAAAGGACAATTTAATGTTTTCGTTTCTTCAATTCTATTCTGTATAAGGATTAAAAAACTCAATAGGACCAATTGAGGTAGTGTTTGAGGTCATAAAATATCAGTTTATTTCAGTAACGTAATAAAAATAGAACATAGTATTTTCTATAAAACGCATTTTGGGAACGTTTCCGTTCCCAAATGTAGTGTGTAGTAGTGTTCTGGAAGAGTTGATCTACCTATATATCGTTAACGGTCTTTAATAGCTAGCTATTTCTTCTATATTTTTTTTTCTCTTTCGTTTCTATACAATTAATGAATTTTTAACATGTGATCTCTCAAACTATGAAATATTATTTTTACCTTTTGAAATTAAAACCCTTTTTCAATGTTGTTTTTTAAATTTCAATTACGATTTATATAATAATGAAATTTGTATTTGGGGGGGTACGCGCTAAACTTTTTACTACATCATGAAATTTATTGCGGGCCAGATAATTTGAACTGAAACTTGTACGGGAAAAGTTCGAGCTTTCAATTTACGGGGCTCAGCTGTTTGGTGCCACACCTGGGTACCAGCCAAGTACAGTCATTTTGACTGTACGCGTATGTACTTTCACTACATACGCGTATATGTATATTTAAACCAATAATATACTAATGGCCTAGAGCATATTAATTATTTATTTTGGACACCCAACAGAAAAATCACTGTAGCTAATTATCCAGTTTTTTTATACACTGAAAAAGGCAAATAAGCGAACGGCCCACCTGGCCGCTGGCAACACTAGACGCTGGCAACACTAGGGGTATTTTTCATAATGGTGAAAATTCTCATATGTTTGTAATTTCACCGTCATATCCTTCAATCCGGAACGCAGAAATTCGAGCATTACGTGTATGGTGGTAGTCATTCCCCATACCAGCTATTCACAGAAAACCCTAAAACTCCTAAAAAAGTTCTAGTGTTAAATATTGTTGTCTTAAATCTACGTGTTACCCCCAATCATAGGACGCCACAGTGTGTACAAAGTAGACAAATTAGGTAAGCACTAGCTAAAAATAATAAAGAAAAGTTATCATAAAACATTGTCGAGTAGGTAGGTATATTTATTATTTAACAAGTGTTAAGGTCAGCATGTATGAAGAATGTAATGAGATTGAACGAAGCAAAATAGGTATGTCAGGATCGTAACAAATGGACATCCGTAGTCTCTGCCTACCCCTCCGGGAAACAGGTGGGAGTTTATGTATGATTATGCTCAAATGTAGGAGTATAGCTTAGGTGTTACGTCAAAGTACTAGGGACGCTGCAAGTTCACAATTCTACCACTCAAAGTGAAAGCTTCAGGAGTCAGCACGGCTTCATAAATCACAAAGATAACTTGAAACTTTCACGCGATTTGCAAGTACTCAGTTAGCATTCCACGTGACAGGTTGCAAGCCAATCGCCGCTTATTGGAACACTAACTGAGATCAC
The DNA here is from genome assembly GCA_961405105.1 of Perizoma affinitatum. Taxonomy (NCBI): domain Eukaryota; kingdom Metazoa; phylum Arthropoda; class Insecta; order Lepidoptera; family Geometridae; genus Perizoma; species Perizoma affinitatum. The sequence goes on along the minus strand of OY560190.1, from coordinate 14,141,501 downwards.
AATCATGCCAATCATTCCTTCGACTTTTTGGTTCTTGGGCACGCCTTCTTCAATATATTTTCTTTTACCGTTATGAGCACGTGTCGAAAAATGCGCACACACATTTTCGACGTAAAAAATCATTTCTTTATTTTTACATATATCTAGAATATATGAACACAAAAACATATCGACTTGAGTTATTTTAAAAAGAGTTATCTTACAAAACCTTTAAGAAAGGAGTATGAAACATAAATTAAAAAATAAATATTCCAAGCTGGCATCTTCATCTATTCATCCAAGTATTCCAGAATTTTCCAGAAATCTCTTAAAACTGACGAACTTAGCTAGACCATTTCAGTTAATCTTTTAGATACTTTTTCCCACTAGTCAAGGCAAGTTTCTTGAGCTGACGCCAACTTCAGTTATATTACAGATAATCTCTAGTTCAGCAAAACTTTAGCTATCAGAGGGATGAGACATGACTTTATTAAAATACTAACTGTTCCACGGCCAGCCCAATGCAAAAAGATTACAATAAAAAAAAACAAATTCGACCGGTAGTTCCAGAGATTAGATGGTTCAAAAAAAAACTCCAGCTCTATTATTAGTATATACAAGCTACTGCCCACGGCTTCGACCACATTGTACCCGGATAAAAAGTAGCCTATGCTTTATTCTATTCTACGAACTATATCTGTTTCAAATGTTAGGACGTTTTTCTCTCCTTTCAATTGTAAAACTATAATTGAAAAAAAAAGGAACACTTTTATACTTGAATGATCCGTCAGCATAATCTGCATCAGCATTAACACGTGCCAGATTAATCCAGTTTAATCCGGCTCGCGCCGGTCATAACCGGATAATGCAATGACCGGTTCCCCGGATATTGCGATCCAGTTAGCTGGAATTGACGTGTCGCGTTGCATGATTCGTTTAAGGGGTGAAATGGTGAAATGTATGTCACCACCTACCTTATCATCTTAAAGTGGTTTTTGGTCAAACATAAAAGCCTTAACCTAGGATCTTTATTATATCATGTGACCGTATCTAAGTAAAAGGGGTACTCAGGGTCGTGATAAATCCGAACGGTGTTACTATACAAAGGATTTATTGATTATGAATCAAGCAAAATCTTTCGGAATTTCTACTATGATAGTAGAAATTCCAAAAGCTTTTTTTTCCCAAGTACTTTGGTTTTTCATTTAATTTTGAGGTTACTATAATAATTATCTCATTATGCAGCTGTTTTTTGAAATAAAAAAATATTTTGATCATCTCTGTGGCGCAGTGGGTGAAAGCCCGCCTGAGACGCAGAAAGTTGCGGGTTCAATTTCCGCATCGGGACAAATGTTTGTTTGTTACTTGATATGCTCGCCAATTGTTAACCGAGTTTGATTATTCTTTGTTGTTGTATAAATAATAACCCTGAGGTGGTCCCATAAAAGTTTTATTCCTGAGGGATTTCTATTTTTCCCGTAAAACTCAAAAAACATCATCATCCAATGGAATTACGACTAGCCGAAAATTATTTGTGGGCTATTTCACTTTTGTTTTTTATTCGAAAGAGAGCTAAATAACGTAAGCACGTTATTTCGCTCTCTTTTGAATTCTCGGAATCGGATTTTTGACATTGAATGTCTTATAATTATTTTATTACATTTTAACTGTCGTTCGGTCCACCACTCGGATTGATCTAGATATGTCTACGCGAGTCTTGACCTTGCGCCCAACCTTATGTAAATTCCTATTGTCCAAGAGCCTAATTAAGAGCACTAAGTAAACTGGGTACTTTTTTAAATAACTCTTCCATTTATTTATATGAACGCTTAATTCAATGTATATACATATATAATGGTTTCGAGGAAAATGTTCTTATTGAGCATTGGATTGAAGTAAAAGCTAGTTTTCTATACAGTGTGACCCTCCATGTTACATGGAGGAACACCTAACTATTATTTTTTATATTATTTTAAAGTAAGTAAGATTACATTCAAAGATTAAAAAAAATAAAAAATCAAGCTGATACTTACCGAACCGGCTATATGAAAAAATAACAAACATTCTGTATACCAATCGAAAGGGGGTGTCAATTCCTTTTCAATAATATAGTATCTTGAGGCCATTGAAAGCAATCTATAGATAAGTCAACTGATCCAGTTCATTACGAGACGGAAGCGTTCCCAAAATGCTGGCTACATTATCACGTTGAATGGCTAAATTCGTTGACATAGATAAAAGCCAGTGCTCTAGTCACGCATCGATACGATGGCGCAGCGAGCAGCAGTTGATATGCAAGAGGTGAGTTCGATTCACGCTGTGGGACAAATGTTTGTATGTTCTGCAGATATTTGTACTGGGTCTGGGTATTGTGGTACTATTATAACAGACATGGTATGTGGATGTAGTTTTATTTAAATGGCCCCGGTTCTTCACGGACCTAGAGTCTTAATCTGAGATCCTCGGCCGAATCAGCCGCTGCACCAGCTCTAACTGATGCCCCCGACAGATGAGATGGCGCTAGGGTATCTACGCATGTGGCGTCCCACACCAACGGTCTTCACCTTTCTCAGCGGACAAGGGTCATGACGTCAGGCACCTTATCATCGTCACGTAGAAGACCATTGGACTATCATCACTATATAATTTTTATATTTTTTCAGGATTTTTTACTTTTTAATAAAAAATTAAGGTCTTCGGCTACCTTCGAAATCTTATAACTGAGGAAAATTTACTTAGAATAAATTATATATACCTTTATCTAAAACTTAAACAAATAGAATATTTTCTTCATTTTTTAAATTATGTAACACTGCATTCATATATTTAAAAAAATCGCTTTCGTACGCTCGATCCCGCTAAATGTGAAAAAAAATATTTATAACACCAATCGAAAGAAGAATCACAATAGTGAAAAAAAAAAACTTAAGACTTATAATATTATATAGAATATTAGCCAACCTCTGTCCCAAATCGCTAAGGATGACTGGTAGAAAATGCTGTATAGCATTAAGTCCTCCCTTTGTACATTGTTTGTGTGCAATAAAGCATTAAATAAATAAGTGTAAATTCCTTCTCAATAATATAGTATCTCAAAGCCGTTGCAAACCCGTTCCAAACAAATCCTCACACTAGTGAAATGCTGAAAGTTACATAGCAAACTATTCGACGGGCAAAGGGCAGAATTTAATTTGAATTTTTTCACTAGCGGAGCCAAACTTTCACGGAACCCCCGTTGAGCTGGTGAATATCAAATTATGGAATGAAAGTACTGCTTTTTAAAGTCCGTGCCCAGCATAATGCTATTCTTCTGCAATACTGATTTTGAACACAGAAAACTCTAAAATTTTCCGATTTTTTTCTTGCGAAACAGTACAAAACAAGCCTTTGAAATATGATTTTAACGTCGCTAAATAAGAATATATTTCAAGAGCCGTTGAAATTATATTTCAGACATTCTATCAAATTCCCATTGAGTTGGGAGTGACGTTTGACAAATGGGTTTTAGCTGCAAAAAGTGACCGCAAAACTCAGGTACGTGCTATTTTATCCGGAAGATAAATTATTTCATCGCCAGCGTTTGAGGATTTTTTTTTAAGTATTCTGGAGAAAAACGCTTTCCCCTACTTCCTTCCGCGAACACTTGAATTATCTTTCTGCTGTGATTTTTCCAATTTATGTGCGTTTAACAAACTATTCAAAACGGCGACGAAAAACATCATGAGAAAAGCTACATGCCCAAGAACCAAAAATTCAAAGGCGTGTGCCATTGTTAAATGTTCCAATAAGCGGCGATGGGCTTGCAACCTGTCACGTGGAATTCTAAATATTAATCGAAACGCGGGCATGTACTAAAGATAATGTCGTGTATCCTGAAAACGAATATAAGGATATTTATCATGGGGTTATAGTCTTTACCGTGCTTGTTTTTGTGAATGTCACATCACTAGTACGTAAAAACACATTAAATACAGGATACCTAATAAATCAAATTGATCCAATATTACGCTGGAGTATACATTTTATTTGTCAAGGAAAGACGTGCCCTGAATCAGATCGGGCTGTTTCTTCGAAGGAGAGATTACATTCTCTTTCAACTACAGGTTGTTCCAGAATTATTTGCTTTTATACGGAACTTTTTCACGCTCACTTTTTTAATATTTTCCTGGCGCTTTCAGCTGTGTCGTATAACTGGCAGTGCCATGACTTCTATTCCGAGTTCGAACCCAGCCGTAAATATAATTAAAAAAAACAATTTTAAACTGGTGCTCAAATAAGCGACCTTATCGCTGAAAGTGCTCTATTCCATGCATACTTTGGATGGATATAAGTTAGAAGAACAAACGATAGCGCACAATCAAGATAGTGTACCGAAAATGAAAATAGAATATTACTAATGTTATAAATGCAAAGGTTTGGACATTTGTTGCTAAATAATGGCTGAACAATTTCCACGAAACTAGGAACAGGTATAGTTTGTAACACAGTTTACATTTGTCTGGATACTACGCGAGCGAAGCCGTAGGCAGAGGTAACAATAAAACAAAACAATAGTTAGATTACACAATACGCAATATAATATTATATTTCTGAAAAAAATATGGAAATTTTTAGGAAACTTTTTAAGTCAGGAAAGAAAAACCCCTTTCAGGGTAACACACATATTCTGGGGCATCCTGTATTGCTAATGTGTTTGTCAATAATATGTCTCACTGTCAGAAGCAGACGTCTGCAGGACGATTGCCGACTGAAGACAAACATGGAGTGAAAGAGGGTCATCATCATCATCATCAATCTTTGATACAGTATTTCCTCTTTTCCGATTTTATTACGTATTGAGACTGCAAGTAGGTATAGCTCTCTCCATACCCGGTTGCGAGACCTTGAGCTTATGCTTGAAGCTAATTAGTTTATTATTATTATTATTTTTTTTTAAATTGACGAACTCTTTGGCGCAGTGGGCGAAAGCCCGCCTGGGATGCAGAAGGTTGCGGGTTCGATTCCCGCCGCAAGACAAATTTTTGTATGATCTGACAATATTTGTCTTAGGTTGGGTGTTTTCTACTTTTTATTTAATACTGCATCATCTGGCGCCTAAGCAGAGCGTGTTTTAGGTACATGACTGATATACTTCTTATATACTGTGTGAAAATGACTAGCATTATTATTATAATGATTATTAACAATCAACAAATTATAAGTTAAATTGAAACATAAACGTCTCACGCACCTTGCTGATTCATGTACTTATACGGTTCAATGTCGCACCAAAAATGTGTCAGGTCAGCATAATGCTAGGTAGGTAGAAGCCTTAGCCCTGGTATTCTGTCGACCCTTATTCTACTTGTTCATAGTTGTATGAAGAGATGTTTGTACCTATTGACGGTACGCATTAAATATATAAATATATAAAAATAACCTCACTATCACTACCTAAAAAAGTTATAAAAAATATATACACACATAAATAAGGTTCCTTTTCCTAAGATGAGTGTACATAAATATTTTCTAGTCTATTCTATTTTATTTCAAATAACAGAGACGGCTTTAAATAATGATGTTGAAAAATAATATTTTTTTCATTTTTATTATTAAGATTCGTCTCTATAGGGTGTGTCAGAACATGTATATTGTATACTCGGTAGGTAAGGGTAAATCTACCGATGTACGTAAACATTTTTTTTTTTCCAGAATACTTATTATTTTTTTGAACCAATGTTTTTAAGTCCATTTTTAATATCAAAAATGTTATCTATACTTAGGAATACACGAAATTTTACAATTAACAATCCTTTCTACGTCTACCTGTGGAGACTTTTTTTGACTGTTTTTGAAATAGGTAAGGGGAATTGATCTTGTTCGTTAGTATTGTAGGTTTTTAAAACTAGATGGCGCTAAAAAATGAGACCAAAAGCTAGAACGTGCTATCGAAGCGTTCTAGCTTGTGTATAAGTAAACTTTTGAGTTTTAGATATTTTGTCTACCTGAATACCGCAATATATAACCCTATTGACTAGTATCATTTTTGAAGCAAGTAGCTAGCACCCGGAATCAGTCTGCAAGATTGTTCAGATCTGATGAATGAAATGTTTGACATCAGATTATGCACCAATGAATGTTGATAGAATAACCACCGATAGTGATTTTTTACTATAAAATAGTAAAAATCCTTGTAACTTGCCGATAATGTGTGGAAAACCCCCTATTCAAGTAATTACTTAGATAGATAGAACCACCACCATAATTTAGATTTCCCTAACATCAAAGGTTTTCTGGAAGAAGACTCTAGTTAGGGTTGATTGCGCCTTTGTTTATAACCTATAATGTGCCCTATGTGTTTTTGTTTGAACGTAATACTCCCATTATGTTCGTAACTTAATGCTAAAAAGCATTATCTTCCAGATAACCTCTGTGTATAGTAAAAAAAGATCTGTTGGTGGCACAGAACACTTGGACTGGGACACAATTACGGCTTTTGAATAACAAAATAACAAATATTAAATTTAAACCTAAAACAAAACGCTCTTTCACCGTTCTTTGCAGTCGGCTAAAAACAAAACAATTATCACTATAGTGTCAAAGTCCATATATATCGGCGTTACTATATAAAACAAATAGAAAGAATACTTTGTCATGTGTCAATTATATTATAATGAGCGCTAAATACGTCCCTGGTGGTTTGGTCACACTTTGACACTTAAATATACAGTTACGATTTATAACCGACTTCAAAGAGGCGGTTCTCAATTCGTCAGCTTTACATATTCGTGTATGTATGTACGTTGGTTAGGTAGAATTAGTTTTTTTTAATGATAAGTATTTAACTTTTTATGACTTTTGAGATGCTTACCTTCAAAGTATAATGTTATTTATTGATCGATGTCCCGTAGTGGTCATGTGCCATATGTAATGTTTGGACGTGCCTTTGACTACCCCCTACTTGGTATGTATCGAAGGATTTCTATCATGGGGAATAAAGTTGTAATTAAAACAAACCCGCGTTTGTTAGTTGATTTGCATATTTAAAACCTAAATAAGTACATTACCGTATTGTAATGTAATTTACGAATACATTTTATTTAATATTGCATTGATTCGTATCTTAATAGTTATTAAGCTTTATACTGAGAGAGATCTCAGGGTGAGACTCATACGGACCAAAGATTATAGTTACAAAAAGATACGGACGGACAGACAGACGGACATGGCGATAAACGTACCAGTGGGCCCAAAGTTGTCACTATAAAAATAAAAAAATGAGAGGTTTCAAGGGACACCCGGATGGAACGAAGTTCCTTTCGATTAATTAGTGAAGGAATTGTAATTTTTTTTTTTAGAAAGCCAACTTAAAAAATATAAATAATAATAAAATAAATGAAAATATCTGGCTTGCTTTCTATAAGAGAGAGAGAGAGAGAGATACAGAGAAACATGCGCACGCCGCACAGCTTACAATAGCTTACTATAGCAAAAAGTGTCGTTACAACTTTTCGTGAGATTTTTTTCCGTCTAGCCCCCTTTCACAACGCGCGATAAAGAACTTCGTTCCAATAAAAAAAACAGTTTTTCTAATCAGCAACATATTGCAGTGTAAAACTTTTTGCTAACAATGTAGGCGACACAGATAAAATATAGATCTACTCGCTGTGAACTCATTCCTATTCAGAAACGAATGAATTCACAATGTTTTCTTTTTAGCCAAGGGATTGAGGGAATATAAAAAATTTTAAAAAAATGTAAGACACTATAAATAAAATCATATATACATATTTTTACCCGTGATTACAAGATCGTATGCCATAAGAGGTTATTTGTCAGAGATAAATAGTATCTTATGTTAGAAACGGCCTATTAAAATTGTATATATGGCGGTGATTGCATCGCCATCATTGAGGGTGCTGTACTAAATGATGGAAAAGCACGTAATAAAAAACTAGGAAATTATTTCGGAAACTTAGATAGGATACGAAGAACTTATTAGGTTTACAGGTACAAATATTAAAAAATAACCTACCTAATACCTTTTGAACAGCATAAACAAAGCTCGAAAGAGTTTTTAAAATAACATTGCACTTGGTTCCTTAAAAAATGTGTTTTTCGTCGTAAAATCCGTCCACCTTCTCTTCTATGATACGTTTCATTTCACGCAGCAGAAATCCGGCATGAACAGCGCGGAAATTAAAAAGTTTTTTCGTCATGATACGAAACGTAAATAAAAGATTATGTTATCTGAATGGTGGACATGTTGGTTGGAAGTTGGCTACTTTTATGAAGTTCAGTTATCATAATATCGCTATTCAAACGAAAGCTTTTCGTTTGAATAGCGATATTATGGTAAATAATACAGAAACGTAGTGGAATATTTAAAAAAAAAGGTTACATATTCGCATCTACGAGTAAGTTCAAAATAATTTTAAGTGATAGAGTCGCACATAGTTATTTTGATCAAAATTGTATTGTTTGTTTTAAAATTTATAAGTATACGTTATTAAAAATATTGCAGTTTAAAAGAACCCATAAGATTCCAACTATATTTATTCAACCTCATATACTTGGCCCTAACCTTATAATAAAAAAAATACTATAAATGTAGATCTATATTAAATTCTATATTATTTCTGTGTAATTCAGTGTGTTAAATAATATTATATAAACATGATATCTCTCTGACAGTCTAGTTTGAGAAAAAAAAGTTTTTTAATTCGCGAAATAAATTAAGAAAAGACGATAGCATCTTTTTTTTGGTAAATACCAAAGCTAAACTAAATCGTGACTTCACGTTAATAAATAACAGGATAGAAGCGAAATTCAAAGTCGCCTAAGTAATTCCACAATAACTTCTAAACTACAATAGCTGCCTCAAGGCCTACAAGCAAATTAATATAGGAAAACTGGCAACCATTCGAACACCGCACTGCGCCAGCATTTTGGCGATACAACTCGACGTTTAACCGAATCAGTTTTATTTTACATTAAACAGTTTCTTTTTAATAACTCTGGCTATTAATAGAGAATATATACACGATAAGAAAACACAAATGTAGATAGACGGGACACATTCTGCGCGGATCGGGAAAATGGATCAAAAACGTTTTAAACTGGTATCCCAGAAATAGAAAGATGTAACGCGGGAGACAATTTAAAAGATGGCAAGACGAATTTACAAAATTATAGCAGAACGGATATGGTCTAGAACTGCAAGAGCAAGAGAAGAGTGAAACCAGACGGAAGAAGCCTTTGCCAGAATGAGACAAACAGATGCAATGATAACCGATGTCTAACTATTGTTGTGTAGAACATGTAGTTCTATGTATCTGAATAAAAGGCTTTTATTATTATTTCCCTTTATTCACCTAAATCTCAGGCTTGCCTGGAACCTTTACAGGCATTAGTGGAGCCAAAACAAACACTAAGAAGCCTTTTGATAAAATACATTGTTATAACGTAATCTTGTGGATGGCAACTGATAAAAACTATTGGAAAGATGGGTAACAATGAACTAGGCTATTGAGATATGCTTATGGAATGGTTGCTGGGCTATGTAGGATGAAATGGCACATGCCAATTCTAACTAAAATTCAAATCAAATCATAGGCAGGTGATGAGTTGCTGTCCGCTAAACGGGCTGGGTAAATGCCGCCAACAACACGCAGCGTAGAGGCAACGTTGATGTGAACGGCTAAAGGGTGTTGAGAGGTGTGGCTGCAGTTTCACTAAACGCTACTCTCGTGCTTTATGCCTTCAGCACTTCCACCCTTGGAGTATAGGTTTCGCTTTTGAGCTTTTGCGAACTATTGTAGACAATCATTTTGTAACTTCGCAACGTAGAAGACAGGTTGGGGTAGGATACTCCGTTAACAGACGTCTTGAAAACAGACGTTGGTTTTTAAATAGATTCTAGTCTCAGTAAATTTTTAGTATCAAAAATATACCTACCTACGTAAGTACATGGTTTGAGCAACGTGTGACAGTCTTATTTTTAGACTGTCACACGTTTTCATTAAGATTTTGTCATACTATCTAATAAGTCAAATAAGTACTTTGTCCATGAGTCTATCAAGGTCTGTGCTCACAATAAATATTTTTTTCTATTTCCTGCCCACAGCTTCACCCACATGAAAATTTGAATTACAGTTCTGAGCTACTAAGTAAATAATAACTTGTTTCAGGGTTTTTGATTTTCACATTTTTAGGAGTGGTTAGTGAAAGTTTATAAGGGATAATCGTTTTTTTTAAGGTAAGAACTTGCCAACTTAAATAAATAATGGCGTGTTTAAAAGAAGCATGTTAAGAGTAAGCATAAAAAATAAATATAATAAGAAAGAAAATATTTATTTTGATTCTCTACCCACGGGTTCACCCACATAGTTTATGAATGAATTGTAGCCGATGTGTTATTTCTAGGTCACGAAATATATTATACCAGTTCCGAACTTCACCATTACGGAGCTATTATTATTATTATTATATTCAGCTATTACGTAGATAATGAGAAACTAACATGAAAATATCCAACTTTCGCGTTTATAATATAGCAGGATAAAGAACAAGAGTTCCATTGTAAAATCTGTTTTAGGATATTTAAATACCGGAATTTCCAATATGGGCTTTTGAGCTATAAATTACCGGGATTCGGTGTTTCCGGTGCTCAAAGGTCGGTCCTAACGTTACGAATAAAAAGGCATAGAAGGAAATGCGAAAAGGTTTTTTTCGTGTGTTAGCCTTATTTTTTTTTTAATGGATAAACCTTGTTATTTTTAAATTTAATAAGTGGCGGATTGAACAATCGGTTTACGACTATGATGATTTGAATTTTGCATGAATTTTCTTTTGATTTTCCGTATGCGATGCTTTATTTTAAAGTATAATGTTTTTTTTTATTGTTCGTCATTAAGATAATTTAACTTATTTGTTATCAATAAATTAACTATGTACAATATTAAATGAAGCATAGAACGAATATTATTTCCAGAAGCACATCTATGTCATATCCGAAAAATCCAGCAAAAACAACGTAGAGTAGTTTTTTATTCAACTTTCCCTATTTAATGTTGCGTAAAATCATTCCCCTAATTTGCCGTCAGGTAATAAAACTCGCAGTATTTCACTACAAGAATGAATATTGTTACATGGTAACTCCAGATGAGAAGCGATGGACTTTCGTACCGCAGTGCGCCAGACGGTAGTCTATTTAGTGAGGGGAAATTCGTAAAACACATGATTTTATCGATAAAATAAACAAATACATCTCTAAGCTCCAAAAAAGAGCCTACCTTAATAAAACTGTGTATTTTCGTGAACAAAAATTATAATACCTATAATAACCAGTAATAAATAACGTTTTACGGCTGATGGCGTGATTCTCTTGTAAACCAACTAAGCTTAGAGTCAATACAATCGATTGCAGTTTTATTAAGGTAGGCTCTTTTTTGGAGCTTAGAGAATTCGAATTATAAACCGGAGATAATCTTATACCTAGTTATAAGTATTCAACAGCCTCTGCCTAAAGTACGCCCACCGCTTGGTACCCGATAAAAAAGTACTATTATACATGGAACCAACTATTTATATTACAAATTTCATCAAACGACTATACCAATGTGTAGTCGTTACAGAAATACTCAACAAAAAATATTTAATGATAAACATTCAAACTTTCGCATTTACGATATTAAGTAAGATGGTGGCCATAATAATGTCCTGTAGAAAGTTTTTTTTCTTCTTGTAACACGTTCTTCGACTTACGTTGCGAAAATTTGACTTCACGAAGAGTCCTTTTATTTTAATGGGATTTAAATAAAGCCAGTTTCCACCCTGAAGGTCCATTCTAAATATTAGTGAAATAACTTTTGAAATCGGATTTGTAGTTTCGGAGATTATTTGTAGATTGTAGTTTGTTCTCCTACATCCAAACTTACAAACTTTACCTCTTCATAAAATTAGTAGATGTAAATGATAATACGCGGCCAAATCTAGTTTTTGCTAACTAACTTCTTTGACCTTGGCAACAGTGACAGCTTGGCAACAGTATCAAATGCTCGTAGCCTCGAAAACTTGGCACGTCCCCGCACTAGCAAGGCTTTTAGGCTCGTTTATAGCCCTACAAGGGCTGGTAATGCCGAGATGATTTTAAGAAATATTGAGAAATTCGGCGTTAGCAACAATTCCAATTTATTTTCAGATAAAACAAAATGCTTATGTTTTTTTTATACAACTAAAGTAGCAAACAAGCATACGGCCTCCCTGTTGGTACACGCGGTTATATAACCTGTGGACGCTAGCAATACCGAATTAATTAATGAATGAAAATATTATAAAGTTTATATGTACACCACAAGAAAATTACAAAAATAAGAACTTTACATAACTAAAAATACAATTGGCGGTCTTATCGCTATAATCACTTTTTTAGAAAACGAGTATAATAACTTTAATAATAAAATTATCAGGCAAGAATTTGAAGTCAACACAAACAACACAACTTTATCTTTGAAGTCCTCAAGTTAAGTTGTCATTAACGAAGGACATGTCACAAAGTAAGAAGAGTATTCCTTTTTCACCATACATATTCTATAAGCACATTTGTTATTTGTCATTGAAGATGTCATTAAGATGGGATGTGTGTTTAGATATGCAAAAAGTGATATGAATCGTTTGAATTGGATTCCATTTTCAGCATAGATAATTCGTATTCCATGAGAACTATTATTGGACTTGACGTCCCAAAGACAAAGTTGACAATAAAGATGGCCAAGTCACAAATTGATAAGGGTTTTAGTTGAATTCCATTTTCAGCATAAATATTCGTATTCTATAAGAACTATTGGATGACCTCTGTGGCGCAGTGGGCGAATGCCTGAGACGCAGAAGGTTGCGGGTTCAATTCCCACTGCGGGAGAAATGTTTGTATGATCTCTAAATATTTGTCTCGAGTCTGGGTGTTTTCTATGCATACTATGTATGTAGTTTAAAAAAAATAATAAGTGGTATATTAGTCATAGTCGAAAGAGGCGAAAAACTTATAGAATTCTGTTATGAGAACCAGCTAACAATTACAAACTCTAAATTCAATAAGCCAACAAGGAAAAAATGGACTTGGCATACCCCAAACGGAAAATACAGAAATGAAATTGATTTCATTACTACAAAAAATTTTAGATTGGTAAAGGACGTACATGTTCTTGATATCAACTACCCATCAGATCATCGACCTGTCAGATGCGAAATCAAACTAGACGGAGTGGCAAAAAGAAGTAGAACAAGCTTTTGCAAACCAAAGTCAAAACTGTTTACATCTATAGAAAAAGAGTCACTCAAATATATGTTTCTAAAAGAAGAGATACAAGGAGAAAACCCAGAAGAAACATATCGTAACCTAATAAACACAATCAACAAATGTATAAAAAAACTACCACAAAAAAGCCCGAACAATTACGATATATTTACAGAAGAAGTAATAAGTCTTATCACAGAAAGAGAACAACTAAAAAAATTAAACAACAGAACATTTACACAGAGAAAACGTCTTAGGAGCCTATATACAAAAATAAAAAACAAACTCCGAGAAAATCAAAAACAAAGAAGATTAAACATTTTGCAAGATGAACTAGAATCTTCTGGATCCTCTAAAAGAGCATATAAAAAACTAACCACATCTACAAAATGGATCATGGAACTGAAATATAACAATACTGCCAGATTGGTCACTTCTAGACATGAACTTATAGAAACTGCTACAGACTTCTACAAAAACTTGTACAGGGAAAACAAGATTATAGAAAAACACACTAGTACATACAATCACCAGGCAAAAGAAGAAGTTCCACCATTCATTCAATCAGAGATCCAAGCAGTCATTAACAAAATGAAAACAAATAAAAGTCCAGGTGAAGACAAAATAACGAACGACATCATAAAAGCATTTGGAGAACCTATATATCCCATATTGACAACCCTGTACAACCAAGTAATTTTATCTGAACATATCCCAACTATATGGAAAAGTTGTACAATTACCCTACTTTATAAAAAAGGAGACCCCAAAAACATTAATAACTACCGGCCCATCAGCTTACTTTCGACTATATACAAAATATTTACTGCCTTGTTATCAAACCGCATTAATAAAACAATTGAAGAAAACCAACCCCGTGAACAAGCTGGATTTAGAAAGAACTTTTCTACTATTGACCATTTATTTACTCTAACGCAGATAATAGAAAAGTATACGGAATATGGAAAAAATATATATATAGTCTTTATTGATTATAGCAAGGCTTTTGACTCTATTAAACATATGGAGCTTTGGAAAGCTCTTCTTGGACAGGGAGTAAGTAGCAAGTATATAACACTACTCAAAAATATATACACAGAATGTATCGCAAGGGTAAAACTGGAAAAACCCGGAGAACCATTTAATATAGAGAAAGGCGTACGTCAAGGAGATACGATCTCGCCAAAACTATTTATATGTTTGTTAGAGAATATTTTTAAAAAACTTGATTGGGACCACTATGGTATCAATATAAACGGAGAATATTTGTCTAACTTAAGATTCGCCGATGACATAATTCTAATATCCGAAAGCCATACACAACTACAGGAAATGATATCTAGCCTAGATGAAGAAAGTAAGAAATGTGGTCTGCAGATGAACTGTGAAAAGACAAAAGCGATGACAAATGGCCAAACTATACCACTCCATGTTAACAACCAGACTTTAGAATATGTAGATAACTATATCTACTTAGGACAAAATATATGTTTCTTAGACAGAACTAAACAAGAAATAGAAAGAAGAATAACGCTAGCATGGAGAAAATACTGGTCACTAAAAGAAGTCTTCAAGGGCAACTTCGCAACCAGCATAAAGAAAAAACTCACGGACTCGACTATTCTCCCAACCCTACTCTATGGATGTCAAACATGGACTATGACAACAGAAAATAAAATAAAACTAAGATCCTTCCAAAGGGCGATAGAACGAAGCATGATGGGCATAAAACTCCGCGATCGCATCAGAAGCTCTAAGATCAGGTCCAAAACGAAACTAACAGACGCAGGAAAAATGGCAGCAAGATTGAAATGGAAATGGACAGGTCATACCGCGAGGACAAACGACAACCGCTGGAGTGAGAGAGTACTACACTGGTGGCCCCGTGACGGAAAGAGAGAACGTGGTCGACCCGTTCGCCGCTGGAGAGACGACATTGTTTCAGTTGCAGGGAAACATTGGATTAGAACGGCCCAAAACAGAATAAACTGGCAAGAGATGGAGGAGGCCTTCATCCAACAATGGATAGCCCCTAAAAATTAAGAAAACAATATACGACTGACAAAAACTACGTGAATATAAATATGATAGATGTGACATGACATTAATAAAATTGTATATAACTATGAATATGTAATCAGATAAATTCTAGATAAAATTAATGACATGCAATATTATTATATTTTTATTTTTTAATTATTAATATTATTTTATTATTATTATTGTTCTAAAATTATTAAATATTTTCTTACTTTTATCATATATATAGTTTTGTGAATAATATAAATGCTTAATACAATGTCAAATGAATACTTTTAGGGGAAATAAAGGCTATTTTTATTTTTTATTTTATTTTTTATTTTATATTAGTCATATAGTTCCCATAACACACGCTCTGCTTAATTTGTCCAACATTATTATTACTATTATTGGACTTAACGTCCCATAGACAAAGTTGTCAATAAAGATGGACATGCCACAAATTGATAACGGTTTTCAATTTAATTCCATTTTCGGTACCTACCTATTTCTATAAAAACTATTAATATACCAAAGACAAAATGATAAGGGCATTTGAATTGGGTTCCATTTTCACCATAGAAATTCAGCCTAGAAACGTGAATACAATTTCAACAATGTCGACTCATTTGAATGAAAACAAATTAATTTATTAGACATATTCCATTTGCGGCATCTGTGCCAAGAATGTACGCTGTGGCTGGATGTACCCGATGTTCAATTTAATGTATGCGAACATACATGAGACTTGTTCATGAATGTAATTGTGGGTTCTGTGATATAGGTTCTAGGAATAGTAAAGAATAGGAAATGCTATTACCATGCCCATTTCTGCTACCAAGTATTAATGTTCCCATTGCTGTGTTTCGGTTTAAAGAGTATGGTGGCAAGTGTAATAACAAGCCCGTGAGATCTTTCATCTTGATATCTCAGGGAGGTAACGTGATGATACTTCTGGTGTTGCAAACATCCATAGGTTAAGGTAACCGCTTATCAACGGGCGGGCCGTAAGTTTGGTTGTTTCTACAGTAGTATAATAATAGTTTAGTTAGATTGTTTTATTCGGTGAGGTATTATTACAGACAGCTTATGTTGACACTATAATACGAGACACACATAAAAAAAAGTTTACATCATTTTTAATAGTTAAAATATTTGTCCCGCAGCGAGAATGTAACCAGCACCTTAAAAAGCTAGCAGCGTAAATATATAGATAAGAAACTTTTTTATGTTTTTAACATCTTTATCAAGGCCTTTTTGAATGCACCCCAACTCGTTAACGATCCTAATCAATTGTGACCGAAAAAAAAAAACAATGGCAGGAAACAAGGTACCCAAAGATAATGTAACGCTACGCTAAAGAATGTAACGCTACGCTAAAGGATGGAAATTTCCGAACGGAGGTCGGTAGAAAATATCGAAAGCGTTCCTTTTCTACTTTCATTCTAAAATTAGATGCTCTACATTTCCAGCGCGAATCTTATTCGCAATTTAATTGAATAAAATCTGTAAGCGATTCGCGACCAACCACAGCCTTCCCTTCCACAGAATAATATACTCAAAAGATACCCAATGTTTGATTTCACATTGTTACAAAGTTCTCAAAACGGCGAAGAAAAACATCGTGATTAAACCACCATGCCCTAGAACAAAAAAATCGAAGGTTTGTTGCCATCGGTTAGTGTTCCAATAAGCGACGATGGGCTTGCAACCTGTCACGTGGAATGCTATTTGCAATACGCGGACATGTGATAAATAATATATTAATAATTAATATATTAAAGTTAAGACATGCCTCTGACTACTCTCTACTTGGTATCAGAGATCTACTTACTGAGACCATTATGGAGAACAGTCGTGTGCGTGTTTTTTTTTTGTTTGTTAATCCACTTAATTCGTTCCTCGTGTTATCCATATGTCTTTCTACAGTCGCCCTGCGTTGACTTTGTATTTAAAATCTTTTACGATTTTTTCCCTTCTTTCTCAGTTTGTGGCTTTGTGATCTATGGTAAAAGTAATAGTGTGGTGAAAGGATTCAGTGCATTGCATGTGTCTTCGAGTTTATGGTTTTTCTTAATTTTTAGTTCTATTTCTTTTTTCGCCCTTGTAATGTATTCTGCTTTGTTTGAGAGCAGTAATGCTGGACATTTTCACAGAGTATCATCTAGCTCCAAAGTAAGCAAAGCTACTTTGAACTACATGCCTGATATACTACTTAAATACCAAATTTTATTTGTAACTAAATACATGTTATACCTACATAGAAAACACCCAGACCCGATAAAAATATTTGCATATCATACAAACATTTGCCTGTGACTTTTTGAATCGAGAGCATCCTTCATCGCATTGTGCACTTTAAGTGCGTCAATGACCAGGACCACCGAATCAATTCATTTCATGTCTTGTTATTAATAAATTCTATGACTTAAGTTAATTTTACATGTAGATTCAATTAAAAGCGACACAGGCTCATATACCCTCATTTAATATCAGATTTCTTTCACAGGAAATCTAATCATGGCCGGATCTAGAGAGCGGCTTTACGAACGGAGGTCTGATTATGGCGCAGAATACAGAAGATATGAACCATACCAAGACACTCAAAGATATAGGAGGCCAGAAAGAGACCGCTATCGAGAGAGACCAAGACGCAAGAACGGTTATGTCTACGAAGATATTTATTCCGATTTCGACGAAGCGCAAGGCAGGTTGTCCCTCTTCAGACCAATACGACCAGAATTTTTAAACCTACCTTCAAGCTACGATATAAAATACAACTCGCTTCCTAGAACATACTACAACTATGAGCGAGACAGCGATAGGGATAGAAGGAGAAAGAAGGATTACTACGATTTCCGAATCGAGACTGAAAGAAAGAGAGACGAATTTGAGTATAGAAGCAGGGATCGACCGTATCCAAACCCAAAACCGTTGCAGAACCAACTGAAACCATTGCAAGACCGAACTGTCAAAGTCGATCCAAATTCAAAACCGAAAAACGTAGCTGTTTGCAAACCGTTGCGCATATCCGAAAAAACTGCGCGCTATTGGACGTCCGACGTAACCGAACGTTCCCGATCTCGCCCGAAGAAGTCCGAAGAGAAAAAAATCGTGAAATTCTCTGAAGTCTCCGGATGCAATCGCAAAATGATCGTAGATGATCCGATTTTCGGGCGAAAAGTGGTCCCAGTACGTGAATTAGAGGTATCCTTGGATCAGATGATTCAAAACGGGTATTTTGAGAAACATAATATCCCGATTCGGCCGATGGTGAGAGCTGGCAACGTCACAAACGAGGAAGAGAAAAAGATAGTGAAAAGTGAGCCGAATGGGAAGTGTTTAGTTGGAAATGGGAAGGACCCGCCTCCGAGGAGAATCAGACATTTGCCACAGGTAAGTTTGTTAATACCTACTTACACTGGAATCGGACCTCGTAAAGCTGAGTCGTCAGAGCACCCGCGTATAAAGCGTGAGCTAGCAGGTTCGATTCCCATCGGGATGTTTTTTTTTTAATCTTGTTGTTTAACCACCATCATCACCTACTGACATATTTATAGATCACCACATAATTGAAATATATATACATATTTGAAACCGGACTTATGCTAATAAGTAATAAGAAGGCAATTTCCCAAAAAATAAAATTTAAGTACCTACATAAGTAACAACTCTATTAGCCGATTGCCTGATGTTTGTCACATAAGTTGACGATACTTTTGATTGCGACTTAAGTACATAAAAATAACCTTATAATAATCAAAATAAATTACCCGTCAATTATCTCTAGACATGCTTTATAAATTCAAAATTTGGTTTATTTGAACAGAGAAGCTCTGGACAAGCGTAGTCCAACTGCTGAGGATCATGTCACACACACATTTAAAGTCTCTTTCTTCTCACATACACACACATAAATAAAGGCATAGTAATTAATACCCTGCCAATATCAGGCAGACGAAATTTATCAAAATTATACCCTGGACCATAGTATATAGCACAGTCAGTAGCACACATATGTATGTGTGGGACTCACCGCCGAATATTTAAATGCAATATTATTGAGCAATGACAGCTTCACATTTTATGATAGCGCCATCTCTTTTCAACTTTACTTAAATCTGGAGAAGCATTACAGTATTTGGTCGTAAGCGCTAATAGAGCTGAACAATATAAAATTGACGGATCTCAATAAAGTACTTAAATTTTATCCACACTCCTCACTAAAAACTGTATAATATTTACCTACAACATGGTAAATATAACCAATAGTATCAACAGTGCTTGACAAATATAACATAATTCGCTTAAATTAATAATATCAATAATATGAAACCATGAAATTCAAATGTCATGCAAATATGCCTTTTTTTTTAATAGTCAAATAAACACTTTCTCTGTATGGCATCGATGTCATCCACCCACCTATCTATTCGTCTGTCAAGGCCCCTGTTATTACCTAAGAAATGTGGGTGTGAGCGTGAATCATCATCATCATCCAGATTATGATATCCACTGCCGGGAATAGACCTCCCCACATAGTGCCGTAACGAACTGAATTCACATAATTCCTACAACCTTTGAGATGTCATTGGCCCATCGCGGGGCCACCTTACACTGCATCGTCGACATAAAAAATAACTTTTCTTTAATCCAAGTAACTTGAAACACTGTTAAACCTTTACTATGTCTTAATTCTGTTTGTTTACGATTCCAAATCAGTAACTTGATTCATTAGCAAATGTTACGGATTAACATTATGAATTAATGGCTGTTTACTTTAGGGTTGAATACAATTAGGGAAAATTATTGTTACGATTCTGTTTACTGATTCATTACTTGGTTTTTTCTTGGGTAAAAGATACTGAATCAGTGTTGCCATCTGTATTGCATTTCTAAACCAATGAAGCTATCAGTACTTATCTAATGCCTCAGATTAACATGTCCTATACGTAATACCGAAATAATTACTGCTATTAAAGCAATGTGGCGGACTAATAGCGGGTTCGAACCCTCTGGTGCCCTTGACTAATGAAACCCTACCCACTGACTACACCTAATACAGGGTGTCCCAGAATATATATTACTAATTAACAAGGAGCCAACATGCTCATGACTGTATTATCTTATACACAAGATATCTTCAGATATCAGAGGGTTATGATGGAGAGGTATTCTACAAAAATAACTTTTATTAAGAGGGTAGTTAATAGTTAACTTTAGTTCTACGACTTTTCAGAACTCGGCTATTTTCATTGAAGAAAGTTGGGTCAAACTTAGCTGGTTAAAATTAATTATATCAGCAGATTTTGGTTATTATGTAATTATCTTATTGTATGCATAAAGACTAAAAAAAGATTATTTAATGTACGAAACAATTCGAAATAATCTCCAATTTCGTATTTTTTTCTTAGGAAAACTGGTTTATTTCAATTGGCGGAATCATCACCTCTTGGAATAGTTTGCATGTTCTGCGGCATCCTATATTTATACCTACTTAATATAATATAAGATCCAAGATTATTTGTCAAGTTCCTTGATAAATTAAGAGGAACACAGCAGTCGAACTAGCTAAAGCAAGATAAACAGAATGATTACTGAAGCTTGTTGCCCACGGCAACAAGGACCCGTATATGTGTTTGACATAAAGGGGTTGACTTTTGCCATTTATCTTAAAATCAGATTAATGAATTTTAATGCGTCCCCCATGTGTTGTATTGTATTTGAAATTTAGTCATAAAAATCACAAGGATCACTTTGAAACTCCGGTTTTATCTGCTGCCTGTTCTTTCGCGATCAAGCCAGAGCCAAGAAAACAATTGTGGTTATTCTTTTTAATGATCCTTTTACAAAACAATAGGTACCTACTGAATTAATCCGTTTCGGAATATTATACACGATACATAATAGTTTCTTAGTAAAAACATGTAACAGCTTTTAAATAACTAGCTAGCTTTTATGTAGGGCCGCCATTGCCATGATATAAACATTCTTCTTCTTTGCAAACGGAGGGAACACTACCTACCGTGTCAATTCATACATATTCTGAAAATTATGTGAAAATATTTTACTTTTCACAATATATTGTCGGTCTTCTACAAGTTGTATGTAAATCTGAGCCCTACTTTCTCATAACAGCGTTTACTTAAGGGGTTTCGTTCGTAACCTACTTTTGGAATCTGGGCGGGCGCCAGATTTATTTATTGTAGGCTGTCTATTGAGCCTACTAACCCTTATTTCTTGATTTATATGTATTGATTTTGTACTATTTTATTTAGCCTCAGAAAAGGAAAATTCTATAGACGAAATTCAATATGTGTACAAATCTTTATTTCAATCTAAATAAAGATTTGTACAACTTTTTTTTCGATAGGTATAAATTTGAAGATTTTATGCCTATCGAAAAAAAAACATTCTAGGACATTTTACTTAGACGACAGGAGACCATAAATGCGTTTACCAAGAGGTCTGTTTGTTTGGTTGTCTGTTACAATTTATCTCCAAAACAGCTGATCGGATTGAAATCGGGTGTTTTGCAATTTATTTCTATGAATTTGGAGGATGGTTCTTTATATCTAAGAACAATATTTACGACGATACAAAGCATAGTGCAGTTGTGATTTGTGGCGAAAACTGATAGGGTACCTAATCTATAGGAAAATCAGTTATATTTGGATAATTTTGAGATCAACGCAACCTCTTTTATTACTTGTAGCATTTCCAAGACCGTAGAGTTTCTACAATAATAAAAAAAAACAATAATTCGACCTACAAAAACAGTCAGAATTCCCTTCGGAATATGAGTAAATAGATTTTGTTTTAACTAAGAGCCTATGTATAGGTATCTTTTTAACGTTGTCCTAATTTTTGGGGGTAGGTTTAGACGGAGAGTGAATAAATAAATAAACACCCAACAGTCTCATAGATAGTTATGACGCCATACTAGGAGTCCCTGTATCAGGTAACTACGAGTACGAGAGTGAACATGGAAACATTTGTCTTGCAGCGGAAATCGAACCCACATGTTCTCAGTCATAGCTGCATTAATAGATATGGTCAAAAAATACTCGTAGTAAATTTTTACTGGAACATTTTTTAGAACCAAGTTTTTAAAATAAAACGCTTAACTTTTACTGCCAATTAAAAAGGGTTTAAAAACAGTATAAAAGTATTAAAAAAAATATTCTGCATAAAATCCTTGCTCTCTGTTGCTAAACTGTTCAAGAGCTCATTAACGACTAACGATCGTTACCTACCCATACGATCCCCGCGTCACAGTATAGCCGAACAAGTAGCACAAGTCCATTTAAATTCAATTCTATTTATTTATTTCATTTAAAGCTCATATAATATGTGTATACAAAATATAAAAACGTTATATTAAACAAAACAATATCTAAACATAAATTACAAATTCAATGACAAAACATTACAAAAAAATTTGAACAAAATTGCAATTTAAAAAAAAAAACAATAACGCTGTAGCTACAATTACGTGGCTTAGTTTTATAACTTGCCTCTTCCTTATTGCATAATAATAATAATAAAGCTGGACATTTTTTTTTTTCACACATTATCATCTAGCCCCAAAGTAAGTACCTAGAGCTTGTGTTATGGGAACTACATGACTGATATACTACTTATATACTTTTTTTTTTGTAAATAAATAATATATATACATAGAAATTTGCATCCATTTAAATTTGTTGGTACCCTAAAAAGTTTTATTTTTTATTTTTTCCACTTTGTCGGCATTACATACCCATGCCAAATTACAAAGACTGACGGACATGCCGACACTATTGATTACGGAATCTTAAAAATGGATGTGGCTAACTAGCTGATACAGATAGATTAAATGAAAAAGTTTATTTGTATGAGTTGTGATTTTAACGGCGAGTTTTACATCATGTAGATGCCATACTGTAGGTATTATGAATACTGTGCCTCTGTGCAGTAAAAAGTTGACCCTTGCGGTGACCTGGATTCTCCATTCCGGAAAGGATTTTTCAACCCCTGTTTTTTGCTTTTCTCATAAAAATCATTTTTTTATTTTGGACCTCTGACCAGCTGCGGTGGACATTGAATTTCTGTGTTTCATTCAAGTTCCCCAGAAAAATTTGAAATATGTTTTATCCGAGACTACACGAGCCTGTCTATTTAAGGGGCGCTTTTCGACGCATTCCTTCAAAATTAAACTCAAACAATGGCTAGTAGGGTGTATGAAATTAGATTAACAAAACAAGTATACGAGGCGAGCTTGAATGGGATACTCGTAGTTGCAAGAGGAAGGCCTCAGCGAACGTACTCTGACCAAATTGGAGACATTCTAGAGAAAGGCCAAGTCAAGCCACTTAACCAAAGTGCTTGTATGATAAATTTGATGAGAGTGTATGAAGCAAAAGAGGTATGCCAGGCTCGTAGCGAGTGGAAATCCGTAGACTCTGCCTACCTCTCCGGGAAACATGCGTAGAGCTAACTCCGTAGGAGTTTTAATGTATTGTGTGTAATTTAATGTAATAATGTGTAATGTAAATTGATAATTTAATAAGAATGCATTATGTATTTGAATTCAACTTTAAAAAGAAATAAAAAATCATTTTTTGCTAACGTTGCACAATATAAAACAAACAGATAATACACACACGGGATTTATACAAACAATACCTAAATACTAACAATTAAACTATTAATGTGCTTCCCGATACCTACCAATATGTATCGACGCTAATTCACGTCCAACTTAGTATTTGTTATGTAATTATTTACCTACCTACCTGTAACAATGACTATGTAAGAGTTTACCATAAGAGGTTGTTTATTTGTTACCATTTAAAAACGGCGATGTAATTTTCACTGATTATATTGTTTTCGAGGATAGTTCTTAAATTGGTTTCACGCCACAACTCACTGAGGGCGCTGCGATCAATAACGGAAATAAACAAAGGGGGTTTTAAATAAATACATATTATACATATAAAACAACCAGACCCGAGACAAATATTTGCTGCGAGAATGGAACCCGCAACTTTCTGCGTCTCAGGCGGGCGTTCGCCCACCGTGCCACGTCAAATGTATGTTTGGACGTGTCTCTGAATACGCCCTACTTAGTATCATCACAGTTCCTAACACTCAAAAATCTTTTTTTTTTTTTATTTAAATTACATGATAAAGATGGGAGTTCTTCTTTAAGTTGAAATAACCTGTGTTAGAAGAGTCCTCTCTTTTTTGTGGTCAAAGATCTCGCTTACAACATTTTCCGAGAGTTTGAAATATACAATACCTTCTGACAAAAACTATCGGTCCTTGGAGTCCGGGCAAGTGGATCAGATAGATCAGTCCGGTGGAAGATCTTCCCCTTTACAAATGGAGGACACTCTACCAACCGTGTTCTTCATAAACCACTCAATGCCAACCTGCCATCTCATTCTCCGCAATTATGCTGGGAGCCGCATAATGAGTAAATATTTTGCAAAAGCCATTAGCTAATTATTTTCAAGAGGTTTAAGCGTAAATACCTCTCATGAATATTCATATTTTAAAGCACTTTCGTTGTTAGATATAACTCTAAGTGGCTAACGTACATTAGAACTTAAAAAACACTGTAGGTAATCAAAACAAAACAGAAAACAGAAAATATAAATTACGACTCTATTGACGCCTTTGGATCATTGATCATTGATTCCTAACGACCAGTCAAACCGAAGGCTGTTACAGTCATGTAGTTCCCATAATACAAGCTCTGCTTAGTTTGGGGCTAGATGATGCTGTGTGAAAAATGTCCAGCATTATTTATTTATTTATTTAAAGACAAGATCGGCAGTTTCACGTGCTCTCCGAAACACAAAAGTGCTCAGTTGTAAATGCGACTAACAGCTACCTTTTAACCGTGTTGAACGTTGAATGTTAATATTATAGACACTATAACAAAAGAAGATTTAGTGTTACTTACCACTAAGTACTTTTAAAGCCTCTTTACTCTAAGCATCGACAAAGATGTTTGATAAAAATAAATACTAACAAAATATTCTGCGTCACGGAGAGGTTCTAAAGGTCCGTGCACACCACTATGGCACTAATTTATAATACACTACTAGAATGCCCACGACTTCGTCCGCGTTGATTTATGGAATACTTATTGTGGCTTACATATAGTTAGTACCAAATACTCCAGATTTTTTTTAAATCTACTGATCTATATTAAATTATATTCAGGTGAAGTTAGTATGTAGGACGTAATATCCGGAACTACTCAATTTAAAAAAAATATTTTACCAATATTTAGAATTAACCTTCAGGGTGAGAGGTTAAATAATATCCCGTTAATATAAAAGGGCTTTTCGTGAAGACCAGTTTTACAACTTAAGTCGACGCTATTTAGTTTTAAAAACTTAAAAAAAAAAAACGACTTCAAAAATAGCAACCAAGTCGGTGCCAAGCATAACACTATTTCCATTTATTACTTACGATATTTCTGCCTATTGATACAATACTAAATAAAAAAACATTAAATAAATAAATAATGCTGGATATTTTTCACACAGCATCATCTAGCCCCAAACTAAGCAGAGCTTGTATTATGGGAACTACATGACTTATATACTACTTGTATACTTTTTTTTAATACATGCATATTATACATAGAAAACACCCAGCCCCGAAACAAACATTGGGTAATCGTACAAACATTTGTCCCGCAGCGGGAATCGAACCCGTAACCTTCTGCGTCTCAGGCGGACCTGCGCCCGCTTCGTCACAGACGTCGTCAAAAATAAATCTTTGTTGCTTGCTGCGTCAATTGGGACGGTTTCAACTTAGAAATTGAAACAGTAAAATCGTTGTAATCGATAAATTGTTCAATAAAACGTACCTACATAATCGTTTAACGATGTTTTATATCGTCGTTAACAATATGTTCATGTCCTCTATAGGCAAAACGAACAATCTCATTCTCCATGTCTAGAAAAGGGATGTTAAAATAGATGTGTCATGGATTCGCAAATAATTATTCATTTGGGTGACGAATCAAGTGATTCGTCAGACTTTTCGTCTGAAGAGATTGATTCGAATAAAATAATGAAATCCTATTACGTACCGGAAGTGTAATTATTGTTGAATATAGGTTATAACTAATTATAGTTCGTTTCTTTTAAATGGTTAAAAAATAGTATGAAATTAAAAAAAAAACGTTCCTTTTTTCAGTAAATGTTAACTCGATACGATATGTTAATTATTTTTTTTTATACGAATTTTGCATCACCTCTCTAGAAACTTCAAATCACAAACGTCACACTTTCTCATTCAATATGAAAAAGACTATAGTAGACAGGCCTAGGCCCACTTCCGGCACATCGTCATAATAATATTGCTATGTTTATATTATAGAGCTATATGTTTATAAGTAGGTATTATCCTGTCGTTCTTGGTACTACGGCATTTGACCATTGATAATAGAATTAAAAATATACAAATAATTAGGGATAATGTCTCCCGCCATATTTGCGTCAGAACTCTAATAAGCAATGTGAACGTGCCTTAAGGAGATGGATCTAGAATGTTTGCTTAGCTTGTTTGTTGTGTAGTAAAGTGTGGTAGAATTTGTGGATATTGTTGTCTAAAAGATTGAATCGCCGTAAGCGTTCTTTTGTGAAGAGAAATATCAAATTATGCTAAATATTCAACGCAAACAAACGCAAAAAATGCTGATAGAGATATCAGCATTTTTCAAGATACCCCTAGAGAAAGATCTCCAGGGGTGTCTTCAAACGAATAATAATCACATAACAGCTTTTTAAAAAGCCCTACTATTATGTAAGTATTCCTGACCCCACACTAGGATTCCCTGTCATAAGTATCAGAAACTACGAGCACATGCTTCCACAACATTACACCCAGACCAGGAACATAATATCTCTAGAATATGCACAAATCTGGAACCCGAAGCGTAAGTGCCTTTTACGCTTCAGCCAAATCAACACAAAATTAGCCAAAATAATTAAAGTGTAGGTACATCTAAGTATACAAAAATCCATATTATTATAAACACGAAAGTTTGTGAGTATGGATGTTTGTTTCTCTTTCATGCAAAAACTACTTAACAGATTTTGTTGAAACTTTACAGTAATACAGCTTATACATCAGAATAACACATAGGATCCTTTTTATCCGTGTACCACGCGGGCGAATCCGTGGGCAGAAGCTAGTATGATATAGAGAAAAAATTTGAGAGTTTGTAGTTCTGGTTGTATGAGGTAATCTCAGAAACTACTCATTTCAAAAAATATTTCACCAATATTAAGAATTCACCTTCAGGGTGGACATATAAGGGCTTTTCGTAGAGCCAATTTTAACCAAAAAACGATCTTGCGAATTCGTATGAACGCTGCCTTGGCGGCAAGTGCTATTTTTCATTGGCTCCTTATGTACGGGTACCACTCGGACAAAGCCGTGTAACTAGTAATAACTATTTTTTACTTATAAATTTATCAATAATTCAATAGCACTTGGCCACATTATTGCATGCAAAAAGTATGTATGTTGTTATAGTCATTACTAAAACAGTGAAGGAAATCATTGAGAAAACCGATGTTTCCTACCCTGGGAAGTTGACCCATTAATAACAACAAGCTAACATACAAAACATCTTGATAATCTTGTTTATTGGTATAAACTAATACCTCGTCACATAGTTCAAAAAGCAGCTGATTAAAACACTTACTTTAATCATTAAAAAAAAGTTATCCTTTTTCAGGAAACTAGAATTTTTTTTTCCTTTCTGTATATATAGGTACATTTATACTGCGACAAACAGTAAAAAATAGCACAGAATCTATATAAATAAAAACCAAAGTAGTAGAAATTACATCACTAGAGTCTGTAATTTTCAGGACATGGATTGTAGATTTTTTTTTTTAAATCCACTATAAAAGTTTTATTCAATAGAGTTGTTATCGCTTGTAATAAATATAAATAAAAAAACAACTTCCGAAGTTGTGAATTTTTTTCCATGCAAAAAAGTTTGCGCGAAGTTGAAAGCGTGGTGTGGAAACCTTTTCTCAATGGAATTAGAGGATGAATTTAGATACAACTACGTAAATTTCTAAAATTTCATGATTCAATGATGTTTTCGTTCACAGATTCTAGCAGCATTAGCTGTCTCCCTCGCTCCATTCTCAGCCGGCTTGGGCAAAGGGTACAGTTCGCCAGCTATCGCTTCACTACAAGGGACGGGAGCCAATGCCACTAGGAGAGACTTCCAACTGACCGACCAACAAGCAAGCTGGCTTGCTTCACTGTCTTTTCTTGGTAAGTTCGTTGGCACCATCTTCTAAAGCAGTCACTAATTATGTCACAGAACCTTTGAGTTTTGTATTAACTTGGGCTCTGACACATCAAACATTATTATCACCATCTTTAAGCTATCATTGATTATAGAATGGTGTTGAATTATGGTGTTGAACCTTGCACAGAACCGAAGGGTTCAACACCATCTTGAAGAGCTGTAACGATTTGTGTTAGAACCCTTGGGTTCTGTGACAGAACCCTTGTGTGAAAATGTTCATAGTGCTTTTTTATATATATATTGCGAAACACAGGTAATGGGATAATCAAAGATACGTCTTTGACCACAGAAAAGAGGGGACTCTTCTAACACAGGTTATTTCAACTTAAAAGAAAACCTCCAAACCTTTATCATCCTACTACTATACTATCCTATCCTACTAATATTATAAACGCGAAAGTTTTTGAGGATGGATTTTTGTTACTCCTTCACCCAAAAACAACTGAACGGTTTTTTTTTAAACTTTACAGTAATCTGTAATCATCAGAATAACACAAGCTACTTTTTATCCGGGTACCAAGCGGGCTAAGCCGTAGGCAAAAGCTAGTGTTTAAATAAAATTGAAAAACATTTTCTTTTGATAGTTGTAATTTTCTTGCGTTAGTGTTAGGTCTGTTTTAATTTTATTTTGTTATTCTGTATACTGAGCGAGAAACTGGGTGCGTTGATGTCAAAAGCGCGGATAGACGTGACTCGTTGTCACCGTAATTTATCTTCGAACCCCTTAAAACATTCACAGTCTTCACTGTTAATTTCAGGCGCACTGTTCGGTGGCATGGCGGGCGGTGCGGCGATGAGACACGGGCGGCGCAGGGTCCTGTCCCTAGCGGCAGCACCCTGTTCGCTATCCTGGCTTCTGACCGTACTGGCGACGTCTGTGCGGATGATGTGCATCACTGCATTCCTGGGAGGATTCTGCTGCTCGATCCTGACTATGCTGTCCCAGGTAAAAAATAATAATAATGCTGGACATTTTCACACAGCATCATCTAGCCTTAAAGGAAGTAGAGCTTTTTTTCGGGAACTACATGACTGATATAAGTACTACTTATTTATAACTTTTTTTGTAAATGCATATTTATTGACGATCTCAGTGGGCGAAGACCCACCTGAGACGCAGAAGGTTGCGGGTTCGATTCTCGCCGCGAGACAAATGTTTGTATCATCTGCAAATATTTGTCTCGGGTCTGGGTATTTTCTATGTATAATAATATGTATGTATTAAAATGTATATAAGTAGTATATCAGTCATGTAGTTCCCATAATACAACCTCTGCTTAGTTTAGGGCTAGATGACGATGTGTGAAAATGTCCAGCATTATTATTATTATTATTATTTTTTATTTATTTATTTATTGTACGATTACAATATCGTAAAGTTTTGCATTATCCGTACATATGGGTCAGTCCACATCATAATCGCGGCTCATCAATCTTTCGCATTATCATCAGCCTTCCCTATTCAACTTCAATATTCAATAAATTAAGAGCGTGTGTAAAATTTTTTTTCCTTGATGTACCTTACATTAAATGGTCCATCGAGCTGGATGTGTATAACAACCAGAGCCGAGACAAATATTTGCAGATCATCCAAACGGCGTCCTACGGTGGAAATCGAACTCGCAACCTTCTGCGTCTTAGACGGAAGATATGTCAAGTGGAAAATATGGGACTGCGCGGTAGCATAACAAAACGAAAAGTGATTCAGGAGTAGACAGAATGTTTATGGCTATATATTTAATTAATTATAGAAAAAAGGTTATTTTTGGTGTATCTTATGACATCTTAAAAGTTGCGGGAAGACGATGCATGGAGGTAGGACAAGATCGTTCGTCATGTCACTCTTTAGTGTAGGCTTTTGTCTAGCAGTGGACTTATACACACACTTTTCTACCTACAATTCATGAAGTAGATGATGTTATAGCCAGTTGAAATTTTCACAGAATACGTACCACTAAATTACTATGGTCATGGAAAACAATAGATCAAATATTTGCATGAATGAATGAAAATACTTTAATAATAATAAGGTTTTGTTTATTTTGCTATCGTTTAGAATCTCTTCCAGACAACCTTTAGATCGAGGATTACTCTGCCCTCCTAATGGAAAAGGGCGCATATAACACAAACGCAAAACCGAGATTAAATATTTCAGTGAAATAGCCTATTTTATTGAACATCTTTTACTGATATATTCATAAATTTTGGCAAAAATGGTAGACACGCCCTTTTCAAAGATGGCAGAGAAATATTCCATTCGGAGGATGTCTGGAAGATATCACTACTAAATCATAAGACAACCCATTGTACTTGGTTAGTATATAACTAATATATTTTGAATATTGTACTGTTTTTTTTAATAATTTTTACATCGATGTTCACCTACCTTGCCTATTCTACCTTTATCTTGATAGCATAATGAATGGCGTAAAATATACTTTTTAAAGACCAAATATATTTTTAGTACACCAGTATTTAACCGGATAAAACATTTAGAGCAAGAATAAACCTGAGATTAACAAAATCGTTCATTAGAAGCCACTCAAACAATCTGCCAGTTTAAATTCAGAGGGTTTATCGTGAACGGATCAGGGAAATAGGACTTTATTATCAGGGGGAGAGGATCAAAGTGGGTCGCATTTAGGATGAAGGCTTTTTAGGATGAAGAAACTAATTTTGGAACCCGCATTGGGCTTGTCTCATTTTGTAGGGTGCGTATCATTTTGGTTTCTACACCAAAATGATATGCCGGGACATTTACGATTTTAACTGAGCCCGCATTAATGAAAAATTTAAATTATCTGGATTTTTAAGAAACAAAAAATGAAAAGAAATTATATTTTTGTTTCACAGCTTTTTACAATTCTTTTGAAATATCTCTCAATTCACCATTCTGTTTTGTTCACCTATTTCCTATTTCGATAGGAAAATACTTCAGTACTACAAGCTAAATAACACAGTAAGTTGAGAAAAAGTTGTTGTAAAAAAGTAAGTTGTTTTTCTAAATTAATAATAGAAATAAAATACAGTATATTTTAATTCAAACTAAGCGTGATCAGAAGATGTGTCAATACTTTATCTCTTTGGTGGTACTCATATTTTACCTCATTAGTGTGATTATCTAATTGCTAATGACCGCAAAAATTAGTTGACAAAGACCACTTGTCC
This sequence comes from Perizoma affinitatum, assembly GCA_961405105.1. Lineage (NCBI taxonomy): Eukaryota > Metazoa > Arthropoda > Insecta > Lepidoptera > Geometridae > Perizoma > Perizoma affinitatum. Next base: position 14,109,720 of record OY560190.1, on the reverse strand, counting down.
AGGCTTTCTGGACACCGTGAGTTTTTGTGATTGAATAAAACCCGAACTTTTAAATTAACAATTGTATTAATTTGAATTTAGATAAAAGTTGTAAATTCCTTGTGCTCGACACAGCGGCGATCGAATTGTGAGTCTGCGAGTCCCGGTTGAGAGTTTTTTACCACTGTGGTACTGACAAGACTGCAATAATACTTATATTATTGCAGTCTACCCTACTAAAATTTTATAAGGTCTGGAAATCTGCATAAGTTTCAAGATCCAAATATCAGAGACCCTTATACGAATTTTCTAATTTAGAAAATTCGCCTCAAAGAGAAAGTTTGCCACTTAGCATTATTTATACATCGAAAGTGGACTGCTATAAACGTCGTAGGTAGCGTCTGGCGTTCAGTCGAAGCTTAAAAGGAAATTTTTGTGAGTCCCTTTAAACTTTCGTCTACATTCGATTTAACTAGGGAGGAAATGATTATATACGTTTGTTTGTTTGTCGGTCTGTTATCACTTATCTCCGAAACGGGCTATGTTAGTAAAACCACAAGTCTACGGGACACTGCAGTCGGTGATGGAAACAACTCGGGGTTTTTAACATTCTGTCAAAATTAACGTGTGCCATATTTGGTGTTGATATTTATAGATCTACAGAAAATTTACAAAACTGACAAACCGTTTATATTGGTACCCAGTAGGCATGGAATAATTCACAACGCTTGTTATATTATAACGAGTTATAACTCAATTTACGTGACACATCCGTTACATGAATCGAAAATACCTGTTAGAAATCACGAGATCGTGATTTTATTTTAGCGTGAAATTACTCGGCACTTGTCCCTGTTATCCACGATTCGGGGGAGTCAAGTGTAAGTTAGGGACTATGAACGTGTCCGTGCTAATCTTTGCGATGAATTAAATACAGTTAAATTAATAATATACTTGTAAAAAATCTTAAAACTTTGAACGCAGCCGACGATATCAATATACGTCTTTAGCAGACCAGAGCTCTTGACAGAGTATGAAAGTCTTTCATTTGTTGGAAATAATAGCAGTTTGGGACAGAAATAAACATTAAAACCTAATAAGGCTTTGGATAAAGAATGGGTCTGGACGTGATGGACCAATTTAGAGGTATTCAGCCAATTGGTTTTATTTTTTTATGATTTCGAGATTGAGGAGCAGTGATATTCTTTAAATTGTAGTAAATGGTTTTATATACAAAGTGATTCTAAGAAAAACTGAAAATTTATCAAAAAATAAAATTATATGATGATAAATAATGCCATTAGATTAAAATTATTTGATCGTAACAGCTTTAATACCGATATCTTTTTAGTTTGAGAATACAAACAGAGTTTTATTTTAAATTAAATGGAAATTGGTAACACTTTATGAAGATTATCGGCAGTAAGCATCCTAAGATCTATATATTACAATTAAGATTGTAAGCTATTGTTGTCTCTAAATAACAATAATAATAAATATTAATAATGCTGGACATTTTTCACACAGCATCATCTAGCCCCAAATTAAGCAGAGCTTGTATTATGGAAACTACATGACTGATATACTACTGCTGTGTGAAAAATGTTGACCATTGTTTTTTCCATTGCCACTTCAACTTGCTAAATCTGACTATTATCATTTCTAGGTGTACATCAGCGAGATATCCAAGCCTGACATCCGTGGCTGCCTCAGCGCGGTTCTCAAAATCGTAGGTCATATTGGAGTCCTGTTCAGCTTCACCATCGGAGCTTACCTTGACTGGCAGCAACTGGCATTATGCATATCTGCTGCCCCTTTACTCCTCTTCTGTACCATCCTCTACATACCAGAAACACCGAGCTATCTAGTATTGATCGGGAAAGATGACGAAGCGTACAAAAGTTTGCTTTGGCTGCGCGGACCGGAATCAGACGTGGCTCAAGAGCTGGCTACGATACGAACGAACGTGCTAGCTAGCAAGAATTTCAGTCAACGGCAGAGCCAGTCGGGACATATGCTCGGTTCTGTTGATGCTAGGACCATGAATAGGTTGTTAGGTCCGATCTTAGTTACTTGTGGTTTGATGATGTTTCAAAGATTCTCGGGAGCGCACGCGTTTTCATTCTACGCTGTCCCGATATTCCGTAAGACTTTCGGTGGTATGAATCCACACGGAGCTGCTATTGCAGTCTCCTTTGTTCAGCTCCTCGCTTCGTGCCTATCGGGGTTGCTGATAGATACAGTAGGACGCCTTCCATTGCTGATAGTAAGTTCGGTTCTTATGTCGATGGCCTTAGCAGGGTTCGGGAGCTACGCGTATTACGAGGAAGTGCATCGTAATCAGAGGATCCAGAATGTTATGTTCCACCAAACTGTTGGACAGAACGACTGGATACCTTTGCTGTGTGTGCTGGTTTTTACTATTGCTTTTTCTCTAGGTATGAGTCCCATATCCTGGCTTCTGATTGGTGAGCTGTTCCCTTTGGAGTACAGGGCATTCGGGAGTGCCATGGCCACTGCGTTTAGCTATCTCTGCGCTTTTGTAGGGGTTAAGACGTTTGTCGATTTTCAGCAGACGTTGGGGTTGCACGGTGCCTTTTGGTTGTATGCTTCAGTGAGTGTGGGGGGATTGTGTTTTGTGGTTTGCTGTGTCCCGGAAACAAAAGGCAAGGATTTGGATGAGATGGATCCGAATTACGTGCAGAGTCTGTCACCTAAGGTGTAGGTTGGTGAGAGTTTGTTTCGTACCTATAACTTGGAAACTTCTGTAACCGTGAATTGTTGACGATTATTTACTCTTGGAAACGATTAGGACATTTCGTAATCTTTTATTTTCGGATAATTAATATTTTTTGCAAGGGTGACAAGGATTCACCGAAGTAGAAATATTTTTATTACAATTTGAATTATCATGTTGGTTTTTTATATTTTAATAATTATAAAGATTTTTTCATATTTACTGACAGTAATGAGTTTCCAAGCGTAAAACAAAATAAAAAGATATTTGAATCAAACAAAATTATGTTGAATCCCACGTAAAGATTTGGCTGTGCTTAAAAAAACCATTTGTATATTCCAAATACATTGGACCTGTATAGATTTAATAAAAAAATATATCATAGTTCACAATTCACATATCCCAAATTTCCATATCCCATCGAAAATCTATATCCAAAACCTTTTTGTGACTTAAATCTCTTAAATACCTAGTTGTTTCTAACTAAGAAAAATATCTTTATCCTTTCCAGAATCTATATTTCCTAGCGACCGTATTCGAGAATTTCACTGGCTTGTTTATTTTTTTGCTCAGTGAAAAAAATGCTTAGGTCAGCAAAATATATTCTACACGTGACGTTGTGGCCTGATTCTTCTCTAGTTTTGAAAACAATTTAAAACAATCCTTGTGATCTGGTTTCAATGAAGAAAATTATGTTAACTTTAACATTGTCAAGTGCTTGAATACGGCCGTAATTTTACTGGTTAATCTTAATCGAGCTTTCCTATTTAACTGTACGACAATAAAATAAGACAATAACTATTTGATAAGACCATTAATATGAGTATGAAATAATTTTAAAACCTGCCGATTAATTGTTAGTGTTTAGAATAGTTAATTAGAATCAGTGGTCTATATTTTTTTTAATACAAGGCCTTGATTAGATTTGTCTTATTTCATGTTAAAAATTGAAGCTAAAACACTTGTTAAAATGGCTGTAGTAAATCTAAAACTGTTAGCTTCTTTCAAATTCTATCTCTTATTATAAAATCATATTTACGTTACTAAAATATTTAAAATATATATCAAAAATATCTAAATATAATATTTATTTAAATTTATATTTATATTTTGTTAAATTTAATTGAAACTTTATAAATATTTTCCTACAAAAATAAGGGACACCCTACTATCTTTCTTAGATCAATTTTATTCATGTCCATTGTGAAACTTTAAAATGTTTTGGGAACATGTTCAGATATAACAACCTTATGAGAAAGTTGTGTGTTAGCATAGTTAGTACATTAGATGGATAATATTTACAATAGGTTAAATTGACAAAAATGTAAAAGAGATGCAGCTTTTTTGGGCATCAAAATTTAAATTGTACCTACCTACTTTATTTTTCTTGTAGTAAATAGTTTCACTATAGTATAAAATCTAATTATTATTTTTACTTACTTAGAATTTAGACAATAATTAATGAAGTCCCTAAATATGTTTATCTTTGTCCAAATATTATATTATTGCCTTTTAGTGTAAAACCTGCCAAAAAGCCTTTACTTTTAAAATATTTAAATGACGACCAAAGTTAAATCAATTTTTTTTCAGTAGTGTGATATAAATTGTTATAATTATGTTGTAGGGATTGAATTATTTTAGGATATGGTGTAGTTATATAAGTATACGTTATTTTATATTATATCCTAAAATAAAACAAAACCAAACTATCATTTCAATCATATAATTATGTATTGCATTGATAAGAAATCATAATACCTATTTTAGGTTTATAATCCATAATTAGTAATTACCGAAAATTCAGAGGCATGTACCATAGGTTAGTGTTCCACCGCGTTGGCTTGCAACCTATCACGTGGAATGCTAACTAGTAAAATGTGGGCATGTGCCAAATATAGGTAATGTTTGGACATGTCTCTGACTACCGCCAACTTGGTATACTCACAGATCTGCGTACTGAGTACCTTTGGATCTGAGCATGTGCGTCATGGGGATTACGGTCGTGAGCGTTTTTGTATTTTGTATTTAGTATTTAGAAGGCGTAAACCCCTGCAGTGTTGAACACCTTATTCTAATCAGAAAGTAATTTGCCGGATATAGATTTTTTAAAATACAAAAAAAAAACAAACAAAAAAAAAACGAAACTCAACAAACATTATGAATTACTACTTAATAGACAAATTGATAGGTTGTGAATTTATACATTTTCTAGATTTTTTATAATAATTATAAAGATAAATAAAAAAATAGTATTGCCTAAATATGTAAGATCCCTAAAATGCTTGCTTGCATTAGAATGTCTAGCTAGGAATGTTAGGATGAATGTTTTATGAAAAGTGTGTAGTTCTATTTATTACTGTAAACAAATGCATTTTAAGTGCTTTCCAATAAGGTGTGAACTGTATTATTAAAAAGAGCATAATTGACATCCTTTTATGGTGGCTGTCAACTTACCATTTTGAAATGGAGCGAATTGGCGATGGTAGAAACATGTTGATCAGGAAGTCATATTTTTGTTATCATTTTGATTTGTAATATCAGTTAGATGAAAAAAATATATAATTTCATACCACACTGATTCAAGTCAGATAATAACCCTTCTTCTATGAGAAAGTCTCGATAGATGATCCCACGTTACAATTAAATATATTTTTTTTTTTTAAATAAGGCTGGAAAGTTTTCATTTAACCCCAGGCTAAACAGATCTTGTGTTATGGGAACTACATGACTGATATAGGTACAATTTTTTTTTTCTCAATATTGAAACCCTTGCAACTCATTATAAAGATTAATAAACAGTTGTTTTAAAACAAGTAAATGTTTGCAAAATAATAAGCCCCGACGTATTGTTTACGTCTATTACAGCGCCCCCTAGTGACTTATGACCCTTATAGACACAAACCGATTAAAAAAACATTTCTATAGTATAAGCCGTTTTGTAAATAAATGCTAATATAGAAAAGAGCTGATAATCTTCAAACGGTTGAAAAGATTTCGAATCATAGATAAAAACACTCTCGATCAAGTCACCAATCAAATCAAATAAAACTATATCAAAAACATTTTTTTTAACTAAAAAACGGGATCATGATTAATAAAACATTGTTCTTAACCTTGTAGTTTCAAAAGTTATATATCAAAATTAGTTCATCATTTGGGAGCTAGGATGCCGCAACTAGCAATACACACGTCCAACTAGCAACACTCATCTGTTGGAAAGCCAACAGATGAGTAAGCACAAGATGAAACTGTCACATCGATCAGAATGTATGTTTCTAGCTTCGCCAATTTTATTTGAACTGACATTATTGCAGTACGGTTTTTTAAATGTTACGTGGAAGTTGATGTAGTGAGTAGGTACTATTTTGTTTATATATATTACTTGTTTGAGTGTGTGAGTAATTTAATTATATAATAGTCTAATGGCTTAGCCTTTAGCAATGTGATGTGGTAGCCGTGTGCCTGTCATAAATTATTTTATGGATGAGTATACCGACTATAGTAAAATTACTTTATGTAGGTACCTAGATACATTTCAATATGATATAACCTTTTTAATAGTTTATTTATGTTGTTAGAAACTGTTCTACTAACTTTTGTTTTAAATTTTATAGGAGTCGTTATTTTTTTTATGCAACATATCGGTAAAAATCTACTTACTCATTTAAAACTAATAAAGTATAATTTACATTGATATTTCCTTTTAGTCGAACCGAATTTTTTTTACTGTTTTTATTTTAATAATTTTGTTAATTATCAAATATACTCTATTCGTATTTAGGTTAAATCCTGTTTACGAAATATTGCTGGAAATCATCCAAAAGCATGTAGTATCTAAGATAGAAGGCTTTAACTAGCTTAGTTTCCAAAGACTTTAGATTGTACAAAACTTTACGAATAATCAGAATCTGTCTTTCTTACTAATATATCTCGCAACGAAATTTATTTACCTTAATAAGTGAGTGAAGTGATATAACATTATTTTAATGAATGCCATTATACATTTTGTAAAGCCTAATTTTCCTGAAAATAAGAAGTTTGATAATAATTCAACGGTATTTATTAAAATAAATGGCATTTTTCTAAGGCCCTTTTCCAATGTCAACACAAAAAGATACATATTCAAATTAAAAAATGGGAAAGAATAACCCGCATGGTTTTATTAATCTTTAATGCTCTAGGAAAAAATAAAATACATATGTTTTTCTGATATTATATCGCTTATAAGCGTTTACTACCATGTTATAAATAAAACCGCTTCCAACATTTTATTTTATAACATGGTAGTAAACGCATGTTTGCCACCAAGTAACATTAAAGAATGTAGAGCCATGTTCTGTTGGTCTTTTCTTACTTAAGTTTCAGAGAAAATTAGGCTTATGTTGAAAATCTTAAAGAAATTATTTTTAACACTTTTAGGAGATTTAAAAAAACATGAAATATTTGAAGGTTCCTTATTAATAGAAATAATTTCTTTGGAATACTTAGTAAAAATGTGAAAAAGACAATAAATATGAGTCTAAAATCTTGAACACTAGTAGTAATGTAACGCTGATATATATAATGCCTCAATAAATATAGATTTGTTTGTTATTTGCTTTTTATTTAATAGTAATAAATCTATTCAAGTAAAGCAAACTTAAAATAACTCTTCATAATAAAAACAACATTGAAAACAGTGCCATCTATAACAGAATCACTGAACTAAATAGACATTGTAAGAGCGTAGGGGTATTCGGAGAACCATCGTGTTTCGTTTGTGCTATCAATGAACTTTATACAAATGTACTTAATGATAATTCAATCTAAAGTTAGATGGCGTTAGATAGTTTTATTCAGAAAACAAAATGTACATACTGAGTACAGTCCTTTAAATGATTTTATGTTCTTAAAGAGCTTTTATCCTAATTAATAAGAGACGAAATCAGGTTATTTAAAATGAATTTCCATCCGGTAAATTTGAATTTGCCAATGTTTGAATGAAACTCTTTTAGCCACCAAAATATTTTTAAGTATACAATAATTAAAAAACAAAAATAATATTTGCCTAGTTGGTATAAATATAAATAAAACCTTATCAAAAAGTGATTTGGTTTTTTTATCACTTCGGACCACACTTACGGGTTTCCCAAGGGTATTTACACCCTAACTAGGGGTGCAAGACAAGTATCATTTGATATCGAGCAAAAATGACAAGACACGTGCCTGAATTTATTATTGACGAGTCATAATCTTGACTCTATATTCATATTGTATATATTTGGGGGAGGTTATGAGATTGTGAGTTTGTTTGTTTGTCATTTTTTTCAAATTAGATCATAGATAATTGTAATCATAAATATTTGTTGTTTATAATTAAATGTAACTATGCATAGTTTTATACTTATTCTTAGTTAAGATTTATATACGTGCTTTTAAAGTTTACTGAGATAGATAGTACTCTATCTGCACCATAGACGATATAACTAGATGGCACTAGTAAAAATTACTTAATGCTGATTCGTATTGTTGAAAACATGTCGTGGTTTTGGTGAAATATACATAGCATTTATGACGGGTAGGTAGTTAAAAAAAGGGCAGAATATTTGTACGTGTTGAAGAGAAACCGAAAAGAGAGTTTTGGTGATGCTGACTATACATAGAGGAACTAACCACATACTAAAACTAAATTTTACTTAGGAACTGACTTTTAATCCGGTGACGCTGATTAAAATATTTACTCAATTGATGCACAATATATTTTTTTACATTAATAAATAAACACCCGACAGACACATAACATAGTCCTAGACCATCAAACCTGCACCTCTTGTGCAGCCGGCAGTTCGCCCGCCGCGCCACAGCACTGAGTTCTTTCAATGACCTTACTGAGGTATTTTAGCCCTGAAAAGAATAGTACCCGATGGTGAAGGAAAGAGTTAAGTGTGCAGAGCCTTCTTATTGGTTCAAGGACATCCTTAAAACTAAAAAAATAAGAAAAAAAAAATTAGGTCATGTGACTTGTGCACAAAGAAGACACGAAGACTTTTCAATAAGTATCGATGTTTTCTTTCGCCGTTTAAGAGATCAATTGAATTGCGCAACTATCAGAATTTGCCTTTCAAAAATGGAGCAAGTTGAAATTTGAGCCCACTGAAAGGATCATGATGTTTTCATCCACCATTTTACATTTTTCAGGTACAGAAACCCATTGATACATTACTGAATTTGAAGTCATGACCTTTTAATCGAAAGTCGGGAAAGCCATCCACTACGCCAATAGTGCTGTCTAGCGGCGTTGGGAAACCCATAATTGACGACGTATTACTTGGTGATAGTGACGACGATCATTAAGTCAGGTAGGTAGATATATGACTTTGTTACCTACCAAGTTTAAGTTCACTTCGTCGTGTCACTAAAACTAAACAGCTATTGTTGATTTTAGGGATGTGCTAAAGGCAGGTAGGGTGAAAACTTTGATGGTCATTTCTTGCATGAAAAAACTTGAATGGAAACCCAAAAAGTCTTAGAGCAAACAATGTTCCCCATCACGGCGTCTTTGACCTTCTTATTATATACACATTCTGGGACACCCTGTATAAACGGAAGTCAAGTCTAACCATATGTCAAAAAGTTTGATTCGATTTGAACGATATCAAGCTCACGTCAGCTACTCCTGAGAGTTACACAACCTGCTATATTTGCTGATCTGTTAAGGCAGGGATGCACAGACCGCGGCCCGCCGGTGGAATACTGGTGGCCCGCCGACAGAAAAAATAAAACTGCGATTAATTTCAGTTATGTAGAAAAGCTAGATATTTTGATTCAATCTTTTCAAGACAGATTTTCGGACTTTAAAAAACCTCTGTTGGACATATTCAGCAATCCTTTCACGATTTCAGTTGAAAATGCGCCAGAGTCAATGCAGTTAGAAATTATCGACATTCAAAACGACCAAGATTTACGCAACAAATTTAACGAAGGAGACTTGCTGAACTTTTACCACTGCATTGATAAAAATATGTACAAAGAGTTGTGCATAAACGCTCTGAAATGTGCCAGCTTATTTGGTTCTACCTATATATGTGAACAAACTTTTTCAATACTACATAATAATAAAACAAAAAATCGAAACCGTCTTGCAGATTAAAGTTTGGAAGCAGTTTTACGTGTTGCTACAAGTAAATTTGAGCCAAATATAAAAAAGATTGTAAACACTATGCAGTGTCACGCTTCAAATTAATAAATTTTTTTTCAATTTTAATACATTATTATCAGTTCTTTATTGTCTTTAATTACCTATACTTCTGGCGGCCCGCCATCAGTTCATGATTTGCCCGAGTGGCCCCTAGTATCAATAAGTCTGTGCATCCCTGTGTTAAGGGTTCTCTTTGAGTCAATTCAGGGACGGCACAGGTGCATTGCCGATGTAATTACTTAGTGCTCTTAATGTGCTCCCAGACAAAGAAGTATAAGGTATACGTGTTTATTTAATTCTGGTGTATGCAATAAAAATATCCATATATCTATAGTGACACAATTTTTTGTCACTATAGATAGATAACGTCCAAAAGTCCCAAATGTTTGTAAGTGTTTATCAACAGAATTAAAGTAACGACAGAATATTAATTTATTATCAAACCTTAAATGACATTCATATTTAATATATTAAATTTTTCTTTTCACGTTTATTAGATAAGTACCTATGTAACAGTGTTTATAGATTCTGTGTTGTACTTTGGATATACCTAATGTCATTCAAGTAATAGAAAAGTAGGTACTTAATATGTTACATGTATACACAATCATTCAGTCATAAATATTTATAATATTGGTACAGACAAAAATATTTAATCTGAAGAGTTTGATATTTTTTTGTTTCAACGCGCTAACATCTGGAACTACCAATCGATTTTGAAAAAATATTTTTGCATTTGATTTATATCATGAGGCTATTTACAAATACAAATGTTTATTTCAGTAACTTAATCTACGTATACATATATGGGTTTGAGATCCCCATTTAAGTATGTGGATACCTGTGGTAGGAGATCTCGCTCTTTCGTGACAATATTTCTTTGAGACTATTTAAAATCACGCAAGACCCTTTGGAGGCAAAAGAAGTTATAGCACGGATGGGCGCAGCGTTGCGGTGGTTCGGTCGGGGGCCGAGGGCGGCCGTGGTACATCTAGTGTTTGTACACTGAAATGCAAAAATATTTTTTCCAATCTGACTGATATGTAGTTCCAGAGATAAGCGCTTTCAAACTTTAAAACAAACAGTTATATAGTATATTGATAAAAGTACCGTCTCTAAGCTTCTAACTATGTCCATATCAAATTTCATAACAAAAGGATGAGCGGTTTAAAAAAAATATAGGTATAAATATTTATTTTTATTTAAACCAAGTTTTGAATGAATCTAACCAAGGAATACAATTTTTCCATATAAACTTTACCACACTTAGGGGTTGATTTTCAAAGATTAGATTAGCCTATATGTCATTCCAGAACTTAAACTATCTAAATTCCAAATTTCATCAAAACCGGTTTAGTAGTTACGGAGATACGCGGTAACAAACATTCACACACAGAGACTTGCATTTCTTATGTGCCGTATAGATCAAATCTATTAGCATAGATTTGTATAGAAAATATTTCACTAAATTATTACCCTCTTATTTCATAGGAAGTTAGCATTGACAAATTGGAGAACCAACCACACGCCTTAGATTTACTGTTTTTAGACAGCGCCGGTTTTCTCGCGGTATCTTACTAATTATAAAAAAAATACTACAAACTGAAGCTAGCAAATCGTTTGCTTCTAGTAAAAAAAGTTCTGTCCATCCTTCTGAACGACAGAGCAAGGTTAGCCATTTGGTCATTGCGATAATGACGAACAAATCCACTCAAGCCATATCATGGACTCTATATAATGTACTACTCTACGCGTATCTCGCGAAGTTCAGTGCTTAATCGGTTCTCCGACTAGATGGACGTGTTGCTTTAAAACTGTTCCAATTTTAAAACGGTAAGTTTTTTTTAAAATAAGTTTAAGTGCTTGTTCGTAGATTGTTTTGTGCACAGATTGATTCTATTTTCGTAACTTGGCAGTGCATGTTTTTATCGAAGCCGGGAATACAAACAATGCCTACAGAAGTGGAAGTATTTTTTTTTTGTAATTAATATGTCATCTGTTTGGTTTATTGTACTATCATTTGAGTCTAACATTAAGTGTAGATAAAATATTGTACAGTTTTTTCTTCATAACTTTATAAAATACCTAATAGCTTCTGCCCTCGGCTTCGCTCGCTAGATAACTGAGTAAAAGTATCTAGACATGTGTTATATATATAAACTATATCTATGTTTTCTATGTGTAATATGTATGTGTATTTACAAAAAAAAGTCATGTAGGTTCCATAGAACAAGCTCTGCTTACTTTGGGGCTAGATAATGCTGTATGAAAATGTCCAGCATCATTTATTTATTTATATCTAAGTATTCAAAATTTCATCCAATTCAGATCAGCCGTTACGAAGTATAAGTTACTAGCTACTGCCCACGGCTTCAGCCGCGTGGTACCCGGTTAATAAGTAGCCGATGAAAAGAAGCGTTCGTAAGAAACGCATTCGCTCGACCGCTTTTTCGTCGACTTATGTTGCAAAATTGGGCTTCATGAAAGATCTTTTATTCTAACGGGATAATAATATAGCATTTATCCAGATTTTTTGTAAAAAATGTCCAGCATTATTATTATAAACTTAAACTCTTTCTAATATATTTGTTTTGTTAAAAAAAAAAAACATTTATTCATACAACTATGTATAGAAAAATTCAAATAATCCAAACATCCATATCTTTATATTTATAATATTAGTAGCAGGTATAGTATGATATTTAATGACCACAAACCAGTCAACGATACAGTGTATAACGGCTCCCCACCCGAGGGATGGAAGACATCGAAATTTGGTGGATGGAGGTGGCTCAAGATCGTTCTTTTTGTCACTTTTTGGGGAAGACCTACATCATACCAACATCATCATCAGTTCCTATGATGATGATGTTGACATGATAGTCTATGTTCTAGTAGGAAGTTGAACCAGCGTTAAAAAGGTTCAGTGCCAAATTGAGTGTTTATAAGTGCAGGAGCGCAGTCTATCCCACTTCTGATAAATATATTTCTAATATTATAAACGTGAATGTTTGTATGTTTAGACGTATGAATGTTTGTTGCTAGTAATATTCGTTATGACCGAACCAATTTGGATGAAATTTGGACAGGTATAGTTTGTTATGTAGAATAAATAAATAATGCTGGACATTTTCAAACATCATCATCTAACCCCAAACTAAGCAGAGCTTGTATTATAGGAATTACATGACTGAATAGTATTACACATATAATTTTGTGTAAATACATAAATATTATGTATAGAATACACCCAGGCTCGAGACACACATTTGCAGATAATACAAACATTTGTCTCGCGGCGGGAATCGAACCTGCAACCTTCTGCGTCTCAGGCGAACCTTCGGCCACTGTGCCACAGAGGCAGTCGAAATTAACACATAGGTTACAAAGTTCTAAGCAGAGGCTATTATAAGATAATCACCATAGAAAATACATCAGTCAGTACATTCCTCAAACTCATATTTTTGCAGGTGATAATGGGAATGCTCTTCATCAAGTTCCTTGGTCTATTGGCCGTTGGTGCTGGGGCCTACTTCACATACCAATGTCTGAACCCCCCTCCTCCCCCCCAGTTAAATCCCCATGAGTGGTGGGGGCTGAACGAACTGAAGGGGAAACTTGACCATACGGTCAGGCCTTTCAAGATCAAATTCGAAGAGAAGGTGAGTAATTCGGACGGCTTGGTCTAATAAGTGGTACCCTGACTTCAGATCCAATGATGATGGCTCAAATCCTATAATTATATAATTTTATACGGCTCAGAATGGTTGAGGAAAATATAGTGACACTGGCACATTAAAAATTAATAACCCTATCGCATGTACCATCAGTATTAGTGTTCCAATAAGTGGCGATGGACAACCTGTCACGTGAAAAGCTAACTTAAATACCAAAAGTGGGCATATATATGTCTGTCCACGCTCAACAAACGTTGTTTTTATACTATCGCGCTATGCATTTTTGGAGTGAATTGCCAGCTTAAAGTAAACCAGAGTGATTTGTAAAATCTGAAGTAAACCAGAGAGATGTCTAAAATCAGAAATGTGTCCAAATGACTTCGAGTCTTCTAGGCGTCTACTTTGATTTTATACCTCCTTCACTAATCTCTGATGGATAGTGAAACCTCTTGCCCAGAACCGATCACCTTTGAACCATTGAATATGTATTTGTTTTCCTATGGAACCAGATATTTATAATACACGGATACCCTTTTACAGGTCATCAAAGACCTCCAGAATCGGCTGAAGAACCCTCGCCCATTCACGCCTCCTCTTGAAGGAGTTGCTTTTGAATACGGCTTTAACAGTGCACAACTTAAACCTTGGCTGAACTACTGGGCTGATGACTACCCTTTCGCTGAGAGGGAGAAATTCCTCAACCAGTTTCCACAGTACAAGACTTACATTCAGGGGATTGATATACATTTCATCAGAGTAAAACCTCAGGTAAGTTTTGGCATCCATGAAGTCCCAGATGAAGAACTACCAGGAAGAAGAACCAGGCTGAGAACGGGCATCCACTTAAAATGCTGTTTGGAATCGAATATGCTGTGCTGCAATCGTTATATTATTCAGGCTTGGTAAGGCTTAGCTTCCTTGAAACTTTTGGTAGTAGTCAGTAGTAGAACTCCTAGTATAAACGTCGTCTAGGGAAGTATTACCGCCACACCTATTTGACGCCAAGCAGGAATGCTCACATCGCTGTATGGTTGCCGGTGATATAACAGGCACTCGAAACTTTTTACCATTATACCTCAGGGTCGACGTCTGGTGCTGGAAGTGTCCATAGGTTACTAACAGGAGGGTCGTATACTTGTTAGCCACTTGAGTGGTATAAAAAATAAACTTAGTGATTCTGAGAGTCACTTCGCTCGTCTGTTCCTCCAGATGATAAGTGCCTACCATCGCCTATTTATTAGCATAATCAAGTTAATTAATGTGGCGTTGCCTGCCTTAAAGATAAAGTTGAAAGTACCTATCACTGGCACTCAGAACATTGCTGCTTCGTGATATAAATAAATACGATGGTAGTACTTTCTCGGATGATTTTTTTCATAAAAGCGATAGACCATTATCTAGCACCTTCTCTCATAACGTTATTATTTAGCGTGCCGGTAGTCATTAGGGTAGGTACTCTACTTGATCTAGACATCAAAGTCTTCAAGGTTAAAATACGTTCCCTTCCATTTGCCACATTTAAGATACTGTTTCCCCAGCGTTTGTCGTTTCTACTAGCTAAATAGCTTACCCATTTCCACTGCAATAAAATACTTTGTATTTATTGTTATATCCATGAACAGGAACAAGCTTAGATTCGTTGATGCAATTCGAGAACCTTTCTTCTCCAGCGTTTGTCAGTTCTACGAGCTAAATACTTTGAGCTTGTCCATTGCAACTTCGTAAAATACTCGGTATTTATTGTTCTACTCTAACATAAGAATAGGTTTCAACCTTATTATCAAGAACTGATAAAACAATTAATTTTGCAACAAAACAACACTGTTTCTATGTGAACTTTATCTGGTATGTACTTTGGCCCCGGTGGGTATGCATACAATGCATACCTACCTCTATTATTGTAGTGCTTAGCGTGTGGTTTTGCATAAATGCATTATTTACGTTGTGTCCTGAAGAATATTGATAGTTTCTAGTACGAAACATCTTCCGCAACCCGTTAGACAGGTGTATAACAAAAAATTGACCTTACACATTTACTAAGTACATGTGTTTTGTCTAGGAAGTTAAAACTTGAGCAAAGTTGTAGGTTACTTCAGAAGCGATATACAAAAGATACTGAAGAAACAGCTAGCTATCTAAAGACCGATGCATCCGATCATAGATAGCTCAACTGATCCGGATGGAATTATAATACGTGGAATGAAACTTCGAGACAATATCAGCGCATCTCTACATTTCTAGGGGGTTTATTAAAAGTTAAAAGAGATAGATTCAAAGCGTTTCTTCCACAGGTATCCGAAGGAGTTCAGGTGATCCCGATCCTCCTGGTCCACGGCTGGCCAGGATCAGTGCGAGAGTTCTATGAGGCGATACCACTGCTGACCAAGCAACAGCCAGGTTATGACTTCGTGTTTGAAGTCATAGTTCCAAGCTTACCTGGATATGGATTCTCTGAGGTAATAAGAAATCCAATTTTAAAGGTGGCACATTCAGCCATTTCCACCTCGGTGGTGCGGTGAGCGACTGCTATACAAGAGGTGCGGGTTCGATTGCCGCTGCGGGACCAATGTTAACATATTCTGCAGATATTAGTTCCGGTTCTGGGTATTGTGGTACCACGGTACTCGTAGTTCCTTATCCCATATACACACAGAATCCCAGTGTGGGGTCAGGACTATGTGTCTAATGGCAGTTTATATTATTATACACGTGTCACATTTTTTTTGTTTTTTTTTGTGTCTGTTTTTACTTAATTATCATTAACCGTTTCAGGCAATTAAAATCTATTGAGCTCAAAATACTTGTTCTTAAACAAATTATAATTAATTTATAACCATTACTGGTTTACGGCAAAGCGACAGCGTTTTCCTCAAGATAAATATATTTACACATACGTAAATACATTTCGAGAAAAGATACCGTTTTAAAGAATATCGTTTAATGGGCGGTAACTTTCATATAAATAAGTTAGTCGAAGCCGAAGAATTTGGATTATCATAGATTGTAAGTAGCCGAAACTAGTAGCCGAGCAGCAACCAAATCCTGACTTAATTTGTAATGTAATTTGTTAAATTAAATTTACTAGCAGAATCAGCCTATTTTCGAGATAACATAGTTCCAATCATTCTAATGTTCTAGGACATCCTCTGGAATCATTTAAAAATTGCATCACGTCATCTATAAGATCGAGTCATTTTATATTTTTGGGTCACGGTCTCGTAGTTCCTGATACCCACGAAG
The DNA here is from genome assembly GCA_961405105.1 of Perizoma affinitatum. NCBI lineage: Eukaryota > Metazoa > Arthropoda > Insecta > Lepidoptera > Geometridae > Perizoma > Perizoma affinitatum. The sequence continues at coordinate 14,092,910 of OY560190.1, read as the reverse complement.
AGAATCTATAGTGTTGGGTCAAGACTATGTACATATACATAGGTACCTATGTGTTAAAAAAACTTTAACCATAATATTTTACAAACTGTCGCGATCAGTAAACATAACTATTAGTTTTATACGGATTTATCGCGTTTAACTTTTTATTAATTTTCACACGTTTTGACTGCGACTTGCAGCCGTGGACACGAGTTGAATCAAAAGGTTAACGCGATAAAAACCCGTATATAACTTATCAGTTATAAGTTTTAAGATCATGTTTAACCTTTATTTTTCCAGCCCGCAGTCCGGCCTGGTCTAGCAGCCCCACAAGTGGGGGTAATCTTCCGTAACTTGATGCACCGTTTGGGGCATAAGAAGTACTACGTACAAGGGGGAGACTGGGGCGCCACGGTCGGCACTGCTATGGCGACGTTATTCCCTGAAGATGTACTAGGATATCATACAAACATGGCGATAACCAGTGTGAGTATAGCTCGAGATTCTCCACTCTCAATGATATTGTTTTTACAATGGCGCCGATTCTCTAGTACACATACTAAACTTAATTTAAAATGGCGCTCTCCTTTACTGATAGGGCATGCAAGAAAGAGATATCTAGAATTATACTTCCGTCGATTTTTCTTCGTGTTCATAATTAACATGTTATGAAATTGTATTGAAAACTTAAATCTGACTAATTTGACAGCACTAAAATTGTTGCTATCTCTTTCTTTTGTTTCTGTTAGTAAAGTTTTTTCTGAAGGAAATCCGTGGTCTCTAGTCCTACACCAGGCGTGAATTTATGCATCTATGTCTATGTGTATATTTTCATTCTTGTTTTTTTTCAGAACGGTTGCTCTATGATACGCACTTTCATCGGCGCTTGGATTCCCTCCCTTATAGTTGACAACGAGTTGGCAGACAGGATATACCCATTCTCCAACCACTTTGCATACCTCATGGAGGAGTCTGGCTACTTCCACATCCAGTCCACCAAACCTGACACCGTTGGTGAGTTCTCCTCTCATGCAAAAACACACATTAAAGATTACATTAAAACAGTGGAGTGAAAAGTTTCTTGGCAGTTATTTAAAGACTAGCCCACGGCTTTGCCCGAATGGTACCGGATATAAAGTAGTCAAACAAAAGTAGCGTTCGCAAATTCACTCGATCGTTTTTTATCACCGACTCGCGGTGCAAAATTAGTCTCCACGAAAAGCCCTTTTAATTTTAACGGGATATAATGTCGATTCTTCCCAGAAGGTCCATTCTAAGTATTGAAGAAAAAAAATATTAGGCAGGTAATTTCCCAAACTACTCATCCGATAAAGATTTGGACTTACAAACTTTACATATTTTATATTATTAGTGATTTAGATGAAATTTATGAAAACAGCAACGCTTTATTAAGATGTAAATAACGGTTTAGGCATGGTCTGCTGCGTTGGGCAGCGAACGAGCATTGACCGTTTCTAGCGGTCATTCAACTTGCTTTTTAACGAATAATGATCTGTCAGTGCCAGACGAAAGCGTTCCCAAAATGCTGGCTGCATTCTCACGCTGAACGGCCATGTGCAAACATTTGTCTAGCTGCGGGGATCAAACCCACATCTCTAGCATCGCTGCTTTTGCGATGCATTTCAAATTTGTTTTCTTCGTTTCTAGGAGTGGCCCTATCTGACTCCCCGTCAGGCCTCTTAGCCTACATCCTCGAGAAATTCTCCTCCTGGACCAGACGAGACCACAAATTCAAGCCTGATGGTGGACTAAACTTCAGGTTCTCCAAGAACCAGCTGATTGATAATCTGATGATGTACTGGATCCCGAACTCAATTACTACGTCGATGAGGTTTTATGCTGAGAATATGAGCTACAAAGCGAGAGATTTAAAGTTGGACAGGTAATATCCGTCAATCATCAATCATAATCAACAAGCTTTGTTTCTTAATCAAGCCTCATACATTATTTATGAAATGAAATGAAAAAATATTATTTAGAAAACCAAAAACTAAATTGCAAGTAAATGATGGTGGGACAGTTTCGAAATAAACATAACAAATGTTAATTTGAAAAAAAAAAACAGCCTACTTATACAAAAAACTGAAATAGAAATGCCCCACCTACCTTGCTGATCAATCTACCTAGACGGTTCAATATCGCCCAGAAAAAGTGTCATCATCAATTTCAATTTCTGTTAACCAATAATCAAAGTCAACCGCCAGCATATAAATTTATTTTTCATGTTTTAAAATCACAAGTATCAATTTATCAACTCAATTTATTTAGAATCAATCAATATCAATCATCTCATCTAATCCTTCTTAAAAACAAACTAACAACTGTCATCAATTTGGCAGTTTCTATACGAGGCAAGAAAATACCAAAATACATTAGTCAAAACTGTGGTAATATCTTTAAACAATGAATTTTTAATATCCTTAAAAAACATTGTTTAAGGATATTATTTACGACTATACCACGCACTTCACTATCCTCCTGCTGACGTTTCTTTAACCATTTAGAAGTTTCAGTGAAAAATCATTGGTTTCAGCTACGCAACGGAAGTACCAACATGGGCGATCCAAGCCAAGAACGAAATCAATTACCAACCTCCCAACATACTCCGTACCAAGTTCTCGAATCTTCTGAATGCAACTGTGCTTGATGATGGAGGGCATTTCCTGGCCTTCGAGCTACCGAAGGTCTTCGCTGAAGATGTCTTCAAAGCTGTGAAGGCATTCAGAGCGTGGCATCTAAAGGCGGTGAAGAGTGAACTTTAAAGACTGTGAATTGATAATGAAAGTTTTTTATTCAAATATTGAATGTGTATAAAACTTAATATGTTTTGTAGTTTTGGTTATTTCTTTTACATACAGATTCAGTCTTAATTTGTCAAAAATCTTAGGAGCCTGACAAACCGAAATCGTAAGGAAACCCTAAATACTAAAAAAAAAGTAACATCCCGCTTGAGAATCCGCTATGCAAGGCGATATTTTTAAGGCGAGCGTGAATGTGATGGTTTGAAGGGGAAGGCCTCGGCGAATGTACTCTGACTAAATTGAAGACGTTCTAGATAAAGGCCAAGTAAAGAGTAACCGAACTAAGCCGTCGAGCTTGCATATATAAATAATGCTGGACATTTTCACATAGCATCATGTAGCCCCAAAGTAAGCAGAGCTTGTGTTATGGGACTCGTGACGAATCGGAGTCACGCTATCCAATAGTTTTTTTTTGTTTTAATCTGGAAAACTGACGAGTTAATATACGTGTTTAGTACCAATGTAAGAACCATTAAAAGTGCTTAAGAATAGTGAACAATTTACGCCAAAACTATAAATGATTGAAAAGTTATTATCAAAAACAATAGTGGATGACCGTGATCCCTGAGTTCCGACAATCCGCGGATCGCCTACAGTGGTTACTCATCGCAACCCATCCATCCATCGATCTTTTATCATCGATTCATAACATTATGTGAATCTGGGCACAACCGGAAAAAAAACTTCCCATTGTCCCCCGATGGGGCCGAAAATCGGGGTACAACAGGAACGACCCGTGCCATCGCTATGCATCGTTCGCTGTTACCACCGCATACTTGTGTTCCAAGAATACAAAATGAACTGTGCGGCATGTCAACAGCAAATAGGACGAGTTTCTAACTTCATAGAACTTCGTACAAAGCCTTTGTACATGTCCTATATGTAAGTTTTTTTTGTCTGTTTATCTGTGTGTACAATAAAGAATAAAAGTGAATAAAAGTAAAGCTCCTCCCCCCATAAAACAGAAATTTCCAAAAATCCTTTCTTAGCTTTATAACGTTAATTGAGAACCTCCTTTTAGTACCTAGTTCTAATTAAATCGATATGCGCGCTACGCTTGCAGTCCCAAGTTTACGGTTTATATGCTATATGTAATCTATCATCAGATCCACTTGTTCAAATAAAAAATGACCTACAATTTTTTTTGTCTAGTCCTGATTCCATGAGATGAAGTTTTTTAATTTTCATGAGAAAAATAGGAAACCCTCATGAATGAAACTTTTATGGGACTACTACGGGGTTATTCTCTATACAACAACAAAAGAATCATCAAAATTTGTTTGGCGAAGATATCAAGTAAGAAACATACACAATAATAAAACAGCCGAAAATATTTTACTGAGTTTTACTGCTTTTGACGTAGGTACGTAGACTTTCTCAATAGAACCTCCTCTTTTTTTGAAGCCGGTTAAAAAGCAGAACCTACAGTTCTGCTTGCAATTCAATACAATTCACAGTTGCAAATTTATTGTTTAAAACATTTATGATTTAATTTTAAACTAATTTGACGTTTTTGATTGTTTTCAAACGACCTCTGTGGCGCAGTGGGCGAAGGCCCGCCTGAGACGCAAAAGGTTGCGGGTTCGATTCCCGCCGCGGGACAAATGTTTGTATCTGCGAATATTTGTTTCGGGTCTGGGTGTTTTCTATGTATGTTATGTATGTATTTACAAAAAAAAATATATATAAGTAGTATATCAGTCATGTAGTTCCCATAACACAAGCTCTGCTTACTTTGGGGCTATGATGCTGTGTGAAAAATGTCCAGCATTTTTATATTATATTATATTATTATATTATTTTAGTTTAGAGTAGGTATGATGGGGCTGGCATACGATTGTATATTTTATCGGGAACTTTATTTAAAGTTAAAATATACTAAAAAAAAACTAAGTACCAAATACAAGAATATATAATTATGTTTAATAGAACATGAATTTCTATAAAGATTATTGTGATTTCAACGTGTTTTATGTGTTTCTATATAGAATATAGAAACACATATGATTATTGTTATTTCATCGAATAAAAACCAATTTTACTTTGACTTTTTGTACAAATTTATTTGTTTTGTTGTGAAGACTACTTAACTTAATAGTCAAATGTACCTATACAAATACAGAATACCTACATTATTTCCAAATATAGAAGGTATGACACCACTGACATTATTTAAACAATTATATATATATATATTTTTTTTTTACAAAGTGATATAAATTTATTCATACAACTATGTACAAGTAGGTATATACAAAAAATACAGATGAAACAGCTAGCTATCCAAAGACCGTTGCAAACGATCTATAGATAGCTCAACTGATCCAGATCACTACCAGGCGGAAGCGTTCCCAAAATACTGGCCTACTTATATACTTTTTTTTTGTAAATTCATACATATTACAAATAAAAAACAATTATATATATTATTATTATTATATGTATATTTCAACAACGACAATGAGCTACAAGTATAGTACAACTATAGCTCATTGTCCAAAATAAAAAGATTTTGACTGTTGCTACTAACAATTAGTGTAGTGAAATAATTCGAGCGCTTATAGTCAAGGTAAGAAACATAACTCCTTTTGGATGTCTTATTTACGTATAGCGTGCGCCGGCGCAGAATTCCATCGCATATTTCTGCCTAGTAGTAGGTATGTAGATAGTACTTATTAGACAATTTGAAACAACACCGGCCGGCTCCAATCATTACATAATTTGACCTATTCAACATAACAGCCAGTGTGTGTTTGACCTTCACTCAAGTCAGACGTTTACAGTAGCTCTGTTATCGACTGATTATTTGATAATGATTTAATGATTATCAGTTTAATTTGTTACGTTGTCTACAGGATTTTTGGCCCGAAGGTATGTGTTTAAAACTGTTTTTTCGTACTTTGAACAGTTTTGGTCGTAGTATTTTACTAGCATCATAAATGTATATAATGTTGGTACCCCATTGTTTGTGACAAATTAATAAATAATGCTGGACATTTTGCATCAGCCCCAAACTAAGCAGAGCTTGTATTATGGGAACTACATGACTGTTAGACTACTTATATACTTTTTTTTTGTAAATTCATACATATTATAAATAAAAAACAACTAGACTGGAGACGAATATTTGCAGATCATACAAACATTTGTCCCGTGGCGGCTTAGACGATTAAATTAATGTTCATAGTCTAATATTTCTTGAAGTTGCATGCCACATTAAAAAACTAACGACGTATCTCTTAAGTACATACAGCGTATCAAAAAAAAATAGTGCAGTTACTTCTAGAATAACTAATATAAAGATAAGCCACGCGATGTAAGGGTACCTCTATTAGATTAGTACCGTTATCTCAGAGATATCATTAAAAAACTGCCGAAACGATTTCTATTGACTGGTGTAGGTAATTTCTGGGAAAACAGTGGGAAACAGTTTTTGGGGAAACAGTTTCTGGGAAAACAGTGATTATAGGGTTCAAAACCTCAACTTGTTAGTTTTTATACCCACCAAATTTGATCTTAATTGATACATCTTTAACTGAACAGTTACCTAGTGCATGCAGTTCATTAATTAAACTTAATATGTGTTTATCAGTACAAAGTCAAAGTCAAAATTAATTTATTCATTAATATCACAAGGATCACTTTGAAACGTCGGTTTTATCTACTGCCTGTTCTTCCGCGACCAAGCCAGGAAAGAAAGGCAAGAAAACAAGGCAAGTTATTCTTATTAATTACCCTTTTACAAAACAACGAGTTGGAGCATTTTCAATCCCAAGAGCTTTTTATTATCTAAATAATCAGATATTTTATAGTATGCTCGGTTTGTCTATCAAAAGAATGAAATTAAGGGTCCCAGTTTCGCTATTTGCTGTCTTATAGCCCTAGATAAATCTTATCATACAAAAACAGACTGGTCAAAATGTAATACTCATCGTGAAATAGCAAAACGTGTACAAACCACAAAATCATGTTTTGATGCTAAGTTTTTTGTTGACGTAATATTTAAAAGGCTTCAAATGTCCAGCATTATTATAAAAAGACGAAGTTTTTTTCTCGGAGCAATTGTCCACAAGACAATTTTTCAATTTCAAAATCAGACATTTAAAGAAATGAGGTCTTCATTTCTTTAAATGTCTTATTGTTTATTCATGATCCCCAAATTAGTGAAAATTTACACACATTTAAACATTTCGAAAATAATGGTAAGTATTATATTAAAATGGGTCTTATTGCCATAATCAGCATCCACAAATTGGTCAAAACTGAAGCTATCAATGGATTCATCGAGAAAAAACATTGGAGAGATCGGGTAACGTCGGGCATGATCCGAAATAAGGAGGAGGAGAAATATATTCAGAGCTTGAATATATTATTAGACGAATGGTCATGCAGGTCATGCTAAGCAGGCAATTGGTGTTAACTGCTTGACATAGAAATACTGCATAAAGAAACAAAGTTATTTTTTTCTTCAGATGGCGAAATTCATTCTAATTGCTGGTCTTATTGTGCTGGTAACGTTTCCGGTCTACTACCTATTCCTGAAGAGTCCACCTCCGCTACCCGACATGGATGTAAATGCGTGGTGGGGGCCAAATGAGCTGAAGGGAAACCAGGATAAAAGTGTGAAACCTTATAAAGTATCGTTCGGCAATGAGGTGAGTGTTTATTCCAAAAACTGTTGTGAAACAAACATGCGTAATTTCACGTACGGTGAATGTGCTGACAGTATTTTTACCCATTCTAAGAGTCTTCTTGGAGCAGCTAGACAGGCCACTCTCATTGATACAATGAGAGTGGCCTGTCAATACAACGATACATGAAAATTCCCGTGTTCGTAACATGAAGGTTAGGCTTTCGGCTTACTACATTATAACGGTTACTATCCTTTTTGGATAACTGCAACACCAGGACTATAAATATAATAAACCGCCGTAGTTACCGTAAAATTAGTCTATGTGGAAAGATCAGCTGGCTACCGAAAATCAGAGATGAATCTCGGAACATTGTCGAGCACGAAATTTCGTTTGAAACCATTCGGTTTCCATTTGAAATTTCGTTAAGGGCGTTATTCGAGATATGTGAAAAATGACAGAAGATATCGTTTTATATAGTCCGAATAAAATAATTGAGCAGGACAACGCGTTTGAAAATCTTATACTAATGGACATATTAATATTATGGCTCCCCACTCGATGGACCGGTGAAGTGGCCGGAAGTCGGAATTAGGATATAATTGGGCATATAAGAGCATCAGTACCCACTGGCAATATAGACTAGCTAAGAAATAGTAAGTTGTTTAGTGAAGTACGTCCAAAGATCATTTGAACCAAGTGTTTGTTGGACGATGAACAAGGAACCGTGGTAAATTCACTTTCGAAAATTGTACATGCTCTCATTTTTATGTCACTGTCACTCATGCGAAAACACTTATTTTTATTTTGAGATTTGTATAACAATCTTTGCTTTGGAGAAGACAGTTTCTATGTCGAGCCCATGTGTCCAAATATCACTTTCATACACACCGAAATCTCAGATTGTTAATTAATGATTAAGCCTTATGATTATAAAATAAAGATACATATAGATTTTAACTTTGAAATTTTCAATAATTTCTCTTCCAGTTGATTAGAGAGCTCAAAGACCGCATCAACCGGCCGCGTACATTCACAGCCCCTCTCGAAGGAGTAGGCTTTGAGTATGGCTTCAACAGTGCCCAGCTCAAGACTTGGCTCGACTACTGGGCAAATGACTACCCCTTTGCTGAACGAGAGAAGTTCCTCAACCAATTCCCGCAGTTCAAGACCAATATACAGGGGCTGGATATCCACTTCATCAGAGTTACTCCTAAGGTAAAATATATCTTCTGTCTTAATTACTCACAGTCTGACTGGCATTCAATGTACAGACAAATTCTTAAGAGTATCAGCGAGAGACGCAAGAGGTGCGGTTCGATTCCCAATGCGGGACTGATGTTTGCATGTTCTGCAGATATTATTCCATGTTGTGGTACTAAACTGTTTGTTGTTCCTCATACCCACGGTCAAGGGAATCCTAGTGTGGGGTAAGGTCTATGTATGTGACTATTGGGCGTTTAATTGTTTGTTTTAGTATTTGCAGATCATGCGTCTAATGGATCAAATATGATGATTTGGTAACTTCCAGGTCCCAGCTGATGTCGAGACAGTTCCACTTCTGCTTCTCCATGGATGGCCGGGATCGGTTCGCGAGTTTTACGAAGCCATTCCACATTTAACCGCTGTTAGTAAGGACAGAGACTTTGCTCTGGAGCTGATTGTGCCCAGTTTGCCAGGATACGGGTTTTCTGATGTAAGTTGATCATTTCTCATCAGCGTGAAATAAATCTATAAATCTGGTCATAAACCTCTTCTAAGGAGAGTTATGATACATTTTTTTGAGTCACCTTCATTCAATTTCTTGCGTCATTGCTGTATTCCGGTTTGAAGGGTATGAGTTCCGGTAAAATGACACGCTCATGAATCAGACTTTTCACCCGTTATGTTTCAGTGTCGGTAACGGTGTTGCAGTAACCGCTTACCAACAGATGGATCGTATGTTTGTTTGCCAAAACATTTATCATCGGTAGATACTTGAATTTGAGCGTGTGTATGCGGCTATTATTTAGTGACCAAAATGCACTGATTGTATACTTTTATTTAGAGGCTATGGACTTTTGCAGTATCTGTGTCGATAAGACAACATGAAACAGTTTATCGAACACGGTCTATCTGTAGATCTAATCTGGTGATCTGTATACCTCTTTTGACATGGGCTATCTATTAACTGCGGCGTATGCTATGCACTTTGTACACTACGTTTCACACTTTCACTTATCATTGCCTTTCAGGCTGCCATCCGTCCAGGTCTTGGGGCTACTGAGATTGCGGTCGTCTTCAGGAACCTGATGCAGAGACTCGGATTCAAGAAGTTCTACGTTCAGGGTGGAGACTGGGGCTCTGTCATTGGCAGCAGCTTAGTGACACTGTTTCCTAATGTAAGAACTGGTATCATCAACTTTGAACTTTTGTACTGCTACATATAGAAGGGACGATAGTCGAAAAATATCTACAGTAAATGGTGGCCAAGAGATTTTCGATGACCGAAAGGTCTACCAGCGACCAAACGATGGTCCAATGGTGTTGATGGTTGAATAACCAAAATTAATGGCATAGCTACTAAAGGAGAACCTTATAATAAAGGTATACTCTTTAACAAATGATTGATGAGAGTGCAAGGAATTCTACAGCCTCTTTGAAAAGTCTTAGGCCCCATACAAACAGAAGATACAGGTGGAACAAGGCGTATTCGCATTAGTTATATTTACCTCTTTTTTATGCAAATGAAACCGATTGTATGATGTAATGCTCTAGAGTCAAGAGGCATCAGCCTATGCCTTCACAGAAATGTAAAGAGTAATAACTAATAATAATAGTAATTATAATAATAACTAATAATACTAGTAATAACTTATCAACTCAGCATTGTCTCTTGTTTATTTTTAGGAGGCTCTAGGCTTCCACACCAACATGCCATTCGCAAGCTCCGCGCGAGCTTCCTTCGTCGAGTTCATCGGTTCATTTTACCCATCGCTTCTGGTGGATCCTGAACTAGCAGACCGGATTTACCCTCTGTCCACTAGATACGCCACCTTACTGGAAGAATTGGGCTACATGCATATTCAGGCGACCAAACCTGATACCGTGGGTATGTTGATTCACTTAATCTAAATCAAATCAAAATCAAAATATATGAGTGTGTGAGTAGGAGTGGGGGGGAATGGAGGGAGGTGGGGGTGTGAGTGTATGGGAGAGCACGCGCAATTGAGTGAACGTGTGAATTAGATTGAATAAAGAATATGTGTGAGTGTGTAGCGAGTTTAGTTAGAGGGTGGGCGGGGATAATGTTAAAGTGTACCTACTAGGTATTATTCCGAAATTTTAAGGAGATTCTCAGCTTCTCCATAAATCTGGGATATAAGCCACTGAAGGCCTTTTTTTTACAGCCATACAATGGGAGAGGATAAATGTATTAATTCTCTTGTATAGCGTAGAGCTGATAAAACAGAAGTGGCCACTGGCAAATTCCGTACGTTGATAAACAGTTTTGCAAACTTTGTCAGACCTCCGTTTTAAGTTTTCTATGTCAGGGTCTAGGTACTAATTGGGAGTGCTTTCTGGAAATTATGTGCAATATAAATAGCTGGCGGACAGTAGGAAGTTGAGTGATTATATATAATTCAGAATTAGGAAACCAGATGGGTTTGTTTACTATGACTTTAAAGGACTTCTCTCTGCACCCGTTCGAGTCGTAGCATCTGCGTTTTTACACACCCGCCCAAGGATGTGATGCAATACGATAGGACAGATTGTCCTTAAGCATAATAAATACTTAATAATAATTTGAAACTAATAACGAGCCGCAGAGTTTCGAAAACAAATATAAGTTTTCATATTCGCGAAACAGTGGTTTTCATTTGATGATTCCAACTTAGTGTATTGTCAATCATAACACAAAGATATTTTTATAATATAATTAATAATTTATAAGTAGAAGTGTATTCTAATGGCAGACAGAGGCAGTTTGCGAGAGGAATAGAATGGTTTGAATATACATAGACGCAGACAGAAAAAGCAGAAGGTTGCTGAAAGGCTGAGGAAAATTACTAAACTATAACTTCCGGATCTCGTGTCAAACTTCGAGGTCAGACTAGTTCAGCTAATTAAATTATATTTCTAGTACTCAAGCTGTCTCGGTGGTCTAGTTTAAATCTGGTTGAAATTGATAACGCCATTTAGACACAAGTAATCCAAGCCCAGGACTTTGTATGAATTTAAAGATTTCATAATTTAATGATTTTATATTTTAGATTTATAAGTCTTAAACATCTTTTAAGGCTCTTTACAATTTAGTTGTTGCAAAATTTAAAAACACCGTCGTTTTTTTTTAAACGTCTTTCGCAGCGGCCCCTAGTAATCTGTTGTGATAAAACCTATCTGAGAACAATCAAATAGGAAATATAAAAAAATATAATAGATAAAACTATTAACATAGAAAGGAGTTATACATATCTATAACAAAAAATCGCATTGTATTCAGATACGCCGTAACCGATATACCTAGACAAACAACCTCTGATAGCAAACGCATTATACAAGCATCTTACGATGAGGGTAATGATTGTACCTAGCTATATTATTTTTTCGACCTGTGTTACATACATAAAACAAAGTTAGCGTTCAGTTTGAAAACAACATATTTTAACATACCTATATTTTTTAAATATAAAACGAATCGTTTCTGTGTTAGAAATACAACAATTGCAATAAAAACAAACCAATTTATATTTCCTATGGAAAAGGAAAATATTTCGACTTTTCAATTTTATGGCAAACTTTTTTTTATGTATGCAGAGTTACTTACCATAAACGTTCATAAATTTATTTGAATGAATATATCAAAAAAAATATTTGGTTTTTATAAAAAAATGCGCAGAACCCACGACCTTAATTAAAGGTCATTGGTTCTGCCCGTTTAAAATCTTTTAGAACCTGTTCTAACTATTTCCTACTGAATTTAACGTCTATCATAAATCACCATAAAAAGTCACTCAAACTTTGTAAGGAAATAATAATAAGAAAAACAGAAAGGTAACAAAATCAAACTAATTTTTATTGAAACTTACATGGGTTCCACTTACAGTGTTTTCAGTTCGAAGATCCAACGCAAAGTGTCGGAATACAACTCCATTCTCTTTAACACTTGTGGCGCCATCTTTAACACTTGTGGCGCCATCTTTAGCACTTGTGGCGCCATCTTTAATCTACCCAACTTCCGTTTGAGTAAAGAGAAATGGCACCATAGCGCTTGAAACTTACTTACTATTTCCAAAACAGATTCCAAAATTAATAGTTAAATTAACATCATTATTTGCAAGCAATTATATCTAGAAAACGTTGGATAGATAATAAATTGACTTACTTCAAATAACAATGATTTTGATAGTCTTACTAAACTATGCACAAATAATTATAAAACCATTGTAAAATTTGTTGCTAAATTATTGAAGATTTTTGCGAGAAGTTTAAACTAGAAAACCGATAAACGATATAACTTTAGAACGTCATAATTATTTTTATAATCAAATAAACACATAATTAATTATCAAATTGATAAATCGTAAAACAATGAATCAACTTAGTGTTTAAATAATCTAATCAGATTTTTAAGATGATAATATTTTATCATGGCATAAATCAATCTTCACATGATTTTGAATTATGGATCGAAGAATCGATGCGGCGACAAATATGAATATGAAATTAATATGAACATTCTATAGGGGTGGCACTATCCGACTCCCCTGCCGGACTCCTAGCCTACATCCTGGAAAAGTTCTCGACCTGGACTCGCAACGAGTTCCGCCTGAAGTCTGACGGAGGCCTGTCTGCCCGCTTCACCAGGGAACAGCTGATCGATAACCTGATGATGTACTGGTCCAGCAAGTGTATCACAACCTCGATGAGGCTTTACTCCGAGAGCTTCAATATCAGGCACATGGGGTTACAGATGAACGAGTAAGTTAAATTTGTTTGAACAATTATCTAATTATCCTTTTCAAATAACATAATCATAAAAATATTATAAATACGTATATCGTACATTGCACAGGTGAAGTTAAAATAATCTTATTTCAATCATTCTACATTTGCGAATTGACTAGCTATACCAAATAGGCCTTTACGAGTCCTCTTTAATAATAATAATTAGCGATAAGAGCGTCCATTGTGCAACATTGTCAAAGTTTATACTATTTAATTAAGCTGAAATATTTGGTGTGCAATAAAGTATTTTCTATCTATCTACCTATACATACATCATATCCTGGTCAGTTTAGCCGTTACAAGGATTATAAGCAAATTTTCAAACATCCACTTAAATGGCCCTAACTGTAATCATAATGTACTTTTTCTTTAGATATATAGAAACATTTCATACAAAAAGGTTCATACATAGTGTTTTTATAATGTTGTAACCACGTAAACCTAGGTATGTATATTTATCTAAGCCTACCTAATCAGGTAAGTTAGGTATAATATTAATGACATCTCTTATTAACAAACATGTAAAAAAATTAGTGTGTAGGTACATACTTTTATCCTTTCTTTTGTAGGTATTTGGCAAGTTCACTTTTGGGTAACCAATTTAACATTTCGGTTTTATTTCAGTATACCAACTCCAGTTCCTACATGGGGCTTGCAAGCCAAGAATGAATTAGCCTATCAGCCTCCCTTCATCCTCAAGTTTAAGTTCCCGAACCTGGTGAACCTCACCATTCTGGATGATGGTGGCCACTTCCTGGCGTTCGAGATGCCGAAGGTGTTCTCAGAAGATGTGTTGAAAGCCGTCACTGCTTTTAGGAAGTTGGCTAAGATTAACTCCAAGACTGAGTTGTAGATTAGAGGGAATTCTTTTGTAAATATATGGTAACTATTTGTTTTGGATGTTTCATTTTTCTTTGCCTGTTACTAATTAAATAAAATCTCGAGTAAGTTAATTCACATACAAAATAACACAAAAACAAAAAAAAAAGTTTTGATATGAGAGTTTCGATAATTTTATTAACGTGTTTAATAATTCTATTAATTCTTTAATTAATTCCTAATTCGTCCAAAGATTTAATATAATTTTACCTTAAAAAAAATATAAGCGGATAACTTTTTTTAGCATATCATTTTGAAAAGCAAACTTTTTCAAAATTGTCTCCACGGGGAAAGTTTATCTTTGTAGATTAAATCCTCCAAACTGTCGTACCATCTTTTCGCATGGCCAGGGTGTCTGGTAAAGAATACTTTAGCATTAAGTCCTCCTAGCACCACATTTTTTGTGCGGCAGTATTAAATAAATAAACGATAGCTCCAGTATAAATAACAACTTTTTATTGTGATTTTTATCCCCTGATTATTTTATTAGCCACGTGAGGCAATATCAATGAGAACCAACGTCCGCGGCCGTCGTCCGGTCGCGTGCCGTTCGCCGTCGCATCACGATCCTGGATTAGTTACATATCGGTGCGAAATCTGTTATTTGTCATCATTTGGGGGTTGATTTATCTAAATGTTTGTGCAACTGGTTATTAATTTTATTTTTAAGTAGTTAGTAACACACAGCTTTACTAAAATCAATGGATGGGTTAAATATATTTTTACCTTTGACAGTTTATATTTTTAACTACCGATATCGATTTAGGATAATTAGAAGTTTCCTCGTAAAGGTACTACTCTACTATTAAAACAAAAACAAAAAACAAACACGCTCACGACTGTCTTACCCATGGTGGACTTCCTCAGATACATACTCAGTGAGTAGATCTTTCAGGATACCAAGTAGGGGGTAGTCAGAGGCACGTCCAAACATTACATTTGGTACATGCCCGCGTTTTGCAAGTAGCTTATTGGAACACTAACTGTAATAAGCTATTTTACCTATTAGTAAGTTTCATCAAAATCCGTTCAGTAGTTTGGAACACTAACTTGGCACATACCTTCGAATTTTTGGTTCTAGGGCATGTCGGTTTCTTCACGATTTTTCCTTCACCGTTTTGAGCACGTTTTAATGCGCATATACATTTTTCGAGTCGAAAAATCCATTGGTGCACGACCAGGTTCGAACCCTTGACCTCCGGAAGATAAGACGCGCTAAATTCCAGAATTTAGAAAAAACAAAAAATAATTTCCTCAGCTTTTTCTTTAGTATATAGATTACGTTTAATACATAACTAATAGCAGTGTTGGCCTAGTGGGCGATACCCCCCACTAGGCCAACACTGCTATTAGTTATTTTTATTTTATTTTTTGTTTTTTCTAAATTCTGGAATTTAGCACGTCTTATCTTCCAGACGGATTTGAAAAAAATATTTTTGCATTTGATAGCCCAACCCTTGAGGAAGGTTTTAGGCAGTTTTATTTATCATCACGCTACGACCCTAAGGTGCTGATAAAAAGGAAGTAATAGCGCGGACGGGCGATGCGACGCGGTGGGGGCCAAGGGCGCCCGGCACAGCTAGTATGACTAATAAAATAATCCTATTGGCCTCCATTAACCCATGATTCAGGAATTTTGACTTTGAGAACAATGGGATTCACATTCAGGATTCAGTTTATTTTTGTGTTTTTTATAACCATAGTTTAGTTAACATACATCATACTTGTATAAATACATAGAATCACGCCTGTTTCCCGAAGGGGTAGGCAGAGACCACGGATTTCACTTGCTACGATCCTGGCATACCTCTTTAAATTCATTAATCTTCATAACTTTGATATGGCCTTACTTCAGAATGTTTCTTTAGATTATTCCTAAAATTTGTATTAACATCGAAATATTAAAATCTGTTAAACAGTAATCTAATCTCCATGAAAAAACTTCTTAAACGAAATTAGCCAACAGATTAAAAAAGCTTTACAAAAATCTCCGACTCGTTTTTATAATCCGAAAACGTAATTTTTCCTCCCCGCTTCAACCCTAACTCACCGAAATAACGACAAATGACTGACTTCCCACTGATAAGGGTGAAAGGGGCCAAGAGGGCTGAAATCCCTGATCCGTTATAAAGCGGGTGTTTGGCACGTGACCAAAAATCATTGAATTTTAAAATCTTTACATTAAATGCAATTATTTAAACCTACATGTGGGTAAATAGGATGCACTATTTGCTAAATATTTTTTTGCCAGTCAAAATCAATGGTTTTTAAACATTGAAAAAACCATTGCCACGTATATAACCTACAGAAACGTCCACTTATAAACTAAGTGAAATTAAAATTTTAACACACACGATGTGCATTAGCATTTTCTCTAGTACAACAACTAAACTTAATGTAAACTGTCACTTTCCTTTACAGATAGGTCACGCAAGAAAGAGATGACAAGATTTGTACTCCTGTAAAATTCGTTTACGTGTCGCTCTGCTCGTGTTATCGTCAGCATGTTTTGAGATCACGACTAAACTTGTATGGAAAACTTAAATCTGACTAATTTGACAGCACTCAAATTGTTGCTATCTCTTTCTTTTGTTAATGTTAGTAAATTGGAGCGATAGATAAAAATAAGTTTAGTAGGTATACAAGAGAATCGACGTCACTATGTTCTAAAAAAACCACTAACAAACGTACGTGGTATAGTCGTAATTATATTCTAAAATGATACCAAACCACGGTAATTTTAATTCCATAACTTGTAATATATTTTAATTTTAATACAGTATAACATAATTACAGGTTTTTTTATCCCTAAAGCGATGATATCTGTAAGTAGGTATATAGTATTAGATAGGTATACTAATCGTAACAATTTATTTCTATAATACCTGTGCTATTTGTAGGAGTATTTGTATATTATGTGTGATTATGTATGTAAAAGTACCTATAGTATGTGTGATTTGGTCAACATTTTTCAGTATCGAAACAAAACAAATACGCTCATGACTGTATCTTCCATGATGAACATCCTCACATATATAATCAATGCGCAGATCTTTGAGAATACCGAGTAAGGGGTAGTCAGATGCACGTCTAAACATTACATTTAACGCCACGTTTTACAAGTAGTTAGCATTCCACGTGCCAGGTCACTTAATTGGAACACTTACGGTTGGCATATGCTTCTAAGTTCTTAGAGCATGCCGGTTTATCATAATGTTTTCCTTCATCGTTTTGAGTACGAGTTTATACCTACATTTTTCGAGTGGAAAAATCAATTTGCAGTAACATACCCCATTATTCCTTATCTCTAAAACACACGTTGAATTCATCCCCCTGGTAATTACCCAGGGGGATGAAATGGGAGGAGCTACCACACCCTCGATAGAAAGAGATGGCTGATTGAATTTTAGTGTGGATAGAGTGAAATGCCGAATGAATAAAATGATATTTTATTTATTTGGTGTAAGCTATAAGATTAAGTTAAATCTAAAGTCGGTTAATGATACTACAGATTAAATAAACAACACATCTCTTATGAGACATATAACTTCAACAATATTTACAAAAAAATATTAAAGACATACAATTTCTACATACAAATTATTAAAGTACTTATGTAAGTACATACCTAAGTGGAAATACATAAGTTATAATAGTTCTAACGAGAACTCATGTCCTAAACTTAAAATGACTACACAAATATCCATTTCCTTATATTTATCATTCGAGGAGACATTATTAAAAAAAAACTTTATGTAAAGAACTACGAGACATCATTTTAGACTGCCAAAAATCGGAATTCAGGTTTTCTGTTACGTCTAAATATCATCAACATAATTCTCTCTGTTGCGTTGTGTCTAATTTCTTACGTAGGTAGGTAATTTCTTACGTAGGTAGGTATTACATTAAATTATAGCAGTAGGTAACATAAGCACATTTTAAGATATAGATTTGTTTGTCCTAGTACACATCCAATGTACCAGGAGCAAAACCTAACTGCCTACCTAGGTACATTCAATGCGTTATACCTTTGGAAGAGACTAGCCACCCACAGCACAGGGAACCCTAAATGAATGGTCTGTTGATATAATTTATATCTACAGACCATTCATAATGTATTGGTAGCATTTACAAAACTCAACTCTTTACAAAAATCATTCACACTTAAATATGGCACAACTAGAGTCACTAAAACATTTATTGTATAATTAATTAATTATTATTTTTCCATATATATCATTCTTACATTTCCCATCTTTCCATTCCTACATTTACATATAGCAAAACCAATTTGAATCTTCACTCCTAAATGTGTCACAACTAGAGTCACTAAAACATTTATAGTATTTGCTAATCCATTCATTATTATTTTACCAAATATGTCATTCTTACTTTTCCCATCTTTTCCATTTCACATTTGCATATAGCAAAATCAATGTGAATCTTCACTCCTAAATGTGTTACAACTAGTGTCACTAAAACATTTATAGTAATTGCTAATCCATTCATTATTATTTTACCATCTATGTCATTCTTACGTTTCTCATCTTTTCCATTCCTAAATATATAGCAGAACCAATATCAATCTTCACTTCTAAATTTGGCATAAATAGTAGTATCATTTATATCTACAGACCATTCATAAACGGTTTCCTTTCTCATCCATTTATTTCCCATCTTTATCATTCCTCTTACTTTTCCCATCTTTCCCATTCGCCGGAGCGATCATCAGCAGATCATTCCCATTTCTGTCCCCAAGATTCCTCAACGGGACATTCTGCCTCCATCGTGGTCCGAAATAATACTGATTCCGTAAAATCCTCACATGCTCCTTCCCAAATGTAATATGTCTTTGTCTGCGTAGTTCATCGTTTTCTTCATTTCCATGATAATCATTGTCGAGGAATATCTTGGGTCGGGGACCGTCGTCTTCGAAGAATGGACGTTTTAAGCGCAACCGTCGGCATTGCGGACTGGATGGTGATTCGCATTTTATAGCGAGACTTGCTGAGTTTTCTTTGTTCAGGTTGGTCTTCTGCCACTCTAAGATCTCGCAGAGAAGACCGATGTATCTGCAAGAATGTATATCATTTGTATAATGGTCTATTGATATACTGCTCCCGAAAACAACAATGGGATATTCTTCTCCATTAACACAGAAATATATATAAACCCCTGTCCCGTTAATCTCTTATAAATTAGTTATCAGTAACGATAACGGCTTGGGAAGAAACATTCACCAATCAAAAGACATAATGCAGAAAGGCACCCGATGTACCTAAACTATATCTTAAGGCCGCTTGTACATGATGAAGAAAACTCGCCGGGCCTATGCAAGAGTTCTTATCGCTTCTTCACACGAACTGTGTACACTAACTCAGCACTGAAGCAGAAACAAATGTAGTCTGCGTCAGACACGACCAGTTCTTTTGTGCTTCGTAGTTGGCATGATTATTTTCTACCCAAACAATCGAAAATTAAAGATAAATAGACTCGACCAGTGCACAAACCTTACATATGTGTCTTGTCTGCAACAGACACAGTGGGTTTTCTTATCGTGTACAAGGAGAATGAACGTAGAAATGATGTCTTAGATCGGAAGCAGGATATGCTTACCTGATAGCCATCCTAAGGATCTCGTTCTTGGAGAGTTTCTTATCGGGTGGGTGTGTAGGTACCAATCGCCGTAGCTCCGCGAACGCACCGCTCACATTCTGCTGACGCCAGCGTTCACGACAGTTCGTGAAGAGTTTCCGCGGAGGACGGAGAAGACAGTTCAATGAAGGTATGTCTTCGGAGAGATTCTGTTGGATTTAAAACATGTTTACAGTAGTATTCAACTAGCTACCGCCCACTGCCGTGGTACCCGGATGAAAAGTAGCGTTCGTAGAAATGCTAAACGCTCTACCGTACTGAAAGCAATGGATGAGTAGTTTTGGAGATAAACCCCTACATACAAACTTAAAAAATTTGAATGACCGACATTATAGGGCATGTGTCATAGATTAGTGTTCTAATTAGCGGTGATGGACTTGCAACCTGTCACGTGCAATGCTAAGTACTACGTAAAACGGAGACATGTGCCATATGTAATTAATGTACGGACGTATGTCTGACTACCTCCTTGGTATCTTCACAGATCTGCGTACTGAGTATGGATCTGAAGATCTCCATCATTGGGATTAAATTCGTGAGCGTGTTTGTTTGTTTTAGACGTCTTCAGACTCAATACGAGCTCCTTGATACGAGAGGAGGTCAAAAAGTTCGCGGAATGGAAGGGTTAGGAAGGTTTGGGGTTATTTTTTTTTAACTGGTAATCTGCATGTACTGAATACAGGTATAAATACCAAATTTAACGCAAATCGGGTCATTTAAAATTTAGTTATCACTATTTAAGCAGTTCAATCCGGAAAAACTCCATACATTTAAACATAGATAAAATTGAGTTTCGCCTTATACATATAAGGCGTATAGTCAGCCTTCACAGAAACTTATATCTACCAACGGCATTTTCTAAGAATTTTTGGGTTCTTAGTCATGCCATCTTATTCACGATATTTTACTTCGCCGGTTACGCAGACATTTGTTCTGTACTTCGAACTGGAACACAGCAATGCGAGCATTACTGCTTGGCCGCTGAAATAGTTATGGTGGTACTACTTCCCCGGACGAGCTCTTTCACAAGGAGCTCTACTACTATTGTTCCTCAAATAATAAGAAATCTATCTCTTATCACGATCTTCTGTTTCTCTCTTACAAAATCCGCTGTCCTAGGCGTAAGTCCAAATCTCTTCTCCTTCGTAGTTTCAAAAATATTAACCTGGAGCGCTTGAGGATCGATGCTAGTAATATAGACTGGACGCCGGTTGTAAATGCTCTTAATGTTGATGATAAGGTTTCTGCTTTTAACACAATAGTCACTGCTCTCTATGATATTCACGCTCCATTGAAAAGTGTTAAAATTAAACACCCTCCAGCGCCCTGGCTTACGAAAGATATTAAACGGCTCATGTCGAAACGGGATAAAGCAAAGAGAATCTACAAGAAGCACCCTACGGAGGTAAACTTAGCTACCTACAAGAAGCTTCGAAATCGGTGTAGTAAGATGTGTAGAGATGCAAAGAGACACCACATACATAACTCCATTAAAAATAGTAGCCCTGCTCAAATGTGGAAATTCTTAAACTCTCTCGGTCTCGGCAAAGGGTCTAATGACTCCTCGTTTTCTTTGGATCTTAACACTATCAACTCTCACTTTTCCAAATCCCCTATTTCTATAGATAATGTTGTAAAACTTTCCACCATTGATCATTTATCTCGCCGTTCCAAGCCTGAGTGTTCTCCTCTTACTTTTGTAGAGGTTACTGAGAGTGTAGTTTTGAAACTACTTCGTTCCATCTCCACCAAAGCCA
This sequence comes from Perizoma affinitatum, assembly GCA_961405105.1. Lineage (NCBI taxonomy): Eukaryota > Metazoa > Arthropoda > Insecta > Lepidoptera > Geometridae > Perizoma > Perizoma affinitatum. The sequence goes on along the minus strand of OY560190.1, from coordinate 14,071,199 downwards.
TCGGTACGGACGGCATTCAGATCCTTATGCTCCAACTCCTTTCTTCTGAGCTTGTTTCAGCTATCACCCACATTATTAATCATTCTCTTGAAACGAGCTCATTTCCCTCTATTTGGAAAAAAGCTTTTGTTATTCCCCTTCCTAAAACATCCAATCCCACTTTAGTATCCGAATTTCGCCCTATTTCCATTTTACCAGTCCTATCAAAAATTTTAGAACACGTTGTCCAAAATCAACTGTCCCACTTCCTCTCCCGTAATAACCTACTGAGTTCTTACCAATCCGGTTTTCGTCCTGGCCACAGCACTGTTAGTGCTCTGACTAAAGTATCTGACGATATCCGCCTGGCCATGGATAATAAACAACTCACAGTCCTGGTTTTGTTGGACTTCAGTAGTGCTTTTAATTCGGTGGACCATGATATTCTTCTGTCTATCCTTTCCTCCCTCAATATTTCTCTCTCAGTAACCTCTTGGTTCAATTCCTATCTTTCAGGTCGCTCGCAATGTGTACGCACTGAAAGGTCCTGCTCCGACTGGTGTGATATTACTGCTGGTGTACCTCAAGGTGGTGTTCTCTCTCCTCTTCTCTTTTCTGTTTTCATTAACGCTATCACTCAAGTTATTTCTTCTCACTACCATCTCTACGCCGATGATCTACAAATATACCGCCATTTCAAAGTTGATGAGATTTCGGAAGCCATGCACCTAATCAACTCTGACCTTATCAGGATTAATACTTGGGCGAAATCTTTTGGCCTCCTGGTTAATCCCTCGAAATCTCAGGCTTTGATTTTCGGGAGTCCTTATATGTTGAATCTTGTAGGTCAGTGCACTCCACCTCCAATCACATATGATGGTGCACTAATTTGCTACTCGACCAAAGCTAAAAATCTTGGAGTAATCTTTGACAGCCGCCTGTCCTGGGTAAGTCATGTTAACGCGATTAGCAAACGAGTTAACTTCACCTTTCAATCTCTCAAGCGTCTCCAAAAGTTTTTACCTTTTGAAACTAAAGTTATGCTTGCTCAAACTCTCATGTTACCTCTTCTTGACTATGCTGACGTCTGCTTTCTTGATGCCACGGAGGAACTCCTGAATAAATTGGAGCGTCTTCAGAACTTGTGCATCCGATTTATTTTCGGCTTGCGCAAGTTTAATCACGTTTCCGAATTCAGATCTCAATTAAAATGGCTCCCTATTCGTCGTAGGCGTGATTTTCACGTCTTAACTTTTCTCTTTACCGTTCTTTATAATCCACTGTCTCCTTCTTACCTCCGTGAGCGCTTTGAGTTCTTAATCCCGCGTGATGTGCCCTGCAGGACAGCAATGTCCCTTCTTCTCAAAACTCCTTCTCATTCCACCAGTTGTTACGGTGGTTCTTTCACTGTTCACGCGGTACAACTGTGGAATGCTCTTCCCCACTCTGTCCGCGCCAGTCCATCGCTAAGTGCGTTCAAGCTCAGAGTAAAAGAGTACTACCTCTCCTTGTGAGTATTGCATACATATTATATATATTATTATATGTATATATCATATAAATATATATATATATATATATATATACTATATTTTTATATTTATAAGTAGGTATTTTATGTATTTAGGTATAGTAGTATGTTATAATTATTTATATTATCAGAAATTATCTGTCGATGTACACATACCCACCTTTATTTCTCACCTGTCCTTAACCTCAAAGGTTTGCTGGAAGAAAACTCTTGTTAGGGTTAAGCTCGCCTTTGTACATGTCCTATATGTAAGTTTTTTTTTTGGTCTGTATTTTCTGTGTGTGTACAATAAAGAATAAAGAATAAAGAAGTCTACTACTACTGTTCAGCCCAGCTAAGTAACAGCCCTTAGACCTGCGAGATCTATCAGTATACCACTGTCAATATGTCACTGTGCTGTAAGCTGTAAGGTGAAAGGCGTTTAGCGGTATACTGCTGTTGGTAATTCACCTGTATATCCTGAACGCTCCTCATCACCACCCTGTTCTCATCATCACTGTCTGGCAGACAGAGATCATCGCTCAGCATCTCGCTGTCCGGCTCCTCATCAGAACACGACTCCTGATCCGAGGTCATCTCTTGCACTGACATCAAAATAAATAAATATTAATAAATAATGCTGGACATTTTCACACAGCAAAATCTAGCCCCAAACTAAGCAGAGCTTGTATTATGGAAATTACATGACCGATATACTACTTATACATATACTTTTTTTTGTAAATACATTCATATTATACATAGAAAACACCCAGACCCGAGACAAACATTGGATTATCGTTTGTCTCGCAGCGGGAATCGAACCCGCAACCTTCTGCGTCTTAGGCGGGCCTTCGCCCACTGCCACACAACAAAATTATTTGACAATCTCTGTGAGTTGTCAACTAATTTTGTTTTGAAGGAATAAGTATTTGTGGCATATAGCATTTATGACTATCAATGTGTATAAAGTGTATATATATTTAAATATGAAATATATATATTTGGTTACGCATACATATTGTTAACGGGAATTTCTTCAGAAACTGTACTATCGGTGAAAGCACGCCTACGCTCTACCTGATTAAGACTCTCGGAATGAGTCGAAACTTTGTCGGCGCCGTGACCGTACGTGAAAATTCCTGTTATACACTATGAATGATAAAATTCACGTTAGTTTTTGGAATTAAATGATTTTAGGTTACATTTATTTCAATAAATAAAAGCTCTCGGCTAAATAAAGCCGCGTATCACCGGAAGTTGTTATCAGAGGAAGTGTCATAATTAGAACTTTACAATAATAACCATGCTGTTAGTCATATTAAATACCATTTAATACGGGACAGAGGTATTTTGTTCTGGCTTAGTATAATAGTATGGACCTATTTCTTGGTCAGTACAAAAATCATTTTTTTTTTTAATAATTTTGGAATTTTGATTATGTTTACAACCAAAAATTCGAAGGCATGTGCCATTAGATAGTGTTCCAATAAGCGGCGATGGGCTTGCAACCTGTCACGTGGAATGCTACTTGCAAAACGCGAGCATGTGTAATGTTTTCACGTGTCTCGGAATCACTATCTAATCTCTGAGTATGTGTTTTAGGATGTTCATCATGGAGATAATCATCATGGGGAATAAGGTAGTGGGCGTGTTTGTTTTTAATTGAGGTTTATTTATGGCAAATGTTTTTGCTTGAAAAATAAACGATAGCTGTAAAATGCTTATGGTTAATATTACTTCAGTTCCTACATTATTTTGGGTTATTCTCGTTGTCCCCCGATTCACATGTATATCGGCTTGATACTTACGGTAATTTAGTAAATTTCATGCAGATACGTAATAAAAGAAAGAACGATAATATAAAAAATATAGAAAACGAAGTTTAAAAAAAATCTAAATGCTATTTACCGTTTTTCCCGGTTATATCAGTGACAGTTGGCATTAAACAATTTGTCAGGCGAAATAATCCACAACACAATACACTGTTCACACCACGACCGATCGAACGCGACTGAGGAAAAAACATTACTGTATTCAAATTTCGAACGGGGGTTGATTTCGCAGCCGGTAATTGGTCGATGTAAACTGAAACCAGCCAATGGGGCACGAAGGAGGCGGGGTAAAGGAGATTTATTTCAGCTTGCAGAATTGGATTACGTTATCAGAAATTGCAGGTTTTCACATATTCTATCATACTGGGCCCTGTGCGGTGTGTAATTGTCGCTTTTTCAAATTAAAGATGAGATTTTCGTATGTTATACCGAGTTAAACAGACATACATTATGAAAAGCGGTTACCGTAGCCTATATTTGTCTCGGGTCTGGGTGTTTTCTATGTATAATATGAAATGATATTAATTTACAAAAATAACAATATAAGTAGCTTATCAGTCATGTAGTTCCCATAATACAAGCTTTACATTGTTTGGGGCTAGATGATGACCATAGCCTGCATTTTTTTTTTAATTTATTGATATCTGCAACTCTAGTGTAAAATATTTTGTTTTTATCAGTAATAGACTTGTTGGCTTCCGATCCGAAAAAGGTGGGCTCAAAGCCGGTCGTATTCCAATTAATTTTTCAATTTATGTGCTATTTAACACGGCCTCAAAGCGGTATAAGAAAACATCGTGAGGAAACCGGCATGCCCAAGAACAAGAAATTCGAAGGCATGCGTCATCCGTTAGTTTTCCACTAACCGATGCAATAATAACATTAATTTTGCATTATAATAAACAAGAATAAAGACAATTCAAACAATCTAGACTATTCAAGAATTTTATGTAAGTACCTAGGTACCTAAATTATTAAATAAATAAATTAAAATTATCTAGATAAATGGCATGAATTGTAAAATAATATTTATTAAGTTATGGAATAAATAGGAAAAAATAATATATTTATTTTATTTTACCTAATTATCTTTTTAGAATATTATTACGACTATACCACGTACTTTACTATTCTTCTGCTGACGCGGACAGTACTCATAAGGGAGGACCTCTAAACGTCAACGAAACGTCAGTAGGAGAATAGTAAAGTACGTGGTATAGTCGTAATTATATTCTAAAATGATAACAAACCACGATAATTTTAATTCCATACCTAGGTATCTATCTAAAATTTCCCTGAAGTGGAAAAAATAACTCTTTATGGTTTTTAAAATATCTGGTGGAGCGGTGGGCTAGCCAGCTATGACGCAAGAGGTGTCATTTCGACTCCCTCTACGGACCTCATGCATGTTCTGCAGGTATGTGTTCCTGGTCTGGGTGTGGTACCACGGTACTTGTAGTTCCAGATACCCGCGACACCGGGAATCCTAGTGTGGGTTAGGACAATGTATGTGTCTAGTTTTTTTTAAATTTAAGTTTACCACGATAAAACGGGCAAATCTAATTATATACAAACTTGCTGAACGAGTTCGTAGGTAAGTATTTAAAATATGATAAATAACAGACTCGTGTTGATAAAATCAATACCTACATTAAATGCGTTGTAGGTTTGTAGGTAGATACATAAACATGATTGTATTATGTAACTTTATCACAGTATAAAGGCTCTTACACACGACTACGAGTGCTAGAATTAGGCTTGTTACCGAAATATTACTATAAATAAAATCAAATGTAAATAAATAAACACCTAACAAACACATACCTATATAGTCCTTAGCCCACACTAAGATTTCCTGTGTCGTGAGTATCAGGAACTACATTCGTTCAAACATTCGTACCGTATTCGAACCCCATATATGAAATTATAACAACTTAACATAATATGTTGGTAAAAGTCAAAATAATATTTCCTCGCGCACGACAAAGCTTAAAGAAAGAGGCAATAAACACTGCTTTGTGTTTCGTTTTAATAATTTCATTTAATTTTTAAGGCTATTTATTCTGTATTGATTTATTTTATAAAATGTTTTTTAACAATAATTTTAAATCATTCGATATAAATTATGTTTTTAATCTTAAGGAACTAGTGTAATTGCTTTTTAAAATCGTGTTAGTTACTTAATAATCAATAAACGATTCAGCCATTTATCTTTATCTAAAGGGACTTCATTATTCATATCGGGTGTGCAAGAGCCTTTACTAGTTTGTATCTGTTTAACAGCAGTATTATTGTGACAGTATCAGTGCTATGCTTGCCACCGCGCGGAAACGCCGTGTCGTTTTTTGTATATTTATACCGACATAGTTAAATTTTCGGTCGATTTCCGCGTTTTTTGTACTTTTGTATTTCACTGTACGGCTTTTTGCTTTTGAACTGTTTTGTTAGAATTGTGAATTCCGTGTAATTGTGTTGTATTATGAGTTTATTGTTGTGACGGTGGACAATTAAATGTTTTTGGCATTGGATGAACTGAATAGTTTTAATAACTATTTCTAATGATAATCGGAAGTGCCCCATTTCTGGTAAGTTGGTATAATTTTTAATATCCTAATAGAATAACAATGCGTTCGGCTGTATTTATTTATACAAATTACGTTGCGAAATACTTTGTATCACTTTTTATATTTTTTAATTGACTTTTTAAATTTATTTTTTTATAAACAATACATCTATCGCCACATGCTTAACCTAAATGCAATAGAATAGTTATTTTAATTTACAAAGACTAATATAATTTAAATTTTATTTTGTAATCACAATATATATATTTTAATGGAATAATGCATTTAATCAATGTACAAGTACAAAAAATACAGATGAAACAGCTAGCTATCTAAAGACCGTTCCAAAGGATATATAGATAGCTCAACTGATCCAGATCACTACCAGACGATCACAAATATAATCCTACAAAGGGTATGCTTTCTGAAACCGTTCATTACACTGGTTTTTTCTGCCCGTTTTCAAATCTCACTTCAAGAACCAAGAAAAAACTAGCGACGAAGATAATTAATAATTAAGGAATCATGATAAAGATCCCCTGAAGATTGAGATTAAGGAAGCTGAATGACAGACATATGTTTTACATAAACATATGTGTATAGCTTGATTTTTATATACTACATAATTATAATATTCATAAATTATGTCATTCATAAACATAATATTTCAGTACCAAATCCATATCAGAGTTTCCGATAGTTTCCGTTAGAAAGGGTGTCACGGAACTAATATTTTAAGTCTGAACGGAGTGATTCCGACCATGAAAGTAAACAAGTTCATCTGAAAAGTCAGTCGAATTTCCAAAATACATTCAGGAAAATAATTTTATGTTGTTTAAAACATCCTTTTATCATCTGTAAATATCATTTTATGGACTGTGTGCCAACTCTAAGTCTACTTTTAATCGAACAAGATGTTTGACATCGAAAACCGTACATAAAACAGCTAATTTATTAGATTTTTACAGAAAATATATGATATTACTACCATTTTCTTCAATAAAATTATCGAATTCGCAAAAGTCTTGAACATTGTTGTTCTCGTGAGTGTCGAGAATCGACCGCCAGGGATAACATACTAGTTCTGGGACAACATGTAGAAAAAGTACGTCAAAGAAGTATCTAGAATTTCCAAAATTTAAAGTAAATACAACGTTTATTCGTTTTACACAGACTGGAAGTACCTACATTATAAGTTTGTTTGTAAATAACAACAAAAGCTATATTTGATATTTTATTTATTAACTACCAATTATTTCTACAATAAACCACTATTATTAATAATTTTCCGAGTGCCATGACGAACGGTCGTGATATTCGTTCATCCGCAGACTGCCTTCAAGTTTATTTAAAGTAGTTATTTTTATTAATGTAATAGACATTTTCCTTATTATTGTAACGTCGTAACTAACTAGCCACAGTTAATTATAATTAACCAATTAAAATTATGCCCCTTATCATTACCGATACAAATTAGGTAGTATTATAATGAGTATTCAGGTACATAGCTAACTGATAAGTCATGGCTTTGTAAACAAAGGACTAACTATGTATGGTAGTGATCTGGATCAGTTGATCTATCTATAGATCTATCTATAGATCGTTTGCAATGGTCTGTGGCACATGTGGTATATGTGTCATATTTGCATATACCAACATTTATAGTAATATTATAAAGAGGTAAAGTTTGTAAGTTTGGATGTAGGAGGTAATCTCCTACAAATATTTGAAAATATTCAAATATTTTCTAACAATTACTACCATTTTTAAAATAAAAGGACTTTTCATTGAGACCAATTTTGCAATGTAAGTCTACGAAATAACGGTCGAGCGAATATGTTTCTTACGAATGCTGCCTTAACGGTAAGAGCTACTTTTCATCTGGTTACAACGCGGGCGAAGCCGTGGGCAATAGCTAGCTGTTATAGATATATATATAAAAAACTCTATGCTTCGTATATCAGTAGGTTCTGCTCTTTTCTGATCTGAGAATAGAGATTCTGAGGCTCTTCGCTCTGCGTTCAGGTAACGTAGCTCGATCTTGTAGCGAGAATCACTACTCTCCCATCGTGTTTTCGTCTATTGTAGCTAGGGTCTCTCAAATCTGCTAACAAGAAGTGTGAAAACCTCGGTTCTTGGAGCTTTAAACCCGGACATATCAACAGTGTTTTTTATTAAGTTACTCAGTAAAATAAAAAATAATTTCAACTACGTATTTTCGGCAGACATTTCAACAGCCTAAACTACAGATAAAACCCCGCCCGGACGCTCCCCGGACGCCTAGGACAAATCCGGGGAAACCTCGGACGGATGGCAACCCTAATTGCACTAGGGAGCTAGTGACTAGTGGCCTAAACCAATATAAGAACCACTAGCTTTCCGCCCGCGACTTTATCCGCGCTGACGTAGTTAGATAATAGTTATCTTAGTGTCTTTCGCCCCTAGAGTGTCTTTCGCGTTTCCCGCCCTGCCTCATGCATGTGCTCGCACTTCCAGTGTTATCTACAGCGTCGCAATACCTATTTGTTTAATTTCACATTATCTCTTAAACTATTCCATCAAATGACATGCTGTAAAAGGCAAACTTTAGTAACATAAAATTTTCATAATGTCTAAATTATAAGTTTTTTATAAGAGTTCATAGAGAATACTTCAAAAGAGTATCTAAACCTCATGTTGTTATATTTATTTTACTTTTAAACTATTAAAAGCCATCATTTTATCTTTTCATTTTATTTATTTCAAACTGCTTAGACAGCGCACATCAGTAATGCACCCAGATTTACTGTTTTTTTCTGGCTTCGATTATTACATTGTAATTTAACCTGAAAATTCATCATTATTCTGTTCGATGGGGAAATAATTATATCAGACTTTTATGATTTTTATTGAAGAATATTATGCAAAGTTTCTGTGGCGCAGTGGGCGAAGGTCCGCCTGAGACGCAGAAGGTTGCGGATTCGATTCCCGCCGCGGGACAAATGTTTGCATCTGCAAATATTTGTCTCGGGATCTGGATGTTGTCTATGTATAATATGTATGTATTTACAAAAAAAAGTATATAAGTAGTATATCAGTCATGTAGTTCCCATAACACAAGCTCTGCTTACTTTGGGGCTAGATGATGCTGTGTGAAAAATGTCCAGCATTATTTATTATTTATTATTTTTGTAAGTTCAAGGAATACGATTTTTCGGAAGGATAATGTTTTAACCCTTTTCACCCCCTAAGAGGTAGATTTTTCCAAAATCCTTTCTTAGTGCCCCCTTAACCCATAAGAGGAATATACCCACCAAGTTTCATACTTCTATGACTTATGGTTTAGGCTATGCGTTGATCCGCCAGTCAGAACAGTTTTATATATTTCAGATTCTTGAATGATACAAATGAATTGCAAAACAAACGCACTTAAATCGAATAAGACGTTACGGAGATAAATAGAACCTAACATATTTACCTAATAATAATAATAATAATAAAATAGTAACATATCGATGGATGACGATACGCTGATTTTAAATACAGTGCGGTTTTGTAAAACAGCATAAAAAGCAATTCATCTGCGACATATAAAATCCGTGTACTAAGGTTCAACGTGAGCGAAGTCACGGGCAACGGGAACTACGGCAATGTATTTTGGATAGCTTCGAGTGTCTGCGTGGTTTAATAGACTGATAATGTATCTGAAAATGGTTAACAGCTACGAATGTATTAGAAATGTATACCATACATACAGGATGGAAAAGATACTAAAATGCTCCACCTCCATTAAAATTGCACGTATTGTTTTGTAAATATATCATTAAAAAGAATAACCAGTCTTGTTGTCTTGCCTTTCTTTCCTGGCTTGGTCGCGGAGGAACAGGCAGTAGATAAAACCGAAGTTTCAAAGTGATCCTTGTGATTTTAATTAATAAATGTATTTTGACTTTGACTCAGAAACTCAATTGCCATGAAAAAATATCATAAAAAAAACTAAGCTAAGTTTGCTTCCTGATTCTTCTAGGCTTAATTCACTTTAACAGTTCAAAGTCACGAAGTTATAAGTTCACGTTTCTGTAAGATTCTTGTGGTTTCAATGACTTTAACTTTTGAGAAATGTTTTCAATGTGAAATTATTTTTGTGAACTCAAAAAGTAATTTGTTAATGCCTAATGAACTCAAAACTTAATACGGAAAATGTAACAATAGATATGCTTGTTTGCTTATCTGGGTATACAAAAAAAATACACTGCTTGGTTCTTTATTTCGCCAGACCCTGTACATACATAATTGAAAGTTACCACAACATTATGTATTCAACACTCATAATAATCTAATAATCTACTAGTTATATATAGACACTATATAACTAGTACTACTCTACCGAGAATTATCTAGACATGTGGGTCGATCACGTGATTTGTTCAGTTTACTTTATTGTAAACCCGGGATCTAGATGTCGCCCTTTCTTACCAAGTCGTGTCAATGATGAGACGTATAACCCCAGTAATTAGAAAAGTTTTTTCTTAAACGCACTAGTTGTTGCAAGTAGTATTTTTTTAGGGTTCTGTACTCAAATAGTGCCTTCACCGTTTATTTATCTTTCAATATCTCAAAAATAAAACAACGATTGTACATGAATCCCGTTAAGACGCTGCAATTTCAATTAAATATCATGGTCCAAAAATAATATGCAAAATATACAAGTATTAATTTGTAGATACATATGTAGATTACAACATTTAAATCATAAAATAGGTAAGGTTAATAGTCAACAATAAGGAGTAATAATATATTCTAAAACTTCAAATAGGAAAATTCAAAATGTATAATGATTATGAAATCATACTTATATTTTTTGAAAATGATGATTTAATTTTTAAATGGAATAATCACTTCAAAAGAGTGGTTAATATGGATGATAAATAAAAATTGATCTAGGATGTCACTCTTAATTACACTAAGGTTAGCTGGAAGAATATGCTAATTAGCATGAAGTTCGTTTATGAGTATTTACCTTATGCAATAAAACATATTCTATCTATCTATAAATTGTCGGTTAAGAATTCGGCCACGACGTAATAAACTTTAGGTGGGATTCGATTTTTTACCTACTTTTGGTGGTACAGAACCATTAGAGCTTGCATGTAGGACTTGCATCTGTCGTTTTATTAGCAGAAACATTCTAAAATACCCAAAATCAATTTAAAATACTTTAAATTAAAATATACTTGTACGATCACGTACGATGTCGCGGGCAGTAGAGAAATCAACCTATGTTTAGAAAAAATCAAACGAGAAAATCCATAAAAAACCAAGCTCACGAAGCTCTCGAAATGAAATGGCAATATGTAGGTCACTGGAGATAATTATAATGACATACGGGTCTGCATCCCGAGGCGATTGAAACGATTAAAATCAAGAAGTACCCAAATTTTAATCGTGAAGATGGCTATAGACTCTGTATCTTGGAATTAATCTCGTTCGGGACGCGATCCGATTGTGCAGTGCGGTGATACGGTTAGTGTAGTATGCCGTAATGTGAACATGGACTTTTCTGTTTCCAAAGATGAAATGAAGGTAATTGTGGCTAGACTATAGCTCCGTATACTCCAGTCATCCTGTGACCACGACTGTTGCAATACAAAAAAGGTAAACGCGATAAAGACCAGTAAAACTTATAATGATGTAATCTAATCGTAAAAGTTTGAAAAACTCTTTGTCAATAAATAACATGCAAAATAGGAGAGTATTAATGTGCCGGTATATAAGTTAGAATATTTCAATCATTAAATAAAGTCAAGAAAAAGGAGTAAAGATATTATAAAAAAACAACTAGGAAAATAAAATAAATAAAATGGAGTTATTACTAATTCTAAACTTTAAAATAAAGTTGAACGCGATTTCTTTATCAACCGTAAACCCCGTAAAAAACATGATGTTTACCGATCGCGAAAGTTTGAGAAATACAACTGCTGGGAAATTAAAGTTTCTCAAAAATTAAATACGAACAATGCAGATTAGAAGATTGCGTTTGATGACATTGTAAAGGTTGCAAAAAGTCTGGTGAATAGAGAACGCATAGGACAGTTCTTGAAGTTTATATAGATGATGATGATGATGATGATGATGATGATGATGATTGTGATAGAAGTTTTATTATTGTTTCAGGTGAAATGCGCGGCCTAATAGCATCTGTTACAATGCAGTGAAACTCAGGAAAAACGTCGATTCTCTCGTCATGTGATTTCGACGACTGAACAAAATGGATCCTCAAGAATTAGTGCCTTTGGAAGGTAAGTTTAGTTTGTGATGGGTTCCGGGAAAATACTGCTGAAATAGTAGTTTTTTACAAATGGGTGTTGGGTGGTACCATGGTACTCGTAGTTCCTGATACCCACGGCATAGGGAATCCTAGTGTAAGGTCAGGACTATGTGCCTGTTGGATGTACCCACTATTAATAATAATAATAATTCTGGACATTTTTCACACAGCATCATTTAGCCCCAAACTAAGCAGAGCTTGTGTTATGGGAACTACGACTTATATACTTTTTGTGTAAAATTTTAAATACATATTAAACATAGAAAACGCCCAGACCCGAGACAAACATTTGCAGATCATACAAACATTTATCCCGCGACGGGAATCGAGCCTGCAACCTTCTACGTATCAGAGGAGCCTTCACCCACTGCGCCACAAAAACACCTATATTTTAATAAATTTTTAATGTCCATCACTTCGTAACGTATCTCTAAAAACCTTGTTTGATTCATACAAAACCATCCTTGAAGGCAAACAAGTCGATTTCACAAGAGCAGCATTAGATCCGATAAGCAGTTTCGGAGATATTATTTATACTAATAATAAATCTAAAGAGGTTTTGTTTGAACGCACTAATCTCTGGATCTACCAGTAGGTATGAAAAAATAATTTGGCAAATGATAGAAAACAAAATCACGCTATAACTCTTAGGAGCCGAGCAAAAGAATTAATAGCACGGTCGGGCGATGTGTCGGTCGTAAGCCGAGGACGGCCGTGGCAAAGATATTACTATATATAACTTTATGAGAGTTACAATTAATTACCAATACAAAAACTGCAACAAAAACAGCATGTATTTTTTTTTTATTGCAACAGGTAAACATCCTCAACAAAATTTTTAGTAAGGCAGTAACTCTGTCATACTCTGTCTCTGTCTAACTCTGTCAGCTCTCTCCATCCTAAAACTGTCTGGCAGAAATAGCTTTCAGCGATAAGACCGCCTACTGTGCATTTATTTTATTGTTTTTTTTTTAAGAATATTTTTGTATGGTGTTATGCTCAATAAATAGTTTATCCATCTGGTCTATCTGACTTCTAATACAAGATCCTAACGTCGCGGGTATAATATAGTTTGTTTATTTTTTACTTAACAAATTCTGTCAACAAAACCTTTTTTCAGCTGGACTCCCCACAGTTCCAAGAATACGGCATAGACCGAAACAATGCCATCTAGCGGCTAGATCATGCTACAGGGTACCATTGAGGTTATGCAGATTGCTAGCACTGCTAATAGTACTGCCTACTCTATTTATACTGGTGCCTTTGTATATGAGGTAAGAGGAGGAGGCCACACATATTTTGATACTATACAATTTCATGCACTCTTAAACTCAAAACAGCGTGGCTGAGTCTTTATTCTTTATTTTACACACAGAAAATACACAAAAAACTTAAAAATAAAAGGACATGATAAAGGCGAGCTTAACCCTAATAAGAATTTCTTCAACAATAGTTTTTTTAACAAGAGTTTCTTCAACAAGAGTACAAGAGTCTTTGATATGTCCTTGATATTTTTACCTATAGACATACCGTCATACACTCACGACCGTTACTCGGAGGGGTATGCCACGGATTTTCTCTGGCTACCATCTTGTTATACAACTTTTGCTTCATTCATCCTTCATCAAATTTTTTATACAAGCCTTATTAAGCCTGCTGATGTGATGAGCATATTCTTCATGCATAATCGTCGGTTTAAGGCACTCGTGACCTGACCTTTCTCCAGAACTTCTTTAATTTGGTCAGATTACGCTTGCCAACATACCAACAGACATTCTAATTTTTAAATACTTTTCTATTTTTTTAACTAAACCAGGAATGTTTGATTATGTATTTTGTAAAAAAAAATACCTATTTTTTTTGTATCTTCAGGGTGTCCTAGAATTTGTATACTAACTCGAATAGAGATGATTTTACTTTTGGCCAACCCTACGATAAATATTAAACGCGTTGTTTTACATTGGACCGAAAACATAAATAGTTGGATTTTCCTAAATCATCAGATTTCTTTCAGTTAAAAGAAGCGAACTCGAAAATATTTTTGAAAAATCTGCTCAGGGACTATTAGATTAGAACAACCTTTTAAAATATTTTCAACTTTCTTCAAAAATGGCAGGAGCTTTTCAATTCTTCTGCAAATATTTTTGTTGTGTATGTTAATGTTTTTTTTTAATTAGTATATACTTCAAGGGTGGTCCGATATACATTTTATGGAAAAATCTTAAGGGGTCTAAGGGTGAAAAAAGAGGGGATGAAATTTCATATTGTACTTTTTATCAACTCTCCGTTACTAAAATGGAGGCAGTTTTATATTTATCTGAGTTTTTTTGGTTCATAGTTTCCCAGAATGACACATTCAGTGACACTATGAATATCGGAACAGTCAGTTGGTGCAGATCAACTATACCAACCCATTTGTGACGAACAAAAAAGATATAGGGTTGTTGAGGTGGATATTAGCTATACATATATTATCCCATTAAAATCAAATGGCGTTTCGTGGAGACCAAATTTTGCAACGTAAGTCGACAAAAAAACGGTCGAGCGAATGTGTTTCTTACGAACGCTTACTTTTCATCGGCTATTTTTTATCCGGGTATCACGCGGACGAAACCATTGACAGTACCTAGTACCTAATATTCTTCATCGATATTTGCTGTCTGTTGGACTTCGAATATTTGAAATCAACTTTATCCTTACAAACTCCCAATATACAACTCTTATCAATATTGTACTAGATCCTTCTAAGAATCACAATCTATTCTCATCATCATCAAGCAATGAACAGTAAGCCATCTTATCAGTAACCAAATAACCTAATTATATTAACCCATTAAATATAATTAGGTTATTACAATTACTAAACAGATAAGTAGAATAACACTATTTGCATACGCGGCCTTCAACATATTCACTGCTTCACTAAACTTAAAAAAATTAAGAGAAATATTTACCATAATATGGAATACAGTCTTAAATCTGAAATAAAACATATCTGACTGCCATGAACAGTAAATTGTTGAATGTAGGCTGAATAGGACAGTAGGTAAAGTAATCAAGCTTTTACATAGTGCTTTGTATGTTTTAAAACAAAAAAAAATATAATAAACGGCCCTGTCCAACAGGCCCACCTGTTTATATCCGTTAACTTATGGACGCTCACTCGCGCGTTACTGTCTCTGAGACTTAATGGATGAAAAGTCTCTTGTGCCTGTAATGTCACTAGCACCCCTTCTAACCGGAACATAGCAATGCGAGCATTGCAGCTTGACGGCAGATATAGGTATAGTGGTAATACTACCCCAGACGAGCTCTTTCACAAGGCGCTAATATGACAATAAAGATAATAACTTAGCCCCAAACGAGCTATCTCACAAGGCGCTAATATGACAATAAAGATAATAACTGAGCCCCAGACGTGCTATTTCATTAGGCGCTAATATGACAATAAAGATAATAACTGAGCCCCAGACGTGCTATTTCACAAGGTGCTAATATGACAATAAAGATAATAACTTAGCCCCAGACGAGCTATTTCACAAGGGGCTAAAATGACAATAAAGATAATAACTTAGCCCCAGACGAGCTATTTCACAAGGCGCTAATATGACAATAAAGATAACTTAGCCCCAAACGAGCTATCTCACAAGGCGCTAATATGACAATAAAGATAATAACTTAGCCCCAGACGAGCTATCTCACAAGGCGCTAATATGACAATAAAGATAATAATTTAGCCCCAGACGAGCTATCTCACAAGGCGCTAATATATCAATAAAAATAATAACTTAGACTGCTTCTTTCTATGTTAAGTAAAAAAATACATTATAAACTATATGAGATAAATAAAGTAAACATGAGAAATTATAATCAGGCAGAGTTGTACATCACTTTAATTGATAATAAGGTATGACAACAAAGTGTTTGTGGGTCATCAACCGACCCTTAAACCTAAGTGCTCTTATCAAAGACCTAGGTAGTTGTTAACATAGTTGTATTATTACATAATCAATTACAACAACGACATGCACGTAATTTATCAGACAACCAAGTGACATTAGATCGGCAAAAACTATTTATCATGCGTATTTTCATTCAATTATGACATATGGTATTCTTTCTTGGGGAAATGCGTCAAAGTCCTCCAGAATATTTATATTGCAAAAGAGAGCAGTACGTTAAATTTTGCGAATATAGAATCTTGCAGAGATAAATTTAGGCAAATAGGTATAAATTAAATACTGAAAACTTTAAATTAAATTGTGACTCTCATCGATATATAACAAGAAATACAGATAATATATCTATGCCTCAACAGAGACTTGCCAAAGTAGGCAACAGTTTTATTTGTGTAGGAATCAAATTGTTTAATAAACGTCCGCATGAACTTCGATACACAGACAATACAGAATTTAGTGTTAGAGTGAAAAGTTTATTAATCTTATTACACTCTTGACGAAGCTCTTGCTGATAAATTCCATACAATAATATGACGATGTTAGTTACAAATTTTACCATATATATTATTGTTTTAAATTTTTTTTATAAGTAGGTTCTTACTTATTAGGTATTGTTATTATCACTTTTATTTGTAATTTGTTTTTTTTTTTCATATTTCCAAGTGTACTATAATGTATCTATATGGAATAAATTGCATTGAATTGAATATAATTGAATTATAAATTACATAAATCAATCAGATACAATATACATTATTTTTACTGGTCTTTATCGCGTTTACCTTTTTTATTATTTTCCTGACGTTTCGACTGTATTGCAATAGCACGGGCACTGGTCATGGGATGACTGGAATATATGGAGCTATTGTCGAGAAATAAAGGCATGTAAAAACTACCCTCATTTCATCTCAAATGCGATAAAGACTCGTGAAAACTTATAATTAAGTTAACTGATCGCGAAACTTTTAAAATATTAATAGTTTTTTTTTAATAAACACTACTACGCGCTTCCAAAAAAAACAGTATCCATATTTAATGATACTTTCGTATCGTTATAGTTTTCATCCAAGATTTTACGATTTAATCTCTTGCACGAGATTTTCCGAGAACCATCCTCACCTCATTGTACGCTGCATTCCGCTGCATATCGAAGTTTGTGATATTTTTCTCCATTATTATGAGCACAACTACTGGATTCGATCCTACAAAATTAATCTTGGGCTCTCTTTGGAATGGCATTGAATGATAATTTGTAGGTTTTGCTTGTTTAAAATTTGTTTTATTTAATATTTAGAAATAATTATACATCTACTTAGGTAACTCTAGATACAAGTATATAAAGTTAAATTAATTTAGTAAATTAAGTAATTTTAAATCCGTCAAAAACAACCTCTATGGTCATTAAATGGCAAGCTGGTAGGTTAGGTATCACTTTCAAATTATACATATATGTTTATCTAGCTACTGCCAACGGCTTTGCCCGGGCGGTGCACGTATAAAAAGTAGCTCTACCCGTTGAGGCAGCGTTCGCAAGAAACGAATTCGCTTTTTTATTGACTTACGTTGCAATATTGCTGTCCACGAAAAGCCCTTTTAATTATATAGCTATGTTCACTCTAAAGACCCATTCTAAATATTGGTGAAATATGAAATCAAATGAGTATTTTCGGATATTATCTCCTACATCCAAACTTACAAACTTTACCTCTTCATAATATTAGTATAGATAGTTGACTATGATAATGCTTTTAATTTCAGATACCGAGTGTTTCTAGGACAGATGTACCCGATGAGTATGACAGACATGAGACTGATAGACAGTAAGATATCACCAACTTGGTGCCAGGTAGGTGTGTATGTTTTGTACATTTATAAAGCGTTTGGACTTGTCGACTACTAAATACTTCAACAAAACTGCAACTGGGAACAAAATTTTACAACGAAATAGATTGTCCTGTCTAGTATACATTTCTCAGTTACCAAGCTGCCTAGAGTTGATACTTTACGGTGTTATTCAAGGAGCTCAACTGGGGCCTTTCCTTTTCACAAAACCACGATATTTCTCTTAGTTCAACGTTTAACCGTCCATGTCGCACAATCATTTTGTGTTCCTAATTATTAATATCAAATACCTACAAACAATTTAATGATAAATTTAGGAGACTTATTCTCTTTTTTTATAACATCCAGGAAACATAGTGGCAGACCTCATTATAAAAAATATATAAATCTAGGTCCAAACGAAAACAATGATTATTACATAAAACATATTAACCTAGTTACGCCTAAGTATTCATCATGACACGTGTCAAAATGTAATATATGACTTACATAAAAAACCCTCCAAATACCTACCAAGTACGTATCTATTTGTTTTATATAGGCTTATTTAAACAACACTCAGACAAGTGATAATAAATTCTAGATATCTTTATCGTTCGTCGCCTTGTAAAATATAGAATAACTCTTGTATTTTGTGCTTTATCGAAATAAAGAAAACAGAGATGTTATAAACTTTCGAAGACTCTCTTGTTGTTGCCACCTAGGTACATTCACTCTAAATATTCGATTCATTAGTCTAACGCAATTTTATGCAGCAGCAATTCAACTCAGTTATAGCAAGATATAGCTCTATCTTTCAAGCCGATGTGCAATAACCGTAAACCGTATTGACCGGCCTCTTGGTACCCTCTTTGTATACCACACAGGTATACAAAGGTATATACTATATATATGTATATATATAAGGTATATACTAAGGTACTAAGGTAATGTTAAGCCCACCCTTTATACACTTTTATGTCTTTTGCAATAAATAATTAAATAAATAAAAAGGCAGGAAAAGCCTAGGTCTTGCAGAGGATCTTGATCGGGCTTCTTTTTATCTGAATCAGGTGTTCCGCTGTGTGAAGGTAATCTAGGTATTGATTAAAATGTTAACTGCTCTTAGTTCCACGACACAGAATTATGGTGTCAGGTCGAAGCTACGAGTATTAAGACATTAACTGTTAACGTATTTATTTAAAACTTGGTAGTAAGACATTAACTGTTAACTGTAAAGTATTTATTTAAAACTTGGTATTAAGACATTAACTGTTAACTGTTAACGTATTTATTTAAAACTTGGTAGTAAGACATTAACTGTTAACGTATTTATTTAAAACTTGGTAGTAAGACGTTAACTGTTAACTGTTAACGTATTTATTTAAAACATGGTAGTAAGACATTAACTGTTAACTGTTAACGTATTTATTTAAAACTTGGTAGTAAGACATTAACTGTTAACTGTAAAGTATTTATTTAAAACTTGGTAGTAAGACATTAACTGTTAACTGTAACGTATTTATTTTAAACTTGGTAGTCTATGGAAAGTGAACATACTTTTTTTTTTGTAGCGCCAAGTGGTACGTTCGAATGCTACGTTTAACGCATTCGTATTGTCTGGTCATCCTGAAATGAGTCAGGAATTGGTTCCTGTGTCAATGACTCGAGAACTGGAGTTAGAGGACGATATGAAGGAATACTGGGGCTTTTATCTGCTGAAGGGATCCAGTGTGACTGTCTCTGCTTGTACAAGGTTAGTTGTGGTGATGATTTTGTTAATATCTTTCTGTTATAAAATTGTTCTAAATTGTTACAACAAGAACCTTATTATTTTTGGATATATTCTGGTCTTAAAACTCCGAGGTGAGGGCTAGCCACCGTATTCTTGTTGGAAATAGATTGGTCTTAAAACTCCGAGATGAGGGCTAGCCACTTATTTTTTTTTCTAAACTAATCAAGCCTTTTCAGATGGCCAGGAGCATCCCTCATCATGATAAAAGGCTACAAGCACCTTCAAGAGTGCGCGTACATCGGTGACGACTCTTCTGAAGAACTTGATGAGCTGATAGAAGCATACAATCTGGGTCTGATGAATAATACCACGCTGATGCAAAAAATTGAAGAACTGAAGAAAGTGGATGGGAAGGCCAATGACCCTGGTAAAGCCTTCATAAAAAAATATTGAATCAAACACGTCATCTTCATCAATAGGTGATGATACTATTGATGAAGATGACGTGTTGCTATTTTGAGAATGGTGAAAATTGACGAAATTTGCTATTGGTTGGTTTTACAAATTTCGTGCACATTTATTCCTGACTGATAAGCCGTGTTAGCCTAGTGGGCGGATACCCCGACTGCTGATCCGGAGGTCGTGAGTTCGAACCCGGTCGTGCACTTATGATTTTTCTACTCGAAAAAAATATGTGCGCAATTAACACGTGCTTAAAACGGTGTTTAATAAGTAAGTGTTTCAATAAGCGGCGATGGGCTTGCAACCTGTCACGTGGAATGCTAACTTGCAAAACGTGGGCATGTACCAAATGTAATGTTTGGACGTGCCTCTGACTACCCCCTACTTGGTATCCTCAAACATCTACTCACTGAGTATGTATCTGAGGATGTCCACCATGGGGAAGATAGTCGTGAGCGTTGGTTTTTTTTTTTTTTAATCCTGACCTTTAATTTTTACTTGATAGCGTTCTTCGCTTCACTTCCAACTGTAGTCCTGGTGTTTACTCCTCTTTAGTCACTTAATGAATATTGATTTGCTTGCCACTAATAGCTCTTCATAAGCATCTCATAATACCTCTCTCAATTGAGTGACAATTATATTTACTAGTTTAAATATAATCATATATAGAAATTTGAAGTCGTGAGGATGACACAAGCTTTGTAGTTTGCAACAAGTTTCAGATCCGCAAATATATTTGGCGAGAATGTGTTGATGTTCCAGAGTTAAAAGCAATTTAAAATATTGAATGTTATATTCTTAGAATGTATACTTACAAACACTTTATTGAGTTTAGTAATCTATTGTATGAGCTCATTTATCTTGAAACTGATAAAGCGTTAGTAGGTGAATTCTGCAATAATTATTACTAATATAGAAGCATTTCAAGTCATTAAACTAAATACGTACAAAAACACTGTTTACCCAAGACCTCTGTGGCGCAGTGGGCGAAGGCCCGCCTGAGACGCAGAAGGTTGCGGGTTCGATTCCTGCTGCGGGACGAATGTTTGTAATGTTTGTCTCGGGTCTGGGTGTTTTCTATGTATAATATGTGTGTATGTATTTACAAAAAAAAAGTATATAAGTATCATATCAGTCATGTAGTTCCCATAATACAAGCTCTGCTTAGTTTGGGGCTAGATGATGGGGCTAGAGTTGCTCACCCAACATCATTACGACTGTGATACTCAAAGCAAGCAAAGTCTCGCCACGTACGCAATATATTTTTCATATATTTTTACTACAGTCGTCACTTATCTAAAATGTTGTTTTCTACTATAAAAACAGTGCACACATAACGAAAAATAAAATCAGTAGCTACAAATAGAATTATTTGTAATTATTTCGGTAAGGCGGGCAAACAACGAACGTGGGCGAGTAAACAACTAAAAATACAACTTGCATGGATGTACAAACTCCTAGACAAAATCAGAAAAGGCGCATTTAGCGAATATATCGTTTAAGTTATCGTTGAAGAGTTGAGTTGAAGAGGTTATCAATCAGTTACTACTGATATATACTACTGATACGGTACAGATTCTAAAACTACCTTCAAACCAAAGTTTATAATGAAAAGTCACGCTACCAGTATTTGATTATATTCTGTAGAGATATAATATCAATCTATTATTTAATAAGTAACCAGCTAAGTATATCTATATAATCTAAGAATTTTTTAATTAGTTTTAGTAATTTTCTTCATCATTTTAAATCTCTGCTTTAGCTAAGGGCAATTTTGATGTTTCAGAAACAATGAGGAGGCAAAAGGCAGGAGTCAGCTTTCACGATCCAAAGACAGTGGGTAATGTGACGTCATCAGAGAAAGTCCCCAATCTTGACGTCACGGATCATGATCCAAAGGTAACTTTGTAAACTAAAATGTGAATTATTTATTCGAAAAGCACTTCTGCTGATATTATTGCAAGAACACATACCAGAAAGAGACAAAACACTGTTTAGCTTCAACTGTTTAAAAAACTTTATTTGTAAGTTTCAAATCAACCCGTAAAAGTCCGCTTACCATAGGACTCTTCCAAATAATGTCATTGCAAACGGTTTTAAATCCACTTAAGAGTTTTTTTTCTCTGATGATTGTTAGTTCTTTAAGGTTTTGTTTAAAGACACGAGGTTTAAAGATATCATCCAGCAATTGCTTTTATCTCTTAAACTAAATATCATGTCGTTCACCGATCTTCGTGTCATCACGAAGGCCCCGTCTGAAAACCAGCGACGCACCTTACCTACTTAGATTTTTGTGCAGCATAATGCTGAGACGGGGACCTGGGACCTATTTGACACCACACAACACAAATTTATGTGTTAGTTTGTTTTTCGTTATCCATTTGTTTTATGTTATCTGTCTTTTGTGATTATTATTTACAATTTTTGTTTATAATAGGGATTAATATATGCATTTTGTTTCTCTCTTCTTTCTTTCAGCCGGGCTTATGATAATTTAAACGACTCTTCAAAGTTATTGGACTACGTATTTACTACCTTTTAAATATTTTCAGGAGCTCAGAGAAATCTTAGAACATCTACACGCCATCCGCCAAGCAGCAAAGGACGAACAGCTGAAGTTCTACCATCCACCATCACATCTGATGCAGCTACCAGCTCTGCACAGGCATAGGGATGCCAATGTTGATAAAGATGAACGAAGGTGGCTGTCGTTCAAAGGTTGGTGGAACAATTTCGATGGTCATATTTTAGTCAGGTGTATCATATTTGTTAAACATCTCGAGTGGCTTACAGTAAGACAGTCTCCCATCTGAAATTTGTTAACACCACCATGACTATGTCAGTAACTCCTCTAGCATGCATTAGATTATCTCTTCCAATTCTAGTTTCAGTTTAGATGCTGATGTTATTGTTATTGTTTTTAATATTATTAGATACATAAATAAAGTTCAAAATTTAAAAATGTACACCTCTAAAAACTAACAGTTTGTGAAAAGCCATTCGAGACAAATCATATGCTTTATATTTTTTTAGATATTGATGGAAAAAACAGTGAAGATCGCTCCGAAGCAATAGCTACCGTACCTGTCACACAAAAGAACAAACCATCGATTAGTGGTTATGCAATTGATAAAAACCATGCAACGACCAGTACTGCTTCTGAATCACCTGTCACTGAATTTTTTGATAATAGTTTTAAAAGTACATCAGAACTGCATAAAACAGTGGAATCTACTACAGAATTTAAAGAAATAATTCATAATAGCATCGAAGGTACAACACTACTCAGCAATGTAGAAATTCCTGAAAATATCAAAAATAAAGATCTAAACGAGAATAAAATAGATGGGAAAGAAGTAGAAACTCAATACTTGACTCTGGTAAGTAGGTTTATCAAGAATTTTGTAAAGTTCCATCCCAGAATTTAAAAGAACGGGAACCTTATGTGCATAGCGTAGATATAACCTTAATCCATCCATTCAACAACCTTGATAGTGCGGTAGGCGAGTGGCCAGGCGCGACGCAAGATGTTTGGGTTCGATTCCCGTTGCGGGATAAATGTTTGCATGTTCTACAGAATATTAATTTCGGGTCTCTGTATTGTGATACGGTAATTATAGTTTTTGATTCTAGCAACACATGTAATCCTAGTATCGCAGAGAGTCTGTATGTTTGTGTTTTTGTTTTATTTATTTTTGAATCCGTAATACAATATATTTCATTGCATGTATATATCACTCCCAATTTAAGAAAATCATCGTGATACTGATTAAGTTATTTTTTTGCTACTGATAAGCACCTTCATACATAAGTAAGTTCTATATTATGTTATGCAAACTGGTGTTATTGATACAAATTCACTCATCTAACAGTTTCTAAGTAATATCGACTTTTAAATTGTCATTGTCTCTAGTAAATGTAGATTGTTTAATAGCTTTACATATTTTTTGACACATCAGTTCTGGCGATGAATTCATTAGAAAAGCAAGTTAAAGTTAATTTTAATTTTCTTTCCATAAATTACTTAGTGATTTCTATTGATAATGATAATGATGATTAAACACCTACCTATATATTCAATTATATTCAATAAATAGACATCATTAACCGACTTAGGTAAAAGATAGATTAGAGGTTATCGATTCGTTTGTTGTGTATTTATAATCTAATGATTATTTTCTACCCACATACCTAGTACTGGAATCAGCGACAAACATTATTGTTGCACAAATCTTTTTTCTAATTACTCTGCTGCAAGAATCTTGAACTCCCCATTAACTTATCTGTCGATCAATAATCCGTTACTGAATATTTTTTATCGTATTATTATTTTCCTTTGAAATTCATAACAGTTGCACACTATGTTCGCTGAATGGTTGATATTTTTCTTTGTTTTCACAAAATCATAGCAATGTATCTTTACTCTCTTCCGTACCCTCTCCATACGTCAAATTTAGAATCCACATTTGCATACAAAAGAATACCATGAATTCTATGGATTGCAAACATCATAATCACGACAGCACATTTTTTAAAGAAGAATGATTTCTCATTGATTTACCTCCTTCACCAATAATCTTAGAATCCCATAGATTGTTTCGGACCATGGGAATTTCACATTCACAATACATGCTGGTCATAAAATAGCCCTATCGTAGCAAAGAAGAATACTTCAAATTTCACCAATACCTCAAAACTTTTCAAACTAGCCCCTACAATTAATAACGAAGCAACAGTCTTGATCTGTTCTAGGTCAAGCTTTATTATCAGGCTCCTCATTAATAAATAATAAATAAATAGTGCTGGACATTTTACGCAGCATCATCTAGCTCCAAAGTGTTATGGGAACTACATGACTGATGTATACTACTTATATACATTAAACTTTCTTCACACATTACAGACAAACAATATTGATCCAAACTCCAAGGAAGTGTTCGAAGATGTCTTGAAGAGGCTCCAAGCATTAGGAGACCGTGGAAAGCGTGTGTTGGTCAAGCTGCATGAGACTATGGACGTGGAGTATAACGAAGAGGTACCTAATAATTTAAGTCCTTTTATTATGTCTCAATGCACGAGCTTTACGAATAAGAGACACATAGCAAGAATAATATGAGTATAAGCACAAGACAACCGTTTGATCTACGGAAGAGAAGACAAAGTAGGTTATTTTCTCTTTTAGGTTAGGAAAAAGAGAGGGAGAAAAATATATTTTAGTCTTCTCTTCTGTCGATAAAACCCTTGAGGTGGGACAAGATATAGTAATGGATGATAATGGGCTGAAATTATGTTTTTTTGGTGATAGGCATGTGATTGTCGATGAATCATAGTAACTAAATTTCAATCATTAATCCCTTATCAGGGCTACCATATTACAATCTAGTCAAAGATGACGCAGGGTCACTAATAAAATGACTAGAGACAAAGAAGGAGATTGTAATTAGTATCGGAACAAAATGATTGAAGAACCTCGTTGCTGGGTGGAAGTTATGAACTATTTTAAAAATAATGTTGAAATTTTCCAGGATTCAATAAAGTCTGATATCATGTCTGTAGTGAAAGGCAGCAGTGAGGAACTCGACCGGCTAAGGAAAGTGCTGGTGGAAGCTATCGATGAAGAAAAGACCAAGACACAAAGACAACGTAAGTATCCGAGCGGTATTACAAACTGCAAACTAAAGATACTAACATAGCGCATAGAATTAGAAAGTTGAAGTGAAAATAGCCAGTTTATATAGATAACAGCCGATAAGAAAAGAAAGGTTCACAAATGGCGACTACAAACCGAACAACCGAAGAAAGGTCTCAATGGACCGATGACATCTTATAGCTTATGGTAAGTCGGTACATAGAAATGACCCATGGTCGTTCGGAAGCAGTATCCTGCGATGGTCGAATATCCAGCTACGTTGCAAAAAGCGAAGGTTCGATTCCCGGTGCGGGACAAATATTTGCATATATTGCAGATATTTGTTCCGGGTCGATTCGTAGTGTGGGGTCAGGAGTATGTCAACAGATATCTGTTTGCTGTTCTGAGTCTGGTTGTTGAGGTTCCATGGTACTCGTAATTCCTGATATCTACGATACGGGTAATCCTAGTGTGTGTGACTGTATGTGACTGTTGTGTTAAAAAATCATAAAAGTGTAAGTATAAAAGTAATAAAAGTGTACTTACCTTAAAAATATAAGTGAAAATGACCGTTACTGGGAAATTCTTCATGGAACCCCTTGTTTCTAGTTGCTTAGTGACAATTTGACAAACTTAATGTTTCAGAGAAAAGACGTGACTCGATGGCAGAAGCGAGAGCCAAGAGAGAGCTGATGCTGGGACAAATAGAGCTGGAAAGACAACTGAACGAAGATGACGAAGCCAGGGACTATGCGGCAGAAGAAGTAAGTAAAAGAATTCCTACGTCCAGTTCCTATCTCCTGAATTGTAGGAGTGCTCTTTGTACAGAGTCAACTAGCAAATATCATCAAAAGTAACTTCGTAACAGCTGGTGTCCAAGAAGAATACTATTTGACGAGCTTTTGCAGAACCATTTTTACTTTCCTTCACAAACAACTCCCACAGGGTCGGTGATATACCGACCGCAATGTGCCAGCACATTTCTGTCAACCCAAAGTCCATCTCTGCTATTTCAAAGAGCTGGACTGGTAGGGATCAGGTTAGAATAAATTTCAATGCAGGACGTCAATGCAGATTTTCTTTCCCCTACTTTGAATTAAAATTAGTGGTCGACTCTGGTGTCGGGGTGTTGGATCTTCTTCGCTGTTGATGGATGTAAATAATAATAATAATAATAAACATTTATTTCAGGCAACAACATGAACAAAATAAAAAAAAATGAAAATAGGCCCATGACATAAATACCTGAGAGACTAACATACATATATATGTATTATAATACTAACACTATTTGTTTACACGTAATGTCTGCGACGTGTTACGAAATTGCGCTGTACATATCCAGTAGTCGCTCGCGAAAATGACGAAACAACACATTTTTCGGCCAAAATTCCTCACTCATGAAGGTCGAAAGATGAGAGATGTAAAGCGCCTTAACTTGAGATATTTTTTATGAATGCTGGTATGAAATGTGTAACATCAATATGAATGGATCTTAATATTTGTTGCTAATTGCTAATTAATAAGCTAATTTGGAACAGTTATAGTTCGTGATCTAGTTAAAATAACGCATAGGCTTTTTATCTAACACACGGGTGAAGCCGTGGCCAAGAGCTAGTCTTAAAAGTGAATTTTATTATTTTCCTTCATTTGTATTGACGCAACTATGCCGAAATGAAGAAAAATAATAAAACCTACATAAAATACTAGCTTTTCCTCTCAAACAATAAAAGTCACAAAATAATTATAATAATCAATTAAAACTTTTTTTTTGTAAATACATATTATACATAGAAAATACCCAGACCCGAGACAAATATTTGCAGAGTATACAACCATTTGTCCGACGGCGGGAATCGAAGCCGCAACCTTCTGCGTCTCAGGCGGCCCTTCAACAACTGTTCCACAGAGGTCGTCAAAAAAAATATAAGGGCTGAAATTATTTTCAGCCATTATGTTCCACTGCTGGGCAAAGGCCTTTCTCCTCTCATTCCATATAATTACACAATATATGGTTTAATTATAAATATAGTTATACTAATTTTAGTAAAAACTAAGTTGCTAATTACTTAAAATAACAAGTTTTTGTATTTAATAGGGTCTAGCACCAGACGGCTACGCGGAACATCATTCCCAAGTGAACGAGACCACTGCCTTCGACATGTCCAACTCAGAGTTCTGGTCTTCATTCTCCAGCAGCGAAGAGGCGTTGTTGGAATGTGACGGACTCATCCTAAACCTCCCGTTGACACCGCATAGCGGATGTCGTGCTGATGCCTCGGAGGCTGAGAGCTTCGCGGCTGCTAAAGCAAATGCTCTTACATACAGGTTAGCTAGTCGTTGCGAGCAAAGCAAGCCATCTTTGGCTTGCTTTGTTCGCTAATCTTTGGAACTTCCAGTATTTGGATTTGAAATTTATGGGCTATTTAACATCAGGCTAGGACCCTTAGCAGCCGATAATAAATAGTGAAGAATAAATAGCCAACGCATTACAATTTGAGGCGAAAATGCGAGTTCAAGACACGGTAAATCAGAATTTTCGGGATATATTTCAATTTAAAGTTCTACAGTGTCGTTATCGCTCTAAAATTAACAAACTTGGCAAATTTTTAAACAATTTAACACACTAACACCTCACGCAAGTCCATCGAGAAACAAAACTCAGACAATTAATAGAAGTGAAACTCCAATCCTTTCTTTCAGGGTGCCAGCAAACGGCTACTACTTTTTTGTGTTCAACTCTGAGAACGAAGTCCAGAGGAACTTCATCCGAGCCAGGTTCGACCTTCAGAAGACCAGATACGACGTCGCCAGGACCAAGCTCCGGGAGTGCACGAATAGCACTGAGAGATGTTATCTGCCTTTAGATATCTTCTCAAGTCAAAAGGTACGGTATAACATTATTTCACTGATCAAAGCCTTTCACAAACGGTATACCAACCATATCTTTGCGATACACAGAAACATTCGCATTATGGTTAGAGCGTTGACTGGACACTGTCGCCTTAACAAGCACATATTCAAATTAAGGCTGTGTGATACACAAACTTGGAGACACTTCTATGAGATGGACCAATCTCCCCTTCATAATGTTAGGAGAGTGGACTACTGATACATAAGCGTAGCTTTCATCTGGGCAAACACATTCTTAGCCTGCACATCCTCATTAAGATAAGCCCATTTTAATTGATCTAAAACTTATCTCGCCTAAAAAGATCCTGCAGTTTCTAACAGCGAGCTGAGCGGTGAACTTTGAACGCTCCCTAAGGGGCAAAAAAGCAAGAGACGATCACAATAGTCTTGTCTCGGCCGCAGTGATATGAAAGCGACTAAAAAGTTAATAAAAACACATTATTTGAATACCTACTAATTTTTGATGTAGGTATTACAGTGGTGAAACTCTGATCCGAAAGGTTAATCAACTCCTTTTTACCTTAAAGCCAAAAATAGGTGAGATTTTCAACGCTTGATTTTAATTTATAATAGAACGTATCACCAGGCCAGTCAAGTCAGTTGCTATCAGGATAAATAAAAAGGGGCCACAGAATATGTATGATATCATAAATCAGGTGATTTGACATACTATGAACACAGTTGGTTTCAAGAAAACCGGCTTAAACTGTAGATTTTATGGATTCTACAAATATTGCTGGCATTATAAAATGGTTAAGCCGACTAAAATGTGGTTTTGGACAATTATGATATTTGTAAAAAGAAGTTTAAAAGTCACGTAAAAATTACGTGTCACCTAATACCATAAATGAAATGAAATGTTTATAGCTATCTTAAACATATATCGTAGGTACATATGCTATTTATTACTTACCTATGTGTCGTTTACAAAATGTATATTTTGTTATCGCTATGTAGTTAAATAATAAATACCATAATTCTAATAAAACAGTACCATAGGTTATATATACTCTGTTCCCCACACTAGGATTATATCCTATATGGCAGGGTCATAGGTGTGTAAGTGAGAGTTGTTTTGATATTTTTGAACAAATATCCCAAGTTGTGTTAGGCTTCATAACCCTAAAACTAATATTACATGTTTTTTTATTGTGTGTGTGTCCACAGGTGGTCCTAGAATTACCTCTCCGAAATAACGACTCCCTCTGGAACGAACAATTTGTCATCATCTCAGAATGCGAGCCTCGGACCTCCATCTATCTCTTCTGTGTGCTGGCTGTACCAATTCTTATTCTGGTTTTCGCTTTCCAATGAAAAACTGGTGGATTAGGCTGGAGAAAAAAAAATACTATAACGGAAGGTTTGCAGAACAGGTAATGTGATCTTTCCTATAACGGGGAAGTATTGTAAATAAACTGTTGAGAGATCGTATGAATTCCAATACATATCATTTGGTTTTAGTATGACAATCAGAACGTTTTACCATGGTAATCTAGTTTTTAAGTTGTTAACTTAAATTAATTTAATTACTTAGTGTTACTTTAGGAAAATCATAAGATTTTTATAATATCCCAAAATTAATTCATACAACTATGTACAAGTAGGTATATACAAAAAATACAGATGAAACAGCTAGCTATCCAAAATTTAAACTTCCAGTCGAAACACCACAATAATTTCGACCAGACTGGTAACGATCTCGAGCTTAGTTGGTATAGACCTCACAAACCAAATGGAAGGTCGTGGGTTCGTGTCCCGCTAAGGTTGATTTTTTTGGGATACTATAAAAATCTCATGAATAGCATGATATTCTTGGCTTGAGGATGCTAGCCGATTTTGGTCTTTGTGTTTGAATTATATACGTAAATGGATACATATTCGATTTCATGAATATGAGAGCTGTCAATATTTTATAGTTTTGTATAATATAAGTGCATACCGTTTGGTCAAAACTATGCTCCCTAAAACTATTCTGCAATTGTGAAATTGAAACGAATGAATTTATTAGATTTAAATTTACTAGTTTTGCTAGAATAGAATTTAAGAAGATAAAATAAAAAGTTAAATGGTTATTTATGTAAAACATTGTTATCTAATACCTCTAGACCACTTACGAATACTATTGGCTTAATGGTATTGACCTGAACCTAAGTTTCAAATAAGCCTAGGCATACCTGATGAACGGTAAATCGAATAACAAGATTATTTAAATATTACTCTAGCTGATGTTTAATTATGTTATGTCAAAGACGCTTATGTTTAATTAACGAATTAATAATGATACTATATTTATAGGTACTAAGTTAAATCTGAAACATTATTCTTCATTATTAATTACCAGGTAGTATTAATTAGATTAAAGTTTGGTTACCTTCATTATAATAGAAAACGTATTTCAATTATCATTTAGATCCACACATTAATGGTGACAGGTATGTTTAGTTCTTTACGGCATTAAAATAGTGTTTTTATTCATTTATTCAATGCCATTTTGGAAGCATTCATATAATTATTTGATTTGGAAATGTATCTAAAGTAACACGCATGTCTGCCATATTTTCAATGTGGTTTACAGACAAACAGAAACGATACTCAATACAGAGCATACCTAGGCCATAGAATATGTAATATTACTATACCGAATTATGCCTCCCTCCCCCACCTCCTCGCCGAACTAACTTACCTTAACCCATCCTTATTTCAATAGACACTTCATTTGCTCTAAGCAGAAGGACATACATCAGTGTTGTAGTATCATCACAAACTGAAGTGACATGAACGTCATTGGTAAATACATTTTATTGAAAGTGTCCGGAGTGTGCCCAGGCTATGCTACGTTTATAATAAAGGGAGGATGCACAACAGTTTATACCAATTATTTTAGCTCAAAGGCCATAGGTTAAACTACTCAAGGAAGATAACTCACGGAGAAAGTATTTGGCTTTCTAAATGGTTAAGAGAAATTGAACGGGCTTAAGTCTGGCTTTTACTGTCAATCATCCAATTCTGTAGACTAGACAAATCTGAGCCCCATTCGTAAAAAAACTCTGCAACTCTTCTCATAACTGTTGTTATTAACGCAGATTTTGGCTTCTACGTATTGCTCCTCGCGACGTTTTTATAGCAGCAATATGTACGATCACATGCATACTAATACAAATTGTACTAAAACCAGACATCGCAAAAACAAATTGGATAATATCGAACGCTACTGTATAGAAGAGCCTTTAGTCTCAATCTTCTAATATAGTTTCTTTTGTATCTTCTGATTTCTGTCTTTTGATTTCGTTTAAAAGATGCTGATAAAGACATCAGTCACAATTTCCATACAAAACACACAAGTAACACCTACCAGACGTTAATGAAAAAAAATGTGTATGAATAATTTAATAATTTGTATGATTGCCAGAATTTGTAATAAATCGTAATAAATTTGTAATAAACTTGATTATTTCCATATTTTTCGCTAGCATCAAAACACAATCAAAACACTTAATATTTAAAAATATAATAATAATAATATATTAAGTAATTAACAACACACTAGATATAACTGTCAATCAACACTCATAACTCATAATTTTAACAGGCACTAATATATTTCAATATCAATAACACGACTATATACATACCATTCTACATGAGTATGTACGTATCATATCCTTCCTTATTTTTAATTTGCGTGTACAATAAATTATAAAGAAATAAAGAAGATTACAAGGCACTCATACGTCTAAAAACATGTTCCTTCCTAACTCCACACAGGATGCCCTGCTACGTGAAACTACGATACTGAGACATTCCAAAAAATTCAATTGCGACGGTACTCAAACCCTTGACCTCCGGCTTGGTACACGAAGGTTATACCAACTAAGCCACGAGATCGTTACCAGCCTGTTGGTAGTTAAGCCATTAACGTAACCTATTTACGCTAGCAACACCAGAGGTATCTCACGCGTCACTCAATGCTCAGCAATGCGAGCATTACTGCTTTGCGGTAGAAATAGGTATGGTGGTAGAACTTCTCCGGACAAGCTCTTTCACAATAAGCTCTACTTATCCTGATCGGGCAAAGAACTGGAACAAAATATCCAGATAAATGTCATGCAAAAAGTCATAAATTTTCTGGATCATGCTAAAATTTATTGTCTAGCAACGGCAACCGAATTTTATCATATCGTAGGCATACCAAAGTCATCCAAAATCATTAAATAATAGACTAATTTATATCCAGGCAGTGGCACCATGACTGCCTATAAAAAATTAAGTGGCAATAAAACTTGCAATATCCTTTTATTTTTATGGATGACGCGATGTTCTAGGTATTCCGTATGACCTAGGTACTGGCTGAATGGTCTCTTTATGCTGTCATTTGCCACGCCTCATCAAAGGCATAATCAAAGGCATTCGTATTGTTATTGCAATCGATACCTCGATGCCTATGGTATCTTATAGATGGTATTATATAAAATACCATCCTCAATCTATAATTCCAACTGTAGGTACCTAAACTTAATTTGTTTTGTCAAACAAAATTTCCATTTGAATTTTCAAGTATTATTTTAAGAACTTTTTAGAGAATACTACTCTACTTTATTCTTTATTTTTCACAACAGAATGAGAGGACATGTATAAAGTCGAGCTTAACCCTAAATAGAGTTATCTTCCAGCAAGCCTTTGAGGCTATTAGTGAGAGGGCGAGTACAAAGTGGAAAGCAAAATTAATATCAACACATACAACATAAAATAGACATATTTTTATAAATACAATAGTATATAATAACACATAAGCAAAACACGCTCACAAATGTATGTATGTCCAAACATTACATTGGCACATGCCCGCGTTTTGCAAGTAGGTAGTTAGCATTCCACGTGACAGGTTGCAAGCCCATCGCCGTTTATTGGAACACTAATCTAGATTCATTTAATTGTGAATCTCGTTGCAACTTCAACCTTGTGACGTCATACCAGATGCAACCCATTAAACTCAGGCGCAGCTTTTCATCCATGATAGAGTACTCATTGAAGCGTTTCCATCACATTGATTGCTTTTAAATTTACATTCAATCGAAATGCAATCTTGTAGTCCTAGAATCAAGGTTGAAATAAAAGCTCCTTGTCTTCCATTGAACTCAACTGATTTTGAGAGTTTAAACTCTGTTGCGGCTAGATAGTGATGAGATTTTATTGAATGAACGGTCTGAGGTATATCAGCATAGTTCCGTTAACTTCCGCTAAGGATAAATGGATAATGAAATTTATAAAATTAGCTAAGCCTTGTAAGTTTCAGAGCGGACATGCTCTGACATGTATACAAGTCATACTATCATTGTATCAAGGGCTTCTTCACGATCGGCGAACACGACCAATCACGTTGGCCCAACGTTAAGAGGCCATATTTGTCTATGCTTAGCAATGATTTTGCATGTTTGTAAATGATCGCCTTGTTGTCGGTTTGTCAAACAAACATCAAAGGATTTCGTGCGTAGTAGTGTCGAGGTGCCCTCAAGGTACCTCTTCACGATCGGCGAACGCGTTGGCCAATCACGTTGGCCCAACGTTAAGAGGCCATATTTTTTTTCTTAGCAATGATTTTGCATGTTTGTAAATGATCGTCTTGTTGTCGGTTTTTCAAACAAACATCAAAGGATTTCGTGCGTAGTAGTGTCGAGGTGCCCTCAAGGTACCTCTTCACGATCGGCGAACGCTTTGGCCAATCACGTTGGCCCAACATTAAGAGGCCATATTTGTCTATGCTTAGCAATGATTTTGCATGTTTGTAAATGATCGCCTTGTTGTCGGTAATTCAAGCAAACATCAAAAGAGTTCGTGCGTAGTAGCGTCGAGGTGCCCTCAAGGTACCTCTTCACGATCGGCGAACGCGTTGGCCAATCATGTTGGCCCAACATTAAGAGGCCATATTTGTCTATGCTTAGCAATGATTTTGCATGTTTGTAAATGATCGCCTTGTTGTCGGTAATTCAAGCAAACATCAAAAGAGTTCGTGCGTAGTAGCGTCGAGGTGCTCTCAAGGTACCTCTTCACGATCGGCGAACGGGTTGGCCCAACATTAAGAGGCCATATCCGTTTATGCTTGGCAATGATCGTGTATGTTTGTACGTGATCGTCTTGTTGTCGGTTTTTCAAACAAACATCAAAGGAGTTCGTATTGAGTTGCATGGAGGCGCCCTCACGTTCGCCGATTATTCAGCCCCGATCACTTAGTCAAGTAAGGGCCCGGTCAAATTGACACGGAGACGGTGGCGGTGGCGCAGCGGTGGCGCAGCGGTGGCGCAGCGGTGGCGATCAAGGGGAATTAGTTTTCAAGTTGTTGTCACAGTTCGCGTCTATGTATTGATCGCAAGTCCGTCGCAGCTTATTGAAAAACTAACCGATGGCACAAACCTTTCATTTTAAAACTATTATAAAAAATTGTAGTAGCTCGATTAGTTCTTTTGAGTAGGTATCTTCATAGATTTGTGTATAATCTATCTACTGATAGATTTAAGGCTTCCATCACGAGGATCAAAGGCATTGCTTGTTTTCGTTTTTGATATCATGTCCTGAATCGGGACAACTTGTTTTCGTTATCAGATTAAATACGGTTCGAAAATCGGCTAAGCAGCAACTAATATTTGATGTCAAACTCATGTTATTTTGTTATTTAGTACACTTAATAATAATAATAATAATCATACAATTAATAATAATAATGCCACAGTATCATTTAGCTCCAAAGTAAGCATAGCTTTTGTAATGGGCAATGACTAATATAATACTTTTTTTTTTTTTAATAACATACATTCTCGTGTATCTGTTGTTGACCTCAACAACAGGTGTACAATATAAGGTAACATATTTCACACAAATGCAAGACGAAGTCCAGAGCTCCATTCGAAGAACGTTTCCCGAATCTGATACTAAATATTCTAAATACAGGTTCAATATTTGGACCTGGAAAGCTTTAGCGACGGATATTACATTAAATAAATATGTATAAACAGCTGTTTTGTTGCAAGCATACGGTTTGCCTGTTGGTAAGAGGTTACCGTAACCTATGGACGTTTGCAATACCAGAGGTATCACTCACGCGTTGCCTCCCTGAGATATCAAGATGAAAGATCTCATATGTAATTTCACCGGCAACCATACCATTCAAACCCAAACACAGCAATGAGAACATTACTGCTTGACGGCAGAAATAGACAAGGTGGTAGCACTTCCCAGGACGAGCGCTTTCATAGAGGTAGGTATACTCTTCTATAAATTAGTATGATACAATATTAAGTCTCAACTAAACACGGCGTATTTATAGGTAGAGCTGTAGGTTCATTGAATTGCCTCAGACAACATCTAGATTTTATCAAGTATGTTTAATTTGTAATTCCACTTGTTTTTCTTACGAGACATCGTTTGTACGTGCATGAATTTGACCTGATTTAGGGGAGTTTTTATCTGATCTGCGACCTTACACAACATGTTTAAACCTAAATACCAAGTTGGTACAGTCATCTCCAAAAATCTTTGAGGAAAGATGGCCAAAAAATTGTTATCAAAAGTCTAAATGTGGTCAAATTCTTTGTATAGTTTATAGTATAAACTTTTTTTTTTTTTTTTTGGGTTTATTTTTTTATTCATACAACTATGTACAAGTAGGTATATACAAAAAATACAGATGAAACAGCTAGCTATCTAAAGACCGTTGCAAACGATCTATAGATAGCTCAACTGATCCAGATCACTACCAGGCGGAAGCGTTCCCAAAATACTGGCCGCATTGCCACGCTGAATGGCAATGCTAATGCGTTGACCCAGATAAGAGCCAGCTCTCTTGTCACGCGTCGCTTCGACCAGTCGCCCTGAAATAATTTTGAAAACGCGAAGGGCCCCGGTTCCCCACGGACCCAGAGTCTCAACCCCAAAAGGCTCAAATAAGTAGGCTCTGTCGAGACTTCTATATTTGCGCCTCTTGAGATCCTCGGCCGAATCAGCCGCTGCACCGGCTCTAGTATAAACTAATATAATATTTAATATGAAAAGGGATAATAAAATAAGCCGATTATTAAATATACTGGACAATTTTAGTTTCTTGTAGATTTTTACACAGCAGCATCTAGCCCCATGACTGATTATACTACGTATAATTTTTTTTGTATATACTTATGCATAGAAACATCCACACCCCAGACAAATATTTGCAGATCATACGAACATTTGTCCCGCGACGGGAATCGACCCTCAACCTTCTGTGTCTCAGGCGCGCCTTTGACAACTGCGCCACAGAGGTCGTCATGTTTATTGATAACTTCCCTCTTCATGGTTAGAAATAGACTTTATACTTCGATTCTGATAGAAACATGTTATCGAATGAAACGGTATTACTTTTAAACTAGCAATCAAATTTTTGGTCCTTCGAGCCGTACCTACAACTTATCTTTACAGTTAAGATATGCCTTTTTTGGTATTATCAATCAAACCGTTTTGAATGCTTATGAGTTCGTTGATAAGTTGATAAGGTTTAAGCAAAGAGACTAAGTTAGTTTAATAAGCAGATATTTTTCTAAAAAAAATCTCTATTTGTTAAGAATGAATATAATAGTTTTGGTTGAGAACTTTGGTATTCTATACAGCATATAAAGTTACGATTAAAGAAATAAAGAAAGAAAATATATTTATTTACTTACCACAACACAACACAACAGGTGACAAACTACAGATCAAAATAAAAACACACACAGAAAAGTTACAAATAATAAAAAATATAATGAATAAAATAAAAAATAATAATAATAAAAAGATGTGTTGTGTGGGGTCAAAAGGTTCCTGTCACAGCATAATGCTGCACCAAACCTAGGAAAGGTGTAGCGCTGATTTTCTGACGGGCCCTGTCAGAAAATCAGCGTAGCATCGTAGTAGGTCCAAATAAAAGAATATAAGTGTCTAGTTTAAATATATTTATCTATAAATTAACATTTTGTTTTATAGTAATGACTAAAATACTAAATGTAAAATACACTATGTAAGAGTAACAATAAGCAAGTTATCGAGCCACTAGGTATGAACAGTAAGCGTCGTTTACACTCATAATCACTTACCACTCATATTCACCGAAAATCTACAAAAAAATATGACAGGATTCCAAGGGATCAGACTTCGGTAATATGGCAACTACATTTTCATGCTCGCTCACTAAAGCTTGGTTATATTACTTTACGTAAGCATTACATTTTGTACAAAACATGATTTTGCTCAGAAATAATTGCGTTATCGTGGCTTGATATACTTGGTATATTGTATGAGTTCCACCGGAAGTAGATTATTAATGTTATCTTTAACACTGACTTAAAAGTAACTTCAATGACTTTCTGGGGACTGATTAAAAAAAAAAAGTAAACATATTATTTTTTCTCTTAATAATATTACTTTTTTTAAAGCATAAAATGAGTTTTGAATAACGCGTTACAAAGATCCAATAGTTCCATTAGCATAATGACGTATGTGAAAGGATATTTATATATTGAAGCTATTATTGTGATACTAGTCTTAATCAAGATATGTTTTAATTAACAGCAACTATTTTACAAAATGTGTGTTTTATTTCTTCTAAAACCTTCTAGGATAAGCATTTAATTTATACTTCTTTAAAGTTGTATTAAATAGTCCCAACAT
This sequence comes from Perizoma affinitatum, assembly GCA_961405105.1. Taxonomy (NCBI): domain Eukaryota; kingdom Metazoa; phylum Arthropoda; class Insecta; order Lepidoptera; family Geometridae; genus Perizoma; species Perizoma affinitatum. The sequence goes on along the minus strand of OY560190.1, from coordinate 14,032,813 downwards.
AAATATAAATATCATTAGGTATCTTTGAGACTAGGACAGAAATTGTTTTTCTTGAATAAAAAAACATTCTAAAGCGACAATACTTTTTCTTATGTATTTGGCGACATATTTATTCAGTTTTTTAATCAAGCAATTTTATAATGTCATTTCTCCACGCAATAACTAGGTTAAATAAACCAAACATTTGAGACTAACTTTGCTTATGAACCAACTATAAATCATTTCCTTCTTTATGACTCTCATCAAATTTATGACTACTGTTCTATGTTTACGGGAAACGGGGCTCCTTGCAAAATTTATAAACAGTTTTTATGTTAGGGCTTTGAACTAACATAAATTTGAAATGCATAAATTAGTAAACTGTCATCATCATCCGCCGAAAGACGTTCGCTAGTTTATCTGTTCTGCTTTATTTGATTATATTCACAAAATAAAAAAAACTCAGATATTAAAAAAAAAAAAATATAACGAACCGCAATATCCGAATTAAAAACAGATTTCTCAACGAATGTATGAACGAATGAAAGAAAATACTAATAAACACAAAACTTAAAGTACACTGGCGGTCTTATCGCTTAGAAACGATTTTTTCCAACTGTTGAATGGAAAGGAATCTATGAGATTGTATAAATGCGGTGTTATATATATTTTTTCTAAAATAAGGTATTTAATAATTATAAATATTATACACTTATTGCAATGTATATATTATGTATCTAATGATAAATTCCTAGTTCTTATGAAGACCACTATTGTTTTGCTTAAATATAATTTATTATCAAAACTCCTTAAAGATCTAACATAAACTTCGTGGAAGTTTAACGTGTTTGTTATGACTGATTCTTAGTTATCATAAATTAAAAACGAATAGCACAGTGTTAACAAGTTTGCCAACAAAAGCATTTTAACCGAAGGTTAGGGTATGTAAATAACTGATGTGATGACATTATTTAATAGAACTGCCACTAAACTAAACATTATCACCGCCATGTGTGTAACTACGACAGTAGATGTAAACTGATTTGTTTATTACTGCTTATTTTAGCAAGTTACGTCACTAAATATCAACATCACTCGTCTGGAATAAATTATTGTTTATTATTTTTATTTTTATATTTTTTTTGCATACGAGATAACTTCCTACTTATCTCAGCAATATAATTTTTTATATCAACAGTAGCATCGGCAGCCTAATTTCTTTATAAATAAACAATCTAGTCTAGATATAATTAACTTTCAGACAGTTTTATCAAAGATTGAAAGTAAAATTTCCAATTCTTACTGAATAGGGTACCGATTCTATCTCTGATATATAATTTATACATTCAATCAAAAAAAAGAAATTATATAACTATTGATAAAGGTAAAAAAGTCCTCAAGAGCAGGCAATGAATCAGCAATGACGGGTATTCACTTTCCATAAAAAAAGGTAAGGAAATCACTTCAACATTATATTAAACCTTAAGACAGCTAGCATTCCAGACACAATACAAAATATATTATGTCTCCACCAGAAAAATACCCAGGATTATTATTCTGATTTAAATATCTATTCAAGTCGCCCGTGTTCAAGAGAACATTGAAATCTATTCAATCGCCAAAGCGTGACAGACAGACATTGTTTATTCTTTTATCTTTGAATAATATTTTTGTATTTAGATTAGCAAATCGTAAAAGCTGACTAATACCACAGCAACGTATTTTTTGCAAATTCCTATCTATCTACAGTACCTATTAGATTATTCTAGTAACAACAAAAAGTAGTTTCTAAAGGATATTTTCTAACCTAAGACTCAACACTCTTAACGAATGGAGTATCAACCTACCCATATTTTGTAAATCTAGTAAAATAGTTTAGGAAAACTTTAACTATAAACTATATTGATTACCTTGGTGACATGGCGGGCGAGTAGCCGGTTGAGAGTGAAGAGGTGCAGATTCGATTCCCGCTGCAGGACAAATGTTTGCATGTTCTGCAGATATTTGTTCCAGAGTCCCCAAAACACAAACTTTTTAGCAGCGCTTTTAGCATAGTAACTTAACTGTATCTAAAATGCTATAACAGATCTTTGAAATAAAAAAAACATAACCCTCCTTCAGCAGTCGGGCAATTAATAATAATAATAATAAATAATAAATAATGCTGGACATTTTTCACACAGCATCATCTAGCCCCAAAGTAAGCAGAGCTTGTGTTATGGGAACTACATGACTGATATACTACTTATATACTTTTTTTTTTGTAAATACATATAGAAAACACCCAGATCCCGAAACAAATATTTGCAGATGCAAACATTTGTCCCGCGGCGGGAATCGAACCCGCAACCTTCTGCGTCTCAGGCGGGCCTTCGCCCACTGCGCCACAGAGGTCGTTAATTACAAATCAAATTCAAATCACAGACGGTATGGAGTAAGCACCGGCGAAAAGAAAGAACTGTGTGTTTCTGTCAACTATCACAAATGCAAAAGGTCTATTACCAATAAAATCTACGGTATCATTCGCTGTTTCGTTGACTAGACTCTCGCTCTGAACTGTCGCAGTAGCCCTTACCCCCTGCTCTGTCACCTCGATATCAGCAATTTGACTCATTAAAGAAGCATACATAGTATAATCACTGATATGTCTCAGCTCAGATCTATTTGGGTCGAATACTCTTCGCACACCCATATCAAAAATCAATTCCGGTAAGTTATCAATCGTAGTATTCACCCTGAATCTAGGAAGCTTAACGTTCACATACTTAGTACCTTGCGATTTAAAAGTATTAAAAATAGAGTTCAAGGTTGTCTGTTGCAGATCGTAAAATATATCACCGATCCAGACGTCTTTGGTCGGCAAAAATAGAAGCATTGATACGCCATTGACGCACGGAATCTCCAAAACTTTCATGTTTATTAGAGGCAGTTCTGTTATGTTGAAATATCCTCTCTGACTCATCATATTCACCTCTCCTAAGTGTTTTCCTAATCTTGAAATAAAGGGCTCACGCGTTGTATAAGCAGGGTTAAAAGGAATCTGCCAAGCACTTCTAAAATATACGTTATCACTCAGCAACATTACTGTAGCTTCAAAATCATCCCGAAACACGGCTTCGGATATAACACCATCGGTACCAGTTTCTATAAAATTATTCACTTCGTCCGCTGATGTGTCAGGGAATGCGAAATTTTTCAACAGCACTTTTACACCGTAAAACTTTTGCACATCGCGAATGTAGTTCTTTTTCACTGCCATCAAATCGTCGACTATCATTACGCTTTTCCTTTTAAACTCGTATTTCAATCCTTTGTTAATTTTGTGCAGAATTTTCGCCAATTGTAACTTGAAGCACCGATTTCTGTGATGCCTTGTGATCTTCCAGATTTCTCTTAAAGTTTTACCGTTCGCGCCTTCAGCTAGCGCCGTCAACTGTAGCCAAGTGGATAGAGGAGAAAAGACGAAATGGCTGTCTTCGTTTTGAGATGCCCTGTCCAAAATCTTCGTTGCAAAATCATAGGCTGGTCTCTTCAATAGGAGCAAAGCTGATTTCTGGTTGCAGTTGTAGATTTGGCTAACTGTGACATGTAGCAAGGCGAATAGAATTAGAATTTTTAGCGCCATGTCGATGTTTTACGCGGAGTAACGTATCTCAACGTGTGTCTAGCTCGCGGTATGATCGCTGAATGGAGGCAAGTATGCTAGTAACTTGAACTTGGCCGGTTATTTCAATCGAAAGTGCGTGCAGTTTTATTCGACGATGTAATCATTATTCAAATTGTGTGCCATCGAGATTGATTTGTGATAAAAATGTAAACTAGTGTTTAGCGTAGGTACCCAGCTACTTTGTTTTATCGGATGGCTTGTTCGTGTGTAGCATTTGTTTATATGATATAGGTACTACATCTTCTCTCGTAAAAGGTACCTATCATTAAATTCCTTCAAGCTGGGATTGACTTGCTGAGCCAAGTTTATGAACTTTGTCGACCTTGGTGGCGAGGTAGGCGAGCAGCCGGCTGAGAAGCTGAAGACTCCGCCGCCGGTTCGACTCCCTGGGCTGGATAAATGTTTGCATGGTCTGCAGATATTATTCCCGGGTCCTGGTATTGTGGTACCAAGGTGCTCATGGTACCCATGGATCTAGCACGAGTGTAAACTCGGCAGATAATACAATTATTTTGTATAAAAGCAGAAATATATTGTTAAGTAGGATGTAGTGTTCTAAACTACTTTCTATATAATTACAGATACATGGTATTTGTTTCTGTTATTTTAGACGTGAAACCCCGTTTATTGGCTTCCTGTTTTTAAAAGTCTATTATTTACATCCGCTGTTGATTTTCCAATAGAGTAAATAAATACGATAATTTTGTATTGTCCTTGATTTTTGCAAACATTTGATATTTTTATGTGTTTTCTTATATTTTTTTAAGGTAATCTCAGTGTTTCCTATTCTATAATAGATAATGATAAAATAACAAAACTCCAAATCTCACATAAAATTTAGGCGCAGCAATGTTTCTATGATTTTTTTTAAATTTCACGCTCCAGTAAACTGACAATTTACCGTTTGTCTCATACGGAGCCAGTGATACGTGACGCGAAGCATGCTTGACTAAGTTCTTTTGATATAACAACTTACAAGGTCGACTAGCCTGTTTATCAACAGGCTAAGAAAGAATCAGTAGGTATCTTCAGACTATCGTTTTTTTTTTTTTTTTTTTTTTTTAAATCGTTCCTTGTCCGTTATTCTTTATTCTGAGTATACCTACAAATAAATACATGTATATAAGTCAGGTTTAGAGGGCATGTACAGTACAATATATCATAAATAAACACCCAACAATCACATACAAATTTTAATGTACACCCCCGGCCACTAAAATCACTTAGAATCCTCTCGTTTAAAACCTTTGAGTTATCTGGAAGTTATTTATATTTCATACTTTGGGATTACAAGGAATACTTAGTCACGTCAATTCAAAGAAGTAAACACAGGAAAAATACAGAGATAGTTAGAAAGTTGCAGCTGTACAGGGGCTTTGTCAAATCAAGGTCAGTGTAGGTCGCTTTTTGTAAGAGATCGCTTTAAAGCGATAGGACCACCCATTGTACCTGATATCTTAATATGTTATTGTTCATTTTGTTTACATCATAAGGTGTACAATAAAGTATTTTCATTCATTCATACATAGTCTGGACCCTACACTAGAATTCACTGTGTCGTGAGTATCAGAAATTAGCATGCCATTGAATACCATGGTAACCCAACAACGAAACCCAGGAAAAATATCTTCAGGATATGCAAGCAGCGGGAACCGAACCCTCTTGCGTCACAGCCGGCAACTCGCCCACCGCGCCACCGAGTCATGCTGATGATAACTAAACTTTCACAGCTCCTAAGTTCATCGCTAGTGACAGATTTCTACAGAATTTTTTTTAAACCGATTTCAAATAACGAGAGATTGATAAAAAATCCTATATGAAATTTCATATCACATCTTATCCACTTTAGGAATGGTTTTTTTCATAATAGTTATATGGAACCACCCTTGAAGTCCCAAAGCCGGAGAAATCCCCATAACGTAACTACAGTAACAGTCAATAAAACAAAAAATACACAATAAGCGTTAATATTAGATAGTTCTTTTATTTATAAAAAAACTAAATTCTGCCCACGTTAATCCGGATAAAAGCCTATGTGTTATTCTGATGTATAAGCTATTTTACTGGCAAGTTTCATCAAAATCCGTTCAGTAGTTATTGCGTTAAAGAATAACAAATATCCATCCACAAAACTTTTGCGAAGTTTTTCAGCGTTTAAAATAGTAGGAGCATAAAAATTATAGCATCGCTTGAATCACCCGATTTTTTTATACCAATTTATTACGAGTTCTTTTTGATTACACTATTATAACGGGAATGTCCATTTCAATCTAATAGTGATGTGCTCAAATGATAATATCTTACAAATATAATAGAATATCAGCGTTACTAGACAAGACAGTCTACGCTAAAGAGCGTTACGGTAAATCGCAAAAATTAAACATACAACCTAAATCGCGAGGCGCATCACCAATTTGTCTTTTTTATCATTTTACGCTTTAAAATTTTAATTCTAATAAGAATATAATTTGGAGTAATTCGCAGAATTTCGAAACCATGGGCGTTTCAAGCATGCATACACTACATATATACTCACACCTGTTTGAGAGGTAGGCAGAGACCAGGGATTTCAACGACTCAACTCAAGTCCCCGTTGTGACTTGAGTTCCGGTGTGTCCCGGTTCAAAGGGTATGGGTAACTCAACTTGGTAGATATACGCACTGAGTATGTGAGGATATAGTCGTAAGCGTGTTTGTTTTGTATTGCAACTTTAATATGGTCAGTGTTTGCCGAGGTCTTCCTCTTCCAACGGTGCGACCATTCTTTTTACCCGATTGATTTTGGTCAGGAGGGTAATATTTTTCGGATGTATGCATGTGTGTGTGTCTGTTCCTTTGGCTCTCGCTGTAGCCGAAACGGCTTGATGTATGAATGTGTTGTCATTGGATTCGTCTTAGCCAATAATACGAAGAGGTTCCAGAGGTAACAATAACACGAAGTGTTATTGTTTTCTATGTATAAGATGTATGTATTTACAAAAAAAAAAAAAAAAAAATAAGTAGTATATCAGTCATTTAGTTCCCATAACACAAGCTCTGCTTACTTTGGGGCTAGATGATGCTGTGTGAATATGTCCAGCATTATTATTATTATTATTATTATTATTATTATTTGTAATTAAATTTTATAAAGGAATTTAATATTCCTTTATAAATTTTTATTAAAGAAACACGCTTAATAAAACACACTCGGATTACTTTGTTTTTAAACGTATTACTTGTTCTTATAAACTAACACTTCTGCAAATTATAAGTTTCATTAAGGACTACGAATTAAGGATCAACTATTTCGTAGTGATTGCGCTTGTTAGCGAACTAAGGTCTTTTGTCGAGGGGGGCAGGTGAGTGCGTCATGCAGGAGGCATTACGACTGATGATTTTGAATTGACTAATTGTGGGTTCTAAACGTCATGATATTATAGTGTGTTGCTGTGCCTGAAGTTGAATCGTAATCTCCAGTATATTATCATAGATGGTTATTTGAAAGAAATGTTGTACATAGAGTCCTTCTGGGCAGTTAACATAATATCGGCAATGGCCTGGTGTTGCAGAATAGGCCGTGTATCGTTTTTACGACCTCAGTGTTCAGCCTCAGTGGCGCGATTAGTTCGATAATATTAAGTAAAAAGTAAAATTATTTTTCTGGTTTTAAAGTACCTAGTTGTATTATTCCGTTTTAGTTTTAAGGTATTTATGCTATAAGGCCCGTATATGTACGTGTACTTTACTGTGTTGCTGAAATAAAATAATAAATTAGTATTTTAAATTCTTGTGGTAAGCATATATCGATCCCTCCCACTCGTTTGTTTTCTTTTTAACCAGTATCGTCCCATTGCTGGGCAAAGATTTACCCCAATTTTTTTTTCATTTATCTTAGTATCTGGCGGTCTCCCACCACTCTCCCTCCAAATATGTCCCACCAACGTCTTTTCGGCCGAACCCGTCCCCACCTTCCTTTGTTAAAGAGTGTCATCGTTATTGATGATAAACTTGTGTACAAAAAAAAAGACTGTGATTACCTTTTTAATTAAAAGTACATGATTAAAAAAAAAAAAATCCCCTGATCAATGTATAATAATGGATCAGGGGATTTATGGAACTCTTGTCCAGAAATCCCTTTTGAGTACCGGAAGGGCATTTGTGGAATAAGCCTACGGCACTCAAGCAGTCACGACATGTTTCCATTTCTCGGGATGCATCCGACTAACGTGGCCCATTACCACTTTAGCTTGGTTGTTTTGCTTTTTACTATTGAAATAAAAGGATATACTCCCAGAGGTACTAATTTGAAAACGATTGCTGTTATAGTTATTCAATGACCCAAATAGTTTCCAATGATGCTGTCTTATCACTGAGCCATGTGGTACTGAAACGCTATTTAAAAATACGCCATCATTTTAGTTTCAATCGGCATGTATTTATAGTCAAGGTCAGCTTTTGAGACGGGCATGTTCTTGAATCAACAAGTAAATTTTCACATCATTTTACACCATCGACCTTGTTGACGCAGCGGGGGAGTGGCTAGCTGAGACGCAAGAGATACGGATTCGATTCCCGCTGCAGGACAAATGTTTGGATGTTCTGCAGATATTTGTTCTGGGTGTTGTGATACCACGGTACTCTTAGTTCCTGATACCTACGAAACAGGGAATACTAGGGTCAGGACTATGTATTTATGTCTCTAGTAATAGTAATTTAAAAAACTTCAAATTGTGATGTTCCATCATGTATGGCGCTCATCTAGTGACTTGAAATGTTATAAAATACTCGTATACGTAACGACGTCTTGGGTCACAAACTAAAAAACAAATTAAACAAAAAACAATTCAAAAATGGACATGTGTACGATAAATCAATTCTCAGTCTACATAAAAAAAACTTTAATAGAAAATGTCTCATAACGAGATATTATTTTCAAAATTCTAGAACCTCCTACAAGTTTTTCGTTTATTGCCATGCCCCCTAGTGGTTTGTGGCACTGAAATATATCTTAGAACCATCCTCGAAGACATACAAATCTATTGCAAGAAACCGCATTACAATCCGATTATATAGCAGTTTCGGAGATAAATGGTAACAGACATACAAACAGTGATCTGGATCAGTTGAGCTATCTCTAGGTCGTTAGCAGCGGTCTTTAGCTAGCTAGCTGCATTATCTGTATTTTTGTATAAACCTAACAACTAGTACCTATATAATTATAAATAGGTATTTGTTAAAAAAACACACCATTAGCGTTAATTCTCTTTATATTCAGTAGGAGAGGCACTGAATTAACAAATAAATTAATATTAATATTTAAAAATTAATTAATATTTCGTGAAGTAAGTATTAGTAGGATGTACCTATTCCTGCTAATATCGAAATTGCAAAAGTATGATTGAATGTTTGTTTATAGTAAATTTCATAACAGTTTGAATGTTATTTCGAAAAGGCATGCATAGTTCGTGACTTGCCTATGCTATTTTTATCCTTGTACCGCACGAAAAAGCTAGTACAAAAAACAAACACGCTCACGACTGTGTTCCCCATGATAGACATCCTCAGATGTCTATAAGTAATACTCAGTATTTAGATCTTTGAGGATACCAAGGGGTCAGAGGCACGTCCAAACATTACATCTGGCAAATGCCCGCATGTAGTTAACATTGCACGTGACAATTTGAAAACCCATCTCAGTTTATTGGAACACTAAAGCTTGTATAATAAACTAATTGTACATTCATCAAGACACAACTTTTGATTGTATGAAGTGCAACGTCCTCTATCAATGTCCATTGATAATATCTTGAAACAATGAGGCATATACCTACTTAATAAGAGATAATATAATGTGGCATGCCAATATTTGTATGAATACTTCGATTCGAGACTATTAGGCTTGAAAGTGTCGTGTATATACTTTCTATTTATACAAATGTATCAGTTTCGATCGTAGCCTTAAAATTAAGCTTGTATTAGATTGTGCTCCCCATAATGTTTTTCAGGAAAAAATAAAAACCGTCTTTAAAAAACGGGTAGTCTTCAAACAGACGGATAAAAAGTCTAATATGATATTTCATCCCGGAAGAAGATATAGCATAGTTTACCCTACCTTATACTTGTGCTTGACAGGTTAATTTTAAAGGTATGAACACCCTTTTCCCATTAAAAAAATTTATTAAAATCGCTCACAATTAATTCTCGACGAGATCGCGTATCATATGCAAAAAAAACACTGGTGATTTGCGAACCTCCTCCTTTATTGAAGTCTGTTGGAATTAAGAGCATACCTCGACTAGAATCAGAAGTCCCAATCCAACTCCAGCCGCCAAAATCATCAGACGCTGGTCGCAAATGATTCCCGTCATGAACAAGACAGAAACGAGTACTTTAAATATTTTTTTATAAAACTTACTTAGCTAACAATATACATGCGGGTAAGCGGTTACAGTAACCAGAGGTATCATAAGCGCGTTGTCGTCCCTGAGACATAACGGGTCAAGTTTCATGTGCCTGTAATTTCACCGGCACCCAATCTGGATACCAGCAATATGAGCATTACTGCTTGGCGGCTGAAATAGGACTTAAATAATTTAAAAAGTTGCTTTTGAAAGTTTGTATGGAAACTGTACCAAAAAGTTTAAATTTAAAAAATAAAGCAGTATATAGACAGCGATATATAGATTTAGGCCATAGATTTTTTTTCGTGATGTTGATGATAAGTGGGTAGTGCCAGTTGCACCAAAAATTGCAACGATAATACTTTTACTCATTTGATTGAGAGTATTTGATGGACGTCGAATAATATTAGAAATTGTGTGACTTTCATTCAAGATTGTATTGAAATACTTTATTCCCTATAATAATACTTTATTAACCCAGAAATAGGTACATAAAATATTTATTATAAAACAAATGCCGAGTTTTGACAGAAAGCCAACGTGCGGTCCAGCCAGTCGTAGAAAATTCTAACCTCCATTTTTTTCAAAATACCTAAGTATTCGTATATGGGCAAAACAAATTTCTATATTAACAATTATAAAAAAAAATCTTTAAATAACTATGTAGAAGTTGAGAAATAAGATTGGACAAAAATTTACATTTCTATAAAATGTAGGGTTCCGTACTTTTTAACTGGAATCTATTAGTGAACCCACACCGCCGCCGTCAATAGAGTTTTTATTCATTAAAATCTTAAGGATCACAAAAAAATACGTGTTTTTAATCAGTTTTCGCCGATTCCTAGCGCGCGTCTTTTAGTTAGTCGAGTTATACTAGGCTTAGAATTATATCTATAACAATAGTGATGTACCCAATAAAAGTAAGGATATACGTTGCAAATAAATTATTCATCTATCTAGATTACCTAGAAACAGTCTGAGAACTAGAATTACTTTCTCAAAAAATAGTATGAGCGCTAAATATAAACGTTCCACACGAAACGAAAACAAACAGAGCAAAAAATAGAATAAATAAATACTGCTTAGCAAAAAACTTCACAGGCAAAAACCGAGGCATTCAACCAAAGAGGCCGTTGACAGGGAAAATACGAAGACAATATCAGTTAGAGCCGGTACAGCGGCTGATTTCGCCGTGGAGAATTTCTAGACGTAATTTTTTTTTATTTCCAGATTTCCCCCTCAAGGGGGAATTCTAGACTTCTTTTTTTAGCGTCCACTTTTTCCACGTAAGGTGAGGGGAACCTTAGGTAGTTAATAACATAAGGGGTGGGTGGATTTTTTTTTAAAACAATCATGAATCAAGAATTTTTTCGATTCCAGTTTTCCCTCTAAGGGGGATTTCTAGACTTTTTTATTTCATTTTCCCCCTAAAGGGGATTTGTGGAATATCCCTACTTATATAAAAGACTTTTTTTATTCCAGTTTCCCCCTAAGGGGGATTTTCAGTGTTTGTGGAATAACCCCTCAAAAGACGCAAGCATGGAAGTTTCGACAGAGCTTACTTATTTTGAGGATAAGGTTTTTCTAGGTCTGTGAGAACCGGGACCAAGAGCGTATTCAAAATACTTTTAGTACGACTCGCCGAAGCGACACGAGACCAAAGTACTGGCTCTTATCTGGGTCAACGCATTAGCATTGCCATTCAGCGTGGCAATGCCAGCGTTTTGGGATTGGCTCCGTCGGGTAGTGATCTGTATCAGTTGACCCTTTAGATCGTTTGCAACGGTCTTTAGATAGCTAGCTATTTCATCTGTATTTTTTTATAATATCATAATAATCAATAGCTTAATAGAAGTATATTTGTCTGTTTTTTATGTATTATCATCGATAATGTTTAGATCCAGATTTGTAGGTATTGATGACCTCGGTGGAGCGGCGGGTGAGTAGCTGTCCGAGACACAAGAGCTGCGAACTCGATTCCCACCAGTTAGCAAAGTTTTTGCATGATCTGCAGATATATAATGAAAATGAAAGGGTTCCCATAATTTGTCAACCGCGGCCATGTGCTGTCCTCTGACGTGCCTCTAACTACCACTTACTTGATATCCTCAAGGAACTACGCACTAGTATTCACCTTAGGATATCCATCATAGAGAGTACAGTCGTGAGCGTGTTTGTTTTTATTTTCCCTTCATAGCAAGAAATAGAGCGCCCATTGTACCATTAATTTTAATATTTTAATATTTTAATGTTTATTTTATATTAATAAGGTGTAGTACCTACAATAAAGTATTTAATTCGAAACGTAAAAACTCTTGACACTATTGAATATATTCCTACTGGACGTATATAAGAAGAATCTGCTGAACAACTGAAACAAACAAACCAATCAACCAATCATTTTAACTTCCATCATGTACCACGGAAGGTATAAATAGACTTCATAAGAAAACAGACGCACTTAATCAAAGTGCAATGAGTGGTGAGCACACGGAATGCACTATGCATTTTAAGTCTCTATTATTATACTATACTAGACAGATTGTCCGACTGGCTGGCTTCCAAAAATTACCATAAATTAAAGTAATTACGTAATTAAACATATTGGCTTGGAGAGCCAAAAATTCCCATGCCAAGATTGCTTTTCCCACAAAGCTTATCATATATTCAGTAAACGGTAAGAATTTTTACGTTGTATTATTGTTTTACTACTAAAGTGTCAAACAAGCATACGGTCTTTTTGACACCTGTAAGTCGTTAACATATGGACGCTCGCAACACCAGAAGTAGAATCACTCGCCGATAATGAGATATAACGGATGAAAAGTATCATGTGCCTGTTATTTCAATGGCACCCTTATTCTTCAAAACACAGCAATGCGAGCACTTCTCCAGACTCTTTAGTGTGATGCCAATTGAACAAGGTGAACTGATTCATTGAGATACTTGTATCCTTCCTTCATTCAGCTTAAATGTGATGCCAATTGAACAAGGTGAACTGATTCATTGAGATACTTCTATCCTTCCTTCATTCAGCTTAAATGTGATGCCAATTGAACAAGGTGAACTGATTCATTGAGATACTTCTATCCTTCCTTCATTCAGCTTAAATGTGATGCCAATTGAACAAGGTGAACTGATTCATTGAGATACTTCTATCCTTCCTTCATTCTGCTTTAGTGTGATGCCAATTGAACAAGGTGAACTGATTCATTGAGATACTTGTATCCTTCCTTCATTCAGCTTAAATGTGATGCCAATTGAACAAGGTGAACTGATTCATTGAGATACTTCTATCCTTCCTTCATTCAGCTTAAATGTGATGCCAATTGAACAAGGTGAACTGATTCATTGAGATACTTCTATCCTTCCTTCATTCTGCTTTAGTGTGATGCCAATTGAACAAGGTGAACTGATTCATTGAGATACTTCTATCCTTCCTTCATTCAGCTTAAATGTGATGCCAATTGAACAAGGTGAACTGATTCATTGAGATACTTCTATCCTTCCTTCATTCAGCTTAAATGTGATGCCAATTGAACGAGATGAACTGATTCATTGAGATACTTCTATCCTTTCTGCATTCAGCTTTAGTGTGATGCCAATTGAACAAGGTGAACTGATTCATTGAGATACTTCTATCCTTCCTTCATTCAGCTTAAATGTGATGCCAATTGAACAAGGTGAACTGATTCATTGAGATACTTCTATCCTTCCTTCATTCAGCTTAAATGTGATGCCAATTGAACAAGGTGAACTGATTCATTGAGATACTTCTATCCTTCCTTCATTCTGCTTTAGTGTGATGCCAATTGAACAAGGTGAACTGATTCATTGAGATACTTCTATCCTTCCTTCATTCAGCTTAAATGTGATGCCAATTGAACAAGGTGAACTGATTCATTGAGATACTTCTATCCTTCCTTCATTCAGCTTAAATGTGATGCCAATTGAACGAGATGAACTGATTCATTGAGATACTTCTATCCTTCCTGCATTCAGCTTAAATGTGATGCCAATTGAACAAGGTGAACTGATTCATTGAGATACTTCTATCCTTCCTTCATTCAGCTTAAATGTGATGCCAATTGAACAAGGTGAACTGATTCATTGAGATACTTCTATCCTTCCTTCATTCTGCTTTAGTGTGATGCCAATTGAACAAGGTGAACTGATTCATTGAGATACTTCTATCCTTCCTTCATTCAGCTTAAATGTGATGCCAATTGAACAAGGTGAACTGATTCATTGAGATACTTCTATCCTTCCTTCATTCAGCTTAAATGTGATGACAATTGAACAAGGTGAACTGATTAATTGAGATACTTCTATCCTTCCTGCATTCAGCTCTAGTGTGATGCCAATTGAACAAGGTGAACTGATTCATTGAGATACTTATATCCTTCCTTCATTCTGCTTTAGTGTGATGCCGATTGAACAAGGTGAACTGATTCATTGAGATACTTATATCCTTCCTTAATTCAGCTCTAGTGTGATGCCAATTGAACAAGGTGAACTGATTCATTGAGATACTTATATCCTTCCTTCATTCTGCTTTAGTGTGATGCCGATTGAACAAGGTGAACTGATTCATTGAGATACTTATATCCTTCCTTCATTCTGCTTTAGTGTGATGCCGATTGAACAAGGTGAACTGATTCATTGAGATACTTCTATCCTTCCTTCATTCAGCTTAAATGTGATGCCAATTGAACAAGGTGAACTGATTCATTGAGATACTTCTATCCTTCCTTCATTCAGCTTAAATGTGATGCCAATTGAACAAGGTGAACTGATTCATTGAGATACTTCTATCCTTCCTTCATTCAGCTTAAATGTGATGCCAATTGAACAAGGTGAACTGATTCATTGAGATACTTCTATCCTTCCTTCATTCAGCTTAAATTTGATGCCAATTGAACAAGGTGAACTGATTCATTGAGATTTGTATTTGTATTCGTATTTATTTATTTACTTTAATTAAAACGGTTAGACCAATAACATTAATTAAAGATAATCATAATTATAAAAAATAAAAATAAAAGTAAAAATAAAAAGAAATAACAGAAGCAATAATAATACAAGAATAATACCAATTGAAACATATGTCAAAAAATAATAAAATAAAATAATTGAAATTAACAAGACGCACAGTCATATATCACGCTCACAGAACTTCAAACATTCTGCCAAAATATTCGTCCATCCATCCGCAAACAAATCACACTCAGGACTAGCATTCAGAAGAGCGTTGAGCGCAGTGAGGGTGCGTGGAATGGGGGACGAGGCTCTAGCCACCGTGTTGGACAGTGGTGCGGCAAACAATCTGTGCTTCCGAATACGCAAGTAATTGTTTGGGACAAAGAAACGACACAGCTCATCGCTCAAGTCCGAAGCGTCTATCTTGCCCCGGAAAATTTTGCAGGCCGTTGTGAGTTGGTCGTAAGCACGTCGCACCTCCAGAGAGTTGTAACCCAGGCAGCCCAGAAGAAATTTCGTGGGATAGAGGTAGGGGTAGTAACCATGACGACGTTTATATAAAAACCTCAGAAAAGCCTTCTGAACTTTTTCAAGCAAAAGGGTATATGTGCTCTCATGCGGGTGCCACACGCAACAGCTATTTTCTAATTTGCTACGAACGAGTGCACTATAGATCAAGCAAACCACATGGTCAACGCGAAAGTCCCGAGCGTTCCTAAGAACGAACCCTAGGCGCCTAAATGACTCCTTTGCCAACGCGGCCACATGATCGTGAAAGGTGAGCTTTTGGTCGAATGTGACTCCTAAGTCCTTTATTGTGTTACTTCTCATAATGTCTACGTTTTCAAGTTTATAAGCGAAACTGATTGGGTGCCACATTCGGCCAAAAGTCATCGCATAACATTTCCCTACATTAAATTCCATTTTGTTAAGAATACTCCACTCGTAAACCGCATTGATGTCAGATTGAAGTGCCAAACAATCTTCTTCAGACTTAATTTCTGTGAAGAGCTTTAAGTCATCGGCATAAGGCAGGCACTTTGCATGTGATACAACAGCCGGTAGGTCATTGACCATTATCAAGAAAAGCAAAGGCCCGAGTATGGAACCTTGGCTGACCCCGGAACGCGTATGATAGGGTCGCGACTCGTACAAGCCAAGTCTTACAAACTGCCGGCGATCACGTAGGTAATCCGCAAGGAGCCGGAGAAGACCTGGGGCAAAGCCTATGGCAGTAAGTTTTGCAAGCAAAATGTCGTTATTGACCCTATCAAACGCCTTCCGGAAATCAAAGTAAAGCACATCCACCTGACACCCCCGGTCCAATCGAGCAGAAATATAATCAACAAGTGACAACAAGTTTGTGTTAACAGATCTCTTGCTTCTAAATCCATGCTGCTCGTTACAAAGATATTTATTGACCTGCGCATAAATGTATCCATGAAGAATACTTTCAAAAATTTTTGCGGGTGATGACAGTATTGCTATAGGGCGGTACTCCTCAACCATTGACTTTTTTGAGCTTTTAGGTATTGGGATAACCCTGGAAAGCTTCCATTGTGGAGGGTAAGCTCCAGTCTTCAGTCCCAGGTTGAAAATATGGCAAAGCGGACCACATAACAGTTGTTTTGCATCTTTAATCAAGGCAGGTGGTATGTTATCTGGACCCACAGAACTACTTGCCTTCAACTTATTAATACCGCCGATGACGTCGCGGTGGGTAAAATTCAGGATATTGATGTCATTGCTGTTAGCAGTGCTATCATGAATTTCCGGATTTAGTTGGGGTACATCGGGAAGAAAGACACTAGCAAAGTAGCACGCAAATGCTTCAGCAGCACCCAGCCCAGAAAATGTTGTACCTTGATAGGTGATATTGGGCTCGAACCCTCCCTTTGACCGCAAATTCGAGATGTGCTGCCAGAACTTCCGCGGGTCACGCCCAATGTTTTCCTCAATCGACCCTGCATAAGTACTATAGGCAGACGCTATACGAGTTTTTAATTGAGCTCTGAGATCGGAAAATTGTTGGTATATTTCTGTAGAGTCTGAACGTTTCCAAGCTGTATGAAGCTTTAATTTACGTCTTGTATCCTTGATAATGTCGTACGTAAACCAGACAGGGTAGCGTCTGTCGAAAGTGCGTCGACGTTGTTTTTTGGGCATACAAAGATCGAACATTCCATAGATAATATCGTAAAAATTATTAATAGCATCATGCACGTTGCTGGCCTGAAAAACACTAGTCCAAGAATTCTCAGACAACAAAGAGTACAAGCGATTATAGTCACATTTCCTGAAATTCCAGTCTACAGATGGGTCTATGTTACTCGGCTCGATTGGATCAGAGCGATGCGCTATGTCAATCCTCACCTCAATGTCCAACGGCGGATGATAGGGGTCAAGGGGAATGACTATTCCATCTGTAGCGGTGACATTTACATCACGCGTGACATCGCTCTCCTGAATGAGAACAACATCTAACATTCCTCCACGTGCATGCATCACTACATTCTTATCTATCAAACTACAAAAAGACATAAAATAACAATAATAATTATTAACATTTTTGGACGCACTTTTCAGATTTAAGTCACCTAAAATTAATACTGAGACTTTGTAATTATTAATGAAACTTTCTACTTTACAAAACCAAGTCATATAGTCACTATCACTTGCACTTGGTTTGATATAAACAACACAAACAAGGAAAGGACGACCATGCCACGTAAAACTTGCCCACAAATCTTCTCCAAAGTCAGTTTCAAGTTCCTGGCGCCGCTGTAGAACTAAAGGAGCTCGCGCAGCAAGTAGGACGCCACCACACGGTGTTTTTCTGTCGCGCCGCAAAATACTCCAGCCTCCACATGTCAATTCCTGGTCCTCGACAGAATTATCAAGATAACTTTCGGTTACCGCAACCAAGTCGTGCTCAAGTGCCCCCAAGTTGTTTCGCCACATCGAGAGTTTCGTTTTCAGGCCTCGTACGTTCTGGTAGTAGACCTTAATACCAGGGCGCCTATCTCGACGACGCCGTTGTGCCGCGAAAGGGCTGATTGGTCTTCAGAGGGTCCAGAAGACCCGTTGCTTTTCTGTTGTAGATGATCCATGTCTTTATCCTCGCGTTGACCGGCCATACTTCAATACTTCTATCCTTCCTTCATTCAGCTTAAATGTGATGCCAATTGAACAAGGTGAACTGATTCATTGAGATACTTCTATCCTTCCTTCATTCAGCTTAAATGTGATGCCAATTGAACAAGGTGAACTGATTCATTGAGATACTTCTATCCTTCCTTCATTCAGCTTAAATGTGATGCCAATTGAACGAGATGAACTGATTCATTGAGATACTTCTATCCTTCCTGCATTCAGCTTTAGTGTGATGCCAATTGAACAAGGTGAACTGATTCATTGAGATACTTCTATCCTTCCTGCATTCAGCTTTAGTGTGATGCCAATTGAACAAGGTGAACTGATTCATTGAGATACTTCTATCCTTCCTGCATTCAGCTTTAGTGTGATGCCAATTGAACAAGGTGAACTGATTCATTGAGATACTTCTATCCTTCCTGCATTCAGCTTTAGTGTGATGCCAATTGAACAAGGTGAACTGATTCATTGAGATACTTCTATCCTTCCTGCATTCAGCTTTAGTGTGATGCCAATTGAACAAGGTGAACTGATTCATTGAGATACTTTTATCCTTCCTGCATTCAGCTTTAGTGTGATGCCAATTGAACAAGGTGAACTGATTCATTGAGATACTTCTATCCTTCCTGCATTCAGCTTTAGTGTGATGCCAATTGAACAAGGTGAACTGATTCATTGAGATACTTCTATCCTTCCTTCATTCAGCTTAAATGTGATGCCAATTGAACGAGATGAACTGATTCATTGAGATACTTCTATCCTTCCTTCATTCAGCTTAAATGTGATGCCAATTGAACGAGATGAACTGATTCATTGAGATACTTCTATCCTTCCTTCATTCAGCTTAAATGTGATGCCAATTGAACAAGGTGAACTGATTCATTGAGATACTTCTATCCTTCCTTCATTCAGCTTAAATGTGATGCCAATTGAAAAAGGTGAACTGATTCATTGAGATACTTCTATCCTTCCTTCATTCAGCTTAAATGTGATGCCAATTGAACGAGATGAACTGATTCATTGAGATACTTCTATCCTTCCTGCATTCAGCTTTAGTGTGATGCCAATTGAACAAGGTGAACTGATTCATTGAGATACTTCTATCCTTCCTGCATTCAGCTTTAGTGTGATGCCAATTGAACAAGGTGAACTGATTCATTGAGATACTTCTATCCTTCCTGCATTCAGCTTTAGTGTGATGCCAATTGAACAAGGTGAACTGATTCATTGAGATACTTCTATCCTTCCTGCATTCAGCTTTAGTGTGATGCCAATTGAACAAGGTGAACTGATTCATTGAGATACTTCTATCCTTCCTGCATTCAGCTTTAGTGTGATGCCAATTGAACAAGGTGAACTGATTCATTGAGATACTTCTATCCTTCCTGCATTCAGCTTTAGTGTGATGCCAATTGAACAAGGTGAACTGATTCATTGAGATACTTCTATCCTTCCTGCATTCAGCTTTAGTGTGATGCCAATTGAACAAGGTGAACTGATTCATTGAGATACTTCTATCCTTCCTTCATTCAGCTTAAATGTGATGCCAATTGAACAAGGTGAACTGATTCATTGAGATACTTCTATCCTTCCTTCATTCAGCTTAAATGTGATGCCAATTGAACGAGATGAACTGATTCATTGAGATACTTCTATCCTTCCTTCATTCAGCTTAAATGTGATGCCAATTGAACGAGATGAACTGATTCATTGAGATACTTCTATCCTTCCTTCATTCAGCTTAAATGTGATGCCAATTGAACAAGGTGAACTGATTCATTGAGATACTTCTATCCTTCCTTCATTCAGCTTAAATGTGATGCCAATTGAACGAGATGAACTGATTCATTGAGATACTTCTATCCTTCCTACATTCAGCTTTAGTGTGATGCCAATTGAACAAGGTGAACTGATTCATTGAGATACTTCTATCCTTCCTGCATTCAGCTTTAGTGTGATGCCAATTGAACAAGGTGAACTGATTCATTGAGATACTTCTATCCTTCCTGCATTCAGCTTTAGTGTGATGCCAATTGAACAAGGTGAACTGATTCATTGAGATACTTCTATCCTTCCTGCATTCAGCTTTAGTGTGATGCCAATTGAACAAGGTGAACTGATTCATTGAGATACTTCTATCCTTCCTGCATTCAGCTTTAGTGTGATGCCAATTGAACAAGGTGAACTGATTCATTGAGATACTTCTATCCTTCCTTCATTCAGCTTAAATGTGATGCCAATTGAACAAGGTGAACTGATTCATTGAGATACTTCTATCCTTCCTTCATTCAGCTTAAATGTGATGCCAATTGAACGAGATGAACTGATTCATTGAGATACTTCTATCCTTCCTTCATTCAGCTTAAATGTGATGCCAATTGAACAAGGTGAACTGATTCATTGAGATACTTCTATCCTTCCTTCATTCAGCTTAAATGTGATGCCAATTGAACGAGATGAACTGATTCATTGAGATACTTCTATCCTTCCTGCATTCAGCTTTAGTGTGATGCCAATTGAACAAGGTGAACTGATTCATTGAGATATTTCTATCCTTCCTGCATTCAGCTTTAGTGTGATGCCAATTGAACAAGGTGAACTGATTCATTGAGATACTTCTATCCTTCCTGCATTCAGCTTTAGTGTGATGCCAATTGAACAAGGTGAACTGATTCATTGAGATACTTCTATCCTTCCTGCATTCAGCTTTAGTGTGATGCCAATTGAACAAGGTGAACTGATTCATTGAGATACTTCTATCCTTCCTGCATTCAGCTTTAGTGTGATGCCAATTGAACAAGGTGAACTAATTCATTGAGATACTTATATCCTTCCTGCATTCAGCTTTAGTGTGATGCCAATTGAACAAGGTGAACTGATTCATTGAGATACTTCTATCCTTCCTGCATTCAGCTTTAGTGTGATGCCAATTGAACAAGGTGAACTGATTCATTGAGATACTTCTATCCTTCCTTCATTCAGCTTAAATGTGATGCCAATTGAACAAGGTGAACTGATTCATTGAGATACTTCTATCCTTCCTTCATTCAGCTTAAATGTGATGCCAATTGAACGAGATGAACTGATTCATTGAGATACTTCTATCCTTCCTTCATTCAGCTTAAATGTGATGCCAATTGAACAAGGTGAACTGATTCATTGAGATACTTCTATCCTTCCTTCATTCAGCTTAAATGTGATGCCAATTGAACAAGGTGAACTGATTCATTGAGATACTTCTATCCTTCCTTCATTCAGCTTAAATGTGATGCCAATTGAACGAGATGAACTGATTCATTGAGATACTTCTATCCTTCCTGCATTCAGCTTTAGTGTGATGCCAATTGAACAAGGTGAACTGATTCATTGAGATACTTCTATCCTTCCTGCATTCTGCTTTAGTGTGATGCCAATTGAACAAGGTGAACTGATTCATTGAGATACTTCTATCCTTCCTGCATTCAGCTTTAGTGTGATGCCAATTGAACAAGGTGAACTGATTCATTGAGATACTTCTATCCTTCCTGCATTCTGCTTTAGTGTGATGCCAATTGAACAAGGTGAACTGATTCATTGAGATACTTCTATCCTTCCTGCATTCTGCTTTAGTGTGATGCCAATTGAACAAGGTGAATTGATTCATTGAGAAAGAGTATTCAAGTGTACTACGTTTTCCTATTCGACAGTCCCTAAAGTATTTAGTCTGTCTGTTGTTAACTTTTCATAAAATGTGCATTATAGTGTTAATGAATAAATATAAAAAGAGAATCTTTATTTTCCAGCGGTAGGTAGTCAGTTTGCGAGTTTAAAATATGGCCAACGATATCTAAACAGTGTCTGATATTGACTATACTGCTAACATAAAAGACCATGATACGCTGTTAATGACTCACCTACGGGTCGATTAACTTTAATTTCTGGTACCGTAACACCGTAATTTGTCTGCGCAATATCAGCGCTTACAAATCATGAGTCATGATCCAAGGTTCCGTGCTTAATGTTCTTATTTAATAATAATAATAATAATAATAACTTTTATTCAACAACAACAAATTTAGAAAAAACAATTGTATGCACAAAGGTTATCGTAATGAGCTTATAAAATAAACGCTTAGCAGGCAACACAATGAGCAGAATAAACATAATAATGAAGGTAGGCATACAGTTTAAAAATCTTTACCTCCCGTGCTAGTTACAAACTGTGTTACGGCAAGGTAATGATTCTCGCCCTATACAAATACGGGTCATTATTGGGTGCATTCTTTTACTATCTGTCCAGTTTGAGCAAACAATAGAACTGAGCCGGCCGATTCCATTGTGAGCCCAGTACTGGACGTAAACAAATTTTGTAGTAAATGCTAGCAGGACAGATAAATCTTTGAGAGAATATATTTACTTAAAGTAAAATGGTAAGTACTTTGCAACTACATTAGGATTAGGAAATATGTATAGTCGGTAATAATTAGGTACACGCTTTTATATACTTTTACGACAATTATGGTTATATGAATATTTTATATGGATTTTTGTATTTATGAATAAATAGTGAGTTTTAATATGTATATACGTTGTATAGAGTTTAGTAAGTGGATAGATAAAATAGATTAATATATTAATTGTAGATAATTTTCCGTTTTTTCATAGTCAAGATTAAGTAGAAACTCATCTAGTAACTTCCCACAGACATATCTAGTTTTATCCCTAATAAGAACTTCTTTGTTAATACGGTTGTATAGAAATGGTGCAAGAAAATACGAAAAGCCCTGTGCAAAAGTTGTGGTACAAGCAGGAACTACGTATGCTTTATCAGCTCTTCTTTTTGATTTATCTAACTGACATGGGCGAGTATGTTGTCTTATGACGATAATTTTGACAAATAGCTGACGTACGGTTAGTACAAGAAACTCATTGTAAAGATTTGTTGTGGGGTATCGAAACGGTTTGTGATTTAGAACTTTTATTATAGAGCGCTGAGTACGTTCCAATTTAATCAGCAATGTCTTCCTTGCTCCACCCCAGGCTGAAATACCATAGGCTATTATCGATTGACATAAGGTTAAGTATACGGCTTTGTTGGTCTTAGGATCTCTCAAATGTCTGACTTTCTTAAAAATAGGTAAAAGTTTTCGTATACGTGACTTAAGCATGTCAATATGGGGTTTCCAATTTAGATTTTTATCAATCGTTATACCTAAATATTTTATACTGTCGATACTAGAGATAGTGTAGCATTCGCAGCAATCATTGTCAGATCCAGTACAAGTATGGGCTTTTAAAGACGGATTTGTGCTAGGTTGGTGATTTTTATAGATAGAAAAAGTGATATATTTAGTTTTATTTAGGTTTAAAGTAAGTAGGTTATTGTTAAGCCATTCGATAACAACACGCATACCACTTTCAGCGGAGAGGCGTGCATCCTCCCATGTCGATCCCCTAAATATAATTGCAGTGTCGTCTGCAAATGTTATTATTTTGGCTTTGTTTAAATGTGTATTACAGAGGCTGTTGATGTAAATTAAGAAAAGCGTTGGTCCAAGTACGGAACCCTGTGGTACGCCGAACGAAATCGAACGTCTAGAACTCAAATTGTCACCCACTCTTACAGCTTGGGATCTGTCAGAAAGGTAGTCTCTAAGGAGATTCAGTGGCAAACCTCGAACTCCAATAGACTCCAACTTACATATTAGTAGGGGGACAGAGACAGTATCAAAAGCTTTGGCCAAATCGAGAAAAACGCCGATACATTTTTGCTTGTTGTCTAAATTATTAGCAACGTGCGACACCAGGCTTTCAATTGCGTCAACTGTGGATATTTTTTCTCTGAATCCATACTGGTTACTTGATAAGAGCTTGTTATTTTCCAGGTAATTTACAAGACGACGATTTATAAGTTTCTCTAGGATTTTGGCCATAATGGGCAGGAGAGATATTGGGCGATAATTAGTGATACTGCCTCTGTCTCCAGTTTTAAAAATAGGAATCACTATTGAGTCCTTTAGTATTCTTGGGAATACCCCCGAGGAAAGACAAAGATTACAAATATGAGTGACAGGCATACCCAGGAATCCAATGCATTTTTTGAATAATATTGATGAAATTCCATCCCATCCGGAAGATGAAGTATTTTTCAGAGACGCAACTATCTTATTAATTTCTATTAGATCTGTCTCTAGAAGCATAAATGAATTTAAATTGGACATATCAGGTTTAAAATGTTGTACTAAGTGTTGTTCGAGTTTATTGGTCTTCTCCAAAATAGTAGTAGCAAGATTGCTGCCCGCATTAACGAAAAAGTCGTTAATGTGATTAATCGATTCTTGGGGTGTATCTTTAAGTTTTAGAAGTTCACTTCCCATTTGCGGCGTATGAGAATTATTAAGACCACATACCCGTTTTATGACATGCCAGGTTTTTTTGATGTCATTTTTACTTTTTTGTAGGTCCAATCGGTCATATTTATTTTTAAGGTTATGCAGTAAGTTATTGCAGTGATTTCTATAGCGCTTGTATGTGGTTTCTAATTTAACATCTGTGGGTGACTTTTTATGACGTCTATGGAGCGTATCACGGAACCTCATACATCTTAACAAGCCTGGAGTGATCCAAGGTTGATAGATTATCTTTCTATTTGGAATGGTACAGATTCGGGTACAATTCTTAACAACTTCGGCCACTGTGTTCATAAACCGATCGGTAGCTTCATTTGGGTCTATAATATTAATTAAATATTTCCAATCAACCTCTGACAGCTGTTTATAGGCTTGCTCATAATTTATTTTACTTATTTTTTTTTCGTTACATGGACTGTGATATTGCGATGATGGTATAGCAAGATAAACACAGCTGTGGTCTGTAATTGATGCATCGCAGACTGCAGTCAGAACTTTAGTCTTTGATTTGACAAAACAGTGGTCTAAACACTTTGTTTCGCGCGTGGGAATTATATGGCTAGGTAAGAGACCATGTGTTGCCAGTAGATCCAAATACTCATCCGACCTAGGGTCGCAGTTGTTACTACTTATGTCTATGTTAAGATCACCAAGTATGTAGATATTTGGTATATATTTGAGGTTCGACAGCAATCCATCCATAGAGAGTAGAAAATTTGCAGTAGATACGAATGATGGGGATCTATAAACACAGATAAATGCAGAATTGCTACCAAATTTCACCACAAGACTGTCAGCGTCATACATATCAGGTTCGTATACCGTAATATCAGTGATATTATTTCGGACATATGCAATTACTCCACTATTCTGGTTGATGTGTCTTGTGGTATGAAATGTGTTGTATCGATTCAAATTTGGAATATTGTTGCAATTTTGTAACCAGCATTCAGTCAGAATAATAAGATCGTAGTTCATGTTATTTCGCGATAAGAATACATTGAAATCATCGAAATTCTTATTAACACTCCGAATATTCTGGGAAATGACATTAAGATTTATTGGAGATTTACTTAGTTCATGGAAGTCACTTGGATCACCAACCAAATACGATTCACCAGCGTTAATCTCACGATCAACGTCAGTGGCAACTACAGAGAGATCATTAATCATTGTTAAAGTTATGAGCAAAGCTCGCTGTAGTGAAAAAGGATTTGTATTTGGTTTTTATGTGATAGTGATGATTTCGCATCGAGAGTAACTTAAGTGGTTGATAACACTTAGTTTCACTGATGTTTGACTGAAAGAACGAGGTGTTAAACATATTATAAGATAGATACGGGTTTTTATAGTAAACTTCAATAAAGGTATGTACATAAATATAAGATACATAAATTATATTTGTATAAAGCGTGATTTTAAACGAACAGTTTCTAAATAGGGCTAAAATATTAGTGAAAAAGTTACTTATTTGAATGTCTAAAATTAAGTCAAACCGAAACAAGGTCCATATAACGTAAGCTAGTCACGATTGACGCAGTATAGCGACCTGTTGGAGAGATTTGATCAGTACAGCAGGTTGACCTTCATCCTTGCGAAGTAGCACGTTGCCACGGGATACCCAACAGTATCTGAACTTGCCATTTTTTACCAATTCGCGTGCCTCTCCATAAATCTTCTTCGTCAGTGTTGTAAGTGCTTCCGATACATACACTCTATTAATGTCTCCCTTAACTCCCAGGTGATACGAGTTCAGCTTGGCATGTTCACTTAGGTTATATTTTTTAACAGCAGTTAAGAGCACTTCCTTCTGTTTTTCAGCATGAAACTCAACAACTATTGGGGAGTTGTTGTTCTTGCCTTTTCTGTACATATTGGGTTTGTCAGCTTCAGGTTTTAAATTAAGGGTGTCAAAGAGCTTTTTGCATATTTCCTCGATGTCTTCCTTTTCTTGCCTTGGAACATTCCTTATCTCCAGTGTTTTCTTCTTCTGTTGCTTTAGGTTAACTCAGGTTAACTGGTCGATATATATATACAAGATTTTTTCTTGAACATCAGGTGTACTTAACTACAATTTTTAATTTTCAGCTATTTTCCTGCATATTATAAAAATAAAATATAATTAAAAACATTTGTTTAGTATGACATAAAAAAAAAATGCAAGTATATGATCGTAAGACAGTTAAAAAACAAAAATAACATATATCAATCAGAACAGCCTACCTATAAGTAAATTATTTATAAGATACTTTGTACACGAATCTACCTCTATAACTACCTATGACTATCCACAAAGGTTTGCTGGAAGAAAACTCTTTTAGGGTAAAGCTCGTCTTTGTACATGCTCTCTAATTCTGTCTTAAGTGAATGTGTTTATTTATGTACAATCCTACTACTATTATAAACGCGAAAGTTTGTGAGGATGGATATTTGTTACTCTTTCACGCAAAAACTACTGAACGGATTTTGATGAAACTTTACAGTAATATAGCTTATACGTCTGCTTGTTATCATATAACTAGGTATATGTTAGTTACAATCTAATTCCTGTTCCACATTTCATCCAAATCAGTCCAGCCGTTACGGAGATTATGTAAAATTTTGGATGTTGGTTGAACATCCAAACTTTTACTTGCCCGACGATAACTATGGATTGGTAAATCCAATCCTCACATAATGAAACTTAAACGTTGGTTAATCCAATCCACATGAAACTACGGTGTACAGATAAAACTATGGAGACCACGGATGGTGGTATGCCCTCTATTTGCAATGGGAAAGATCTTCAACTGAGCTGATCCTTCTGATCCACTGGCCCAGGCTCCTAGGACCGACAGTTGTTTGTCGGGGTTATTTATTTGCTATCGGATAATGTTACAATTAGCGGTAATAGCCTTACAACCTGTCACGTGGGCACTAGCATACCCGTGTTTTGCAAGTAGTTGCCATACTAGCAAAACGCGGGCATTTGCAAATTATAATATTTGGACGTGCCTCTGACTACGACCTCCTACTTGGTATTCTTAAATAACAGCTGACAAGATTTTCTTGAATCATAGCTAAAAATACTCAAGATCAAGCATTTCACTTGCACGATCTAGATTCTAAATTCTAGACCAATCGATGACCATCTGTGGATTTTATGTGGAAGCTACGTTTCGTATATCAGTAGTACGTTGCTCTACGATTTGCGCTGATGACGAGAGATGTCGCTACATGTATATTTCGAGATGGGCAATCAAAGTTTCTTCATAATACCCTTTTGTAGGTACTTATAATATTTGAGCAATTCATATGTGTATGTATTATATATATATATATATATGTATCAGCGAATATTTATCTCACAATAAAAAAATTATATATGTAGTATATCAGTCATGTAGTTCCCATAACACAAGATCTGCTTACTTTGGGGCATCTAGCAGAGCATACATTTAACCCGCGGCGGGAATCGAACTCGCAATCTTCTGCGTCTTAGACGGGTCTTCACTAACTGCGAAAGCGCGGTCGTAAAAACACAGCAATGCGAACATTACCGCTTGGCAGCGGAAATAATTATGGTACTTTTGTCTTTCTGCCATTATCCAATTTATCGCATGTGTTTTCAGCTTGCACGGTAGATTGTATAGTTTAATAATAATTATAATAATATTTGTTTATTTCAGACCAAGATCCATATTGAGTTAGTATTACATAAAATGTACCTATAACCTCGACCTCTGTGGCGCAGTGGGGGAAGACCCGCCTGAGACGCAGAAGGTTGCGGGTTCGATTCCCGTTGCGGGACAAATGTTTGCATCTGCAAATATTTGTCTCGGGTCTGGGTGTTTTCTATCTATAATAAGTATGTATTTAAATAAAAAAAAAAAACTATATAAGTAAAGTAGTATATCAGTCATGTAGTTCCCATAACACAAGCTCTGCTTACTTTGGGGCTAGATGATGTTGTGTGAAAATGTCCAGCAATATTTATTTATTATTTATTATTTATTTAACTATAAGTATTAGTAAATTAAATTAAATCACTTAAGTAATAATAAGTTAATGAGCGCATTAACTATTTTAGTCCCATTACCTAATATGAACCTTGTTACCTAGTATAGATTAATTTATTTTTTATTTTCAGATGTTAACCAATAGATAGGCATACTTAGTCACGAGGTCAGCTCCTGAAACGAAGTACCTACTATTTAGTACAAACCATACCCAGATCCAGAACCACTCGATTCAACTAACGATGGTTACTGAATACCAACGACGTCCATGGCCGCGCTTTAAAAATTAAACGAATCAAGAGGTCCGAATCAGTTAGCAGATTCACATATAAGTGTCAAAGTTGTATCAATTAACAAAGATTTTAATTGGCTTTTTTCTCACACGATACCAAACTTTACCATAGAAACAATAGAGGTTATATTCTTTTGTGTTATACAGTCTTTTGTTAATTAGAGCCATTTGTTCTGCTTCATACTACATGTTTACGATCATTCAAGCACTCATAGAACCGTGATCCCCTGGGGCAAAGGTACATCATTTAAGCACTCATAGAACCGTGAACCCCTGGAGTAAAGGTACCACGGATCACGCAGTATAGGATGGCCCTTAAGATGTCACTGGTCCATCACGCGATGGACCAGTGACATCTTAAGGAAGCGGAAATGTCGGAGTATAGAGGTTATTTAGAGGAAGCATATATCCAGCAGTAGACTTCCAAAAGCAATTGATGATGATGATCTGTGCAGATAACATACATACATACATATAGTCACGCCTGTTTCCCGGAGGGGTAGGCAGAGACCAAGGATTTCCACTTCCTACGATCCTGGTATACTTTCGTTTCATTCATTCTCATCAAATTCTTCATATAAGCTCGGCGGTATAGTGAATTTCTGACCTGACCTTTCTCTAGAATGTCTCCAATTTGGTCAGAGTACGTTCGCCGAGGCCTTCCTCTTCCAACTATGCCATTCACGCTCGCCTTGTATACTTTTTTTGTTAATATTTTTCCATCCATCCGTTATATAATAAACCATCTTAACATATCTTTCTCAACTCTCGTTACTATATCTTCATTCACTCAGATTAAAGTGTGTTTAATCTTTTTTTTTGGAAAGGTGGAAAGAAAGATGCTCCTTGGACGGAGCCCTATGTGTGAGAGAAGCAATCCTAAAGGCCACGACCTCAGTATTGAGGATATCAACTCAAGGAGGATGAATCTTTTCACCACACTAGTTATTTTACTATTGGTCACTAGATCTTTTTCTGGGCCATCCTACCTGAAACTGTCGAGTATGGGCTGTATGAAGTGGGCTTAACCCGACCTAACGCAGTGTGACCAAGATATAACGAACGTCATGGTATCATAGTTATGGTATCTAAACAGTATCTTGAAACATGTTTTGCGATAGTTATTATATTGTGTTGTAACTATAATATATTGTATATAACAGTATAAATAATAAATTTTTATAATATTCCAAGAACTCAACCTCGGAGGGGTTCGAATCCCGCTTGGTATGCGGTGGCTATATCAACTAAGCCATGAGATCGTTACCAGCCTGGTTTTCTTGAAAATTCTTGGGATGGCGTTGGCTCCTATAGGCCTACCTTTTACCTAATATAAAATCGTTGCATGACTGACTGACAATGACAGTCCTAATATGTAATTCTACCCTTAAATACCTAAGTATAAAGTGTCCCAGAATATGTATATAAGTATTTTACACACAACAGGCTTTAACTTTTGACTAAGACTTGGGAAAACGGCTATTTTCATTGACGAAACTGGTAGTAAAAACAGCTGTTTCATTTTCTAACAAAACAGAACCAATATTTTAGTGTTTTTTTTTGCATTGGAATATTCTCACTTTTATCGGA
Organism: Perizoma affinitatum; assembly: GCA_961405105.1. Taxonomy (NCBI): domain Eukaryota; kingdom Metazoa; phylum Arthropoda; class Insecta; order Lepidoptera; family Geometridae; genus Perizoma; species Perizoma affinitatum. The sequence goes on along the minus strand of OY560190.1, from coordinate 14,002,382 downwards.
AAACTTGTTTATTTTTATGTACAGAATAACTTTTGGGTTAATATGTTAATACATGTTCTAGAAAAACCTTAAAGACGGAGCATTGAAGATTTAGTTCGTATGGAAAAACTCATAGCGGACAAAGCTGTAATTTCGATTCACTATTTTAATTAAATGTTAGTTGAAATATAATACCGGATGAACAATACAAATATTATAGTTAAACTGAAATGTATGTTTTTGAATCTATTTCAAAACTTCGGATGTTATAAATACGAGCTAGATATTGCACATAGAAAAAGTTTTGACTGATGAACTATTCAGATAAACCTAATAACCAAAAAATATCTGGCGAGTGTCAAATCTCAGGTGTCATTGGAGATCTTCTGACGTCAAGTCAATGACGTTTCCGTGAATATGAGCCATAGGAGCTCGAGGTATCCTACTACTATTATAAATGCGAAAGTTTGTGACGATGGAAGTTTGTTACTCTTTCACGCAAAAACCAATGAACGTATTTTGATAAAACTTTACAGTAATATAGCTTAAACATCAGAATAACACATTGGCTACTTTTTATCCGGGTACCACGCGGGCGAAGCCGTGGGCAGAGCCTAGTAGTATATATAACAGTACTAGGTACTCGAGGGTAAATATCAAAGTGAAGAAATTACACCAAAAAGCTTTGTAGCGACTAGACGCGTAACAAAACATACTACTTGTCTAAGTAGACGCGTAGCAAAATATACTATGTGCTACGTACTTAGCAACTCCTGTGAGTCGCCGCGTAGCGTAACATACTACGCTACCACTACGTGGCTACGTAGACTTACTACGTAAACTACAAAACCGAAGACCTCTAAGCTCATTTACATTAAACTTAAAATCAAGTTACACGTAATACATCAAGCCCACTGATTCGGTCTACAGTGGCTCGACCATCGCATACGCCAAAATTAGTAAAACTCAGCATAGACCCTCTGTTAATGTTATTTTAGTAAATCCGTGCACCAATTTTAAACCTTATGACGTAGAAAAAGCGACTTTGCATGCAGACTTTGTGATCGAATGAACTAATGTACTATTAGGAATTTAGGAACAAGTACGACTGAATAGTTCGTTCTTGTTCATTTGAGAGAATTAATTCCTTTTAGGACTCCCTGTATTGTACGTCCATGGAATGCACAACCACGGAAAGCACACCAAGCACAAGGGGCAAGTGCTGTATTGCCATAATATTTTTTACATAGAATGTAATAGAAAGTGATTTATATGACAACAACAAAGTACAGAACGATATACAATAAATCAATAAAATAGACACTTAATGGGTACCTAAGATTTTTAACAAAAACACAGAGAGAGAGTTGTTTTTGATGATACTTTATTATAAATGATAATCTTTATACTTGTTCGTAATAAAATATTTAAAGATAAAGATAAAGATAATTTATTTGCTTAAACATGTGTAAATACGATGTTATTAGGTATAGTGACACAACATGCTTTACCGATATCGGTGTGCAAACCGAGAGACTGGCATGCATGACGTAAACATTTAAAGTCTTATTATAATTTAAAAATCAATCACAATCAAAGTTAAATAATGACACACACAATAAAATGAGATACTGATACAATGATATTTGATTTGATTTGATTTGAAAGAGAAGATTTTTGTGCTAATTAGTCCCATCTGTGCCGTGTGGGCCAAACAGGTCCTGTCTCGCACATTAGTAAGAAGCAGCGCTGATATTTAGACAGAGCCTGGGAAAGATGACCTCACAAACGTGAAAACTCCTGGGCTACCATTTAAATTGTGATAATAACAAAAGAAAAAAATGTGGGTAGACACAAAAACACAGTACATAAATGACATTAAATAGAGAAAACAACATGGAAAATATATTACTATAATGGTCTACTGTAGTTTTTGGGCAAATGAATAGTCAAATGTGTGTTTGAGAAAAACGGAACAGAAAATTGAAGTTGCGAGCTGTGTGTTAGGTAAAAATTTTGTGAAATAAAATGAAATAGAAGATTTAAATAAATAAGTAATGTCAAATATGAATATGAATAAATATATTGAATCCAAGTTTGTTTTGAAAAGCTTGGATAGCAATTCGTCTCTTTCTGGATGGTCATAAAAAAACCTAATCTATCCAATCCTCCAATCCAATCCAATCCTACGGATTTGCTTAGGAATGATTTTTCAGGTCAACATTAACTTAGTGTTTGCATAACTTATCAAAGGCAACTCGTAGTTGACCATCACGCGACTCCTTCACATCGACCAATGAGAGCTCAGAGAAATGACGAACTCTCGACCAATGAACATAGAGTATAATGGCACGTTATATAGTGAATAATGGCACGTAATATACGAGAATAGTGGGGGCGTCCATTCCAAGGGTGTGCAATACCGTCATGTGTCTAGTTTGTACGGCGCGTATCGCACGACCATAAAAAGCACGACCCAGATAATTCCGAAAAAATGGTTTGTTATACTGACTGTGCTTTCGGGAGTGTGCTTTCCATGGACGTACTTTACGGTCCCCCCCGCCCTCACCCCCTTTTTAGGACATCCTTCCTGTACTACACAAGCCTAACAATATCGTCTCGTCCATGTTACCACCCACAGTTATCATTCTCCAAAACGCATTGTTACAACACTCCATATCATTTCTTCGCCCACCACGCGCAAAATGGGCAAGCTATCAATATTTCTATTCTTAACAATTCTAGCTTCAGTTTACAACCAGTGCACGATACCCAGGGCTCAAAGTTACTTTAAGAGGTCAATCTACGAATTCACAGTGAAACTTGCAGGTAGGATAAGCCAAGATACTGATAGACATTTCATAGCGTCTGGACTATCGACATGGAGTCTCCTATCGACATTATCACAAGGTGCAACAGGGGATACACTGGAGGAGATAGTTCGTGTACTGCGAATGCATCTACATCCATGTTTCATAAAGAGATACAACCAAATCATAAACAAACTAATGAACAACACGGTGCTCGAACACAGTTCAGGCATTTTGGTAGACAATACATTGGGCGTTAGACAAGATTTTAATTTAAACGTAAAAAAAGCTGGCGTCTGCTTTATCGAAATTCTGCGTTTTGAACACGCTTTAATAACAGCAACGCATGTCAACGATTTAGTAAGCAAAACAACACACGATGAGATCAATGAAATCGTATCGTTCGCTGATATAGTTTGGGCTTCGATCGTAATTATTGACGCTTTATACTTCAAAAGCGCTTGGAAGATCCAATTCCCTTACCTAGACACAGAAGTCAGCGCTTTCTATGACGACAAGGGAAACCACGTCGGGGACGTGAATCTTATGTTCGTGAACGGGATTTTCAACGTCACTTTAGTGCCATTTATTCAGGCCAAAGTGCTAGAAGTTCCTTTCGAAGAAGACAACAAATTCTCAATGCTATTTTACCTGCCGGACACAAATGTAACTATCGACAATCTTATAGAAAATCTCAACAGACTCAGTATAAGGACTATTTTTGAACTATTCAAGCAGCACCAACCCAAAAACGTGTCGGTAAAGATACCAAGATTCAAGTTAACTTCGCATATAAATAACTGGAAGGAACTGCTTATGGATATTGGTTTGAAGAGGATGTTTGATAGATATCAAGCGAACTTTGAAGCGTTAGGTTCGAGCCCTGATTTGTACGTGTCGAACTTTATACAGAAGGCTGATATTGAGATCACTGAACATGGATCAGTGGCCAGTTCTGTGAGAGAGGGTAATAACAAGTCCAAGATGCTGCCTGACCAGTTCATTGCCGACAAGCCTTTCGTGTTTATAATTGTTGATAGGGATACGGAGTTTCCGCTGTTCATAGGGGCCTATTCCACGCCTAGTATTTTCTAAGTGAACAAATGTGTTTGATGTTCCTAACATGATGGAATCTTTCTAATTTATTATTTTGATATTTAAACCCAGTCTAATTATAAAACCTATTTGAGCCCACCAGTGTATTACTATCAAAATAAAGCTTTCTGACTCCTAATACATTTTGAACTTTAGACTGTTTTTTTAGGGTTCCGTACCTCAAAAAAACCTAACCACTTAGTAGGATCACTTTATTGTCCGTCTGTCGGTCTGTCAAGACCTTTTTTCTCAGGAACGCGTGGAAGTATCTATCAAGTAAAGGAAAAGACCGAAAATCGATAATTTTGTAGTTTTATCAGTCAGACTTGCACTTGTCCGGTTTTTTTCACTTAGTTATGAGATTATAATTGATATAATTGAAATTTATGTATGTATCTTTATGTATTTTTTGGAGGGTCTGTATCTTGGCCGCGCATCATAATTATTGTGCAAACCGCGAAGGAACTCTTTACGTGAGTCACTGTCTTTTAAGAAATACAACCTGGGAGTTTTCAAATCCAAAGTAAAAAGTTATTTTTACCAACGATTTAAAAACTCCAGAAAAAATATTAGTCTGCAGGGATGGCAATCGCGAACAAAGTCACGGTAACAGCTAGTTAAATAATAAAGTTTAATTATATATTAACAAAGTTAGATCTGTGTTTGTCTGTCAAACAAAGATTATGTAGGTAAAGTTTGGGAGAAAGAGTTATCTAAATATAAAGGGGAAAAAATTAAAATTGGATGAGTAGTTTTACAGACATCCAAACTTTCAAACTTTACTCTATAATATTAATGTAGATGTAAGATTCGTCATGACTTCACCGATGACATGATTTCGAGCTGACCTCACCACGTCTCCTTGTTCATGATAAACCTATGGACTCTGCTTTAAAAGAGAAAAAAAAATAGCACGACACAAAAGTTTTGAAGTTTTGTTTTCCTTTTGTGAACCTTCTTATTTAAAAGCATTACTGACAATGTCGCACCAAAAAGGTATCAGCTCAGCATAATGCTAGTAGGTAGGTACCTACTTAGCTCTGGTATTATGCTGACCCTGCGCAGTGACGTCACAAACGCCAGAAGCACACTCAAGATATTAAGTGTACCTAAATATACACTATAATTTATTATAATATCATTATAAATGTATACTTTTTTTAAACTGTATTTACTATAATTATCTTGATTATCTACGACAAGTGCATACGCGCCCATAAGTGATTATTTACATAAATAATTATATTAAACGATATCATATTTAATGGACGTTTTTTTTTTGTTTTAAAACCTGTAGAGCAAATGAGGAGTAGTGCTGTATTGGCGTAGGCGATGCAGAGATTTATGTTCATACCTATAGTTAAACAAAAGAAAATTAACGAGTCGTTCAGAGCAGGCAACGCATCAGCAATTAATTTATTAATTAACTCTTTATTGCACATTTAATTAAAACTTTAACAATAGGCAGACTGCCAGCCAAACACAACATGTTGTGATTGGCGGTAAGCGAGCTACAATTTTTATTAGCTTATAGATATAATAGATATCATTCTATATATCTTATCACATTACTTAATATATAATTATATATTTATAGGCACTTATACTTATACATATAAATAATCGTTTGAAGGCAATGTAATGTCCCAGGTGTTGCAAATCTCATTAAGCCATGGCACAGATATTATCCGCGCACCATCAGGCGGGTCGTATGCCTGTTTGTCTCGTCATAACTTAAATAAAACATGAAACTTAAAAAAAAAACACGCATTTATCACGCACTGAAAACTATAAAAAGACCCTCAACACCAAGTGCAATCAATTGGACTCGTTAAAACGAACCATATGAGCCCAAACTCGAGGTGTTTATTCATAGCCACTGAAGAGTTCTAATAGAATAACTCTTAAGGTGGATAACAACCGCCTGGCTCCATCATGAGACCCTTGACACCAAGTACCAACATATCAAAGGTGAATGATGCTAGTCTGAACATTGACATTAATAATAACACCCAACAGAATCATACCATAGTTCTTAGGACTCCTACATTAGGATTCCCTGTGTTCTGGGTATGAGAACTAGTTGTACCTACCGTACCACAATACCCCGACTTGGAACAAATATCTGCAGAACATGCAAACATTTGTACCGCAGCGAGAATCGAAACCGCACCTTTTGCGTCCCGGCTGACTCCACGACCACCGCGATTATGTGCATATCTTTCGTAATATGTTTATGTCAGAGTGCATAAAATTGGAATCCATATTGTAGATAGGGTGAATGAATCCATACCCATTCATTCATATCCATTCCCAATGCTTTTCCCCATAGCGACTAAAATGTAGGTTCAGGGTTTAGGTCACCTCATGCAGGCACCTAGAGAAAGTTGGCTATATATTTTGGTGCTCCATGAGTCTCCTCTACAGCTTGGCGCCTTTTCTTCCTCGGTTGCGTTGAATATCTAGAATCACAGAGTTTATCTATCAGCACAATAAAGAGTTCATCTATCTATCAAAACTTCGTACATCCTGTTTTTTATTTGAAACTTGCGAATAACGATCCGACGGAAACAATGATAGTTATATGCTGTTCGTATGGTTATTTAAGAAAACACAGGTGTCGTAGGTACAATACCCAGACCTGAAACAAATATCTGTAGAACCTGGAAACCTTTATAGACGCAGCGAGAATCCAACCGGCTACTCACACGCGCGCCACTGAGTTCATTGAAAACATTTCTCAATGGGTCTTTTTGTTTTTAAGTTTATACGATTATAAGCTTCAGTTGTTACCTACTCACTAAATAACAATCAATGTTGGATGTCAATATTAACCAACTTCTAAAATTTATAATATTGTTGTTATATGTAGGCCGGATGACAATTATACCATAATTTGGTATTTTGAAGCTGGTCTGATCTCTTATTCATAGAGAAGTCGAAATACATGGCGCTCATAGGCTGGTGCTTACTCTGCTTTGGTGTGAAGTATGTATCTAGCTTGGATACCACTACTTCAATATCTTCATCGTCCGTCGGGTCAATTAACTCCGGGAATATTGAAAAAACTTCTTGCGATTCCAGGCCATCAAAATGTTAAAGGCTAGCTCTTTTCTTTACATCTTTGTATCAATGTAAGATGCTCCTAAATCATATCCCACCCTATCCTACTACTATTATAAACGTGAAAGTTTGTGAGGATGGATGTTTGCTAATCTTTCACACAAAAACTACTTAACGGATTTTGATGAAACTTTACAGTAATATAGCTTAAACATCAGGCTACTTTTTATCTGGATACCACGCGGGTGAAGCCAAGGGTAGAAGTAGTAGATTATAAACAACGCTCTTTTCCAGCGTTTCCACGGAGGTAGGCTCTCACTTCCAAACGTGATTATAACGATGAAATCTTGGGGTCGTTTTATTAATTATTTTGTATATTTCCTGAACATATGAATAGACCGCTAACATAGTAGAACGTTTTTTCCTAAAACCGTTTACAGTTGACAGTTTATAATATTATATTTTTCAAAAAAATTGTAGACACGGTTTGCCATAGATTTTACATTTTTACAAATATTTTTGAGATTGAAGATAGCAGGGACTATAACAAAGTGTTTCCGGTTTACCATTTTTAAAAAAAAAAATTATTTTTGCCAACTTGTGCTTATTTGGGAATGTTTCTTCGTAAAATGATTGATTTATTTGAGTGGTTGTCGGGGGAGCGAGTTCATTCACATATTGTTTGATTAAGGTTAGTTATCTCGTCTGCACCGTAGCTGAGTTTATTACTCAGTGTTTTTATAATGCCTTCAATTTCTCGCTAAAAACTGGACTCAAATCGAGTTAGTTGTTTGTGTAAAAACACGCTTTCGCCGTATTATTGTTGGTGCTAAGCTCGCCAACGGATGCAAAGTAATCATTTAATGCGTTTGTTACAGATTGCATTTCGTGTTATTTATTGTTAAAGCTTTAATTTTGTGCGTTTTTTTGAAAATTAGCCTATGTCTTATTCCAGAACATAAACTGTAATCAATGTAGATCATTCCAGATTTCATTAGTAGTTACTGAGATACGTGGGAACAAACATTCACACACACACACACAGAGAGAGACTTTCGCATTGATTATATTAGTACAAAGTAGGATATCCCGCTTGACGATAGTAAGTACCTACCACTCCCCCGCGAATCTAATCTAATATTGGGAACGGATTTGTTTGCTCGAATTCAATATCTGATATCTATCAGGTGAACCTGTCGCGATTGAAACCTTATTAAACAAAAAACAAAACAAACACGCTCACGACTGTCTTCCCCATGGTGGACATCCTCTGATACATACTCAGTGAGTAGATCTTTGAAGATACCAATAGGGGGTAGTCAGAGGCACGTCCAAACATAACATTTGGTAGTAAGCATTCCACGTGACAGGTTGCAAGCCCATCGCCGCTTATTAGTACACTAACTGTTTTCACATGCCTTCGAATTTTTGGTGCTAGGGCATGCCGGTTTCCTCACGATGTTTTCCTTCACCGTTTTGAGCACGTGTTAATGCGCACATACATTTTTCGAGCAGAAAAATCCATTGGTGCACGACCGTGTTCGAACCCACCACCTCCGGATCAGAAGTCGAAGTTATTAGGTTCCATAATAGGTAAGGCCCCGGTTATTAGCTCTTCCTGCAATATTGTTCGTTCGTATTGCACTATAGAAGAATCTCTGTGAAATTGCATGTTTTTTTTGAGTTGGAAGAGGTAGGTACCTACCTAATGGGTCTTCACGTTTAGTGTCTGAGTCCTGAGATTGTATTAAACGGAATATCCATTTAACTATTTCTCGTTTATGGGATTTAATGGGATTTGTGGCCCATGTAACTCTTCTATCGAAACTGATATAAAATCTTTGTGGGAAGGCAACGTAGGATGGTACGAAATTCCCGCTCCTAATATCGTGTCGTTTTGGCAAACGGTTGAAATGAAATTGTCTTTGTTTTAAAACATTAACTGAAATAAAAATTATTGGATTGAATTGAATTGAATCGCTACATAGGTGTGAATGACGATTTCATTGTCTCGGTAGCAGGCTTCGCAGATGCTTCGGATCGCGCCTATGGCGGCGTAGTATATTTAAGTGCATGTCCATTTTCCGAAAGAAAATCGTTCATGGATCAAGTTGGTTTGTTCCAAATCGAGTTGCACCTTCGAAATCTGCAATTACTATTGCAAGGATGAACGTAACACTTTCTCGAATAATGCGTTTAGTCATGGACGCGTATAGGTACTGATGGTCGCTGTCAAATAACAAATATTCTCGCATTACCGATAGTATAGTCATGGGCGCCGGCAGCAGGGTGCAAGGGGGTGCACTTGCACCCCCCTGTCAGGCAGGAAAATACATAGTTTTTTTTTTATTATAGAATTTCTAAAATTCACAATGAATAAGACCCTCGGCATTTCCATCAAATTAGCGGAAATAACAATTCCGCAGACTGACTCTATCCAGAGGTCTAACTCCCGCTCTGTTGCTCGTATACCCACTTTGGTTCAATGGACCTCTATTTGCGCAATTGCCTGTCTCAGAATGGCCTGTGTGTCGCTTTGATCCTACCGCCGTAGTAGATGAAATACCAGAAATAAAGGTGAATGTCCTGGCAACTACAGCTGGTGAGTCTTATACCTCGACCACGCCAGTGTTCTATGAGCTAGCTAGGAAAGTTTCTTCCAGGTCTAGATTGTTTCGAATAGTAATTTAAGTACTACGATTTTTGAGAAAACTGCCATGAAATTTACGGTTTCTCACTTATAGAAAGCCGAAAAATCATAAAATACTTGCACAAGTTATATTTAAAATATAAAAAATGTCGACTCGGATAATAATTTGCTTTTTCGTAAGCTCAATGCGTTTATGAAAAACGGCTTGTTTAGAGTGGGCTGTCGACTCTGACTTAGATTACGATAGTCGGCATCCGTTATTGCTCCCCCGAAAAGATCATGTATTAAACTTGAATATTGATAATTACCACCAGAAATACTTACACACCGGTCCTCAATTGTTAATGTCTTTACTAAGACAACGGTTTTGGATATTGGCGGCTCGTAACATAGTACCTACGTAAACGCGTGCAGCAATGCAACGTATCCTCGACACAAAGCTCCATTCATGGCTGATCTACCAGCCTGCAGGGTCCAAGAAGCAAAAGCGTTCTCTTTATACTGTGGATTACGCTGGACCACTGCATATAATTATAGTGCCTTACCGTCGCCGCGTACACAGTATAAAAGCGTACCTATGTTTGTTTGTTTGTCTTGTTACCAAGGCAGGACACCTTGAATTAGCGTTGAATCTGAGTACTGACTCATTTCTAAAAATATTTGTATCGCGACGCGGTCCCGTAGCGATTCTTTATTCAAATAAGTACTTACTTAATGACAGAAACTTTATCGGCGTGAAATCATATCGTGATGTTATGTACATGCTGTTGGAATCGTAAGAATATAAGGATAAATTCGCCAAAAAACGCGTGATATAATCGAATTGAGATTAAATTATAGCCGCCTCTGAGTCATCATTTTAATGGAATGTCAGAAAGTGACTACGGTTCTCGCACAAATCGATGCCATATTAAATTTGCGTCCACTTTCAGTGTTGAGTAGTGCTAGTGAGCCAGCCGAGGCTCTCTCTTCCTTATGAGGATTTGGCCAATGTAAACGTCACTCTTCTCCCACGTAAACGTGTACTTTAGATCTCTTAATGTGTCTCTTTTATAACTTATAGCCAAAGACACATTTATATAATACTAAAACAAATTATTTTTTTATAATTTTTTTTTTATTTTAAATTAAATTAAAAATGAGTTCATGAAGGTGGAGAGATAGGGTGCTCTCTCTTACACAATTCGATTCTTGAATACTTTGATTATGTGACGATACATTGACGCAAGGTTGTCATTTGTTAATGTCAAAACACTGCTGATAACGTCAAAAGTTATAGAGTATGCGGTTTTAGTGATACCAACTTCAATGTTTATCCTAACATAGGCATAGGCTAAGTTTAAAAAAACCTCATCCTCAACTCAGTAGTTGTAGAACGTTATGCAAATAAAAACGTACCCTCTTATTCATAATCTTCTAGCACGCTGCTAAACTTAGTGAGTGACCATAAATAAGAGGGAAAGTAAAGTGGTTTAATAAATACTAAAAAGTAATGATACTTATTTGGTATCATTCCTAAATTATATAAAAAATAATAAGGCAATCAATTTTACCATCTATGTCCATAATGGGCCAGCTGTTTCTACATTTAACATAAAGTACATTACGTATGTAACACTCGCACAATATAAACAAATTCTAATTCTGATTCTGAACGATCATTTTCAAGAAAGTTGGTGCTAATTTAACTTACGAAGCAGCGTTTACCTACCTATTTTAATGTAAGCATTACATCAGTTGCACTGTCTACAGTTAAAGGTGTATAATTTATTTATTCAGACTGAATTGACTTGTATGTTCAAAAAATATTACTATTGAGATTCGGGGGAAAAAATCTAAGATGGCAACCCGTGACTGTCGTCACGCACGTCAGAAGTCAGCAGAACTTGATAGACGTCAAGCAAAGCAATTTACAAAGTTCAAAGTCAAAGTTTAAGTTTGTTTTTGTTCATACTCAACTTTTCCTAGACCGAGTATAGTTCTTGTTTTGGCCAAATTGTTTGCGATTTTCATTGTTATCCATAAGTACCTAGCAACGATCGGCCTGGTCGCGTCGCAATTATAGAAGGAAAATAAAACGTTAAAGTTTATACCTAACAATGTTTAATACCCTAAAGAGTTCTAAAGTAAGCCCTAAAATGTGAGTAAAAATCTAGCGCTATATTAAAGAATATGGTATATGGTGGACTGTAGAAAATAAGTACCTACTTTGGTAGGTACTGTGCATTCTCATCTAGACCAGTTCAAAGTGGCCATTAGACAATTAAACTATCAAACATACTGAAATATAAACTTACATTTACCTACTTGAATACTAATCTAAGGTGTAGGGTCCCACAGGACATGGTTATTTTGTTTAAAATTGTTAACCCACTCTGCCCGAGCCTGATGTTGATATTTTTTGGGCATTATATTATACATTCATATTTTTTTCAATAGATAGCTAGCTGTTTCATCTGTATTTTTTTAATATACCTACTTGTACATAGTTGTATGAATAAATGTATTAACAGCATCATAATAAAAATACATAAGTAAATACATAAAAATAAACATAAGTATTACATTTCTGTAAATCCATCAATTTCTTATGTGGAAATGAGTGAAGCATGGTAGTACCTACATATTAAGTAATCAATATCTACTGAAATTCTTAGAAAAAAGTTGCTATAGCTCTTAAACTATTTAAATGATGTGATTAAAAAATGAATTGGACTCGGATATATCATAAATCTGAAACAATCTACCAAATTAGAACTATCCTTGATCTTTTGTAGAGAAAGCCCCCTTTTGCCTTCAATTACTAAACTAATTAGTTTTTAAAAAATATTATCTCTAATGCCACCAAGGTCAAAAATAGCTATGACAAAAATTAAGGAGAATTAAGAAATTTTCTGTAACTGTGTGAACATTTTCACATCATTTAAATAGTTCAAGAGCTATAGCATCTTTTTTCTAAGAATTTCAGTAGATATTAGTACAATAAAAATTCAAATACCACCAAATAATATTAATAGAATAACTTAGCTTTTATTATGGGTTAAAGGTGAGACTGTCACTCAAATAAGTACATATTTTCAGGGTATTTGCCGAACCCTCACATATGTATGTGCTCTCTCCGGAACAACGTCAGTACTACGAGGATAATGGCTTCTTAGTTATTAAGGAACTCATTGACTTCACATCCCTTTACAGCTACAAGTAAGTAATTGAGTTGTAGGTGGGTTGTAGGTACCCATTTTTACCCACAATGACAGGAGCCTGTATATGCAACTGTTGTAAGAAGTTGTTTGTTTGGTTGTAACTAATAGGTTGGGGAAAAAGTTTCTTCGCATTTTTTAAGAAAATTCAAAACATTTTTTAATATAGTTTATTTACATTTAACTAAAGTATGTAGGTACCATTTTGTTCGATAACTTTTTGCCATTTTGTAGGCAGGGACATGATCCCATTGCTATAAAAACTTTGGGGCTTCTGTTCAAAATACCGCGACAAGTGGTTTTGGCAGTCCTCTCGTGATGTTAACCTGACACTGCCTAAAGAATTCTGAAGAGACCGAAACAGGTGGAAATCTGAAGGTGCAAGGTCAGGACTATACGGCGGATGCATTAACACATCCCAGCCAAACTCTCTTAATTTTTGCTGAGTGGCTAAAGATGTGTGAGGTCTAGCGTTATCATGATGAAAAACCACACCCCTTCTGTTGATTAACTCCGGCCGCTTTCTCTCAACTTCTTGTTTTAATCTCATCAGTTGTTCGCAGTAGAGTTCAGAATCGATGGTCCTGCCTGGTGGTAACAGCTCATAATGAATAATGCCCTTCCAATCCCACCACACACACAGCATCACCTTGTTGCGAGTTAACCCGGGTTTCGCCACAGTCTGTGAAGCCTGACCGGCCTTTGACCACGACCTTTTTCGCACGTTCTTGTCGTACGTGATCCACTTTTCATCACCAGTTATCAGCTTCTTCAAAAATGGTTCGGTTTCATTACGTCGTAATAAAGAATCACAAATGAGAACACGGTTCATTAGGTTTCTTTCAGTGAGCTCGTGAGGTACCCAAATATCGAGCTTTTTTGTGTACCCAGTTTTTTTCAAATGCGCCAAAACTGTTTTGTGGTCAATTCCCAGTTCTTCAGCTACGTCGTAACTACTGATATGCCGATCTTGCTCCACTTTTTCAAAAATGGCATCCATTTTATCCGTAATAGGGCGACCAGAGCGACGTGCATCTTTGACATCAAAATTTCCGGATTGAAAACGCTTAAACCAAATTTGTGCTACTCTCACAGACACTGCACTACTTAGGTCCATAAACATCGCAAATTTTTTTCGCGGCTTGCGTTGCATTTTTACCTTTTTTGTAGTAAAATTTTAAAATGTATCGAATTTCTTCATTAGATTCACTCATCTTGACAGTACGAAAAACAAATCCTAATTTGAATTTGGAATTATCTTCTTTAAAATTTAAACTTTTAATGATACCAAAACCAGCCAGATACAAATAGTATAGCCAAAGAGATTTTATTACAAGTTCATACATACAATAATGCGAAAAGACTTTTTCCCCAACCTAATATTTATCTCTGAAACAAAAATAAACGATATTTTCACACAGCATCATCTAGCCCCAAAGTAAACAGCTTGTGTTATGGGAACAACATTACTGATATACTATTTATAGAAATATTTTCTTTGTAAATACATGTTATACATGAAAATACCATATTTACGAGACACATATTTGCAGATCATACAAACATTTGTCCCGCGGCGGGAATCGTACCCGCAACCTTCTGCGTCTCAGGCGGGCCTTCGCCTACTGCGCGACAGAGGTCGTCAACATTTCGATTGCTTATATACTTAAAGGTACTTTGACTAGTGATTACTACTGGATGGTAGGTACTGATTCATTGTCATTTGATAGTGTTTTATTACATTGTTTTGATCATAAATCGCCCCACTGCATCTTATACGTTTTATAGTTGTTTTAAAAAAGGGCTGTAAACAATCAATTACACCAGATCAATTTTGGGGTAACTACGAGCGAGCGTACCTATGATGCAAGCAAGAACACTGAGTCGAGGGTGTAATCTTAACTTTCAACCTTATTTTCCACAATAATGTACTTATTTAAAAAAATGCATAAAAGTACGACAAAATATCTTAATATTTACAGACAGCGATTCATTCAGATATGCAAAGGTATAGCTCCAAAAGGGCAGATGACAATCGTCAAAGAACCAAGTCTGGTTGGCAAGAAACAGAACCCTGAAGACTATGTGAATAAGGTAACATATATATTGAAGGACTAGTGCCGCTTAGCTAATACATAAGGTAGCGCAATGAACTATGGAAAGAGCTTTGCTTAGAGATAAAATCAGAAACGAGAATATCTGTAGAACTAAAGTCACCGGCAAAGCTCTCAGAATTAGCATGTTGAAGTGGCAATGGTCAGGCCATATTGCTCCCAGAACCAACAACCGCTGGGGAATAAACGTTCTCGTGTCCACGAACCGGACTGCACAGTGTAGGAAGGCCTCCCACACGATGGACCGATGACATCTCAATATTTGCGGTAACTCAGTGGATGGCTCAAGATCCTACCCATACCATTATCTGCCGCCAAGTATTGCCGTGTTCCGGATTGAAGGGTGCGGTGAAATTACATGAGATTTTCCGCCCGAAAAAAACGAGCTCTTCTGCAATTATATTGGATAATATTGGTTCAGGTTTCGTTAAAACTCCGCTCGCGCGATCTAGACACATCGATGGCCATCTGTGTATTGTATGTGGTAACTCTTCGTATAGCAGTTCGTTCGTTGTTGTGATATAACGTAGCTCAATCATGCGGCGAGAGATGTCGCTACAAGCCATTGACACGACTCGCATCTTAACTTCCAGCTTCAAGAGATTCTATATGACGATGTTTTCATACAATATGCGCATACGCCGCGTCTTCTACACATAATTACTCAGCTGATCGGCGATGACGTCACGGGGATCCACAGCATGTTTATTAATAAGCCGCCCGGCACTGGAAGACACCCTCCTCATCAGGTAACAAGAACATTTTACAACATTTAAAATCCACTGACGTGAATAAAAAACTAAACAAACATGCTCACGACTGTATTCCCCATTATGGACATCCTTAGTGCATAGATCTTTGAGGATATCAAGTAGGAGGAAGCACGTCCAAACATTTCATTTTGATAATTTTTACAAAGTTTAAAATTAATTTATATTACATCATTGATGTCCCCTAATAACTTGCGGTGATATAAACTTATCCAAAACCACCGTTGAAATAACAGAACTACAAATCGATTGGCAATATCCGCATTTCAATCGTATTCGTACTGTTTTATAAATTATAGTAAACAAACAAACATACAAACAAATTATAGCACATGTATATCCTGTCATCGCAGGCAGTCGTAAAAATATTTTACTAAATATTACTATTTTTGTGGCAAATTTCTGCAGAACATGCATACACTTGTCCCGCAGCGGGAATCGAATTCGTAACCTCTTGCGGTTCGTCCACCGCGCCTGCAAGGTCATATAAAATAATTATTTATAATTACTAAATTTAAAACAGGTTCAAAATTGCGAAATATGATTTAATTACATTTCAGAATTTCTATTACTTACATTTGCAACTAGAGGATAAAAACTTTTTTCAGTTTAACATCAAAATAGTAAACATTGTATTTATATGACATTTCAGGATTTATATCACCTCTCATTCCGACCAGTAGATAAAAAGTTCCTTTATTTTTTTTTAACCTAATTGTGAACTAGGGTTTTTATTACATTTTAGAATTTATATTATTTCCCTTTCCTCCTAGCGGATTAAAAGTTTTTTTCTTTTTAACATAATAATATGATTTATATGGCATTATCTATGTATCTAAAACTGTGAACATATTATTTGTTTTTTACATTTCAGGATTTATATTACTTCCCGTTCCGACCCGCTGATAAAATCGTTGCGTCCTGGACGGCCGTAGATCATGTGACACTGGAAAATGGATGCCTCTATGTTATACCTGGCTCGCATAAGGATAGGGAGATCTGGCCTCATGGTGATGTTAAGGTTATAGAAAATTTATTTATTTATTAATTGCTTGCATGCACATACAACGACCTCTGTGGCGCAGTGGGCGAAATCCGCCTGGGACGCAAAAGGTTGCGGGTTCGATACCCGCCGCGGCACAAATGTTTGTATGATCTGCAAATATTTGTCTCGGGTTTTGGTGTTATCTATGTATTTACAAAAAATATGTATATAAGTAGTATATCAGTCATGTAGTTTCCATAGTACAAGCTCTGCTTACTTTGTGGCTAGATGATGCTGTGTGAAAATATCTAGGATTATTTTTTAAAATAACAAATAACTTATCGCACTACTTGAAAATATCCAGAATTATTTATTATAATACCATAATAGATAACTTATCACTACTTGTTTAAACATGAAGACTGCGCAGTGTCCAGTAGTCGCCCATTAAAAAAAAATAATTTTTTTCTGCCAACAATCAATTGACAGTGGGTCGCGGGTAAAGTCGCGTGCAACAGGACGGTTTAGGAACCGTCGATTGAGTGTTGTAAAACTGTAAGGGGTACTGTGAACGGGTTCACAGTTTTGCAATCTCCCCTTAGCAGCAGGTCGGCCCGCGGGACGGCAGCGACGTATGGCTATATTTATTATAAATATGATATTTGCTGAGATATATCTCAACCACGAATTAAAAAACTAAACACAAAATCGATTACTAAGTAAAGGTTATCTGTATAATCTTATAAATTTTGTGAATGGTCCTTGATTGCACGTACAAAAGAAATTAATAATGAACATTACAATAAATAAACTGTTATCAAATACATAATTGTGTTACTTTACATACTGATAGTTTATTTCACTCTCTCTGTCAGCTGCGTCGGTGGTGTAATGGTCAGCATAGTTGCCTTCCAAGCAGTTGATCCGGGTTCGATTCCCGGCCGACGCACGTTTTTGTTTTGCTGATTGTAACTTTTTGCGTTTGTTTCGTTTTTTTTATTAGCATTTTGTGAAAGTTAACCAAATAGATAATGCTTTTTAATTTAAAATTACTATTGTTAACTTTTCGGATTAAAAATAAACGTAATATTACTTCTTTTGCTCGGCTCCTAGGGATCATAACGTGATGTTAAATAGCCTATAATCTTCCTCGTGAATTGGGCTATCAAATGCAAAAATATCTTTACTAATTCTACTGGTAGTTCCAGAGATTTGCGCGTTCAAACAAAATAAAACTCTTCAGTATAGATAAGCCTCTGCCACGACCTACCCGCGTGGCCATAAAACGTTTTTATGTTAATACTAATAAATATCATAGCTTTTTATCCGGGAAAAGTAACCCATGTCTTATGCTAGGTCAAAAACATACCTATTCCTAATTTCATCCAAGTCCATCCGTGCATTATGGAGATTATTAGTAACGGCTTCGCTCGCTTGGAACCAGGATAGAAAATAGTATTTTTAACATAATTCACCTCTTATGGCTAAATTAAGAAATACAAATATATATATACTTACTACTAGGTAAGTTACAATTTTGTCATTCTGGTGGCTACGAGTGGTAGTAATGCTAGCCTGTTCACGGGAGGACCGTTACATAACATACCATTGCTAGCATAATATATATATATTATTATGAAAATAAATAAATAATGCTGGACATTTTTCACACCGCATCATCTAGCCCAAAACTAAGCAGAGCTTGTATTATGGGAACTACATGACTGATATACTATTTATATACTTTTTTTTTGTAAATACATAAATATTATACATAGAAAACACCCAGACCCGAGACAAACATTAGCTAATCGTACAAACATTTGTCCCGCAGCGGGAATCGCAACCTTCTGCGTCTCAGCCGGGCTTTCGCCCACCGCGCCACAGAGGTAGTCAATATGTGTGTCCATACTTATTTTGACCGATTGTGTTTATAATCTTACCTTTTAAGACCTTTTTTTAACGGAAAACCAAAAAAAATATCTCATGTGTATTACTACCAAAAGGCTGCGCTGTTTTCTATTCTGTTTGTTTACTGTGGTATGTTCTAATTTCAGGACGCAAACACGTTGTACCACGGCATTTTGGACGAAGAGAAGCTAGCCCCTGTAGACAAGAGGGTTCATTTAGAAATGTCTCCCGGAGATACTGTCTTATTCCATCCGTACTTGGTGCATGGATCGGGACCCAACGTTTCTAAGGTATGCTAGGAATGTAGAAAAGAAAAAAAATCATCTAGCCCCAAAGTAAGCAGAGCTTGTGTTATGGGAACTACATGACTGATACTTATATTCTTTTTTATTTTAATCCATACATATTATACATAGAAAACACACCGAGACAAATATTTGCAGATCATACAAACATTTGTTGGCGGGAATCGAACCCGCAACCTTCTGTGAATACGTTCGGACTTAGCATCACTCAATTTTAATTCTGTAAGTACTACCTAAAGAGGTCAAGTTGTAAGTTTGGATGTAGGAGAAACTACTCATCCGTTTTCAAAAACTCTGTCTCCAATATTCAAAATGGACATTCAGTGTGGGTAAAGCCTGTATATAATCCGTTAAAATAAAAGGGTTTTTCGTGGGGACCAATGTTGCAAAGTAAGTCGACGAAAAACGGTCGAAGAAAATTTCACACGGCATCATTTAGCTCCAAACTAAGCAGAGCTCCGAGTTTATTTGTAAATAGATACATATTATACATAGAAAAGACCAGGCAAATGTTTGCAGATCATACAAACTTTTTTGTCCCGTAACGGGAATCGAACCCGCAATCTTCCGCGTCTCACAGAGGTCGTCTGAAATGCGGTCCTACTTAGGTTTATTGGAATAAATTTAATTGAATGTATTTTAAATAATTAATTATACTAACACTATCTTATTATGTAACTTACTAACAAATGTTGGATCAAGTTATCTGAATAATTTGAGAAATCATTATTATTTTTATTATAAATTGTTCCAGAACTATCGCAAAGCGATAACCTTCCACTTTGCGAACAGTAACTGTGAATGCATCGATGTCACGAACACAGTGCAGGAAGTCGCAGCCAAACAAATCGAATTCCAAGCCAAGAGAAGGGGATTCGATCTCACTTTTGCTGTAAGTATAGCGTCGTTAGCGGCTAGCTTATTACGAATAGCGCCATCTCTTATCAAATAGACGCATTATCTGTTATAGCGCCATCTAGTATCGTGTTACATTAATATTAGTGAGAGTTGACAATGTGTTAGAAAGAATAGCTGTTTCGACGGTGGTGGAGGTCGTGGGTTCGAACCCGGTCGTGCACCAATGGATTTTTCTGCTCGAAAAATGTATGTGCGCATTAACACGTGCTCAAACGGTGAGGGAAAACATCCTGAAGAAACCCGCAAACCCTAGAACCATAAATTCAAAGGCATGTGCCAACAGTTAGTGTTCCAATAAGAGGCGATGGGCTTGCAACCTGTCACGTGGAATGCTAACTTGCAAAACGCGGGCATGTACCAAATGTAATGTTTAAGCGTGCCTCTGACTACCCCCTACTTGGTATCCTCAAAGATCCACTCACTGAGTATGGTGTGTGTCCACCATGGGGAAGACAGTCGTGAGCGCGTTTGTTTTTGTTTTTTTTATTTTAGATTTAAAGTTTGTAAGTTTGTATGTAGGGGTTATCTCCCAAACTTCTTATCCGATACCAAAAAAAACTTTCACCAATATTTAGAATGGACTTTCAGGGTAGACGTAGACTGTATATTATTACCGTTAGAAAAAAAAGCTTCACGTCGAATCCAATTTTGCAACGTAAGTCAACGAAAAAGCGGTCGAGCGAATCTGTTTCTTACGAACGCTACTTTTCATCGGCTACCTTTTATCCGGGTAACACGCGGACGAAGCCGTGCACAGTAGCTAGTTTAATATATATTAGTTACACTGATGTTTCTATTGTTTCAGGAAATATGGAAATATAAAAGCAGACACATCAAAGGTACCAAGTCTAAAATGTAAAAGTTTTTACTTTTTTACTTACTAGTTGGACGTCGGTAATATAATATTCGGTGGTAAGAGGTGGTTACGGTCGTTTAGACGCAGTTATATTTATATGTTATTCCTATTATACCATTGTTACAGATGAAATTATACATTCTATGTAAACTACATTTATAATTATCTAAGTCATTGTAAAATTTAAATTAAGTAATCTTTGATTTAAGAAGTACAATACGAGTAAGTATTTGTAATATTTTTTTACTAAACGGGATAATTGCGGGATAGTATACCTTGATTTGTGAGTTAGAATATTTCCCGATATTTCGGTTATTTTGCATTTAACATGATCACGGGAGGAACAGAACGGACGGATGTTTGTGGCAGACGAATCAATCGATCGGGAAACGATCAAACTCAAGTCATGGTAAATGTCGCGATTTAGTATGTTTTTACATAACCATGTTATTTTAAAAAGAGATTATAATGCCTGTCTACACTAAACTAAGGCAGCTCATTAAATTTTTATAAGTCTTTTAAGGCGATCTTCAACTTGCCTCTTTCAAATATCGATACATCTTGCGTCTACGGCATGCATTGTTACGTACGCCTATTGGCCTATCCTTTTTCATGTCGATATGCGGCGTAAAACCTATTCTTCTTATAACTTTGTCAAGTACCCACATAACGCCGGATTGGCGTGCGCTGTCGTCCAACAAAGCTTAAGCATGCCTTATTGCATGCCTCAGGCAAGTAGAGCCAAGCTCCCAGGCGTGGAAGTACATTCTGACAGATTTGTGTGACAAACTGTCACTAAACTTTTTTTATATTGGTGCTAAAGTATCCTTGTGTTTCATAATCACTTGCTAACTTAACAAGTCGCTATCTCTAACCCTGTCCTTGTCTAACATTCAACAAAGGATAGAGACAGACAACTTTTAGCACGTTCCTGGAGTTAGAGAGTGATAATGAATCAGAGGGTTACACTTTGTAAGTGTTAAATGGGTAGATTGTAAGGCTATGCAATTTAGAAGACAAAAAACATTCCAATAAATGTATATTATTGTTACAATTTATGTATTATTAAATTTATCATGTACGAAATCTTCGAAGCTCTTTAGATTAGACCTCATTCTCCAAAACCCTGAAAGAAAAGAGTAACATACTTTTTTTGTTTCCAAACGATCTGTAGATAGGTCATACGTTACAGACGACTACCAAAAAAGAAAACACTATCGGGAATTGGTGTATGTACATAATACATATACAAAAGGATACTTACTTTGACATAAGTGATAACAGTAACTAATATACAAATAAACACATACATAGACCTTCTATCTACTTAACATATCCGAACTCTAACGTAACTATTTGAAAGGGAATTTCTAATTCTACTAATTTTGACTAAATTCAAAACTTCTAAAACTTGAAAGTGAACACTTTTCAAACCAAACATTCCCATTTCCAGGGTGTCTAGACAAATACCTTTCAAATTTGTCGAGGTAAAACTTGACAGCAGTCACGTGACATTTCCACAGCTAATGTCATTTCCATACAATTCTTTCCGCAGGTGTTAACGCCAACAGAAAGTGGTATTTGTCTAGACCCCTGACCTGACTAGGATTCCCTGTGTCTTAGGTATCAGGAACTACGTGTACCGTGGTACCACAACACCCTGTGTCGTGTGGATCAGGAACTACGAGTACCTTGGTACCAAAACGCCCAGACCTGGAACAAATATCTACAGAACAGAGTATCGACGTATCTATAGAATCGTGTTTGACCACTTTTTTACCGTTAGGTACATCTACTTACACTAATATTATAAAGAGGTAAGTTTGGATGTATATAGGAGGTAATCGCTGAAACTAAGTACTTCGATATACAAAATTGATTCATCAATATTTTAGAATGGACATTCATATAAAAAGGGCTTTTCGTGGAAAAGAAAAAACGGTCGGATGAACGCGTTTTTGTTACAAACGCTGCCTTAATGATAGTGGCTGCCTTATGTATGTATTTACAAAAAAAAAGTATATCAGTAGTATGTAGTTCTCATAATACAAGCTCTGCTTAGTTTGGGGCAAGATGATGCTGTGTGAAAAATTACCAGCATTATTTATTTATTTATTATATTATCTGTGGCATATATATTTCTTGCCTTTTATTGGCAAGGTACTTTTTATTATAGCACAATGCGGGTGAAACCATGGGCAGTAGCTAGTGCTAAATATGCGTCCTTGAGGTAAAATTATCTCACGATTTTATGAATCTTGTTTAATAGGCTATTGTCTTGTTAAATTGTTATTATCTCACAATAATAGCAAAAAGTCACTGACGACTTGCCCTTCATTTTGTCTTTAGTTTATCTTCTGAAAATAAAAATAGATTTGACTTCTTAGTCCTACCTACCTAAAAGTAAAATACCTATGGACCCCATTGTGTTATTTTAGGTCACAAACTATAGTATAGTTACTATAACTTCCTACTCTATCCAAATCAGTACAGAGATTACGAAGATTTTTAGCAATAAACATCCAACAAACATCTGATACCTAACCTACCTACCTACTTTCGCACTGTTATGAAAAAGAGATCATTATATTATGTCCAATTGCCTAGGCTCCATTCATACAGAAATGTTTCTGCCTCTTCCAAGTAAGGAGACAACACGACTAAGTAGAGTAGGTACCTACTAATGGTCGGCAGCTCACAGCACGTGCGGCACGCGCCTCGCACAGAGCACTCCACTCCATTACCACACCACACAGCACGCACAGTGCACACTGCTCCCAAGACTGCCTCACTCAACTACGTTGTAAACTCGCCTCAATTTTGGTACACTGTGTACCACAATTGAGACAGCACAGTGTGCTGGCTCAGTTGCAAAACGAGGCCCTCGCACAATCCTCGTTTTCAAACAGTGTTTCCACCGCAAAAGGCAGAAATGAGTATACATCGCTAGTGGATGCGTATTTCCGCCTGTTGAGTTTTCCGATGCGCTCTCTGTATATATATACATATATTATTTTATATATATAATTTTATGGAAATTGCATTAACTTTTGAGTTGTCACGTGACTGCTGCCAAGTTTTTTCTTGACGCGTTTGCGTGATAGGACTACTACGAACTAAGCGTGACGTAGGTACTCGTCTAGCCTTGGATTTGGACGAAACGAGAGACCGCCAGCATATCCAAGAAAGTCGGGCCTGCCACAACTCCAAAGATTATAATATAATTGAATAGAAATTGAACCCTCTGTTTCATAATCACGCGCTTAGTTTAGCAGCGTGCTAAAAGTTGCCAGCATCTATTCTTTGTTTGCTGTTAGAAAAGGGCAGGTCTAGATTTAGCGGCTTGTTAAGTTAGCGAATGATTTATGAAAAGCACAGAAACGACAGGTACAAAATAATAAAAAAAACACTTTATAAATAATAATAACGTTGATGAATATATTTATTGTATTATAAGATAAGGATACTACATTAGATTATGATCTTAATGTTAATCATTTAAGTAGGTATTTAATAACAAAACGGTCCAGTGAAACATTTTCTCTAGACGTTAGTTTACATCTGGCGACGTAACTCGCCTTTTATTGAACTTAAAGTTTTGAACAAAAATGTATTTCATTGGAAAATGCTTGCCGAGACCGTAAGTGGAAAGTTTTATTTTATTTTTGACAGTTTTTCATCAAAAATCTCAAGACTTAAAATGTTGTCAAACATTGAATACCGATTGACTTTGAAATTGCCAAAGATAATGATTTCAGGGTATCAGCTCACTCTCCGCCATGCCAACTGTCTAAGATAATGATTTCAGGGTATCAGCTCACTCTCCGCCATGCCAACTGTCTAAGATAATGATTTCAGGGTATCAGCTCACTCTCCGCCATGCCAACTGTCTAAGATAATGATTTCAGGGTATCAGCTCACTCTCCGCCATGCCAACTGTCTAAGATAATGATTTCAGGGTATCAGCTCACTCTCCGCCATGCCAACTGTCTAAGATAATGATTTCAGGGTATCAGCTCACTCTCCGCCATGCCAACTGTCTAAGATAATGATTTCAGGGTATCAGCTCACTCTCCGCCATGCCAACTGTCTAAGATAATGATTTCAGGGTATCAGCTCACTCTCCGCCATGCCAACTGTCTAAGATAATGATTTCAGGGTATCAGCTCACTCTCCGCCATGCCAACTGTCTAAGATAATGATTTCAGGGTATCAGCTCACTCTCCGCCATGCCAACTGTCTAAGATAATGATTTCAGGGTATCAGCTCACTCTCCGCCATGCCAACTGTCTAAGATAATGATTTCAGGGTATCAGCTCACTCTCCGCCATGCCAACTGTCTAAGATAATGATTTCAGGGTATCAGCTCACTCTCCGCCATGCCAACTGTCTAAGATAATGATTTCAGGGTATCAGCTCACTCTCCGCCATGCCAACTGTCTAAGATAATGATTTCAGGGTATCAGCTCACTCTCCGCCATGCCAACTGTCTAAGATAATGATTTCAGGGTATCAGCTCACTCTCCGCCATGCCAACTGTCTAAGATAATGATTTCAGGGTATCAGCTCACTCTCCGCCATGCCAACTGTCTAAGATAATGATTTCAGGGTATCAGCTCACTCTCCGCCATGCCAACTGTCTAAGATAATGATTTCAGGGTATCAGCTCACTCTCCGCCATGCCAACTGTCTAAGATAATGATTTCAGGGTATCAGCTCACTCTCCGCCATGCCAACTGTCTAAGATAATGATTTCAGGGTATCAGCTCACTCTCCGCCATGCCAACTGTCTAAGATAATGATTTCAGGGTATCAGCTCACTCTCCGCCATGCCAACTGTCTAAGATAATGATTTCAGGGTATCAGCTCACTCTCCGCCATGCCAACTGTCTAAGGAACAATTGGACTATTACTGGGAAAAATGGATATCTCATCATAAAACAGCTGTATGATGTTCCGATTCTAAACATTTTCAGGTATTTTGTTTTTTTTCAATCGACCTCAAAAAGGGTGGAGTTTCTGAATTCGTCTGTGAATTTCTTTTTGTGTGAATTTCTCACGATTTCTTCGCCACATGTGAACAGATTTTAATGATAATTTTTTTAATGGGTAGGTTATACTTCAAGCGTGATCCATATAAATTTTATGAAAATTACCACCCTTAAGTATACAAAATATGTATGTGCGTGAGAGCAATTATTAAATTAAATAAAATAAAATACAAACAAATTTCTTACTTATTTGAGAGGTTGAGACTCTGGGTCCGTGGGAAACCGGGGGGGTATTCAAAATTATTTCAGGGCAACTGGTCGAAGCGTTACGTCCGACCAGAGAGCTGGCTCTTATCTGGGGCAACGCATTAGCATTACCATTCAGTGTGGCAATGCGGCTAGCAGTTTGGGATATAGTTGTATGAATAAATGTATTATTTAAAAAAAACCTGTTAAATAAGATAAATTGCAGGAGTGGCAGGATAACAATAAAATTAATCACTTCATAGACGGTTCTAGATTGGAAGATAGATATTTATCAAGCTGTTTTATCGGTTTTTGTATATACCGACTTGTACTTAGTTGTATGAACAAATGTAAGTATTTGAAAGTATTTCTACAAATTTCTGATTTCAGAGACCGCTTTGTACAAATCTGTGATAACTGATAAGCCATCCGTAGCTAAACTTTACTCTATTGTAAAAGACCCTGCACTCCACAAGCAAGATGCCAAACCCGAGATGTATATAAACAAGGTATTTTTACAAATCTAAACTGAGAATATAGAACCTATAAATATATATATGATTATATATCATGCGTTTGCCATAAGAAGTTGTTTGTTTGTTTGTCTGTTACCATTTATCTCCGAACGGCATAACAATATTGAAGCTCGGTTTTTTTTGTAATCGATTTGTATATCTTTAAAGAAGGTTCTTATATAAGAAACCTCTTAACGTCACATTTTTTTTATTACTTCTATCGCCATTAATCACTAAGGGGCATTGCAATCAAACAACCTATTATGGAAAACGCATAAATACATAATTATACGGGCTAGTAACGGCGTTATTATTTTTTAGCAAGTACTTCATGAGTCACTTAGGATATTGCAATCGACGATGGAAATACAGATAATATTCAGGTACTCAAAAATAAAAGGTTTTTATTGTTTTTGTTTTTCGACCTTGATCATTCTAGACTACTATTATAAAGCGTATTGTGTCTTGAATCAGCAACTATGCTAATAAGACTTTATGTAATTAATTCACTCAATAAATGAGTTCTCCTTATTTAACACTAAACTAAATCTTAATAAAGTATCATAAAAAAAAACTAAGCAGAGTGCCTATTTTTCTCTGTTTGGTCGCGCGCGAGGAATCGTCATTAACAAACTTTAAATTCCCGTACCTAGTTTTCAAGTAGCATTGTTATTCAACGAGGTAATGTCTGCTTTGGTACCCTGCCTGCAATCGGTGACTTAAACTCTGTTTTCTTCCTGTAATCCTTACAGATACGAGAACAGTCTTCTTTTCCTGTTTTAATATATAATGTTTTTTATTTTTTTTTAAGGTTTTCTTGTTCTATTTTATATGTGTGTACAATTTGTTTTTAAATGATTAGGTAGTATTTAACAATTCTGCATCATTATATAATTTATCTAATTGTGTCTATAAGTTGACGGTTCTATATGATCCATATGATTTCAATGAATAAAAACCTTGACTTTGACTTTGATTCAGATCCAAGAGATCCTATACGATAGAACCTACATGAGGTTTTCCGAAGATCCTCGATTGCTTTTAATGCTGACGCAAGTGATCGGCGAAGACATTACTGCTGCTAACTGCATGCTTATTAATAAGCCCCCTGGCAGCAGAAATCATCCAACACACCAGGTAAAATCAGAAAAATACAGTTTAATTTGTAAATAAATAAACACCAAAATATTTGATTCTATTCATACTATAAATTTTTTTGGTGTTTTACCACAACACCCAGGCCAGGTCCAGAACAAATATCTGCAGAGCATTTGTCCCGCAGCGGAAATCGATCCCGCCACCACCGAGGTCGTCAACATGCAAAAGCACTCGGACTATATAATTCCAAACACAACTTTTGTTCTGCAACTTATGGAATTAGAATTTTATGAGATTATTCATATTTTCATCTATCTTAGTAAATCGATTACTCGAGTTACTAAGAATGCAGCAAACATTCAAACTTCCCATTATATTAGTAGGATTAAACTTAAACGTGGTTAAAAAAATGTGTGTTCTTGGCGGAACTGGTCAACGCATTCCAATTAGAGGCGAGTCACGCTGAATTAGAGTTTTTGACATACAAATTATATGTACCAAATGAAACACCTTCATTTGGCGCATGATAACAACAAACATATTGGATTACCTGCACTATGATCCAGAAATAGGAAAATAGGAAAAATAAAACGTCAGTTAAAAGAAATAGGTAAAAAAGGTAGGCATAAGTAGGAACATAAAAGTAGGAACCGTTCTCCTTTTTTTTCTAGGATCTGCTCTACCTACCGTTCGGTCCAGCAGACAAGATCGTTGGTGTGTGGACGGCGATTGATCATTCTCATCAGTCACATACGTCATCCCAAGGTCACATAAAGAACACAGGCTTTACAATCATTGTGAACGATCTACGGTGAGATCTTCCACTTTATATCGACACTAGCTTCTGCCTGCGGCTTCGTCCACGTGGTATGTTGATAAAAGTAGCGTATGACCTTCTCCGGGCTTCAAACTATGTTCATATCAAATTTCATCGCAAACAGCTCAGCGGTTGAGCCGTGAAACATATAGGTATTTTTTTTTTTACAACTTTTTTGGAAACTAGCATACGCGTCACCTGTTGGTAAGCGGTTACCGTATGACGCTACCCTGAGATATAAAGGGTGAAAGTCTCATATGCTTGTTGTAGCCTATTAGGTGCAGGGTTTCTCTTGTTGGAAGTAAAATCCACTTTTAAGCAAAAATACGTTGGTTTAATGCAAAAACTTAGGGAGTAAAATTACACATATTAACGCGACTAAGCAAGTCAAGCGCGAGCCGGCAACTGCCGAGATTTAAAATATCTTCCTTTACACGCGTCGCACCCGCGCCGCTACTGCGGATTGGTCCGCCCACATAGGTCTATCGCATATTGGCCAATACCGACGGCGTGCGCGGATGAGACGCGACAACTTACTCTATTACAAATAGCGACATCTATTGAAACGATAGGTAGGTAGGTATAACGCTTAATTATGTCGTGGATAGTCGCGCTACCTACTTAACACCACCCCCCAGTTTGAGGATTCAACCGATAACTGTACTGTCAATAGGAAGCACGACTATCCGTGCGACGGGACGGCGCAGCGTCCCCGTTTAAGTTTTTACGTCTACCACGCGCACAATGCCCCCACTTCCCTCAATTACTTTAGTTATCATGGGGTGCTTCTCATCGAATGAAAGAACGGTAGAGGCACTCAGACGCCCCCTCACGAGCAGTAGACCATCCTCGTAGAGCATAGGATCATGCTGTAACAAGCGGCTCGACTTAGGGACCGCACGGCCAGCGCGCAGCGCGCTCAGCTCCTCTCGGAAAGCACGGGCCTGTGCCTCTCTCAGCAAGGAGGCCTCAGCCTCCCACAGCTTCTCCGCCATGAGCACCGTCCTCTGCTTGGCTCGGCACGCGCTTATGAAGGTAAGCACGCCTGCTGTCACACGAATGGCCCGCGTCCAGGTCGAGATGCGCGTGACGTCGATGAGAGACGGCGCCGCCTCTAACGTCACCAGCGCCCGCTCCAAGCGCTCGGGGTCATCGCCACTGCACCTTGGCCACGGTACCTGTGGATCACAGAGAAAGGGGGAACCCGAAAGCCACATGCCCCTGTCATTAGGCCAGTCCATCCTAGTAGCCTCGTCCGCAGGGTTAGACTCGGAAGGTACCCAGTGCCAGTCGCTGCGCTTTGTCACGCTATCAATTTCCGCCAACCTATGAGAAACATATTTTTGATAATGTCGCGCGTCCGAATTTATCCACAAAAGTACCGTTTTCGAGTCTGTCCATAGATACTCATTCGAAACAGCTATATTCATTTGAGACTTAACCGTCACTGCCAACCTACACACTAACACTGCTGCCTGTAATACTAGGCGCGGGATGGACACTACCTTGACGGGAGCCACCCGAGCTTTCCCCACCAACATTGTGCAGACCCTATTACCGGATTTGTCCGCACCTACCAAGTATGCTAACGCCGCATAAGCTTTTTCACTAGCATCTCCAAAAACATGCAGGTCTACGTTGTACGTTTGGAACCCATACCACCTAGGTACAGGTACGATTGTAAGTCCCTTGAGCTTATCCAACCACTGGAACCAAGTGACGGCTTCCGAATCCTTGATACATTCGTCCCAGGATATGCCTGACTGCCAAACACGTTGCATTAGTATCCGCGTGGGCGCTCCCTTAGTGGGCGTGACCCGGCCCTCTGCTATTTCTACTGATAGCCGCTTAAACAATAGATCAAATTGAATACAATCACTCTCTGGGCACCAGATCATGTCCAGTGTGCGCTGCCCCTCAGATCTATCAAATTTAACTCGGCCCGGCACCACAGCTGGCAGCTTCTCACGCAGCTCAGGTGAGCTAGTCACCCACCCCCTGATATCAAACCCGCCCGCACGGTGAATGTGGGTGACATCACTGATCAGCTGCTGTGCCGCGTCGACACTGTTCGTGCTATCTAAGTAGTCGTCTACGTAATGCTTTCGCTTGATAGCTTCTACTGCTGCTGGATGCGTCGATGAAAATTCTTCTGCATTTTTATTCAGAATATAGATGGCTGATGTAGGCGAAGATGCCGCGCCAAAAATCATCACATTCATCGCGTAAATATCGGGATCCTTGCTCCTATCTATTTTAGGGTCATTGACCCGGTCGTCACTACACCGCGGGTCACGCCACAAAAACCGCTGTGCTCCTTGATCGGCTGCTCGGATTTTTACTCGCAAAAACATGTCGGCGATGTCAGCCGTAAATGCTATTTTCCCCATTCTAAGTTTCATTAACACACCCATTAAAGAGTTCAATAAATCAGGCCCACTTAACAAGTTATCATTGAGCGAAGAACCCCGGTAGGTGGCGGCAGCATCAAAAACAAGTCGTAACCTGCCGGGCTTATTCGGATTTGTTACACCAAAATGTGGCAGATACCATACCGGACTGGCTTTAATACCGTCATCAATTTTACGAGCATAATTTTCGGCTAATATTCTATCCACTTGTTTCGCATACGCGTTTGCGAATTCGAGATCCCGATGTATTTTTCGTTCAATTCCAGCTAAACGCCTACACGCGTACGTATAATCATCGGGCGTTTCGACGTCATCACGATTCCACAGCAACCCTACCTCCCAACCACCCGCCACGCGACGACTAGTACTGTCTAATATACCTAAAGCGCGTTCAGAGTTCTTATTTTTACGCGGTATTTGACATACACCTATCGCCTCTAATTCAAACTGAGATTTCACTAATTCGTACGGGTCAGGCTGCAACGTTAACATACAGTTGGCAGATTCGGTATAATCACTAGTAGTAGCACCCGCGCCTAGCGGGCCATGAACGACCCATCCCAACATTGTAAGCGAAGCGACTGGACGTCCAGATTTACCTTGTCTAATCTCCCTGCCGACGATGAGCCTCCAGTTGTCCTGACCCAACAACACCATGGGTTTCGCATCTCTCAATTCACTGCAATCCAGATGCCGTAAATGCGCATTGTCCTCGAGCACACGCGCCGGCAATGTTTGCGACGGCAAGTTCACATTTCGCATGGTACGCGCACAAATATTGTGACACACTCCGTTCGGTCCGCGAACAACGACTTTAACAATACGCGAGTTTTCGTCAATCGCACAATGGCCGCGCGCGGTCATTAACCTGAGCGGCAATACGGGTCCGTCGATGTCACTCGCGAGATTTTCGTCCATAAGCGACACTGACGCGCCATCGTCCAAAAGCGCATAAGTAGCTCGCTCATCACCGCAACTGGTCACTATTGTCACTGGAATCACCTTCAATAACGCTCGTGCACGAAGTTCGCCTACGTTAGTAATAGTTTCAAAGTCAGTTGTGATCGCCGCCGGTGCTATCGGTTGCGAAGCGGTCGACTGCGACGCGAGAACGGGCAGTGGTGCAACTGACGGCGGCGAGTTCGCGGTCGCTTCCGGGTGTAGTAGTTTGTGGTGTGATGACTGACACTGGTCGCACCGCTTAGCGCGGCAAAACCTTCTGAAATGAGTTTTTACTACGCACTTGAAACATAATTTATTTTTCCTTACTAAGTCCCAACGTTCATTCACGGAGAGCTGTCTAAACTGTACACACTCACTCAACTTGTGTTCTTCCTTACACATCACACATACAAGTTTGTCTCTGTCGTCACTTTCAGTGGTTGCTTCAACTTGCGTAAACACGCGGTGTGTCGTTTGCACGTGGGCAACACCTTTATCTCGCCGCCAACCCACCCCGGTAGCGTTCGCGAGCGGCTGCAACTTTGACGTAGTAGGTACATTCTGCGTATTGTAGTATGATGCGACGTGCGTTATTTGCGTAAGAAATTCGACTAAAATGTTCAAATTCGGAGAAACGCGTAAATCGACGTCACTGTAATATTTTTCTTTGCGTATTGCGAATTCGCCGTACTGAGCACGTTGATAAGGCGTCAGTTTAGTTAATATTTCTTGGACTATTTGGGGATTGTTTATATATCCGTCCGCTCGTACACTTTTTAATACAGATACACAGTTTCGTACTACGTTCGTAAATGATCTCAGCTCGCGGCCGTTTTCTGATACTTTCGGCAAGTCCCGAACCTTCTGAAGCGCACATTCCAACAGCTGAATGGGGTGTCCGAATTCTTCCTCCAGCGCCTTGATGACCTCCTCGGGGTCAGAACAGGTCATCATGAGGTCATCGACAGCAATCTTTGCGTTTCCGATGAGGGCAACTCTCAGCCGCGCCATGTTTTCATAGGGACGAAACATGTTTATCTCCGACGTAGTCCGGTATGCTTTCTCGAACCCGAGCCACTCCGCAGGGTTGCCGTCAAAGTTAGGTAGTTCGTACAGTTGCCGGGGGAGCGGTCTCGTACGGGCCAGATTCCCGATAGCTTCCGCTAACCGCTCAATATCCGTGAGTTGTTGCTGGTGCGAGTCGGGAGCGGCGGGGGCTTGCGGCGCGGGCGCGGCGGGGCGGGGCGGCGCGGGCACGGCGTTCTGTAGCCACTGCTCCACGCGGCCCCCCGGCCCACTCACCACGCTGCGCGGCAACGCGTCCATCGCCTCCGCCTCCTCCTCCGCGGCCAGCTCCGCCATCTCGAGGGCTAGCTTCTTTTTGACGACGGTCTCTCGCAGCTTCATCAGCTCCACCTCGGCCTCGTATTCGGCCCGCATGCGGCGCGCCTCACGCTCGCCCCGGCTAAGCCGCGACGCGTGGCTGCACACGCTGCGTGGCGGCCGCACGGTGCTGGGCGTGGCGCCTGGCGCCGGCATGCTGGCCGGCGTGTTTGGCGCACACACACGAGATATAAGGTCTTGCTTCGAGTCTGCGTGCTGTTTCTCAGAGCACGCGTCACTTTTCACGGCTTTCACTGCGCTACGCGTCGCGTATTTTTTATTTTCTTCCATCCTGATCCGGCTACTCGAAGGACCATTTGTAGCCTATTAGGTGCAGGGTTTCTCTTGTTGGAAGTAAAATCCACTTTTAAGCAAAAATACGTTGGTTTAATGCAAAAACTTAGGGAGTAAAATTACACATATTAACGCGACTAAGCAAGTCAAGCGCGAGCCGGCAACTGCCGAGATTTAAAATATCTTCCTTTACACGCGTCGCACCCGCGCCGCTACTGCGGATTGGTCCGCCCACATAGGTCTATCGCATATTGGCCAATACCGACGGCGTGCGCGGATGAGACGCGACAACTTACTCTATTACAAATAGCGACATCTATTGAAACGATAGGTAGGTAGGTATAACGCTTAATTATGTCGTGGATAGTCGCGCTACCTACTTAACACTTGTAATTTCATGGGCTTCTTCCCGTCAAACAGAAACACAGCAATGCGAAACTGGAAATAAGAATGTTGGTAATACTTCCCCGGACAAGTTCAATAAGTTCCACTACTTTACGATCAATTATGTACTGATATTACATTGATTATTTTGTTACCTTGTGTACAATAAAGTATTTTCATTAATTAATTCAATCATTATTATGATTAAGATCCTACTACAGTTGATAACGATGATAAACAAGGTAAATAATATTTTATTTTACTAAAACTACCTCTAACTTCAGGAGAAAAAACAGTTCTATCTGGGCATCGAAGGTGAGGAAATAGAGAAAAAAATATTTTATAGAGGATCTGGAAATACAGAGATTTCGTATTCGTTTTGAGGAAGCCTATACGAGTATGCACATCATTATACATACTTAGGAACAAACTAGAGTAGGTAGTTTATATTTGATAGTAAATCCAGGGCGTCTAGGCTAATAACACTTTCTGTTGGCATTAACGCCTGCGGAAAGATTGAACTGTCTGGAAATGACATTAGTTATTGAAATGTCACATGAATAATATCTGTGCTACTGCCAATTTTTTCCTCGACATTTGCGTTAGCGCGAAAAAAGATAAAGTAGTATTTGTCTAATCCCCCCACCCCTCCATACAGGTTATTATTATACTGTGGTCTCAAATTTCAGGAATGCCGTAAAGCTATTACAAGTCACTACGCAAACAGTGCCTGTCAGTACATAGATGTCAAAGGCACAGTGCAAGAGAATCTAGCGAAGAGCATTGAGCAGGAACTGCAGAAGTGATGCGGGAATGACGTTTCATTCGTTGTAAGTATTCTTGAATAATGCACTCATAGTGCCTGTGACAACATAGACATGACAGGCACAATGCAGGAATGACAGGCACAGAGCATTGAACAGGAATTCTCAAACAACATAACTATGTATATCGGAACTCCGAGACAACTGATAGTGCTTGTAACCTATGTTACACCAGGAACGCTATGTTAACGCAGAAATATTTAGCGATAAGCAGGAATCGAACTGGGATACGACGACATCGTCGACGTTGTCAGTATTCTCAAACAAAGCAGTGCCTAGAGGAGCTGATAGTACATATATGTTTTTGTGCTTGTACAAACTACCTATATAGTAGGTATCTATATGAGACATACTATATACATAACGCAGGACTATTTCGCGAAGAGCAGGTGGATTGAAATACAACAGTGTCTTCGTTTTAAGTTCTCAAATAACGCAGTGCCTAGAGGAACTGGCTATGGCTTATTGTGCCTGTCACATCTATATAGTTACAGGTACTATATGCCCGTTTTGAAAAGTAAATAATTGTTACAGGACTTATGGAGGATGAAATGCAAGCAAATTAAAGGGGTACGCTCACATCTGTAAACTTAATGACCTTGAACAAACCGATTTTTAAAACAGAGAAAATAAAAGAATAAACCATAATTGAATATTTTAATTAAAGAATCTTAGGTTTTTCTTATATTTTAAAACTTCTCATTTAATTGATTCTGCAAAAATATAATCAATTAAACTACAAATTGTAATAAACAATTTTAAACCGAAAATGTCTTTGTATTAACAAAGACATTTTAGGTTTAGGGTTTTTTTTATTAATGGTGGTAATTAATATTGTTTACGAAAGTGTTTTATTATAATGTGTAACAGCCGTAAAAAGTTATTTTAATTGTTTTTTTCTTGAATAATTATAAATCTCTTGGCCAACTTACAAAAAATTATAACTTTTATATTAATCTATATTTCCTTAAAAATAAATCATCTGTCTGTCACTTTAATAATTATGTTATCTTAATAAGTTGTTAAGTTAAAAATAATTATTATACAAAATCGAATTAAAAACTAAATGAGGTTACAATTATTTTCTAATATATACAGATATATGCTACTATTTTATATCAGAACCCCTATAAAACGATTATATTTGAGCTATATTCCTTAGTATAAATATTATTCAAAATAATAAAAAGGTGAAAATAACTTATTTTAAAACTGTGAAATGAGACTAGATCTGTTTGAAAATTATTAATAATAAACTGTATTCTTATTTAAGTCGGTGTAAAAGAAGAATTATTAATTTGTTGGTAACTTAAACTTAGAACCTACTTCACCAGTCTCCATCAAAAATCTGTAAAAAATGTACATAACAATTAAACAAAAAAAAACAATAATAGCATTAAATACTATGAAAGTATCTACGGTCAGTACGGTCAAGTTCATCGAAGCGAAATATTAAAGAAGCAAAGATACTAAATTTTATAAATATGTTTAAATATAATATGTAAATAAAAAATAGCCCGGTAAAGTTAGCACTTCAGAAGGTCAATTACTTTATAAAACATTTTAGTATATTCAACCAAAAGTCATTATGAAGCAATGATATTAATTGTAATAATTTGATTGTCTATCAATTTTATTGTGTGTTTTATTACTGTTCGCATAATAATTACTTTTTAAGTTACAGATTTATAAGAAGATAATATGACAAGTAGGCTACAAGTAAAAGGCGTTTAAAATAATTTGATTTTACAGATCAAGACCTCTAACTAAATGTATACTTATTGAATAGTTTTCTAAGTACAGTGCAAAACTAAGTTGATTTGTGTTCTAAAAGCGGTTTAAGAAGCTACGTTATGTTCTACATATTATAATTTAAAACTAAAACTATTAATAAACAAGTAAGCAGATATTTGATTTATTACTTATGTATTAAAAGTTTTCAGATCGAATTGAAATTGCAAATAATGTTTCTGTAATATTTGCATATTTTACAACCTCGTTTTCTATACATGCAACTATAACCTCACTGCGTAAAAGTTATAGGCTGTTAAAAAGTAATAAAAGTAACATATTTTTTTACAAAAAAATAAATTTATTACTTTTAATAAAATATATTTATATCAATAACTAAACCATAGTTATACTGGCACTTAAAGGTAGTTAATGTTTAAAACTAAGTATCTAAGCTGATTAGTTAGTTTATAAGGTAGTTAATTCTACATTAATTAAAGCTGGGAAACCAAATAATATGAGTTTTGTTATAATCGCCCTTATAAAAATAATTAAAACCTATCGTTCAATATCATCAATGACGTGATATTAAAATTATAAATTTTATTTTTATTCAATGCCTCAAACATCCCTTCATATTTAAATTTAGCAAAACCAGAAACTCCTATAATGAAAAAATACTCTCTTTGTTCTACAAAATGTTCTCGCTACGCTCTCTAAAGAAATTACCCCATATTCTGAACTAAGCCAGAGAAAATATGTGAAAAAATTTGAGCATAATTTGTCTTTTTCATTAATACCATAATTATATAGTCTTCTATTATTTTTAAAGGTTACTAAAATGAAAATGGTTACTTTTTTATTTTTTAAATTGTATTTTGTTTGAAAACAAATAAGTTTCTTGGTAATATCATGAATTTTCTCGCTACACTCTCTAAAGAATTATAAATTACCCGAAGACAATGGCGCCTAGAGAAAATATGTTAAAAAAAAATACTCAAATTTGGCTTTTTCATTAATCCGTTAATGTACCATAATTAACAAGTCTTCTATTATTTTTAAAAGTAACTAAATTGAAATTGGTCACTTTTTGGTTTACTTGTATTTTGTTTGAAAACAAAATAAGATTCTTGGTAATATCATGAATCATTATAACATATGCTTTACCTATTGTTAGTTTTTATTTTGTATTATACCTGCTATATAGAAATAATTTACCTTTAAAATTTGAAAATAAATTATCTATTTATATTGCCACAAACTAAACCAAAATTTAAAAAAAGTATAGCGTATCTTCGGCTGTTGTCCCGTTTTCCCAACTTTAATCTGTATTCTACTGATCATGCACCAGTCTACTATCTACATAGACCCTGACTACTTCACCTTCGTATTTCCTTTGGGACGGCATGAAGTAGAAGTCAGGGTTGGGAGACGGGCCACCATCAGGTCTGGTGCCTCGTGGCAGAGAGTAGGTACTGCGGTCAGGACGGACTGAATATCTGGGAAAATAAATAATAAACATTTATTTCAGGCGACAAGAAAGATTCATCATAATATAATTGAGCTATCTATACATAGTCTGATAGTGATCAAACGGAAGTGTCTCCAATGAATAATACTATTATTTAATAATATTATATACACTTACAACGTATCTGAGGATTTTATTACCTATATATATGATTTATGCATTATTTGGAAGAAATGTACTGATTAAACTTTTTGTTTTGTTCAATCATTAAAATCACATTGAATCTCTCCATCCAAAGGCTGTCTGGAAGAGTTCGCTCATTGTAACTTTAATTGTAATATGTTATAAACAATAACAATGTATTGCAATATATTATTATTGTTTTTCATAAGGTTGTTATTATTTTAATTCATTCATTTATTCATGGACACTTGAACAGCATCAATTATTAATGATGACAAAAGACGCATAGTTACAAGTGATTTCTTACTATATTTGAAAACATGTTTTCGACATTTATAAATAATCGACTGCAACGCCCCCTCTATTGGCGACAAAACCTTTTTTACGGGTTTTTGAAATTGTTTTGCATACAACTTCAAAAAATGATTTCATGACATTAAGTTTTATTCGGATAAGCCGTTTTGAAGTAAAAAGGCATCAGACGAACGAACAAACAACCTTTTCCCGCAAACAATTATATACAGGAAATATTTTTTCCTGTAAATGAAGGCAGGAGCCTATTCAAAATTTTGTTATTCAAATCATTCTACTTCTATTGCCACAAATAAAACAGAAAAGTTGCAAAAAGTACAAAATGTAAGGTCGACCGTGACAGGACTCGAACCTGCAATCTTCGGATCCGAAGTCCGACGCCTTATCCATTAGGCCACACGGTCTTATAACAAACATGGCGAAATAACTCATAACTTTCCTGTTATCATTGACCTACTGTTATCTTATTGTCCAAGGACATAATTATATACAATGTTTGCACAAATACCCACCTCTAAGCAAAAATAATGACACAAGTAGCGCAAATTGAGGCAAATATATGTACGAATTATAAAATTATAATCTGTACTTTTAAATAAACGCTCGTGTGATCATTTAAATAAGAGGCTAGCCCTTACTTAACCGATTTCGATGATTATTTTGTTATAGAGAATGATCCCAAGGTGTTTCCAAAAAAGTTTTATTCCCGAAGGATTGCTAGTTTTCTCGTAAAACATGTGTGATTTTACTCTTGATTTTCATTCGTAATTATCATCCCGAGTTATAGTCGGTTTTTTGACATTTATTGTCTTCTAAATTATATTTCTACTGTAGACAATGTTATCGAAGCCTAGTAGCCCATAAGGACCTATGGTATATTAGATACTTAAAATAGGCTCGACACAAAGACGATACAATTTACACGAAAATATATAAGAATGTACGCATGCTGCGGATAAGAAATTTAATATTAAGAGACAAATATTTGTTTCGGGTCTGTGTTTTCTAAGATAGTATGTATTTATTAAAAAAATATATATAAGTAATTTATCAGTCATATAGTTCTCAAAATAAAAGCTCTGCTTAGTTTGGGTCTAGATGATGCTATGTTAAAAATGTCCAGCATTATTTATTTATTGAAATTGATCTTGACCTTGACACAGACCTCGTGGACGCTAGTCTATTTAATAATCTAATAGCTATTGTAAGTAGTAAGGTATACTTCCTGAAGAATATCCGTGGATGTCCATCAAGGGGGGATACAGTCAGTCAGTACAGTTTGTTTTTTGTTGTAAGTAATCAAATAAACTTACCCATATTGACCTTGACCTTGGCCTTGACCCTGACCTCTCGGCCGCTGCAAACTCCTCGTCTCATGGTAGTACTGCGCCGCGCTATTCGCATGCTTTGGCGTCATCCTTCCCGCGGTTCCGTTTCCATTCGCCCTCCCGTTCGGAGATCTGTGCCCATTTCCCGGCATTCTATGCCCATTTTGGACCATTTCTTGGGCAGTGTTGTGGCCGTTTTGTGGCATTTTATGTCCGTTAGGACTGTTATGGTTCTGGTTGCTATTAGGCCGGGGCGGAGGTGGATCTGTGGGGCGGAGCGGGGCAGAATGGGGTCGGTATCTCGGCGGGGCGGTGGACATGGTGCTGTTGTATTTGTCGTCGTTTTCAAAAGGTTCGAACGCGTAGTTTGTGTTGGCGGAATAGCCCTTCCAAGCTGCGTTGGGGATTAGTTGTTCCTAGAATTGGGGAAAAAGATAGGTCAGTATTGAACAGCAAAAAATATAAGGTTTTTTTTAATATACAGTTGGTGTGGTCTATCGCACGATAAACGAATTAAAATCACAGGGTGATTTAAGTAAACTGTAAGTAATTATAGTACCATAAGCGTAGGCTAGTAGTAGTTGACCTAGAGAGTGACTTTGATCTTGAAAATATCTTTATGATGACCATGACGGTTTATCTTAGCGGTAAACTTATTTTCCACTATGACCCTAAAGTTATATGTTGACCTTGAAAGTGACATTGACCTCTAAATGACTGACTTTAAAAGTGAGCTCACCTTAGTCTTCACAGTCCCTCTGCTCCTATACAGCGTGCAACCGGCTTGCAGCAACGCCACCAGTATAAGGGCAGCGACACACCCAACCACGACGTATAACTTTGTCTCGGCGAGGCCGAAGAAAGTACGCGCGTTACCTTCGGCCTCTTCTGTAGGGCGTTCTGAAACCACTGTACAAGAAAAACTTAGGTTACAAATTATTATTTTCAAATTTTGAAAACCCCCAACGTGTTTTTCATCATACATTGCAGCGCCTCCTAGCTACGAGTAAGAACAACTGTTATACGAAGAGTTACCACATACAATACACAGATGGCCATAGGAGTGTGTAGAACGAGCAAGTGGAGTTTTAACGAAACCTGAACTTATATAATACCTCCGACAAACAACTGTCGGTCCTAGGAGCCCGGGCAAGTGGATCCGATGGATCAGTTCGATGGAAAATCTTTCCCACAGCAAATGCACACTTCACCTTATGTTCATTTAAGTTACTAAATATTGATCTCATTTATTAGGTATATATTTGTGCAATAAGTGTACATTTTTAATATATTTTTTTTATATGTTTTATTTATGTAGGAATTCATTATTATGTGAATTCCTACATAAAAGATGTAGTGACTTAGGTTTAATGAATCTGTTATACTACATGTTTAATGAATAATTTTAACTTGGAACAC
This sequence comes from Perizoma affinitatum, assembly GCA_961405105.1. Classification (NCBI taxonomy): domain Eukaryota; kingdom Metazoa; phylum Arthropoda; class Insecta; order Lepidoptera; family Geometridae; genus Perizoma; species Perizoma affinitatum. Next base: position 13,961,377 of record OY560190.1, on the reverse strand, counting down.
CACCAATCATTCTCCGTAATATGTGTCATTGTAAAATATCTTACGCCCTTACAACTAATTAGAAAGGACTGCATGAAAATCACATTCCATCTTCCACTGCAGCAATATGACCTATGACTTTAAGGGTGGTTTTGGATAGTTTTTATCGACAAAAGTTACACGTTTTAAATTTGTCACAAGTCTCTTTTAAACTAAACCTCTAGTATTTGTAGAAATAAATATAGGAATCCTCAAACTTATACTAAGACACAAACTATATATTAATGGCGACTGGTGCTGGCAGGGCGCGGATGTATGTATGTATGTGTCCCTTATTTGCATTCGGACGCAATACCATCCGCCGTCATTGATTCCATTTCATCCTGGCCATTCAAAGTTGTCTGTTCGTTTTTAGCGATAAGACCGCCCATTGTACCTTTTATATTAGTTTTTGTATTTTACTTTGGTGTGCAATAATTGGAAAATAAAGAGTTTATCTATCTATCTATCTACCAAGTTAAGTAGTGTAGGTACTTACGACTCTGTGGTTCAAAGATCAAAAATTCAGGATCGACATTCAAATTCCCAACTCTCCCCTGAGCTAGCGTGTCGCGCACCACTTTCTGCCATTTCTCCATCTCATCGACGGCTGTGTCGTTTTTGATGTTGTCCAGAGACCTTCCGCTGGCACCGTCGATGATGTTCGAATCTATGGATTTGAGGGTCAGCTCGGCGATGATCGCTTTGGTTTCGTTTCTGGAAATAATATTTTATTTCAGATAACATGACCCATATGTGTAAGCCTTAGGTTATGCTAGACAAAAAAAAACGGGACAAGTACGAGTCTGACTCGCGCACCGATGATTCCGTATAAGCTTGTAAAGCAACAAACATTGCTCATCGGATTGAAAGACAAACTTAACTTTTTAGCTGAAATTTTTGCCCATACGTCACTAAACAAATATTTTTTCATATGAAAAAACAAAAAAATAACTATTTAACATTTGCCCAATTTCATTATTCTAGTTCAACCTATAGATTTTGATTTATTTTTAAGTATCAAAATATGTCGCAAGTATTTTTATATTGCTTTGACTTAGAAGCTAGATTTTTTTAGCGCTCAAGGGACCGTAGACTAAGTATTTGATATTAATTGACAGGTAAGCTATCGAGGGAGTAGAACGACGACTTCGGGCCATGCAGTTTTATCGTCAATTAATTTTTGGTGTTATACGCTTTCTTTATTCTAATCTACGAATAGCCAGCTCAGTTTTTTAATGAACTTACTGCATAAACCCGTAGACAAATAGTTCATGGTTCCGTTCCATTCGCCCTCCCGTTAAGCGATCTGTGCCCATTTCCCGGCATCCTATGCCCATTTTGGACCATTTCTTGGGCAGTGTTATAGTTCTGGTGCTATTAGGCCGGGGCGAAGGTTGGTCTGTGGGGCGGAGCGGGGTAGAATGGGGGGGGTATTTAACTTACTGCATAAATCCGTTGACAAGTAGTGCGTGGTATCCTTTGTTCTTACTGATATCTGCCGCTAGGTTGTCCACGACTCTTCTGCTCAGCTCTTCGAAGTCCTTGCTGCCGGCAGCCGGCGGCTTGAAGCTCTCTGCCAATCCTGAAAGCAGAAATTAGTTATATTTTCAAACGACTTCAAAAAATGAGGAGGTTCTCAATTAAGTCTGGTCTATCGTTTGTTTTTTGAAATTTCTTATGGGACGTTTTATCAACTTCCCGTTTTTTGAAGTCGGGTCTTATTTTTCCCTGAATGAAATCAGCTTAGGCACGCGCCTACTACTTTGATGTTACACCTGACAGGGTACATGTACTTACATGGAAGCCTGTCAGGGCGCTGCAAGTTTAAGCCAATATTTAAAAAAAAGTTAATTATGTCGATTCTCTTGTACACCAACTACTAACTTAATTTTATCTATCACTCTCTTTACAAACAGTAACAAAAGAAAGATACTTTAGTGCTATCGAATTTGATTCAAGTTTTCCATACAAGTTTAGTCGTGATTTTAAAATAGCAGACTATAAAGTTACACACGAGAAAAACTAATTTGACAGGAGTAATATTATTGCCATCTCTTTGGCGTGTACTATCAGTAAAAGAGAGTGAGTTCGGTGTACAAGAAAATCGACGCCACTGTTATATATTTACCTGTGATTCGGATAAGCATAGTGTATGAAGAAACGCCAGGAACAATCGGCTCGATGGCTAACTCTTCTTCCGTTGGTTCTATGGAAATAAAAATATATTTCAAGACAGTTCTAGATGACAAAATATGCGAAGGTATGAAGAGGGTTATTCTATAACCCACTTTCAGGATTAATATTCTACGACTGATATATATGGACTGTATGTGGCAGAGATAAATAAAAAATACTGTATTTAAATTAATATTGGAAATAAATTTTAATCAACTTTCCGTTATTTAAAGTAGGTTTTATTTTTTTTCCTGTAAAAAGATGTTCTTGTTTTCTTGGTGAATTCAAGTCTTAGTAATAAATGATGCTGTATATTTTAACACAGCATCTAGCCCTAAAGTAAGCAGAGCTTGTGGCGCAAGGCCCATCATGCCAAGTTTGCAGGGTCGATTCCTGCCGCGGGACAAATATTTGTATGGTCTGCAGATATTAATCTCGGGTCTGGGGCGAACTACATGACTGATAAACTACTTTATTTTTAAATACATACATATTGTGGTGCATTTATGTTTCAGTAATAAGTACATATAAGTAGGCTATTCTAACTTATTAAGATATAGTTACCTATTATTCTTATTATTTTCATAACTTATCCCACCATCCTAACTTACAAAATTTGTGTTTTATGTCGTGCTAAATTAATATTTATTTCTTACATATTATACATATTAGGGTGGTAAAACACCCAGACCCGAGAAAAATATTTGCAGATCATTCAAACATTTGATCCGCGGCGGGAATCGCACCCGCATTTCCACGTCTCAGACAAGCCTTCGCCGACTACACCACAGAGGTCTACATCAGAACTGACCTGGTCCACAAGGCTTGATACAGACTCGTTCTTCACTGACAACAGGCGTTTGTAAATGCTTAGCGGTGCGTTTGTTCACGGGATCAAAGTCCCCTCCTTGGACTATGAACATCATGTACCAACATTGGCTGTCTGTGAAGGCCAGATCCTGAAATGTACAAGAACTCTATTGTATACATTCATATAAAGAAGTACAGTTTTTAAGTTTGGACGTAGGAGGAACAGGCAGTAGATAAAACCGACGTTTCAAAGTGATCCTTGTGATTTTAATGAATAAATTAATTTTCACTTTGACTTTGGAGGTAATCGTCGAAACCACTCATCCGATTTCGATCTTTCACCTATATTTAGTGGACCTTTATGTACCTAGGTATATTATCTTAATAAAATAAAAGGACCAATTTATTTTGATTTATTGTTACGTATATTATGTTATATTATATACATCTACTAATCTGTAATCAGTGATTTAACTGAGTGTTTGATTCCAACGGCGTTGTGTTGCCAGATTACACAACAAATGCTGAGTTGTTGCCAATTTGCGTCGTTGCATATTGGTAGGTATCGGGAAGCATATAAATAGTTTAATTTTTAGTATGTAGGTATTGTTTGTGTAAATCCCGTGTGTGTATTCTCTGTTTGTTTTATATTGTGTAACGTTCCCCTAAATTCACTCTTAGATCCCCCAACTCACCTTTTGATCCCCAGTATTCCTCTTCCTCACGAAGCTCAGTGTGGTGACTCCGTCGATCAGGCTGCCGGTCTCCTTGGTGATGTCTTGCCTGGGGTCGACCCGGGGCGCGGCGTACCCCGTCACCCAACTGTCCATGATGAACGGCCGGCCCGACCGACTATCCACCCAACCAATGATCGCGTCGGTTTGAGACTTGGGTGAAAGGACAAAATTAATGAAAATACATTCATTCACAAAAATACTTTGTCGTACACCTTATGAAATACACGAAATATACAATTAATATCAATGCTACAATGAGGTATTGTCGCTTAAAAGCGAATCTCTTTCTGACAACCTTTGGATGGATAGGAGTTTGAAATAGCTGGGGGTGTCAATATTTTGTATAAACTAATGCGTGGACTATTTATTAACTTCCATAATTATTATTATTGAGATGTTATTTATATCTATTTAGTATAGATACTAATTATAAAGCTTTAACTTCTTTTTTTTTGCCTGAACACGCTAATCTCTGGAACTACCAGACGGATTTGTAAAAATATTTTTGCATTTGTTTTAACTTCAAAAGAGGTTCCATATAAAAAATAATTTAAGAAATCTACCCTAATGGTTAAATAATGGGGCACGAAATTTCATATCACATACTTTTTATCAACTTCCCGGTATTTCAAGTCTGTTTTCATATATTCCTAAAAAAAGACTTGTTGGACTTGGTTGGACCAAGAGTATACCTTTTGACGGGCCATAATCTCACATGATTGTAAGTGATTACTCAATTAAAACCGAACATAGCTTTACCTATGGGTAAAGATATGCTTATCATGTTGGCAGGCTATGGCCTGCCGCGCCACCCTGAACTTTAATATGGGCTCAAAACTCACCATTTTCTTATTATCGCTGAATCCGATGCCAGTCCAATGCTTGCTCTGTCTCGTTCTGATCGTGAAGCGTACGCTATCCTTCCCTCTCTTAATCCCGAGGTATTCCCACGAGGCGTGGTATTCGCAGGTGTTGTTGGTGACGTCACAGTTCACAGGATGTTTCCATTCTCCACCGCATTTGTCCTTCAGAGGAGTGATGCCTCCCGTTAGGGAAGATTTTGTTTCTTCTGTAATTAATAATAATTACGGGGCCCGTTTAGTGGACGGCAAGTCCTGTCTATTTTTTATTTAAATTTGAGTCAGAAATGCCGTTTCATCCTAGATTGCCCAGATAAGATTCCCTAAGCATATACTCCTGCAATAGCCTAGTTTATCACCCAATATTTCCAATAGTTTCATCAGTCGCCAACAACAAAATAACGTTTTTTATATATTTTATATACTTCTAAGCGATAAGACCGCCCATTGTTTTTAGTTTTGTTAAGTTGTATCTATTTTTCTTATGGTGTATAATAAAGTATTTTCAATAATTAATTTCATTAATTCATTAAAATATGTTTGTCCAAAATTTTCCAGGGGAACCAGATAACAAAAGAAAAACGATGTAATAAAAGGATATATATCTATCTCTACAAATAAAAATCAATTGCAGCATGTATGAAATATCATCGTTTGAGAACGGCTCGACCGATTTGCAAAAAATTTTTTTTGTTTGTGTCAGAAGGTTTTGTATGAAAGAACTTTTTTTGAAAAATGCACCAGAAAAGTCGTAAATTTGTATGACCCGTGCGAAGCCGGGGCGAAGAAAAATCTAATCATTTTCTCAATCAATAAATTAAATCAGAAATTTATACAATGTCAGTTAAAGTATAGCTTACCGAAGAAATTGATAGTGGTGACCCCCCTCTGGCCCCCATGTCCGTGGTATTTGAGCTCGTCCTGTCGGTAGAAGTCCCCCACGGCCGCGGTCCCCCTCTCGATGCCCGAGGGAGGGGAGTGCACGTACTTGCCCGGTTCCTGTCCACGTGCCCAGATCACGTGCATCAAGTCGTCCACGAACGAGTGGTCGGTAGGTTCCTTGGCCTGGAATTTAGTTTAATTATTGAAATTACCTTCGCTATCCACATGGACTAGGCCTTTTTAAGCGATAAGATCGTACTAGTACTTTAATTTTTTGTATGTTTTATTGTGTATTTAATTTATTTCATAAAGAGTATACATATAAAGGATTTTCATTCATGTGCTATCTAAAACTACCCCCGATTTTTTTTAGTTTCGAGTTATGATTTTTTGTTTGAGAACTTTCATAGCATTCTTTAGGTATCCTAATTAGCCTTAGAAATTACAAAATAGGCAATAGTAATTTGCTTAGATCAAATTAACGACAAAATAATAATAAAAATACTGGGTTAACATTTTTCATTTTTCACAGTATCATCTAGCTAGAGTCTAGCCCCAAACTAAGCAGAGCTTGTATTATGGGAACTACATGACTGATATACTTTTTTTGTAAATACATATTATCTAATGGACCGTACGTTAGTTTGCCTTCAGATACCATCAAATATCTTGTCAAAAAAATAGGGCACCACGGTCTTTGTAAGTCATGAAACTTCTTTCTATAATCAACGGTGACCGTTGTCTGTCGAACCCGCCGTTGACAGCAGAACCCGCAGTCGACAATAGAACCCACCGTCGGCTGACGAACCGGGCGGCTTCGTCGCTAATCCGTAAGCGCTATAAACCTACCTTGATTTTCTTCCTGAACATGATGGTCGTGACACCATTCTCTTCAAAACCACTTGCGGCAGTAAGATCGTCGTGACCACCCCAGAAAGAGTCCACGCGTGGTGTAGATCTGAAAAGGAAAAACAAAGGTTTTTTTATACAACTAAAGTAGCAAACAAGCATACGGCCCACCTGCTGGTAAGCGGTTACCGTAAACCGCTTACCAATGTACTCGTAGTTCCTGATACCTACGATACCGGGAATCCTAGTGAGGGGTCAGGACTATGTATGTGACTGTGGTTAATATATTTTTTTATTTATACATTGAAGATCTTACCTATCTCTGGTATAGTAATCCAGAACCCGATGGTAATTTCCCTTAGCTGTTCCGATAACAATGTCCGTGCAGTCCATAGGATTGAAGTCGAATTTAGGCACGTACTCGTGAGAGGGGAAGTACCCTGAAAACAGAAAAAAAAGTCTAGACCTTAGAATAAAGATTACACAAAAATGTTACCATTGAAGAATAATGTTACGACAAATCGGGACTCATTTGACATATTTACACTTATTTTTAAGCAAGTAACGTCTAAATCATTTTCATAAAATTATAATTTTTATGAATAGAGCTATCGAAATGTCGTGAACACACTGATACAGCTTATAAGTCCTACTAGTTAATAGGCACCTCTAAACATAGCACGGGCCAGGTAGCAAGCCTATCGCCGCTTATTGGAACACTAACAGATGGCACATGCCTTCTAATTTATGGTACTAGGACATGTCGGTTTCCTCATTATGTTTTCCTTCACCGTTTTGAGCACATGTTAAGCGCACATAAATAGAAAACCATTGGTGCACGACCGGGCTAGAACCCACGACCTCCGGAACAAAATAAAATATAACGAATTCAAATTCTACTGAGAATTAAGTTTACTTCAAAAATAACACAATTTTCACTACATACAAGAAATGTTTACCATGGCACATCCAACTTTGCCGAAATATCGGGAAACATTCAAACTAACAAAACAACGTACATAAATTAACCCGTTTTTAGTGAAAATTATGATCATAAATATGAAATATGATAGTTTCAGAAACGGAATCTAGAAGTTCAAGAACACAGATTATGTAAAACAAGAAGATAATATTGTTATGCTGTGAAGGGAAAGGGAAAAAGGAACAGGATATTGAAGTTGAAAGTCAAGCTGGAAGTAAGCGAGCGAAGCAGATTTGAGAAGTATTATAGCAGAGAACAATAAAATTATTCAAACAGATTTTTAGTTCATTTTAGAAGAAATATTATGAATGAATGAAAATACTTTTCTGTACACCGTAAGAAAAATAGATACAGCTTAACAAATCTAAAAAAAACTTAATTCAGTTTTTAGTATAAATACAATAGGCTGTCTTATCGCTTATAATCGATCTCTTCCAGACAACCTTTGGATGGAGAGGTTTTAATGAGATTGAATTGATTGAGATTAATTATGGTGTTTTGTTACCATTTACCAAATGGATTTGGTAAGTAAATCGTTAGGTTCGAAAGGTGTTAGATTTAGTAATCACCATTGTAATTATTTAGGTACAAAAAGTTGTCCAAGTTCCAAACTTAGTAAAAATAATAATAAACAATCAGTGAACAAAAACTCAATGCCTGTTTTTTTTTATATTTTGAAAATGGAAATTCCGCTTTTTTCTAAACGACTTGCGTCATGCTATTTTAGTCCAAAAAGTATTTACACAAAGTGAGCTTTAAAAGTATGTAAATGCATCACTTTGGTTATGATTGAAATATTTACAAAAACATTTTTTTTTCACTGAACGTATATTTTGTGCGAAGCGGGTGCGTTACCTGTTTCTTCTTTCAATCCTTTCACTAGCAACGACTCGGGTTCTTCAGCGTTGGGTTCAGGACTAGGTTCGGGTTGGGATTTAGGTTCAGGACTGGGTTCCGGTTCCGACTTAGGTTCAGGGGATGGTTCTGGTTCTGATTTAGATTCAGAAGGTTCCGATTTAGGTTCAGGAGAAGGTTCTGGTTCAGATTTAGGTTCAGGAGAAGGTTCTGGTTTTGATTTAGGTTCAGGAGAAGGTTCTGGTTCTGATTTAGGATTAGGAGAAGGTTCTGGTTCTGATTTAGGTTCAGGAGAAGGTTCTGGTTCTGATTTAGGTTCAGGAGAAGGTTCTGGTTCAGATTTAGGTTCAGGAGTGGGCTCAGGTTCGGATTTAGGTTCAAAGGTAGGCTCTGGTTCAGATTTGGGTTCCCTAGCATATTTGTCAATTGGCTCGGATATAGGTTGGGAAGTAGGTTCTGGTTCTGATTTTGGTTCGGGAGAAGGTTCAGGTTCTGCTTTAGGCTCAGCAGTAGGCTCAGGTTCAGATTTAGGTTCAGGAGTAGGTTCGGGTTCAGAAGTGGGTTCGGCTGTAGTCTCGGGTTCTGGTGTGGGTTCTATGGGCTTAGGTAAAGCTTTAACTTTAGATGATATTCTAGGCTTTGGTGCAAACTTTGGTTTTGCTTTTGGTTTGGATTCTGTGGAATCAGGTTCGGGGGATACAGAGGTCGTTGTGATGTCATCTGCAAAAAATGTAACCATGCGTCATATACATTAGTAAAGTGGTTTTTGTACATTTTGTATTGTTAGTTACTTAAGGCAAATATATTAAATTTAGATTTATTTCGTTTGTGCTGTCCAATTGCGCTTGTGGTTTGTGGCTTTTAGATGTTGTGGGTTATTTTGTGCTTTTAAAATTAGCAATATAGTTGTTTGCATTACTCACCTATGGTGTCGTTTAATGCACGTTTTGGTCTGCCTGCAAAATTAAACAAAATAATTTTGTAATTTATCTTCGGAGAAGGTAATTAGTTAAATATTACTTTTCATAGGTAGAAAGTAGGTACCTATCTACTTAGTATTTGTAAACAACTGTAGGATACGCAAACTAAGAGTTTACGCAGCCGCGGTAGAATAAGTTAACTTGTAGCAAAAACTCACACTATATTCTGAGTTTTATACTAACAATAGGACTCGTACTTTTACTTTTCATAGGTAGAAGTAGGTATCTACTAAAAGTAGGTAGAAGTAGGTGTATTATTACTACAATTTAACGTGTTCTATCTACCGCGATCGTGTTAACGCGTAGTTTGTATGAAAAAATCTACAGAACTTCGAGGTTATGAAACAGTACATTACGTCATACAAACTAAGAGTTTACGCAGCCTCGTTAGAATAAGTTAACTTGTAGCAAAAACTCACACTATTTTCTAAGTTTTATACTAACAAGACTCACTTTTATACCTATATGACTTTATCGTGTTTACCTAATTTATTACTTTCCATACATTTCGATTGTGTTGAAAAAGCCGTGGTCACAGATTACAGCATTTAAAAATATTAGCTCAGTCTAAGCCTATTGTAATCTCAATCCTAAATTGTAATACCTTTTTGATATCTTAATATTCGATTCTTATTTTATTTTAACAGGGTCTAAAAAAAACAAGAAAATAAAAACCATGTTTACCTTTAGAACTAGAAACTTTGTAAGAAACGCTAGTTTTCACTGTGACGTCATCTCCCAAATTCTTGAAATCCAACCCATCGAATGAATGCATAGCAACTCTTTTGTTCCTATCATTTTCCACCTGGCTTTGTGTAGTAGGTTCAGGCTCTGGTTCTGCAGTGGGTTCTGGATTGGGTTCCGCTGAAGGTTCTGGCTTGGGTTCGGATGTGGGCTCAGGTTCGGGTTCTGCTTTAGGTTCAGCTGTTGGTTTGGGCTGCGATTTAGGTTTTCGGCTGGCTTGCGGTTCCGATTTCGGTTCAGGACTGGGCTCATTTTCAGCTTTAGGTTCTGGACTAGGTTCGGGTTCCGCTTTGGGTTCTGGCTCGGGAAGTGGTTCCAGTTTTGGTGTAGCTGAAGTAACAATGACATTTTTTTAATTATATATTTCCTAATAATCTTATCTTATCTTACGAATATTATAAACGTGAAAGTTTGTGAGGATGGATGTTTGTTACTCTTTCACGCAAAAACTACTGAACGGATTTTGATGAAACTTTACAGTAATATAGCTTATACATAAGAATAACACATAGGCTAACTTTTATCCGGGTACCACGCGGGCGAAACCGTGGGAAGAAGCTAGTATCTGGTAATTTCTGAAGTATTTTGAAGAGTAACTTACCTTTTTCTTCCATAATAGGACCTAGTACTGGGAAGTTCTTGCATTGCTTCGTCAAACCACTGGGTCGCCAACCGACAGCTGAAATAAAATCATACAATAAGTAGGTATCTTTTCTGCAAGGGTACCTACCCCTATTTAATAAAATATTGAAGTAAATAGAACTATTTTGAGAAAGTATATCTGCCGCCAAACAGAAACGCTCGCATTGCTGTGTTTTTGTGTGAAGGGTATGGACGCCGGTTACAGGCATTACGCTTACGAAACCTTGTTGGCAAAGCATTCGCAAAAATCAAACGGTTTTGGCATTTTCTCCCTCATACAATTACTTTTAGAAAATGTATATCAAGATGCTTTACTTTAGTACCTATAAAGTAGTTAGTCTTCCACATCAATTTGTTGGCTAAAATTGTGTTTTTTTTTTGCAAGTATTCATTGCAATTTTTTATCGAGAAAATTTAGTAAAAGAAGATTCTTTGTAACATATTAACAAAAAAACAGTTGAACGAAGGATAACATACATTTTTCCTACTACCACAAACAAACTAAAACTAATAGTGCTGTTTTTTTTATATAAGTGTTGTAATCTTCAGACTTACCAGCATAAGAGGTGCCATTGACGATCATAACGACCTCCAATTCTGCTGACTCCTTGAGAACTCTCCAATATAAGTTGAATTGCTCTGATAGTGCCCGTTTGCTGAAGAGAGACAAGTTGATATTCTTGTCCTTCCACGGAGATTCTGCAATAAAAATTGTTTGTAATGAAATTCAAGTTATTATTTACTATTTTTTTTACTAAAATACAGGATCTTTACTATTTTTTTTTCGCAAGAAAAGAGTGAGAAAGATATTAGATCGATTTATCTGCCGCTAACATTAAAAACCCGCAAGATCAGTTCCTCCCGTGATCATGGTACCTACATGCAACGTGCCGAAATATCGGGAAACATTCAAACTCACAAATCATGGTAAATATCCCGTTTTTTAGTAAAAAATTTGTTCATAACCGTGATAATTTCAAAAGTTATTATTAACTTATATTAATTTTGTATAACAGCAGCCCTCTGTGGCATGTACCGACAAAATTTTTCGAAAAACCATCCCTTAAAAAACAATAAATAATGCTGGTAATTTTTCACAAAGCATCATCTATCACATGACTGATATACTACTAATATACTTTTTTTTATAAATACCATAGAAAACACCCAGACCCGAGACAAATATTTGCAGATCATACAAACATTTGTACCGCGGCGGGAATCGAACCAGCAAACGTCACAGGCTGGCATTCTCCCACTACGCCACAGAGGTCGTCAGCAATAAGACCTTCTAATCCTCACTTTTGTTGCATCCTTTCCCGTAGAATCCGTGAGGGCAATAGCACATGCGACTCGGGGCCTCAGTCGCGTTGATGTCGATGCATTTGCCCCGCAGACCGCAGTCATTATCATCAGCGCACTCGTCAGAGAACTGGCAGCGAGGACCCCAGAACATCTTGTTACATTTACAACGGCCCAGGATGTGGAAACCGTGACCGGAACACGTCTCGTGGTATTGTTTACCTGGGAATAAGAGCATTGGTTATACGAAGATAGAACTTAGTTCCTACCTTTAAAAGAACACAAAATCCATAATAATTAATCTAATCTGTACTAATATATAGCTGAAAAGTTTTTTTTGGTTGAACGCGACAATCTCTGGAACTACCAGTCGGATTGGAAAAAATATGTTTGTATTTGATAGCCCAATTCTTAAGGAACGTTATATTAACATCACACTACGACTTTTAGAAGCCGAGCAAAAGAAGTAATAGCGCGGTGGGTCGATGCGATGCAGAGTGGTCGGGGGCCGAGGAAGGCCGTGGCACAGTCTAAAATAAAAACAAGTAAATTTTCACTTTATTTTAAAATCCTCGACTTTTAGTATAGATTGCGTCGCCCTCTTGTTACTTGTGGTGATACGAATTAGCTAAAGATAGATTTGACAATAAACAAATCGATTTCAAAAACCACATTACAAATCGATAAGCCGTTTCGAAGGGATACGGAAACAGAGTAACAAACACACAATAACCTCTTATGGCACACGCATATACGGGCTCCTTGCGTTGCGGGTAATAACAACTGATTCCATTGTTTTTCGTCTATTTTATGATGAAGAGACACTAACCGTAGAAGAGATATTAGCCGTATTTTCACTTTTTAAATATATATGGCTGATAAAGTTTCAATTAGCTATAAAAAAAATATCAAGTTCGACGAATTTGATAACACCCCGACTGAAAACCTCTTTCGATGATGAAACCTCAGATCCATCCTTCCTTGAAGTCTTAGAGGACGATTGCAAAAACTCACAATAATATCTGTTAAGCTGGTTCAAAAAAAAGTAACAGTTAAACCAAAGAAACCAACGCCGAGATCATATCCCAAAAGATTACAAGCATTCATCAAGAGAAAATACAAAGTAATAATTCTGATCTAATAGAATTTCATCAGAATAATTTAGTGATCAATGTGTAGTTTTATTTTGACAGTCAATTACCATACCGCCCTTGTGTATCATTTCGAAATCGGTGAACAGCATGCCAAAGTGATTTTAATCTCATCAATGGCATTATATATTCATCGAGACAGGTTTAATAAATCAATGTAGGTGTCAAACAAAGGATCGAATCTATTTTGCATTAATGAGAATGCCCCTGTCAAATAACATTTCCAATGTCTTGGTTGCCTTGATACATATCGGTTTGAATTAAGCTAGAAATGTATTCTTAGAGACATAAAACAAGTATATTTAGACCGGGACGGTGGAGGAAAACATCGTGAGGAAACCGGCATTCCCAAGAACATAAAATTCGAAGGCATGTGCCAATTAGAGTTACAATAAGCGGCGATGTGCTTGCAACCTGTCACGTGGAACGCTAACTACTTTATACTAATATAAAAAGGGCATGTGCCTATATCTGGCACATGTCTGCGTTTAGCATAGTAGACGAGTTTGGACGATTGGAAGTGTCTCTAACTACCACCTACATGGTATCCTCACAGATCTGCATACTGAGGATCAGTTGTATTTGCCCCATTATGGGGCAGTTGTAACACTTACGTGGTACACGTCTTTGTGTACACTTACGTGGTACTATATCGATGTCAGCGCATGACCAGAAGCGGTAGTTGGAGCCCCATTCATCGGCCTCCCTCTGGAGCTGGAGGGTGCAATTGTCACAAGTGAAATCACTCGGCAATCTGACTTCGTATTTCTGAGCTCTGTGAAAAAAAATAACTTTATAAAAAAAATTAGTAATCCATAGGATACCCTGTGTTGTTGGTATCAGGAACTACGAGTACCTTGGTACCACAACATGCAAATACTGTTGTGAAAATTTTAGTTTATAAAGTGTTTTTTTGTTTATATGTATATAGTTTTTAGATGTAACGATTTGGTTCACCCGTTATGTTACATTTAGTAGAATAAAGAATTTGAATTTGTCGCGGGAATCGAACCCGCACCTCCTGCATCGCAGCCGGCTATTCGCACATCCCGATTGTTAACTTTTATAAAAATTTAAAAACTCGACATGTATGCAGCGCGCTATAGTAAGTTGCGGCGAATTTATCTGAGAACCAACCCTGAAGTTATACAAATTGATGGCAAATATCTCATTTCAAGCCGATAATCCTTCAAGGGTAAGGATGTCTTGGGTAAGAAAGGAGTACTGAGATGACGGCTGAAAGAGGAGAGTGGAAGAAAAACATGTTGTGACGACCCCACGTAATCTATGGCAGGAACAAGAAGAACCCTTCAAGGACACTTAGGTCGTGACGCGGGTAACAATAAAGATGATGCCATGAAAATTTTTCTTGGTTTTCCAACCTCTTGTTTATAGAGTTTGCAATGAGGATAATTAAAAGGCAAGGTTAACTTCCCTGCTACTTAAAAACTGTGTTACGGTAAATTGGTATACCTTTTTTTAAACTAAAGTGGGAAAGAATCATACGGGCCCACCTGGTGGTAAGCGGTTACCGTAAGCTATGGACGCTGGCAACACCTGAGGTATCTCGCGCGTTGCCGACCCTGAGACATAACGTGTGAAAAGTTTCATGTGTCCTTTTATTTCACCGCACTCATACCCTTCAAATTGGAAAACAGCAATGCGAGCATTACTGCTTGGCGGTAGAAATAGGTATGGTGGAGGTATTTCTACACTACTTTCTTTACCTAATCTATCAATTTATTATAAACTACTTACCATAAGTGTTAAATCAAATATGTACTTACGTGGAGTCATCGCGAACAAATTCAGATCCTCCTGCTCTCGGCGTTAGATCTAAAACTGGTCGTTCTAGATAGTCCAAAATCCTCAGGCTAAAACCTCCCTGTAAATGAGAATAAACAGTGAATTTCGCACCAAAGTCCTTCCGAAACTTTGTCAAAATGAAATCAGAAGTGAGAAAAAAATATATTTAACGTTCATCTCGGAATAAACAATGATTGTTTGAAATAAAAAAAGACTAAAAAAAAAGCCGCCCAACGTGGGGCTCGAACCCACGACCCTGAGATTAAGAGTCTCATGCTCTACCGACTGAGCTAGCCGGGCTTGTGAGGACGCTGTTGAAATTATAAATAACTTACTCTGTGCGCGTATGCCAAATGCCAATGTACTGTAAATGTTGATCCGGCTACAAACGACGTCTTCAATGAACCTGCAACGGATTAAACATTATTTTAAGAACTATTTTCATATAAACATGATAACAAAACCAACTAGGTACTTTTGTTTTGCAACCTTGAACTGAAATGACAGTTTCTTCCATCTAGCGGCGAGTAGTGTAACTACGCGACACAAATACCCATCTTACATAACGCCTCACAGATGGCGCAATAACGTATTGTTTGACGTGGGAATAAGTTTTGCGTATTTCGTACGGTCGATTTACTAGTGGCCGATAAAACAATTTTATTTCTTTGGCGTTACTTGGAAGGTATTCTCACGGTGCGTTGTAAGTACCTGCCTGTTGTAATAAATTATTGTTGCTACCAAGTACATAAGTAGGTAGACGTGGGTAACTCCCTACCATACCATATCTAAGTTACGTGATACATAATACTTCGGTAAATAGGTACCTACATAAGTTTATTTGAAAGTATAGTGCCTAGATACCTATTAGGTATTTCGATTTACAAAGTTTTAGATCTTCCTAACACACTCGACATTATTAGGATGTTGACTTAAAAATAAAAGTATGTGGTAAAACACACAACATATTGCGTAGAGAAAAATAATTTAATTATAAAGAAAACTAAATTACATTTTACCTTTTTCATTACTTTAAGGCAAAAAATTTGCCAAAAGTTCCGCAGCCGGTAGGATTCGAACCTACGCTCCCAGAGGGAATCTGATTTCGAGTCAGACGCCTTAACCACTCGGCCACGACTGCTTGATGACGTGGCGCGAAATTATGTAACCAATTTGCAGAGGCTGTCAGTTAAGTTTAGGCGAAGTGTCGCATTCGTATCAAATAGGTAACAGGCTTTTTGTTTGTTCGAGTGTTCGTTGGTTATCCCCAGAAACGCCTATCCGATTGAGATGTTGATTTATGCGTTTGACATCAAGAAACGTTTGTAGATGGCTTTTATCGTCACATTTCACTAAAGGGCGCTGCAAAAGATTATAGAATAGAATAGTAGGGGTTTTATGAATATTGTAGAAAGCTTGTGTTCTTTGAATGGCGTTATAACATAATATTTAAGAAGAACCTTCTTATAATTCATACTAAACTATTGCAAAAATCCGCATTAATCGGTTAATTTAAATTCTTTAAAATGTTATGTTCCAAAATGTTATGTAAAAATTTGGTATATCTACCTTCGTCTCGTCGCGGGGAAAAAATAAACCAGAAAAATCATACCAATCAAATGTTCTATCATAAAACGTAGATACAACCTGTTTTACACAGGAATATTCTAATGAAGGTTTTTATACCTCTCGACTCTATACAGTCTCGTAGACAAGGTCAATGAACTAGTAATGCAAACGGGCAATACTATAAACAATATTTTTTGTATTAACGTTGCAAAGTCACTGAAGTGTGTGAAGTGAATAGCGCATTATTTGCATGTCATGACATTTTGAACACAGGTACCTACTTATGCTGATAGTAAGTGGTCCTATCAACGCACGCAACCTACGTACCAACGCAATATAGGTAAGTAGACGATTTACATGCATATACTTACCTGATCTTCTTAAACCAATGGTATTCAAATTTAACAAAGGTAATAAAAAATAAAAAATGTATTTAAAACAATAATAATACTGACTACTCAGTTACTATTAATAATGCATCTTTTCTAATATTTAATGCCTCACAAAGGACCAGATAACTACTAAGTCTGAGATATTAAATAATAATGAAAAAAAATCTATATAATTTTAATTCAATGTGAATAAATAGTGTGGAAAATGAAATAACGAGACTCTCAAGAAAAGAACAAGGCATTCTTCCTAATATTAAAAAAAAACAGGATTATAAAAAAGAAAGAAGGATCTATGTTCTATTGCATAATGTGGTAACACGATAGTACGAAATTTATTTTCAAAATTATATAAACCCTGACGTGTTTTTCCAGATTGCAGAGACTCCTTTTCACATGTGGCGATAAAACCTTAAAACATAGAAATATTGCCACAAAATCCGCATTACAATCCACCGTCCTACTTATATTTGCACTGACCCCTGAATTAAAATGTTTGTAAATAAATCCGCTTTGTTGACTCTAGGTAGAAAACTAAATTACGTAGCATATAACATCATTGACATCGTTTATTTGCTTCGATCGTAAACACTAGCATTTCGCGAAGCACCAGTCACGACTAGACCTACCTCAATACCTAAATAACAGTCCTGCTGCTGATTACAGTGCTCGGTGATGACTTGATGAGATCAGTGGCCAGGCCAATGATCTCGAGTTCAAAACATGAAGATTCCAGTAGAATTTCTGAATGTTACTGCTCTAAGTAAAAGATAATTTATTTAACCCTATGGAGAACACGGTTGGTATTGTGTCCTTCATTTGCAAAGGGGAAGATTTTCCACCGGGCTGATCCACTTGCCAGGGGTCCTTGGTCTATATAAAATATAATTAGTTTAACCCTATGGAGAACACGGTTGGTATTGTGTCCTCCATTTGCAAAGGGGAAGATTTTCCACAGGGCTGATCCATCTGATCCACTTACCAGGGGTCCTTGGTCTATATAAAATATAATTAGTTTAACCCTATGGAGAACACGGTTGGTATTGTGTCCTCCATTTGCAAAGGGGAAGATTTTCCACCGGGCTGATCCACCTGATCCACTTGCCAGGGGTCCTAGGACCGATAGTTGTTTGTCGGAGGTATTAGATATGTTCAAGTAGAGTGAACACTTCGCTTGCGCGATCTATACACTCCAATGCAGTGCCATCTGTTAATTCTTCACGAATTAATGGTTGAATTTTGTAGTATTTTTGAAATAATAGATTTTGATCAATTTGACATGTTTAATTTTGGTTTAAAATATTTTTGTAAAGAAGATGTGCTACGCACAATGGTAGGGAAAGCAATGAAGTATAATATAAAAGAAATAGGTAGGTACGACTTATGGTGACAATTTGCTCCAAGAAAAGTAGTAGGTGCTGTAACACCATCTGTGTTAGTTCTTCGTTGATGTGATGTAACGTAGCTCAGTCATGTGGCGAGAGATGTCGCTACAACCCTATGTCACTCTAGGCAAAACTTCATGCGCAGATACTATCTGTGCGTATGCTTTGCCTACTATCTAACTACTAGATAGTGCGAGAAAACTCTTGTTAGGGTTAAACTCACCTTTGTAAACATTCCTATATTTTTTTTATCTGTACTTTCTGTGTACAATAAAGAGAAAGACGGATTTGAGGAAAGAGAGCGAAAAAATGCTCTAAATAATGTTATCAGGCTTATTAAACTCGCCTTCAAATCAAGTACATTTTATATTTCAATACTTAACCTAAAAATGATTAAATATGAATTTCTCGGAAACTATTCAACTCTTCTTTGGAATTGGTACCGCCCTATTTTTTTTTAATATATTACGCTGGACATTTATCACAGAATCATCTAGTCCCAAAATAAGCAGAGCTTGTGTTACTTAACCAAAGGGGAAGGGAATCACATGACTGATATACTACTCATAAACTTTTTTTTGTAAATATATACATTTTATACATGAAAACGCCCAGACCCGAGACAAATATTTGCAGATCATACAAACATTTGACCGGCGGGAATGGGACCGGCAATTTTTTGCGTCTCAAGCGGACCTTCTGCGCCACAGAGGTGGTCAATATATCACAACAAAAATACTCGCTATGCCATTATGTATCGTAGAAAGCTCTCACCTTTCGGCATCCCGCAGGGTGGCTTGGTGCGACTGTTGTCCAGGAAGTCCAGGTCGAGCCGCCTCGCCGGCGGGTACGTCAGCGCTACGTGCGCTTGCGCGCCTGCGAGCGCACATAGCGCGAGCGCCAACACACACAACATGGCGCTTACACCCTCATCGCTTTAGGGTTAAAGGAATTAAACTTGTCTTGTTCCTTTGAAGCGTTATTGGATCATTTTGCGTACACTGTAGAGTTTTAATGTCACGTTCGCTCACTATTTTGTTTACTTTTCACTTTCGTTATTTTTGTTTTCGGCACGTTGTCAGCTTCTTATAAGATTTTTTTACACTATTGTCGATGGTAACTTTCGTTATTTATATTTTTTACAGCACTTTGTCAGTTTGTCATCAGTTTTTAGTCGATAATTACGTATTTTGTTTTCGCCACCTTGACAAGATCTAGACACTTTCGTTGAATTTTGATTGTAACTTTTGTGATTCGGTCAGATTTCACCCCAAATTCTGTAACAAAGATAAATTGAACATCAGTACAATTCAATATAAATTCTGTAAACTGGTAACTACATGCTAAGGCAAAGACTTAGTGACAAATTTCTTAGAAAATTACACTTAGAAACACGCTTGCAGTATGCTTAAGCATACTGATGGGCATGTAGGCAAGATTAGAATATTATTCGGTAATTTCATAGAACCAAATTCTACGGTCGAGAAGTTTTGTATAAAAGACTTGAACAGTGCTGCTAACAATCACAAGTCTATGCTAATAAGACAAACGTGAAATCTGAATGCAGTTTAGCCTACAAATACAAATCCTATGACAAGCAGGTTGCTAAGCCTCATTGTTAGTCAGTTGTAGTTGCATTCCGACAACATGGACGTAGTTATGGTGCAATTGCAATGCATTATATGTAGACCACAATCTAACGACGGACCACTATAACATTATAATGTGTAGCTAGATGTAGGTACCTTCCCACGATGTAGTAATAATAATAATGACGGCCTCTGTGGCACAGTGGACGAAGGTCCGCCTGAGATGCAGAAGGTTGCGGGTTCGATTCCCGCCGCGGGACAAATGTTTACATCTGCAAATATTTGTCTCGGGATCTGGGTGTTTTCTATGTACAATATGTATGTATTAAAAGTATATAAAATATGAAAGTATGTATGATACATAGAAAACACCCAGACCCCAGACAAACGCAGCGGGAATCGAACCCGCAAGCTTCTGCGTCTCAGACAGGCCTTCGCCCACAGAACCACAGAGGTCGTCTTGTTGAAGTTTACAGCATAAAAGACACAAGAACATTGCCAATATTACCATGTTTAGCTAACCCTTCAGAATCATAGAAGCTAGCTATAATTGACATCCATAGGTCCAATACTCAGCAGGTAATAAGAACCACACATGGAATTGCTAACCATTTAATTATGTATTTTGTTGTCAATACCTACTACACTAAATACCTCCATAGCCACGTTAACAAGGTAGTTAGCATACATTACAGGTAGCAGGCCTTGCCGGCCCATCACATCAGTTTAGTGATGTTTAAATCTTAAATTGGCATTCAAACTTATAATTGGTATCAGTGGATATGGAATGAAAGCAGTAAATTATAAAAACTAATGCAGATATTTATGGTTTTCGAATAAATTAACACGCTTTCTTAGAAAGTGAGAATAGATGAATGCTTGGATTTTGAAACAAACAATCCACAAATTGGCGCTTTGCCAACACTCTGATCCAATTATCTTACTCCGATACCCGTAATAACAGCTATTGCATATCAGATTATTCAGTTTTTTTTTATTTTATTACTGTGACGTAACTGCAAGATGTAGGTATATTTTTATCAGCAAGAATGTTTACTTAAACGCTATTTGGAATCAATGAAAAAAAGTGATTGATTTTTACAAATCTTTGAACTTATGTACGAAACTTTATTAAGGTACCTTCATATTAGGTACGTACTTCAGCCACAAACGCTTATTAATTAGATTTAATATGTATCTTCGGTCAAAGATCTTCCCCTTCCAACTATCCCATTCCCCTTGTATATACTTGTTTTGTTAATCTTCTTTCATCCATCCTTCCAACCTCATCATACTTTCCTCTAACTCATAACTGTAGTTACTGTATCTTTATTTTCCACACTGTTCTTTTAACACGCTGGTCCTCACTCTCTCAAAGTTACACCACACACACTTCTCTCTCGACGACCTCTGAGGCGCAGTGGGCGAAAGCCCGCCTGAGACGTAGAAGGTTGCTGCCGCGGGTGTTTTGTCTAATCTCCAAATATTTTTCTCTGGTCTGGGTATTTCCTATGGATAATTTGTATGGATTTAGAAAAAAAAACGTATACATGTAATATATAAGTCATGTAGTTCACATAATACAAGCTCTGCTTATTTCGGGGCTAGTTGGTGCTATGTGAAAAATGACCAGCATTAATATATTTTTTTCTCAAAGCTCTCATCTCCTGCATTTATTTATTCTCATAATTGAATGGTATCAAGTTATTACTTCAACTGTTACCGTAACATTTCAAATAACAGGTGTGTAATAACGTAACATCGAAAAGCTTCCAAATTTCCCAAATTCCACCTTTACACTCCACTGATAAAATTCAAAGTCTCACATCATTATTTTGGCCGTCCGTTCGTCACACTTCACGGTCACTTTCGTTACTTTCACCTGACAATAGCCGATTGTTATAAATAATATTATTAACTTTTGTTTTCACTTTATCTCCACATCCCATTATATATTTTCTCGTTATGGAATGATTGGTTAACTAGGCGTAGTTGATTGATAGTTTGTTTGAAGACTTTGAAGTGTCAATTACAAATAAAGTTTCAAATAAATGCAATTACGGGTTTAGTTCATTATAAGAAAGAAAATACATTTGGGGCTTAACGAAGGGCTAACAACCACATATTTTTTAAATTAAAAAGACTCTTAATAGTTACCGTAGATGAAGGATGGGCTAGTGTTTAGCAATGAATATGAAAGTTTTCCAATTGAACCCAAATAAGCAATAGTACCTATACCATAAGATTCTTCATGTTATTTTTTTTCTAAATTATCGCTCAGCATCTGCTTACTCCTCCAGGACTAAAATTTAAATGAGAAGAGGAAAGTAATTTTAAGATTTTCCTCGTCAGTTGTATATTGAATCTAAGGCTACATTTTTGCCACACCAAAAAGAAACGAGTTTAAAATCTTCAAACCAGCTTTAGCTTAGGGGTACCCAGTTTTCCTAGATTCTCCCTTTATGTCATTGTTACTTGAGATTCCATGCACTTAATTTTCACAATGGTATAAAGATTTGATTTTAATCTATTTTCATACATTAACTTCTTGCTAGTTTGTAAAATGACGGCATACTAGGAAGACATTCTGTAACAAAGATACTATCGATCTTTACAACAGATATAATATAAGATTTTTTTTTATTTGTACTTATTTCATTTAATTAAAAAATGTTCATAGTTTTGTTATTGGATCCATTGAGGCTGATTACTAGAAATTAATAGCTATTAGAATTTACTTATTTCTGTAGACGTTGCTGAACAGTTAACACCAAAACACGAAATTTCATAATTAATTGACTTAATTATATCATCTTAGCGTGTCTTATCTAAGATGTTACTTTGTTAATTAGTTTGACTGTTGCAATTTATTCTTCTTAGATTGTTTTACGCCACTAGGGGGCGTTGGCGTTGCAATGGATGATGGACTCGAGTATATTATAAGATGGTGTTTAAATATAATGTTTGTATATATATATATATTCTGAGTAAGTTATATATATAACTTACCCAGAATATGTAGGTATATAATAACGGGGTTATTGTATTAACTCCTTGCTACATTACATATATTACACGCTCAAAACACCAATTGACCTTACATATAAACTGCCAAAGTTATATGTTTAAGAATAAGTATGTCGGTAAGGTTACCTACATTTAAGTTGCCTTTGTTATATTTTCTGTGATTTTAAATCAAATATCGCATAATAGACTGACTGACTGTTCTTAACTTTTTTTTTATAAAAAGTATTTACTACAATTTGTTTTTTCAAAATATTTTGTTTGAACTTATCAAGAGTCTTACTGACCCCACAATTGGTTTTTCTGTATCATAGGTATCAGGAACAACGAGTACCGTGGTACTTCACATCCGAAACAAATATCTGCAGAACGGGGAAACGCCTGTTTCCCCGAGGGGTAGGCAGATACCTTTTGAACTCTCTCACTTGAACACTCTTTTGATACAGTGTAAATAAATGGATCAGGGGATTTCTGGAACTCTTGTCCACAAATTCCCTTCGCATAGGGTTGTCGCATAAGCCCTTTTGCTGCCCACTCTCGTCAGGTACATTATTCATGCATGCTCGCCGATTAAAGGTACTCTTCACCTGAACTTTCTCCGAATCGTCTTCAATCTGGTCAGAGTATGTTCGCCGAGGTATACTCCTTCTAATTGTCTCATTCACGTTTCCCATATCAATTAATAATACATGTTTCTTCAATCTCTTTTCGTCCATCTTTTCTACATGCCTAAACCGTATCATGAGAAAGGACCTCTAAACGGTCAACGAAACATCAGCAGGAGAATAGTAAAGTACGTGGTATTGTGGTATACCCACATATAATTATAGCCAGGTACACCGCATATCTCATTATTGTTATCAGCAATCGTGATATAGATCGAGTTATCGATACAGCAATCGATAGTTTATGTCTCGTTACAGTCAATCACGTCGGAATGCGGTGAAAGTGGCAGGCGGTGTTGCCTGCTTGCGAATATTTATCGTTTGTTTTACCTATAAGGATAATAAGTTCTAATTACTAACTATGTAAAATACATATCAAAACCCAAATTCGATGTCAATTAGTTTTCAATTGTATATTTATTTATATTTAAATCATATCGAGCACATAATATAAATAAATAAAATAATATTAAAACAAAAATGTTGCTTTTTGCAAAAAGCTTGTTTCTTTAATTTAGAGACGCTCCGCTAAGTCAAATTAGACTTGTGTTGTAGTTCCCGTTTTACCAAAACCCAAATTATGAAGATTAAAACAACCTGAAAATTCCATACCACTAGTTAGATTGATTAATGATCTCTCTTTAGCCACAGAGGTTTGCTGGAATAATTATTTTTGGGGTAAAGCTCGCATTTGTAGATCTTATCGTTCTGTATTAAATTTTAATTTAAATAAGTACAATAAGACTACTAGACTATAGATATCTCAATATGTCAAGTACATGCATACCTAATACATCAAATCACCTTAGTATCTGCTTTGGTACTTATATATTTTGTACTCTTAATGAACTTGGAGCTTAGGTAACCATGCCTACCAAACAAAGAGCATGTGAAACCTGTTTCCATTTCCCACAAGCAAAACTGTTTCTCATAATATCCAACCTCATATTTATTACGAAAGGCTAATAATAATCTGGAGCACCATTGAAAAGCATTCTAACCTAAAAACTTCAAGCTGTGACTCGAGTACTACTACTAAGTAGGTAGGAATGTACCTATAGTACGGTACATTAATTCTGTGTCAACTACTGCGAGTAACAACAATAGCATGTCAAAATATTATTGTTATATAAACTCAACGTGGGATTTCATAGCATAATTGATCTGAAACTTTGTTTGATATTAGCTAAGAGTCGGGTAAACATTTTCATTCATCTTTAAAAATATGCGTAATAAGCAAGAAAACCAAAGACTACGGGGGGACGCTATAACCTATTTAAGGTTATAGCGTCCGTCGTCTTAATTCAAAAAAAGCCAACGACAGTTTATTTACCCTAATTTCGATTCAAATTATAATATCCGATATGGTCTAGTGGCTAGGATACCTGGCTCTCACCCAGGAGGCTCGGGTTCGATGCCCGGTATCGGAAGCATATTTTTGCTTTTCCCAGTTTTGTAACAGACTTTTATGTGAAAAATTGCGTCTAGATAGAGACACCTCAACGTGTATAATATCTAAGAATTTTTCTTTAAAGACAGACAAATCGATTACAAAAACACATTTCAATCCGAGAAGCCGTTAGTAACCGAAAAACAAACAGCCTCTTATGGCAAACGCATAATATACTGACTCCTTACGTTGCGGGTAAAAATCAATTTTTGATAACATTCGTTTTTAATTTCGCAACCCCAACTTTGCTCCACTTAATATTATTTGACCGCCATCTATCATCGAGTAGCAGTACCTTTTAAGAAAATGTCAGCCCATGGGAATGGGAAGGTTTACAAAGGGCGTGCGAACCACTAACTTAGTAGGAAATAGGTAAGTTAAATTTTTTTAAATCGTTTTGTAATAAAATTAAATACAACTTATAAATGAATTTATCAGGAATCGTTTTTTCTTCGTCGTAAGAGGATGACATTCACTACTTGGACATAACTTTGCTAAACTAAAACACGCATAAAAACTGGACAAACATTTTATTCCTATTTCAACCCTAAATGACGTGCTGTTTTTCATCGCTCCAAAAATATTATTATAATATCTAACCTATCTACACCTTCCTAATATAAATCGTGTAAAATCGATACACTTACAAAAACACAAATAGGTAAAGTGTATTGCCCCAGCTTGTATTGCCCATTTCAATCCGATGTTTCGGCTTACGACCATTTAATTCCGGATTCGTCTCAAAATGTGAAAAAATTATCGGTATCATTTTAGAATATTATTACGACTATAATTAATTTATATCATCGACCGCGAAGTCATGGCGATTGGAGGCAAATCACTTTGACACGACCGTTTTCAAGCGTTCACAACGATTTTACGATGTTATCATTTACTGTTTCATTTTAGAATATTATTACGACTATACCACGTACTTTGCTATTCTCCTGCTGACGTTTCGTTGACCGTTTAAAGGTCCTTCCTCGTGAGCACCCTCCGCGACCACGCTTGACGGCCGTGAGACGGGAACGTCAGCAGGAGAATAGTAAAGTACGTGGTATAGTCGTAATAATATTCTAAAATAAAATAATAAATGTAAACATCGTTAAATCGTTGTGAACGCTTGAAAACGGTCGTGTCAAAGTGATTTGCCTCCAATCGCCGTGACTTCGTGGTCGATGATAGAAAATCATTACCGCTATCTTATTACGACGGCGCAGAGTCTAATCTGTGGTCGGTGTTACCAGGAAGTGGAAGTGCTTCCGTCATATTACACAGTTAAAAGGTGGGAAAGATCCTATCAAGTGGGTTATTGTGACCTTCCTTGAAAGTAGTCGTCATTGACGTTCCTTAGTGGATTAAAGTAGGTGTCTCTAGACTATTTTATTAAAAAAAAACAATGTGTTTATTAGAATAAACTGGGCAATAGTATTTTTATTCGCGATTATATAACATAAATGGTAAATGGGATAAAGAACCGTAAAACTTATAATTTAACTGGGCAATGATAGATTGATAAAGCATTTAGTACTTTTAAACAAGTATTTAGTAACTTAAACTTGGAGTATAATTTACATACTCCATATAATGTTTATTAGAATTTTCTTCCGTCATGTAATGATTGTTATATATAAGTATATAATGAAAGCGACATAACAAGTTTAGACTATTTATCCTAAAACATCCTAGTTGAATAATGCATACCAACATAAATTTTACTATAAAAAAATGTATAAAACAAAGGACAAACGTATTTAAAACTATGTATAAGTACTTATTAGAATATTTACCTTACTATCATTAAAATAAAGCCCTTTAGTACATATAGAATGATAGAATGAAAATACATTTAATGACCTCAACACAACACAACAGGTAACAATATACAGAACAGATAAACAAAGAAAGGTTACATGAAAAAAAATACTATTAAAAAGATGTGTTGTGTGGGGTCCTATCTCAGAATATGCATCTAACCTTGGAGAGGTGTAAGGCTGATTTTAAGACAGGGCCGTTATTCGTGACATTACGAATAACGGCCCTACGGTACTTCAACGTTTAGTATCATCAAAGTACCTACTTTAAAACGAATTCCAAAGAGCACCTACTTACTGCAACAAAACTAAATAAACTACATATCTACTTTCAAAGCGAGGTTATTATAATATAAGATATTAAATGTCAAAAAACCGACATCCTCACGTGCTTAGGTTATTATTCTTGGGATGACACTCTTTCGAATAAAAAAACCCACAAAAAATGTTTTCAGCTAGTCGTGATTCCATAAAATGATGTCAATTGGCGAAGATATCAAGTAACAAACATAAAAAAAAATACAACTGAATTAAGAACCTCGATTTTAATTATAAGTGTTACGGATCTTTATCTCGTTAACCTTTTTTATTATTTTATCGACGTTTAAAAAACGCGATTTAATAATAAAAAAGGTAAACGCTATAAAGACCCGTAAAACTTATAATAATGTTATCTAATCGCCAAAGTTTGATAAGTACTCCTCGCTTTTGAAGACGATTAAAAACTATAGACAAGATCCATCCTTGATGGATCTTAACCTTATTTCGGAGGTAGGCAACATACCTCCGAAATAAGGTTAAACGCAAATAAAAATACCGTTGCGTACGAAATGTTAGGTAAATGACTTCAACGGGTCATCTAGGTTAAGTGCGGTATTAAACATGCTCAAATGCAACCTCAAATGCTTAATGTTGGTGACCATAGAGTAAAAATCATTAGAATTTCGTAACGGAGCGTCTGTTATGCCATCGTAATCGATTACAAAGTCGGTTTTCACTATTTATAAGTTACAGAAATAAATATTTTTGTATTTGCTATCAAATAAAAATGAAAAATAACGCAAGAAATTGTTCATAATCTATTTAATTTATTTGTTTGATCTCATAAAATAAAAGACTTTAATTTTTATAATATTTGACTTGTTGGATTTTTATGCAGTTTTAACGATCATTCGGTACAATACCAAATAGAGCAGACACTAGCTGGTAGCTATTATATATAAATCTTTCTTAACTTCTTAAGCAATGATTATATACAATAATTATAACCTGTTCTTTGTGAACAGTAGTTATCTTTACGGAGTAAACCAGACCATAATCGTGGGGTTTAGGCCAAATTAGTTACGAGTTTGTAACTTTTTGCAATTTCTTGGGCGTTGCCTACAATCAATTAGGCCATACAGAGAAATAGTGTACGGTCTAACGGAAAATAAGTAGATATACTATATTTATACCTACATTATGTATAATATGTAGGTATTTACAAAAAAAAGTATATATGTAGTATATCAATCCTGTAGTTCCCATAACACAAGCTCTGCTTACTTTGGGGCTAGATGATGCTGTGTGACAAATGTCCAGAATTATTATTATTTTACTAGCTGATGCCAGCGGTTTTGCACGCATGGAGTCATGTTTAAAAACCCGTAAAGGTACTCCCATATACATTTACACTCCCAAAAAACTAAATCAAAATCGGTTCGTCCGTTAGGGTGCTACGACACGCCACAGACAGATAAACAACCACAGATACGTAGAAATACGTTAAACTCAAAACAACACTGTTTGTGTCGGTGGTTAAAAACTTAAAACCTACACTAGCCTATAATATTAATAATGAGCCCAAAGTCGAGGGGGCCCACTCAAAGTACCACTATCCACGTCCTGGCTCCATCATCAGATCATCTCCAAGATATCAAATTATAGTATTGTCATCCGAACTACATTATACATACAAAGTTTCATTTCGATACGACAATTAGAAGTAGGTTAAAATTTACTTCCAAGATTTGATTACATTGTTTGTTTGTTATTTAATTATTTAGAAGTGAAGAAGAAATGATAGTGTGTTAAAAAGAAAAAAATGACATCGTGCAACACCTTTCTGTTCTCTATGTTCACTTTACTCAACATCCGAAACATTATCAACAATTCAATATCATGATTATACTTAGAGAAAGTGTTGAGATAACTTCGTTTTTATCTTCACTCGGGTAAACAATCACTGCTGATATATAAATAATCAATGTTGCATGATTCGTCAAACACATTTCAGAATTTTTGTAAAAAAAAAGGATAAAAAGTGACGATTTATTCATTAAATCGCTCTAAGATGTGTTTTACGCGTCATTGAACGGTGTGATTATCTGTATTACCATTATTGAACAATCCTCGGTCACTGAACTGGTAACGACCGAATGGTTTCGTTCATTTCTTCATTTTTTAGGTAACAGGTTAACGCAAAATATATAGCTCTCTTGTTATTGTTTTTCATTTTCATTGCTTCAAATGGCGCTTGTAACCATTTCATATATATATTTTTCATTATTTTTCTTACGGTGCTAAATATGTTATTATCCTGACGCGACGCTTCAGCTTATAGTTTATGTCGTGAAAAACTAAAAGCTTACACTTATTATGTTCCTTCTTTATAAAAATATCTAAATAAAGACAGTGCCGAGCGTAGTTTAAACGCATCAAAAAAATTGGTAACTAAACTACTAGAAGACGAAGCTTATTATTCTGGCAACGAGTTTCTTAACGTTACATTTGAACAAGATCTTGTAATAATAATTTATTTCAATTCAATTCATCAACAATTTACTAAAAACCATTATTTTAAAAAATAGTGATAAATTTATCCATTCTAAAAAAATATTTATGTCTTTATCTAGTAGTTAACCGCTAACGCATTCTTGTTGCAAGGTTGCCGGCACGGTCATACGTGTGTGTACATGGTCTAATAAAAAAAAACATCTTAATTAAATGAGTTTAATTTTATTATTACTTGTAACAATCTCTTGTACTGTGTCAATCATTAAAAACAAATAAATGGAATAAATGAACGGAAAATTAATATTGTGTTACCTAATAATAAAATATACATCCATTCCAACAGACAACCTATGTATGTATCTGTTGGATGTTTATTAAGTACTGACCCCACACTAGGATTCCCTGTATCGTGGGTATCAGGAATTATTAAAAATAAGTGACAGAATGTTTATACTCTTCTTCGTGTTTATAGTCAGCATGTTTTGTAATCACGACCGAACGTGTAAAGAAAACTTAAACTGACTAATTGGACGGCTTAAATTAGATATCTCTTTCTTCTATAACTGTTAGTAATAGATAGCGATAGTTTAAAATTCAGACAGTTAGAGAAAGATAGTTTAAGTACAAGAGAATTAACGCCATATTAATACTTTACTGAACATTTAATTTATTTTTAAGGCTATTTATACTGCATTGATTTATTTTATAAAATGTGTTTTACAATAATTTTAATTTATTAGATATAAATTATGTTTTTAATCTTAAGTAACTAGTGTAATTAAAATCGTGTTAGTTACTTATTAAACAATATACTAGGCTAAAGAACTACTGAATTCCGTCCTCGTCGTTCCAAAGCAAGGAATTTTTGGATGTTGCTTTCCATTCAGCTCATACACAACACAGTAGACTCACCAAGATAAATACATTTTCCCCTCAAACACTTGAGTTTGGTATGCGCATTGCGTCAAAGCGAAAGTATTTGCTCAACCGTTTAGGTCAGGGGGATAATTGCCAATTCACACATCATAAGCTTATGACAGCTTACCATTCTGCTTTAAGCACAATGACAAAGTGGTTTAGAAGTTAGTTACGGTATGTCATAACACATCTACGCTACTTTTGACAGTTGGCACAAAGTTGCAAATACATTATTTATTATTATTTTTAAGCCTTTTGTGTCCCAATACAAAGGTCTCCCTCTCTTCCCTATTTCCATTCATCTCTATTGCTGCCTGATACTTCCCACCAATCCTTTAAACAGAAGTCTAGCTCACCATCTGCGCCTGGGCTGTCCACGTGGTCGTCATCCGTTTGGGGTCCATGTTGCTGTGGTGGTCCTTACCCAAAGTTCATTTGACATACGTCACACACGTAAAGCCCTGTGTGTCTAGACAAATACCACTTTCTGTTAGCGTTAACGCCTGCGGAAAGATTGAATTGTATGGAAATGACATTAGCTGTATTACTAAGCGTGAGGTATTTGTCTAGACTCCAGTACCTTTTGAGCGTCGGCTATCTGTGTATGGGAGCATATTACTATATTCCTCATTAGGTCTGCGAGTCTCACGCCAAGGATGATCCAAATTCATAATCATAAAGCCTTATTTCACAAGAAAATTTACTAGTAAGTATTTCGGCTATCTCTGGCTTACACTACTGCTGAACCACACAGCAAGGTACTTGCAAAGTAATTAAGTACTTTAATTAATCACATAAGACTCGATTATTAGTCAAAGTCAAAATTCATGTATTCATTAAAATCACAATGATCACTTTTAAACGTCGGTTTTATCTACTGCCTGTTCTTCCGCGACCAAGCCAGGAAAGAAAGGCAAGAAAACAAGGCTGGTTATTCTTTTTAATGATCCTTTTAAAAAACAACGAGTTGGGGCATTTTCAATCCCAAGAGTTTTTATCATCTAAATAATCAGATATTTTATAGTATGCCTTTTTATAAAGTTGTTTTTTAATTACGTTTTTAAATTTGTTAATTGTCAATTTTTGTATATCTCTTGGGAGTTTGTTATAAAAGCGTACACTTTGCCCTTTAAACGATTTACTTACTTTATGGAGTCTACAAGTGGCAACAGCGAGTTTATCTTTATTTCTGGTATTAACATTGTGATTATCGCTTTTTTTCTAAAAGTACACCATAGTTCCAACCACTGCCAACAGTGTCGCTGTTTAACACAAGCTAGATAGCAATAGACCCAGCTCTCTGTTCACTCCGATCACATCTGGCTGTATAATCACATCTGTTACATATATATGTGTGTATATATATGTAACATCGCAATATAATTTGTACTGCACCAAATTAAACTAAGTAAATAATAGTTCAGCAATAATCAGTTGGGCTATCTATAGATCGTTCAACGGTCTTAGACAGCTGTTTTATCTGTATGAATAAGTGTATTTTGAAAATAGTAGGTACATATAGGCAACATAATTTGTAAGGAACAGACTCCTCCAACCTGGATGATGATGAATGTTGACCTACTCACATACCTATCCGAGAGAGGTCACATAATTTATTTATTAAACAAAGATTAAATGTTTTTTTAATAAATTATATGCTAATGTGTCATTAAATTTTATACATAATTTCAAATCGAATCCACATTATGTACCGTACATCTTTAAACAGTTGTTACATTACGTACATGATGTATGTAATGTAACAACTGTTTAAAGTTTCAGAAGATAAAAATATTGTTATCCGAATGGTGTGCACCGCGAGGTGTCATTTTTAAACAGTGACAATGGCAAGTATTACTTCATCAGATTCGAAGTCAAAGTCAAAAGGTTTTTATTAATTGAAATCACTAGAATCATAACGAAACGTCAGACTACAAATTTAAAGTGAATTTACACCGACTCCTCGCGCACTTCCAAGCCTAGATGCCTTCAAAGACAACGGTTAGAAATCATTTTTTAAAGTAATTATTTATGACACAGCCTATGTGCAGGAAAAGCAACAAGCAGGAAATGTATGCAGAAGATTGGGTTCAGTGACGCACAATGGGGAAAGGGCTAATTCATATTCAGATAGCATACAAATGGACGATTTGTTCCACATTCGCCCCACTTGTTTGCCCCACATTCCAAAAAATTCTGCTTTCGCCCCATGTCAAAAATATTTCCGGTTTCGCCCCACATTACATAAGGTACACATTACAGAGGCAAAGTACAGTTGACAAATAAAACCAATTGATCAATGTTTGTAAAAACATGTATGTACTTAATTATACTGTAACTTAATCATAAATCGCAGAAGTTATTAATTAGATAAAATTTTAAATAATCAACGGTTATGTTGCGCCAAGGCAAACCTAAAATATAAATATAGTTTTTCATAAAATATCTTCATATCAATGATAATTATTATAAAGTAGTATGATTAAATCAAACAGTCTCATAACCACAATCAAAATCACGGACAAGTTTATTATTAGTACCTAAATAAAAGTTCTAAAAATCTAAACTATTAAACTCTTTGAATATTTAAATCAATAATGTAAATTAAATATTGATATTACAGTAAGGCAACTTACAAGATACATTTGTTAAATAATTAAAAATGACCGAGAAAAAAACTAGCAAAACTAATACAAATATATATACGATCATATAGATTTTTATGAGTAAGTAGCTGGTTTAATAAACAAAGGGGCATATTTTTTCTAAGCAATGACCCAATGGATTAGAGCCATTTAACATCGATGTTATAGAGTCGTTAATAACTTTATCCATCTGAATAACATTAGGCTGTCTTGGTTTTCCTTGCCCTCCGAATCGGCTCAGAGAGAGTTCAGCATACTTTTGAATAGTTTTTAAAAACCGGATAATGTTTAGTTTTCCTGTAAATGTTCTATTTTACTTAGGATTACAGCCTTTGGCTGAATTATTTGTTCTGTAAATATACCCAAAGAAATCCCATTTACCCATTGCATTTTTTACCTGCTGAGTTGTAAAGCAAGTTTAAAAAATAGCATAACAAAGTATTATTTGCGTAGTTTACCATTAAAATGTTTCAATGCTTCAAGCATTTTATATTCTGACTGTACTAAAGTGTATTACAAAAAAATGTGAGGCAAAACAGGAATACAAAATGGGGCAAACGTGGAACAAAATTATTAAAATAAAGAAAACAATATTTTCGGGGCAGACAAGGAATATAATGTGGGGCGAACGTGGAATTTTACATGTGGGGCAAAACTCTGCGGGGCGAACACGGAACAAATCAAATGGACTGTCATAATTGAATATTCAAAACGCATACTTTTGATAAACAACTATGCTGAATTATAAGCTTAGAATAAAGAGCTAGTTCCGTTTTGAAAAGTTAAAATGAAAATGAAATCTGAAACAATTCATTCGTCGGAGATTCAGTGGAACAGAGTTAGCATGAGTAGCTTAGTGTACTGAATACGTTCACGTACACGAGCACGTTCAAAACAAAATTAAAAATATATATTTATAGCCTACCTTAAACATCTATTGTATAATAACTTGATAAAACATCCTTATAATTTATAAAAAAACATAGATATACATACCTACTTACTATATTTACTTACCGCCTACTGGCCCCGGAGGTGTCATATTTAGTTAAGCATTAAATTTAAGATTTATTGTATCTCATTATAAGTGAACATTTTTGTTTTATGAGAAATAAACATCTTTAAACCGAATAGAAAACAGAATTTCCTTTATTTTTTCTATCCGTCGAAAAAAAAAAGAGAGACGGAAATAGTTTTTGCCTTCTCTTCCGTAGACAACGCCAATGTCTCGAGTGCTTATGACGGCGCAGGTTCTGTTCAAAATGTGGTCTACTCGCACTGTTTCGACTTACAACACAGGTTATTTCAACTAAAAAGAGCTCCCAAATCTTATCATGTAATTATACTGCATTTAAATTAAAAAAAAAATGTTTTTTGACTGTTTGTCATAGAACATAACCTCTAAAGTCAGAACTTTAGAGGTTTGTCTACGACAAACAGTCCAACTGACACATACTAGGTATGTGCATATTCTAAATACTACTCTATATGACAAATAACCTATATGAAAATCCCTTTTATTTTAACAGTATAATATACAGCATCTCCCTGATATTCCATTATATTGGTAAATCATAGATTACCCCCTACATAGAAACTTTAAAATTTACTTCTTTATAATATTAATACTCATAGAGATAATGTAGATATTAATTCCTAGTCAACCTACACACCCTACACGTTTTGAAAACACAATTTAATATGATTGGTTAAGCAAGAGAAGACCTCGAGAGTTGAGTCATCTACAATGCAGGTTGAATTTTAAGGCATTAGATGCTATTATTTAATCTGTGGCGTCATGTTCTGAGGCCATAAGCCACTGAGGTCTTGACCTCAAGAATAACGTAAGAATACGCACCTGTGCTGTTCTATGTACTATAAGGAGTCTTCATATTTATAAGAAGAATGCTTAAATACGCTCACAAATTCATATTGTAAAAACAGGAATTTACACGTTTCGTACTATCTGTGAAGGCACCGGCTAAGTTTCGACTCATGTCGAGATCACTCACCCTGATGAAGATTCCCGTTTTAACTTAATGAATAATCAAATTCACGATATTTTTTGGAATAAATCGCTCACAATTTTATGCATTTGATGGACATCCTCAGACACATACTCAGAGGGTAAATCTTTGAGGATACTATTCTTACACTCTTCTGAATGTAGTAATATTAAAGATTTTAATCTTGCCTAATATTTTATCAGCCTATTGTCAACTTTCCAGTTATGAGATTAGCATCAGTAAAACTTGTTTTGAAATAAAGTCACATGATAAATCACTTTGTTTATGGTAAGGTACCTTGTACATATTATGAAATATATAAATGTTTTAGGATAATTATAAGTTCGTTGTGTAATAATTTTACTATCACATTTTCGTTTCAGTGATGTTGGTCCATAGAATAAAAAACTTTTTCCAGAACTCTGAAATTTAAAATGTAATATTAATATTTTTTACGCAATCTGACGTATTTTTTGTTGACACTTTTCAATTTGTTGTAAATTTAATTTAACTAATGGAACTACTTGTTTCGAACTATTATAATATGTCGATTGACCATATTGTATGAAATTATTGTATTTAAATTTAATTTAATTATTGTAAACCAATATAAATTGGTAACTTATTGGGCATTTAGGTACTAGAAAAGTGACATCTGTATTTACCCATGTTTCCCTATAAATTAATTCTGATACTGATTTTGAATCCGAAGGCATTAAGACTAAGACAAATTGAATTTAAAAATACATAATCATTTAATTGTTATTTATTATCTCACATTATTTTTAAACCTCCCATTGTATTCGTACCTTGTACCTATGAATTCATGTGTTTTTCTTAATTTATCTATCTATCTTAGTCTGGGTGTATTATTATATTTTTAGGGTTTCGTACCTCATTAGGAAAAAAAGGACCCCTTATAGCATATATACAGACAGACAGTCGTCCGTCTGTATGTCTGTCAAGACCCTTTTTGTTGAAATTAATATAAAACACTACGTATAACGTAAGCACTAAAAAATTAAGCTTCTCATTCAAAGCAATTAAAAACTACGGCCATTTTTGCGATTAAAAACTTACATTTGCTGTTGGACCGTGGTTTAAATCGATGTATGTCCCTCATCCATTTAATTCACGTGATTTCAACTACAAAGTTAAGTTTGTCTGTCAATCCGACTTATCTTTTCGTTAGATCAATGTTTGGTGCTTTTATAGTTTATTAACAATGTTCATAATTTTGGTTAACGTACTTGTACGGAAGCCTCGGTGCGCGAGTCAGACTAGCACTTGTCCGTTTTTTTCATTCTATCACAAAACAGATTTCTTAGATTAGAATATTGGTCAATGCCGTAAAGTAATAATTTAATAGGTAGGTAAAAAGTAATTATATATGTATCTAAATAGTTGCATCATCGCAAAAATTACGAATGAGTTAAAACCGGATTGCTTTCAAAAAGATTTCATTATAACTTGAACGCCTTTTATGAAAGCAGCGTATTTTTGGCAACAAACAAGGCCAAATATTTTCTTTTGCATGTTTTTTTTTACTAATAAGTTACATACAATATATTGACCCCGCACTAGGATTCCTTGTATCGTGAGTATCAGGAACTACGAGTACCATGCTACAATAACAGCCACACTAGGAAACA
The DNA here is from genome assembly GCA_961405105.1 of Perizoma affinitatum. Lineage (NCBI taxonomy): Eukaryota > Metazoa > Arthropoda > Insecta > Lepidoptera > Geometridae > Perizoma > Perizoma affinitatum. Next base: position 13,924,700 of record OY560190.1, on the reverse strand, counting down.
ATATCTTTAGAACATGCACACATTGTCCCGCTGCGGGAATCGAAACCGCATCTCTTGCGTCTCCAGCCGACTGCTCGCCTCGCCACCAAGGTCGTCATGCTATGATTGCTGCTATGAATTGTGAATTGTATTATGCAATATTTCGGCAGTAGCATGACACTGGTCACGGGATAAACCAATTATTTTACCCTACTTTATCTGCTCGAGAACTCTAGCTCTGTCCTTGTTTAACACTAAACAAAGTATAGAGACGTGCAACTTTATCAAGCTGGTAAAGTTATGGAGTGTAATCACTCCATAACTTTATATAAGGGCGTAAAAGTATGTTTTAATCGACTAGTATAACTGTAGATCTAAATCAATTGAGCTATCTATAGATCGTTTGCAACGGTCTTTAGAAGTTATGTTTTGGTATTTGATGGGAATCGAATTTGTACTTCATTTAAATATTTAAAATTTGGTATTCGTTAGGTATAGAAAATTTATTACGACAATAAACAAATACCATTGGTGGTTTTTTGTATTATAATTTATAAAGGAATAGATGTTTCATCTGTATTTTTTATATACCTACTTGTACATAGTCGCATAGTATTATTCTGTGTCATAAGTTCATAACTATTATAGTTTAAAAAGATATATTATGTCAAAACCAAATACATATATATAGTTGTATATTTTTATAAACGGTTCAGCATTATCGATTTCGACATTCTCTCAATTACAAGGGCCTAGTTTCTGATTTCCGCATCGTTGCGTTTTATACAATCAGCGATAAATCTACACTAATATTAAAAAGATGTAAAGTTTGTTAGTTTGAATGTAGGAGAAACTGTCCATCAGATTTCAAACAAAAAAAAAAGATTTTTTTACCTGTATAATAATCCCGTTGAAATAAAAGGGCTTATCGTGGAGACCATTTCTGCAACGTAAGTCGATGAAAAAAACAGCCGAGCGGTTCCGGGCAAACCCGTGGGCAGTAGCTAGTATAATCTAAAGATGAATTTACCAAAACATTGCCATGGCACGTAATATTACGTAATTATTTCACAAGAAACAAAAACTTCAGTTTAAGATACAGAGCAAGTCCACAATCGTTAAGCGTTACTTTATATGTGAAAGTTTGTGAGGGTCCCAATGCTTAGGTCAGCAGAATACTAGTGCTAAGAAGGTAGGCTACCTAAATAGCATATTTTGCTGAGACGACACCTTTTTCGCGCGACATTGAACTGATCAGGGTGTCTAGACAAACACTACTTTCTGTTGGCGTTAACGCATGCGGAAACATCTAATTGTATGGAAATGACATTAACTTTGAAATGTCATTCCATACAATTAGATCTGCTGAAATGTCAAGTTTTTCCTTTTTCAATTTACGTTAGGGTGAAGGAAAACAAAGCATGAGATATTTGTGGAATACCCCAGGAAGGTGCGTAGGGCATTTCTGTTCAGTTCTACGTATATGAGGCTGTTTGCCTTTTTTTGTTTTTAACTGTCTCAACATTATATTTCTGTATCTTAGTGTACATAACGGAATTTGTATGATCTTTTCTTGTTGTACCCAATAAAAAAATCTCATTTCATATCACAACGAACGCCGCAACTGTCTCAAATTTTATCTGAAACAAAATTTAGGAGACAATAAAGTTCGGGTTCTGAAAAATACTTAATTAAGTACCTTAAGGTACCTTGAATACATTTTATACAGGAGGATTCGGAAAGAGCAGGATGGTTTGTTTTATAATAAGATATAGCAAGCAATCTCTTGAAGACGAGCCGTGCTGTTTTAAACGCGTAACTGTTCAGAAACCGGTTGCAGGAATCAGAGAACGATGGCCACTACAAGATAGCCACGCTACTATACAGGGTGTAATCGTTAAGTGTGCACAGGCGATTATTCCGTAACTATTGCAGATATCAAAAAACTTTAAACTGATATCGAAAGTACTTTACCTAATGAGTAAAATGACATTAATAACTTTTTAAAAATAAAACGAGAAATATCCAAAAAAAATACATTAATCACTCCCATACATTTAGTATGAGATAGTAGAAAGGTTTTAGTTTCCTTATTTTAAGTGGAATAGTACCTACTCATTTTACCCTTGTCATTTTATAATTATGTACGATATGAAGGTATTAATGAATTTCAAGTAGATACACGTGTAGATTAATTATCTTACCACTTCAAATTTATAATAAACCTTGTTTCAATATTGTATTGATTTGAACTAGCTGAAAAGCAACATACTAAATAAAAATCGTTCTAAATTCAAATTCTTTATCGCGGGTTCTCGTTCCCGCCAATTTATTGTATTTTTCAATTTGCGTTAATAATCGTGATTGTTGCATTTATTGATTGAAAAATGGCATATTCCAATACAGAAAAGAGGGACATGTTAAAAATGTACTACAAACATGATTGTAACAATAGGGCGGCCATTATCGCCTACAGAAGAGAGTACCCAGATAGAGAAGTTCCTTCTGGTACGTATTTACGTAAGTTGGATAACAATTTGATAAATTATGGATCTTTTAACAGAAAAAAAGGTTCGAGAACAAGAGCTCCGGAATTTGATAATGACTTAGATAACAATATTATTAACTACGTAGTAGATAATCCACAAGAATCAACGCGTTCAGTGGCCCGATCATTTCCCACAATTATGTACACAAGTTATTAAAAAAACACAACTTCAAAGCATTTAAGATAAAACCTACTCAAACGCTGCACAATGATGATCCTGCTCGTCGGCTGGTCTATTGCAATTGGCTAGTCAATAATTATGTCAATGTAAGGTCAATTTTATGGACCGATGAAAGTAATGTTTCAAACTGCGGCATTTACAATAGAAAAAACTCGCATTATTGGTCAATTGACAATCCTCGCTTAACTACTGAAGTTAGAGCTCAGGTGCGATTCTCAATTAATGTGTGGTGTGGTATTCTTGGAGATCGGATCATTGGGCCATATTTTTACAGTGGAACCTTAAATGGACAGAGATATTTCTCCTTTGTACAAAACGATATGCCAAGTCTCTTAGAACCAATTCCAGACGATGAAAGAAGGTCGATAATTTTTCAACAAGATGGAGCACCTGCACATAATACAAATGTTGTAATGAATTTCTTACGAAACAATTATAATGGCTTAATAGCCAATAATAGTGCAACCCCTTGGCCTGCCAGATCCCCGGATCTCACGCCTTGTGATTTCTTCCTATGGGGATTTGTCAAAGACCACGTGTACGCTGAGAGAGTACACAGCCTAGAAGAGTTACAGAATCGTGTACGTCGTGCAATTGCTTTAATTACTCCGCAAATGTTAAGGAAAGTTCATTTAGAAACTGTAAATAGAGCTCGTCATTGTATTGCACAAGGAGGACGTCACTTCGAACATATGCTTTGAACACAAAATTTTGTACTTACTAAGAAATAAAATGTATGGGAGTGATTAATGTAATTTTTTTGGATATTTCTCGTTTTATTTTTAAAAAGTTATTAATGTCATTTTACTCATTAGGTAAAGTACTTTCGATATCAGTTTAAAGTTTTTTGATATCTGCAATAGTTACGGAATAATCGCCTGTGCACACTTAACGATTACACCCTGTATATAAAAAAATCCATAGAACAAGTTCCTCCGTATACAAATGCCGATAGCATATCAAATTGCTTTTGTCGTGAAAAAAAATGGCGTCCGAAAACTTACACAGTTTGTCGTATCACTACTTCTATTATGGTCACCCTTCGTGTGATTAGATAGATAGAAAATGATTTTGCACAAGATAATACAAGTTAAGGCGAACTTAATGCTAATTAGCATTTTCTTCCAGCTAACCTTTCTGTAATGAAGAGTTGGGCGGTAGTGCGTTTGAAAGATAACCCAATAAGATAAAAATAATAGCTATGTATGTTAAAATTTGAATATTATGACATTAGAATTGTTTTATTTTATTATAATTTTTAATTGATGTATTTAATTTTGTATGGTTTTTATGAGATGCTTACATTCAAAGTATAGTAAATTAATTAATAAGTTCTTTGAAAGGGCTCGTCCTGGGAAGTGCTACCTCCATACCTATTTCTGCCGCCAAGCAGTAATGCTCCCATTGCTGTGTTCCGTTTTGAAGGATATGTAATTCCTGGTGAAATTACAGGTACATCTTTCATCTTGATATCTCAGGGAGGCAATGCGTGAGATACCTCTGGTATTGCAAGCGTCCATAGGTTACGGTAACCGCTTACTAAACAAAAAACAGGTGCCTATGCTTGGTTTCTGTTTGCCTCTTTAAACATACCTTAATATAGTATTATTATATCTGTGCCTAAATGAAAATAATTCATACCTCTCATCTGTACCCAAATAATTATATGCGTATGAGTTTCTTACACACTGCTTTTTTTAAGAAAAAAAAAACATTTGTTTATGCTTGATTGGTTCAGTCGGTTGTCAAAAGACCACTAGCCAAGTAGCTCTAGCTAGAGCCTAATATTAGAATGTTAGGGCTTATTATAGTGCTTATTTTTTCATGTAAGTACCTACTGAAATTTTCTATGAGTTCATCATTTTTATTTAATGAAAGAATAACCGCCCTTATTTAATACACAATCAATTTTAAAGATTCAACAAATTGTTAGCTACAAAACAAGTTCTGAGACAACCAATTATTGTTATTGCAAATTTAATTGAAATCACTCAAAGCTCAAGGTATCTTTGGTAGGCTATTTGTATGAATGATTTACAGATACTGAACAATGCAGCCAACATATTGCAATGTCAGGTTTCATTCAATGAATAACTTGTTTAGAGTTATGTCAACATATTTGTAAGTAGGTAATATCTACCTACATACTTACAAATACTCCAGTGTTAGTTTTTTTATAATTATTAGGAAACCAAACAGAGCAATGACATTTCTAAAAAAAACAAATTTAATAAATAATCCAATGTTTTTTTTTAATTAGTAAGAGTTCAAAGTTGTTTAAGATAGAAAAAGATGGCGCTATTACAACTGTAATTTTCTTCGTGTTCTTTATACTAAGCGTATGTATTCCAGGGTAATCCAGCCAACACAATTGTATGTGTGTGAGGTAATCCTTTTTTTTTTACCTAAAAACTGCTATGACAGTTCGTTCTATTCCGGTCCTTATTCTTAATTAGAAGCCACACAGGGAGTTCTATTAAAATTGTGAAAGTTACAACATAACTCAATATACATTCTCGCCGTGTCCTTTCCTCGTGAGACCACAGACCACATATGGTCTACAACTTTATTAACCAACGACTATCGAAATAATTACCAGCACGATACATTCAAACCCCTGAAAACCCTTCATTAAACTTAATCTCGAGGACCGGAATACAACAAGTTGTTAGCACCTACTTTTCGACATTTCCACATTCCACTTTCTCGTTACACAATTTGACATTCAATCACGTACGACAAAAAGACAAGCAGGCACACCCCTTGTGATGTCATTGTACAATTTGCACATGGAAAAAGTTCCACCCATAGTTACGTCTGTCACTTTCTTTAATCCGTGATAGGTGTTAGGTTTTTGTCATACTTACCGTGATATACTTCACATCACGGTAGTATGACAGTACCGCCCCAATGACGGAAAGGGTAAAAAGTTAATTGCAACGTTATCTTGGCCCATTACGATCACTGATGTCATTAACAACTGAGAACTGAGAATGTTACATTAACAACTAATATGTAACGTGTTATGTATATATATTTTAAATATACTAATTAACGTTTTTATGATTATAATAACGTTAATGCACCCGAGTAATTTACTTTCAAAATTGCACAATCTATTCATTTTCTAGATAAATTGTGATAGATAGCAAAGTAAATTTGAGTTTTACCTGTTAGTTAGCAGTTTAAGTATTAATTTACATATTGCATTCATACTTTTATGGGAAGAGAGCCAACAAAATAATTGTGTTTTCATTTTGTTCTAGATTTAACTTAGAATATAGAAGTGCACAAGACTAAAGGACTAGCTATAGGTAGCTTTTTCATGTACCTGACCAACACAGTAAAACCACAAAAAGACAAACTTTAGTTTTGAATTTGTAGTCCCCCCTTGAAGAAAGCTGAAAGGAAGACCCTACATGATAGAATTCGGTGGATAGAGGAGGCCAAACACTTTTAGGGAGAAGCTTATACCTTCTACAGGCTGTTGATAATAACGACGATGTCACTTATGTTTAAGTGTAAGCAAATAAATGCCCTTTTATTTTATTTTATTTTATTTATTTATTTATTTATAAATAAGCACGAGAATTTCCAATTTTACTAAATGATACTAATATTGAAATGAATGTTGTATGTAATAAATAAGGGAATAGTAAGCCATGTAATATTTCTTGTCTCTTAAAAACCTAACACATCATTTAATGATTTATATCAATAACAACCTCGGACCATATCTCATTGTCACAAAGAATTATAGTTTTACTGTTAAACGAATCGTCACGTACATAACTCAGCAATGCATCAGGCAGGCATGCACACGCCAATGTCAGCAATGAACGTGACAAAAGATATAAATATTTCAGTTAGGTTTAGATTAGATTGAAATATATAATAGTTTTGTACGAAACTGCGTGGAAACACGCGTAAATATAATTACATGTGATTGAGAGAGTTAGGCCTGATGGACCGATACCATCAGGAAGTCGGTGGATGGAGGTCCGCCGACGTGGACATAATGGCTCTTTGTGACACGCGTACAGCTTGAAACCTCTTTGGAGTTTGACAGAATGACATTGACATTGGTCTTTGGTGACGATGCTCGCCGTATCTGTGGTGATAATTATATTATTTGTGAAATAGCCTTGGATGGCGGGAATCTTTTCAAGATTTTTTTTATTGAAGAGAATTATAGTGGAAAATTTTGTAAAATTTATGTTTTATGCGATCTAGGGGTAGTCATGACGGATGACCCACTTAATGTGCGAATTATTGTTGTTATGATAGTGGAAGTGAGGTACTTGTACATAAATCATAAGAATTTTAAGAATGTCTGAGATCTCTTCTCGGTGTCAGGCCACGCGCAGTGTAGGGTTCCGTAGTTGCCCATAAACATAAGTTATTGGGCCTACTTTTTACTTTTACATTTTATTTATAATTTTTGTTAGTTAGCCATTTGACTCGAACAAAAATTAGCACTTTAAAGCCTAATATTTTTTAACGACCTTTCCAATGACACCCAACACTATGGAAAAACTAAACCTCCCCACTTTATGTTAAGGGGATGTTTACTTTTTTTTTTATGTTTTTATTTTACCACTTTGTCGGCGTGATTAATATGTATACTCATGCCAAATTACAGCTTTCCAGTACTAAGAGTAACTTAGCTAAGCCGCGGATAGATAGACAGATAGACAGACAGACGGACATGGCGCAATTATAAAATGATTTTGACCATAATAAAACTATCTTGCCATACTGTTTACAGAATGGTTTTCCAATATTTGACAGTTACAACCACCTAATTGAATTTATTATGATTGTGAAAAACAATTTAAAACGTCGCTATCTATCATTTTAAATTGCTTATATTGCTTGTCAATAAACAGGTGATAAAATCGTAAAAACTGAAACGCAATCGACTGGCCTTAAGACTTTTAACTGTGTTAAAACTGACCTTAACGAGCTTACATAATACTTTATTGTTTAACTTTTGGTAAACTTAAAGCGAGTTAAATGCATGCAAAATTCAATTTTATTTATATATAGCAATGAGTTAATTTGTAAGCGAATTGGCAGATACATTTGCAAAATGATTGTTTCCGAAGGTATGAACACCATCCGCCTATTTAGAGATGGCCTATCGATAACTTAACGGTGTTTGGATAACACAACACTATTTTGGTTGATGATGAAACAATTATACGAAACTACAAAACGAACATAGAAAAATAGCACTTACATGTTTATACAGCTAGAACGTGGCATTACGGGATACCTAAAAAAAAATGCTAGAGTTTAGTATTATTTAAACAATAATGCTTTTTTTTATTTTATATATCAAGGAAGAAGTCTCATCGTCGTAGTTTTCATTATTTATCTCGTCTACTCGTTAATAGATGACGCTGTTACTAATTTCGCAAGAACACGCACCACGCACGGAACGCAAAGCTTACGAAATATTATCGGAGCTTTAATTGTTATTACAAATTACAATCTCATTACTATTGACGAACACAAACAAATGCCATTTGAGACGTGGGCTGACTGTATATTATTAAATCGAAGGGATTTGCATAACTTTCGCAATACCTATGCGTAGATTATAACACAAGGCGGTCGGCAAAGCAGGTTTATGTCCTTGACAAAAAAAAATTGCGATATGAAAAAAAAAGATGCAAAAATATGCCCCGGGTGAGGATCGAACTCACGACCTTAAGATTATGAGACTTACGCGCTGCCTACTGCGCCACCGAGGCCTGTTACTAAGGTGACGAAATAGGTCAGCGGTAACCATTCGCCAATGATTTAAAAATCAGCAAAAACCATTACACTTAAGCATTGCTTACTTATAGAGTTTTTAAACAGTTGTTTAGCCAAATCGTGAAGTTAATTTAATAGTGGAAAAACACTACAATCTGATGTCTTTCCTGAAAAATACAATCTGGGTATTTTCAAGATAAGAGTATCTACTAGCACTTGCTCCATTATATCATCAAAGTATTTTGTCCCTCTCTTTTGTTTGACAGAATAGGCGACAGAAATAGTTTTTGTCTTCTTTTTCGTAGATTTTTTTTTGTCTTGGGTACTCATAAGCTTATAAGCGTACAGATGCTACCCCACCTAGCGTCCATTTAACGTGATATAGGTAGGTATAAATCCTACTCTGAACAGAGCACTGGCTCTGACGAAACGAAAACTTTCACTCATTACATTACACGCGATAATAGCTATCTACTATCGGAAATGCTTCGTTTCTTTTGTACTATTGAATGGAAGGAAAACAATAATAAACAATAAAACAATAATAAACAATAAAACAATAATAAACAATAAACCGAGGGAGCTGCCGTATATTGGAAAACGGCTCGTTTTCTAAGATAGTTTTAAGAAACATAAGAGTCTTGCGATCATAAGACGTTTTTAAGGTTTTGCCTACAGCAAATTGTTGATCAAAAAAAGGTAAGTTTATATACACTACGAAGGAAAGTTCTGGTTCTGGATGTTGTAGTACCAAGGCACTCGTAGCTACAGATACCCATGGCACAGGTACTAGGTATAATATAATATCTGTGGCACAAACCACAGAGTGCAGTCAGAACTATGTATATATCTTTAAAAAAAACGTAATTTGGTACACTTTAGTCTACCAACGTAAATGTATACTCTAATGGCAACCAAGGTAACTTTATTCGGTAGTCTATGGCGTATCTCTACTAAAGTAAGATTATTTGTTACACTGCCATTCTACGCAAGGAAATGTAGCTTCAGATGGTCTACTAAGGTATTATTTTGGTACCGTAGTAGGGTGATCATGGTATATGAGTTTATAATTTTTTACCCGATAGTGAAAGGGTATGTATTGGTAAAAATCCGCTACGGTTTACTACGGAAAATGAATTAGGGTCTACTAAGGTACAAAAAGAAAAAACTATCTTAGTTAATTAATTAAGTACCTTAGTACGGTCTATCTGGGTAAGTTCAGTTGTCTACAGAACTGTACGCCCTAGAACCTGGGTCAAACTCAAAGTATCTATGCCTTTGTTATTTATTCTAGGATAAGGACTGTTGCTTATCCTAGAGTAAATAACATCGCTATGTCTTAGGGTCTTTTTCAAACTTTACTAAGCATAATTATAGAATACCGTTTTAATATTGCCTTCTGGTTCATTAGCACTGCTTATTCCAAATGGGCGCTGCTTGGTCTAGGTTTTTGCAAACCTTTTTTGGAGATTACCTTATAGGTTATTCAGGACGCCTAGATTGTCTAGATTATTCGCATTCAATTAACGGACCATATTTGTTTATACATAAACTAGTCTCTGGCCACGACTTCGCCCGCATCGTACCCGGCTAGCCTAGATGTGTTATATTTTATTGTAAAGTTTCATCAAAATCCGTAGAGATTTTGCGTGATCGAGTAACAAAGATACATCCATCCTCACAAACTTTCGCGTTTATAATAGTAGCAGGATTATAGCCCAGGCTTTCAGTAGATATTCAAATTTCCCCTAAAATAACGCGATATTTACTAATTATAAATCTGAAGAGTTTATTTATTTGTTTGAACGCACTAATATCTGGAACTACCAGTCATATTTGAAAATTTCGTCTCATTTTTTTTTTGGCATTTGATAGACCAATTCATGAAAATGGTTATAGGCTATTTATCATCACGCTATGACCTTAAAGAGCTGAGAAATATAAGAAATAGCGCGGGCGGGCGATGCGACGCGGTGGGCTGGAGACCGAGGGCGGTCGTGGTACAGTTAGTCTCTGATACTAGCCAGAAATGAGATGAGCCAACCAGACTAACTGCTAGCTGCCAAACCGCTTAGAAAACTAATAACCTTAATTATAAAGATTTGAACAGGTTGTTTAGTTAGGTTTTTTTAGTTGGGTCGTCAAAAGAAACAATTTCACATATTGTAATATTCTAAAGCGTTGTTGCTAGTTTTTTTCGACAAATCCAATCAAAGTAACCCGTGAGGTACATACAAGGTGTTCATGTCAGAACGATTAAGTTTTTGCCGGATGTCATCATCTAAGCATTAGATCACTAAGTCGCACAAGGTCAGAATATAACCACATACATAATGTATGTACATAACGTGTTCAAATATTACCGTAATGTCTTGCAAATCAGAGTATGTACGCACCTGGATAGAGTTGATACAAAACATAACTATGTTTTGCCCAGTTGGATAAAAATAACGCTATAGCCAATAACAAATAATAATCTGACCGTTCAGTCATTTTTGTAGTCAGTTACAATAGTGATGTGCAGAAGCGGCCATTTTAGTGGAAGTGTTGTAGTCGGTTTCATCTTTCAAGAAATAAGTACAATTTACTATCTACCTAGCCTTCCTGCTTATTATAGCGTAAGCTTTGAAAATATTAAGCTTTTCTAAAATTTATTTAGACAAAGGTTGTCTGGAGAGATAATTAGCGATAAGACCGCAAATTGTAAAACAATGTTAAAGTTTGTACTATTTATTTAAGCTGAAATATTTGGCGTGCAATAAAATATTTTCTATCTATCTACATTCAGATGTTATTCAAAAATCCAGAACAGCGGTTATTTAGAACTATCTACCTAACCTACCTGCTTGCTTATATAGCAAAAGTTTTTAAATTATTAAAAATGTAGTTACGACTTTTAGATGTTATTAAAAAAGCCGGAACAGCAACGCAAAGCTGGTATAGCATTGCATTGAAATAGTGTTCATTATTTATATTGTTTTTCGAATGTTAGACAGAAAGGGAGAAAGATCATCAGAAGGTACCTATGCCGTCTAATCCGCTATGCCGTCACTACTCTCCGGCTTTGTAAATAACCGGTTTAGAACTAAGAAGATGGTGCTAGTTTTACATGCAAGTATGTTTACCGACATTATGTAAATAAGTTAAGCAATACTTAAGTTATGTGTTATGTAACAGCAATAAGCACAAAGTGTGCAGTGACAATTAGCACATCTAATTCGAAATTTCCCAATCAGCATTGTTGTTTGCTTATAAATAAATAGAAACAATAATGGCGTTTTATTAAATAATCCTGATTTTAAAGTTCTTTTAAACTAACTTTTTTGGAAACAGTAATACTCATACTCATTTATTCACCGTAGGAACTTTACAGTACACTTGGTTATGTCAGATTATACAATACACAAATCATTCAATAAATTATTTAAAGCCATTACAATCCATTAAAACAGACAAGACACTGTGACTTCCGAGTGGGTTTGGGTCAAATAAATTAAATTAATACATAATCATACAGGCAATGTATGAAATAAAATACAATTAAAATATTTAAAATTATTAAGCTACTGTAAAAAGGTATTGTTAAATCACAGTTACAAACTAAGCTAAAATAAATTATATTATATGAAATTGGCATATAGAACCGAAAATTCGACCTGTCACGTAAAATTCTAACTACTTGCAAAACGCGGGCATGTGCCAAATGTAATAATAATAATAATAATAATGCTGGATATTTCCACACAGTATCATCTAACCACAAAGTAAGCAGAGCTTGTGTTATGGGAACTACATGACTGATGAAATACATAATACATTATGTTTTGAAAATACAAATATTTCGACTTGTCCCCCCTACCCCTTTCTTAAAGATCTAATACATCTGTGGATTACCATCATGGGGAATATATAGTCGTTATTTAAAAATGTTTATTTTTAAACTTTTTTGAAGATCAAACCACCTTTTTCACCACCACGATGGCAGAATATAGTGGTATACATTTAGATTTGATATTATAACAGAAACACCTAACCAATTAAAAAAAAAACCTTCAAACCTTCTTGCCCTTTTACCACGAATGGAAGTAGAAACCACAGTGACTCATTCTAGCCTTGACACTTGAAGGCTGTATGCGCAATTGTCAATCCAGTTAAATGCGGCAGAAGATGAGTCCATTAAAAATCACTTTTAAGTTTGACCGAAGGATGTTGTGACCGTGACCGATTTCAGATCTTATTGAGGAAAATTACTGACTTTATAAATGCAGTAGCCGCAGAGTCGATACTGCTTGATATATCAACTGTATTTAAGTATATAAATAATTATTGACTCGTTTTCCGCCTGTGTGAGTCTTGACCGAACACAGCTCGAATTACCAGTTTCGTCATTGATATTTGTATAGTAAGGGGAAGGAAATACTGTGAATGGTTTATTTTCTAAAATTAATAAATACATTTATTTTTTTAAAAATAACGTAGAGTTCTTCAGAGCATCAGCATCAGCAATGCCCCTATTGCTGATGGCGACGGTAACCTCGCACCATAAGATGGCCCAAAACACAAAATAACTCGTTATAACATTAAAAAAATAATAGACATTCACGACCTCTGTGGCGCAGTGGGCGAAGGCCCGCCTGAGACGCAGAAGGTTACATCTACAAATATTTGTCTCGGGATCTGGGTGTTTTCTATCTATAATATGTATGTATTTACAAAAAAAGTATATTAGTAGTATATCAGTCATGTAGTTCCCATAACACAAGCTCTGCTTACTTTGGGGCTAGATGATGCTGTATTATGTCCAGCATTATTATTATTATTATTAATAAAAGTTTCGAGTGTCAGAAGACAAAAGTTTTAAAAGGTTTAGAAGGACACGAAGCAGGTACGAGTAACATTGAATTGCTATGAGTCAGGCATTAATGTCTGTTATTTGAACAAACAACCCGTAATCATTAAATTCCATCAACGTAATTCTCAAGAATCGAAATTGGCTACTCACGCAATATTTTTGTGACACGAAAATAAAGCAATTTTCGATGATTTTGGAAATTACTAAGATATAATATAATTCAAACAACCATGACAAGGTCGATCTAACTAACTATTTGATTCGAAGACGATTTTGTTACTCAATCAATATTATAACCACTTTTATTGGTGTCCGGCAATTTACTTGTTTTATAAATACGCATTAGGTATTGCGGTCCTTATAACTAACATTAGAAACGATTCTTGTCTTATGCTTGATTCTATTGGCCTTAAAATGCCTTTTTACTTAGTTAAAGAGATGTACAGAATAGCTAGTCTGAGTACAAAGATAAAAAATAAAATAATGCTGGTCATTTTTCACACAGCATCATCTAGGACCAAACTAAGCAGAGCTTGTATTATGGGAACTACATGACTGATATACTACTTATATACTTTTTTGTAAATACATACCTATCATACATAGAAAACATCCAGACCCGAGACATACATAAGCTAATCGTGCTAACATTTGTCCCGCAACGGGAATCGAACCACCAACCTTCTGCGTCTCAGGCGGGCATTCGCAACGCGATTCTTATTTACTCTTTATTTTATAAGAAAATAAAATATAAGTAATCTCCCAGTTTTTTGTAAGTATCTGTGTATAAATATTATAATCATTTATATAAAAAAAGATAATTCAATTGAGTATACTGTATCATCATTTAAATAAAATAATCCGATAAACATAAGAATTTACGATCTCACTAAAGTATGTAGATCAGTCTCTATAAAAACTAGTCCTTGTCTGAATGAATCGACGAAACCTGTCACTTCCACGTAAAACGAAATAGCCTTGTCTGTCTGTATCAGCGTCGATTTTACTTAATTTGTCAGAAAGTTCGAGTGATCAAATCTCGTGTCGGAAGCTTCTCTAAAGTTAAATTAACAATACTTTATAGACGCCGGCCTTTTTCTTTCATTCGACTCTGATATATAAAAATACTGTATTTTTCAGAAATTTGTCTATGAGCGTAAAGTTTAAGTCTAAACAAAACTAAACTAAGATTTTTGTGATTTAACTAAACATTTTCCAAAGTAAGGTTCTTCGTTCGGAAATCTCTGCAAGTTATACTAAACGAAGCCAGGAGGAATTACTAGTTATTTCCAAACCGGGCTGGCTGGTATGCGCATTGCGCATATGACCCAAGGCATCGGTATTTGTGGAACATTCCTACAAGTTGAATGGCAGCTGAATATAATCTGTAGTTCGTTCGTTCGTCGCGTCACCAATTTTTGCTCGATCACGAAAAACAGACAGTTTAGTGAAAGGACTTGTTTCGCAAACAAACTTCTTTCATACACGTTTCTTTGCGAATCCAGGTAAATAGATTTCAAAGTGATCTTTGTGATTTAAATGAATTAATCAATTTGGAGTTTGACTTTGACTCAAACAGTCACTCTCCTGCCCACAGATCTCAGCTCCTGTATGATCCCAAAGAGATATATCGTAGTAATTATTGAATTTAACGGTAAACGGCTTGTCTTTATGTCAAAAATAATTATTATTTTTTTCAATTTTTAACGTATATCTTAATCGCAAGAGGGGACACCTACGTCATATTATAGTCGAACTGTAATTAATTACACATTGATTGGATTGCCAAGTCGCAAGCAAACATTAGTCAATAGATACGTATAAAATAAATAGACAATCTTTTTTCCGAGAGCGATTTCGCAACAGCAGCTCGCTAATGTCGTATTGAATCGAGGAATTGTGCCACTATTTTAATTAGCCAGTTTTTATGATGTTTCACAAAGTATGGGATATACGTACGTACATTCCATTTGAGGTGTTAGTAAGAACTTTTTAAGATTAAATTACCAATAGCAGTAGGGTTTCGAAATGCTTATTGAGTAAGTACCTAATCTTTCACATTTCTTCCAAATGAGCCAGCATCAAAAATTGCTGGTATGCTGCATTGTTATTTTAGTAGTAATTAAGTTTATTTTTAAGTTACATCTTTAAACAATTAGTAATATAAAATGCAAACGTAGGAAAGTGTAGTAAAATTAAGTTTATTATTAAGTTGATATAATAATATTTAAATAGCTAGGAAAATAAAATGCAAACGCAGGAATTTCAAAAAACCAAATCAAAATTCAGCTTTAAGCTGATACTATAGTTGGATTTTGTTGTAATTCTATGAAATTGTCTAAGTACAAATCTGGTATGGTATTGGTGATTTTCATCCTGAATTGGCTTTAAACCTAATCCTAACTTAAGATCTTCAATCATGTGGTACAAACATTACCATTGTTTTAGCTATGAGTTATTACCAACTTTGAGTAACAATAGCTTATGGTATAATAGGTACCTACCCAGTAAGGATGTCAGAATTGAAAGATATCTTTTTTACCGGTAAAAAATTTGAGATCACGACGCAATTTTTCAAACATCCAAAAAAGGTTTGATGTTGAGTCAGGTACCCACTTCCTTACAAGTTTGGTTCGACTAATAAACATACATTATAATTTGAATGTTTCTATCATTATAATTTAAAAATTATTAAAAATAGTGTGGAGTCAAGACAACGCTGTTTTTTTCTTAATCAACTGATACATATCAGTTGATTAAGAAAAGAAACAACTACACAAAGATTTTGTACACCAAAAATTCTTAAGTACAGATAAGAATTTCATTTAAAAAAAAAAGTGTAAATAAATGGATTCAGGGGATTTCTAGAACTCTTGTCCAGAAATCATCTTTGCTTTCCCTTTGAGCGTCGGAAGGATTTTATGGAAAAAGCCGAATTTTCTGTCTCGCGGAATGCTAGCTAATACAAAACTGCATCGCAAAATGTGGACAAATATGTTTGGCCGTGTCTCTTTCTTGACTACCCCCTACGTGGTAGAAAGCCCACGGATCTACGTTCTTACCTTACTGCGTAAATATCTGAAGATATCTAGCAGAGTCGTGAGAAAGTGTTTTTTTTTATTTAATTATAAATAACCATTTCTTATCTTACTGCGTACAGATCTGAAGATATCTATCCAAGTCGTGTGAACGTGTTTTTTTATATATAACCTTATTGTATTGCATCATGTCCGCTGGCCGAACTTCTGTTGAGTAGTTTCACAGTATTTTTTTTATAAATAGAAATTTCAATCGTTTGTTTATTCAGACAATTAAATGTTTAGTGTCCCTTAGACGACCTCTGTGACGAAGTAGGTGAAGGCCTGCTTGAGACACAGAAGGTTGCAGGTTCGATTCCAGCCGCGGGACAAATGTTTGTATGATCTGTAAATTTGTCTCAAGTCTGATATTTTTTATGTATTATATGTACGTATTTACAAAAAAAAACAAGCAGTATATCAGTCATGTAGTTCCCATAACACAAGCTCTGCTTAGTTTGGGGCTAGATGATGCTGTGTGAAAAATATCCAGCATTATTCATTTATTTGTGTTTTTATGACTTAAACACAACTATTTTAGTGTTGTAGTTATGTAATATGTTGTAGAAAAGTATTTTTATTTATAAGCACATACATATCATTTATTTGTCACCACAATAAAAACAGGAACAATACGTTGAAAAATGTACATTATGTAAAAAAATATATAAGTAAATATATAAGCACATCCCTACTGGAGATTCGTGTGTGATAACCGAAGCCTTCCACAATAGCACAGTAGCGAATATAACACAATTTGTATTGTTTTTTGATGTAAGTAGGTATCAGAATAGAATTCAAATTTACCTACTTAAAATCTACATAGATTCAAGGTAATACATATTAGCTAGTTATTAAAGTTGAACTCAAAATAAAATCAAGGATCATATCACAAGTCAGTGTTATAGGTACTGATTTGTTTTAGATAAATTATTTATAGACTCACTGAATACTTTCACCGCACTGGGTCTTTCAACATTACATATGCCAATTACATGGCAAACAATCAATTGCCCAGCTTACATACATTTTGTGAGTCATTATAGTACTATACTATTACCCGTGGTATCATTACGCCAGGAATTAAATTAAGATATCATGACAACAGATCTCAAATAAAATCTACTATCATAATTCCTACAGGATCATTGGATACTGGTAGGTTATATAGAAATGTCGTCCGACGATATCGGATCGTGTAATGTGGAAACGCTTACGTTAATTACAATTAAACGCTTGTATAATCACGTCAGTAAAGTGTTTCCTGAGAGAAAAAAGATGAAGAATGTTCATTTGACTGATTACAACATAGCTAGACTCTCGAGAAAGAGTGTTCGAGGAATGGGAGAAATTCATATAAAAACTATCGTTTCCCAGGTTGGGTAACCCGCAAACCAGGAAGGGACAGATGTTAAGCTTACATGCTATCAAAATGTTGATAGATGTGAGCATTGCTTAATAATATAAGACATTAAATGTAAAAAAAAAATGTTGAATAAAAAACAAATGTTTCGGCTAGCCGTGATTCCATTAGATGATGTTATTAGTTTTACGAGAAAAGTAGGAATAAAACTTTTATGGGACATCTTCGGGATCATTCTCTGTACAACAAAATAATCATCAAAATCGGTTAACAATTGGAGAAGATATCAAGGCACAAACATTTAAAAAAGAAAAAAAAATACAACAGAACCTTCACATTTTTTTAAGTAAAAAGAAATAAGGCAATGTCTCCTTCGGTGTTCAGTTTTGGAATAGTTTCATGCATTACAAACTATTCCCAAAAATAGCACCTACAGAGAAGTGGCTTCTAGTGATGGGATTTTCGTTGTTTTATATTTAAATTAAAGCCTATATTAAATAAGACCAATTTATCAAATTAAACGATTTCTTACAAACATTTAATCTCTCTACAAAATAGTCAACAAAGTTTAGCATTTATAATACATAACATAATATGTATGTATCTAAGTATATTTTGGATGTACGTATTTAAGTATGAATAATTTTCATGTAGTTAACTTTAATTTTAAGTAGCTAGTTATATAATTTAATAAAATGTTCTCTTATTTTAGTAAATCATCCAATCGCATTAGGTTCATCATTAATCATTCATTCATTCATTAGCATTAGCCTATGTACTTGTTTTATTTTCTATCTATCTATTAAAAAAAAACCCTCTGCTTCTGTTTACGTAACGCTAATCGCCGTATCTGATAGGCTCGTGGATCACGTAGATAACGGCACGTGAGAGAACGCGTTTCACATGCCGATTGCCGACAGAATAGATGTACCTCCACCAACCACGTCGATGTCGCAAGTCTGTGCAACACAGTAAAAGTGGGAGTCCCCCTTCAATAATCCCACAGATTGTCTGTGCATCATAGTAGAAATCTTCAATAATCCCACAGATTGTATGTGCATCACAGTAGAGTCCTTCAATAATTCCACAGATCGTCTGTGCATCATTGTAGAGATCTTCAATAATCCCACAGATCGTCTGTACATCACAGTAGAGTCCTTCAATAATTCTACAGATCGTATGTGCATCATTGTAGAGATCTTCAATAATCCCACAGATCGTCTGTACATCACAGTAGAGTCCTTCAATAATTCTACAGATCGTATGTGCATCATTGTAGAGATCTTCAATAATCCCACAGATCGTCTGTACATCACAGTAGAGTCCTTCAATAATTCTACAGATCGTATGTGCATCATTGTAGAGATCTTCAATAATTCCACAGATCGTCTGTGCATCATTGTAGAGATCTTCAATAATCCCACAGATCGTCTGTGCATCACAGTAAAGACCTTTAATAATCCCACATATCTTGTCAGATATGCTTTACAGGTGAGCTTCCAAAATGTGAAGACATGGAAAGATAACAACACAGCTCTGTTTCGAAGGAAACAAAAATGAATTCAAATAATGATTATAAATGCTGCATTTTTAGGACGAAAACAGAACCCTTATAGTTTCGTCATATCCCCGTCTGTCTGTCCGTCCGTGTGTCACACCCTGATTTCAGACTTATTTAGTGTGTCCATATATACTCATAATAGAATATAAGGTTCACTTTTTCACGAATTTTTTACTCATTTTGATTTTAAGACCTTGTCTAGGAAATATAAGGCTTTAAAGTAACAAAAGTTGTGGTCAACTTTACAGTATAGTTAGAATTGAAGATGTAATTTCTCAAAAAAAGTCCAAACAAATGGAAAAAACGCTTTTCGCGTTGATCGTGGACCAGCACATGGAATTAGATTCCAATACGGCACGTCCAGTGGTGATTGTTTACAATTTAAATCATCAAGCCTTTCTATTCTCAGTTGAATTTCAATTAAATTGTTTTGCAATCGTTTCAAACTTTAAATCTGAGTTGTTCCAGGCTGAAATGCTTTTTGTAAATTAAATGATCTATGTCAGATGTAATTGCTTACTAATATAGCAGTCAAGCGCGCAGTTGTCTACGTAGGCGGGGTTCCGCATGTTTTTACTGCAATTTCGCTGTATGCTTGCATGGGAGTGGGAACATATTAACAATTAGCTATGTAAGTGTTGATTGTAGATTTAAATTTATTGGTTTATTCAATGGCCTTGTATCTAGGATGTTGGGAAAGTGTTTTGTTCCGTAGATAACTGTTTATTTAAATTAAAATATGTATGATACGCAACTGAGTTCAAATGACTTGCATTCGTTTTCGAACAATAACAAAATGGGAATCGGGAACGACCTTATGGACATTGCCGACCCCGAGCAGGGTCAGCAATGTCCATAACTTCTTAATCTTAAGTTAATCTTCAAGCTTTAGAAGATTTGGAAATTGCTAAATGAGTGTCTCATTTAGCAATTTCCAAATCTTGTCTCATTCCCAAAGCTATCTCCATAGTGTAATAAGGAGCAGAACTTAAGAGCATTCCGAAAACGGCAGTTGAAAATCCATTCTTCAATGAAACTAGATGTGAAAATTTCTTATGTGTAATTTAAAACTCTTGGTGGAACACTCTCTTGACAAAATTTATACGTGTAGTACGTATAAATTTTGTCAAGAGAGTGTTCCACCAAGAGTTTTAATTTAAGTAATAAGTAATATTGTATAAGTATCACAAAATTTCGAAACCCAATCCTCTTTTAGGTTTTTAATTTCAGGTTTGGTTCGAACGTAACCCCAGCTTTCTGTTATATAAACGAGAATTCAAAATTAAAATATTAAACGTTGGAATTGATTGCGTCAGCATTGGTCTGCATTTGAGACGTTCAAAATACTTCAACTCAGCGTGGTACCGCCATAACTTTGCAAATTCCTCAAAGAAATTTAAGAACTGGATTCGATTATATCTCTTAAGGCGCGCGAAATTACCATGAAAGAAATTTACATAAACATCACAGAATACGAAAAAGAATTTATGTAAGAGAAAGCTGGATGTTTAGCGTTATGCTAACCATGCGAAAGTTGCAAAATTTTAATTTAGTTTCGTTAGAAAAGTTAGGCTGTGATCTGACGTTCAGAGTTTTCTGTGACGTTCATGAGAGTAGTAATTGTCGTGAGAATAAAGATCGGGGCTCTTATGCCAATTGAAATAATCATTGTTGCTGAACCACATGTAAAAATCTTTACGAAATCACAGATAGATAATAATGGAAACATCACACTCAACTCACTTTTTCTTGTCCTTGTTCTATATTACGTGGAGTCAGCACAACATGTTTTCTTCTTCAACTCTCCTTTACCAGCCGTCATCTCAGTGTTTACTCCTTTCTAACCATGTCATCCTTCACAAAATCCATCCATCTTTTCTCAACTTCAAACTCAACTCATAGCTCTGAAAATAGTACCGAATGAAGTATTTAATATACATATGTAGATGACTGATTCACTATTGAAATCTTTACAAAGTCACTAATACATATATATCAGCTCAAAGCTCTAAAATAAAGTTTCCAGTGAAGCATTTATAAATTAAGAAATTAGATAAGTAATAGTTAAATTACCATATAATCGATAAAAAAATTAAAGAAGGCTTCTACATGCATAAACAATAAATATTGCTGAATCAGCACACAGCATCATCTAGCCCCAAAGTAAGCAGAGCTTGTGTTATGGGAACTACATGACGATAGATTAATGTTTGGACAACATCTGATTACGTAAGGTTGTACCGTTATTAAAGATAGGTAACTGTATCTACCTGATGACAACCTGTCTATAAAATAACAATCTACACTACACAGCCTTCTTAGGAAGGAAGAATACCTGAATACAATGGCGTATTACAACTTCGAGAATGGCAGGTCTTCAAGATGTAATTATTTGATAGCAATGCATTGCAGTTATAATGGGCTTACGGTCAGTGGATGCTTATTCATTATACATTACGTAAGTGTGTTTGAGTGTATATTATATAGATACCATAAGAATATTAGCTCCACTTTACAATTCCACTGAATGAAGCGTTTTAGTTTGCCAATTTGATGTTGCCAATTTGTTGTTGACGCTGTCGCCAGATCATTTGGTTGGGTGACCGGTAGTGGTTTTAAGAACTTTGCAGCTTTCATTCTTAAGATATCGATTCCAGCTACAACAATCGCCTCGTAATTATACAAAGATAATACACCCAGACCCGACCAGTCCCGCGAACCTTCTGCGTCTCAGGCGAGCCTTCTTCTGCGCCACAGAGGTCATCAGAACCAGGACATGGTAATTTTCTACAATAATGGTACTTACATGTTTTCCGATAAACATTGCTAAGTCAGGTTTTTCAATATGTTTAATACTGATTGTATTGCCATCTTCGTAGTTCTCCTGAATTTGTTGTAATTCTTGTTGTACGATCTTTCCCGAAAGACGGTCTTTGCCGAGTTGACCTTACGTTTATTTGCACTTTAAAACCAGCCATTATTACATTTTACTGTTCGCAAGGTATTCGGCGTAAATTCTCTTAAGTAAGGTACATACATGTCCGACAATAAAATTCCAAAACACGTTACGTCAAATAGATCGGCGGGCAACATAGCTGTGAATCTTTTCTTAATAACGACTACTAAAATGGCCGTAGTCAGCTTCCTACCATCCGGCCATTTTAGTAGTCATAAATAGCGGCACACGCATAATGGATCAAATTAGAGTCGGATGCAAAAAAGGGAGTCAACTTATATACAGCACATCACTAATTTATTAAAAGCTTCTGGTGTAAGTATATAAAGTACATAGGTACATAAATCAAATTGATTTTAATCTTTAACTAATCTAAGGTAGGTACGCTCTTTCCTACCCTACAATGTTTATTCATTTGAGAAATCCTTTGGAGATCCTGGAACCCCTTGACATGCATCGAACGGGACCGGCCACCAGGGGAGTTTAGCGAGTCCACGTCTCCAGGGTCTAGGCAAATACCTCACGCTTAGTTTTCCTTTCACGCTAACGCAAATTTGTCAAGGCAAAATTTGGCAGAAGAACGTAACATTTCCACAGCTAATGTCATTTCCATACAATTCAATCTTTCCGCAGGCGTTAACGCCAACAGAAAGTGGTATTCACGCTTAGTTTTCCTTTCAAGTTAACGCAAATTTGTCAAGGCCTATCTTGGCAGAAGTCACGTGACATTACCACAGCTTATGTTCCATACAATTCAATCTTTCCGCAGGCGTTAACGCCAACAAAAGTGGTATTTGTCTAGACACCCTGAACCTCCGTAACCCTGCGACACCCTCTATGTGGCAGGGTAGATACCCTGCCACATAGAGGGTGTGGAAATCTGGGTGTGGTACCAGATTTCCCACTCGTCACAAAAAAACGGTTGGTTAGGTAGGTATCCAGGTTGGTACCTATGTGAATCGAATATAAATTGAAATCGACATTGTTGTGAAAGGCTTGTTGAAAAATAATTCCATGGGTACGTACATACTAGGTTAGTAAGTGAAGTATACTAGGTACTAGGTAGGTAGGACTAGGTATAGGTAGAATTGACCTTCACAAAATGATTGTTTTATATTGCACCTGTGGTTTATTTATACCTACCTCAGACTCAGGTACCTACTGTTGTTTTTAACGCACTAGATACCTACCTAATAGGTACCTACGTCTACTAAGTTAAACAAATACAAATTGATTGTGTAAGCTAGGTATTGTACACCAATCAAATTATAAAAAAGGGATTCATAAACGTACAAGGTACAATGGGCGGTCTTATCGCTAGAAGCGATCTCTTCCAGACAGCCTTTGTATAGATGACCCTACCTATTATATTTTTTTCGTTAACTTGCTTAGCGGTTAAATGGGCGGCAGCGAAATCAGTGACCTCAGTAGTAATGTATTCACTAAGAATCTAGAACCTTAAAAACGTAGTAGGCTGGTTATTACCATACCTGGTGAAAAAGCTATATTTTTGAGACAGCTTTTTTTCTTATAAAAACAAAAATCATTAGATTTCAATAAGATTTCGTTAGGTAAACATTCGATTGATATTTTGATTACAAAATCCGTATTCACAAACCTGTTTCGCGAATTCCAATGGTTTCTGCACACTTAACTTTCAAAATACACTTTATTATACTATTTTGATGAAACTTCTAGTTATTCAGTCACACACAGTTATTTTCATAAAACTAGATATGTTCTTTATTCAAAATTCGAAAACATTCACTTCGGCGCGCGCGCAACATACACCAAGAAGTCGCGCAGACAAAAGACTCAAACTGAACGAAGTCGCATCGCCATCCAATCCAAACATCGCCAGTTGATTTCCAGTATTGCCATCTCTATTGGGGATAATAGTAGCTAAACTCTTCGTTCCGAATAAAACTGATGCCTAATCTCGCTATATTCTATGAAGTACCTACCTACGGATCTACCTGAGTTAAAATATATTCACTTAGGTACATAGATTTTTCGCAAAATCGAGCCTCTACAGATGCTCAAATATAGACCAGGCCACATTACCAATAATAATATTAATTACAATGTTTATACAGTTTGCAAGCTTCTATTGTAGTCACAATTTCTTCACATTTTGAATTCTAAAAACAGTTTCAAATGTAATATCCACGCTTTTTCGTCATGACATGAATAATTATATTTTTAGTAAATAATTCACAGAGGTGTTCTATTAAATTCCCTGATGTTCTTAACACTGTTACCCTATCTTCGCTTCATTCACTAATGTTGGTAAAATGTACCTATATATCTGTGCTATATGCAACATACCAACATAGGTAGAAGCCTCTGAAACCCTAGGAGCTTAGCTATAAGATACTTAGTGATTGACTAAATAATGCGATAAACATCCGTTAAAAATCTTGCTAGAATTAGTTAAAAAGTACAAAGTTGGCTACACTGCATTTCCTTGCATTCTCGCGAGATCAAGCAGAGTATTATTACACAAACAAGTTCAGACGGCCGCTTAGCTGTCGTAAATAACATCTAACTCACGTGTGCACTTGTAAAGCCGGATTATACACTCGACTTTATTCTACAGTCGACTTTCTACTTTATTTTAGAGTACACAACATAGGAATTTGTATGGAGATATTAGCAGACACATTTTGTTCTAAAGGCTTT
Source organism: Perizoma affinitatum (assembly GCA_961405105.1). NCBI lineage: Eukaryota > Metazoa > Arthropoda > Insecta > Lepidoptera > Geometridae > Perizoma > Perizoma affinitatum. Next base: position 13,899,738 of record OY560190.1, on the reverse strand, counting down.
TGAAAAGAATTTCTGTGAACAAATGTGAGATTTCTTGCGTTAAGTTAAGGTTGAGAATAATAAATTGAATGATCTAGTTAGTAGGGGCAAAGTAGTCGTTAAAGTTAAGGTCGTAATGTGTAAAATAGCTTGAAATAAATCTCAAGTTGATCACCTCTAGCTCAAAGAAATGGCCTCGGTCAGGATTGTGTTGAGTTCAGAAAGCCCGCGCCGAATCTTAAAGTTTTGCTAACGTGTTTTACGTCAGCAAAAATTAAAGATTGTGAGGCTGCGATGAATTTCAGAGTCGGTAAAAGTAAAAATAACCTACCTCTCTCAAGAATTATTAGGTAGGCTCCTTACTGACCTAGATAGAATAGATATCTTCAGTGGGTATGTAAAGATAGACGCATTTACTTAACTATTGACCTTGTTCCGAGGTGTTCCAACTTCCAAGTACATAATTAGGTACGATTTACCTTTTCATTTTAATAAGGTTTACTAGTTTTGTTACTAAACAGGACTTTGTAATCTTTAAGTTATCTTCAGTCTACGCCATCTAGCGGTTACTTGAGTTATCTAAGCCGGCCGTTATACTTTGCCAATTTGATCTACCTTCTACAATGTTTGATCTACAATGAATGCATACCGTGTATTCAATTTCAATTAAACCTAGATAAAATTAATACTTAGATTGCATATTTTTATTTTAAAAAATGAGGAAACTAGATATAATTATTTAATTAGTTTCGGTACTTGATGCTAGATGGCGCTGAAACGTGTATTCGTTATTTCGGTACTCGTTATGGGGCTATTAAGTAGAAATGTTCACAAAACTAAACTATACTAATACCCCTAATCTGTGGTTCACGCCTACTTTGTTATTATGTAATTTATTTTGCAACAGGAGAGTTTGCCTTTGCTTTCTATCAACCAACAGAGCGTTTCTCAAAACATCGTTTCAAACATCGATATTTGTATAGAAATCCAATGTCACGCAGCGCGCCTTCGTCAGCAATGTGTACCTACGTGACTTCCTCACTAATGACAGGGCAGACAAACAAACTGTAAACGCGGTTGTAGGTAGTGAAATAGGAGTTTTTTATGTACCTACCTAGGTAGGTAATTGGGTCAATCAACTATTTTACCCACACTTTAGAGATGAGACATTTTGTTTTCGTGAATAAAATTGTGTTTTATGTTTTTTGATACGCTAAATCAAAAATAATCAACAATTTGTAACATATTTTGACACTATAAAATGTTTTCCATGTTGCCTTCTTATCTGAAATGCGTTTCAGATTATCATTTACCTATGTATGAAAATCTTGTAAATAACTCAATATTTAAAAAAAAAAATGTGGACATCAAAATGTGGGTAAACAAGTTGATCCATCGAATTATCATAGAAGGATAATTTAAAAGTAGATGTGCTAGTCTTTGTATAAAACTTGTATGATGAAATAATAATTATTTAATTTTGTACATTTTATTGAATCCTGAATTCCTGATTACAAAATACAAAACATTAAATTACTACCTACTACTCACTCACACAAAAACAGCCAAGAAATTTAGAGATCATTTTTGAATTTTTTGGTCAAATAATACATTTTTCGAAGAGTTTTATCCTAAAATAACTTAATATTTCTGTTTGATATTTATTGACCTCCATTGCTAAATACAATTCCAATAATTAATACCTACTTTATAAAAATCATAATTAAATTTTGAAAATACGGATAATTCCCATGTTTTTAGTTTTTACCACTATATTTTCAATTCTACCATCATCATCATCATCAACAACCTGTTGAAGGACTACCTCTACCCACCGAATTCCCGCAGCTTGCGCGAACTCCGCCATATGGCCTATCCATTGCCACTTCAACTAAGACAAATAATTTGTCTATTTATAAAAAAAAAACTATTTCTAAAAGCTGTCGGTGCTTTCAATTAGTATTTTCTATAGTCTATCTAGTTATCTGTGACATACTATAAGTATTGTTTGGTAAATAATACCCTTCTTCCCTTTGAGAACTATATATAAATGCTTTCAAGTATGTCTTTTGACAGGGATAGAGCTATCGACAAAGTTAGGGAGTAACATATATAAGGTTAGATACAATTTTTGTACTAAATTAATAAATAAGCAATGAATAATACTGTACATTTTTTTGTAAACAGCGCCATCTAGTTAACCTCAATGGAACTAGCCTGACCTGAATGCGATCCAGGGAATGGGCTCTGTTATACACCTCTCAATTAAACTTTACACCATTCAATCATTAAAAAAACATAATACTACAGTTCATATAAAATAAATTTTGTGTGCAACAAGTACATAATACTACTGCACACATCGAAAAAGTTTGCGATAATTTTGAAAAGTTGAAATACTTTTATATTTTAAGTTTTCAAACTAATCACAAACCTTAGACATTTAAACTTTCAAACATCACAATACTATTTAAATGTTAATCTTACACTACGACGCGTTTGTTTCATATATTTTTTAAAATATATGACCCGTGTGTAACAATATTATGGCTGGCGGCCGCCATATTTGTTTTTTTGACAATACTCGTGACTAACCTACGTCACTCCGAGATTATACCCCGTCTAACGATACATCATTTAATTATTGTTTAGTTGCATTTCAGTAACATTGATTGAAATTCATAAATCGCTAATCATGATAGTGCCATGGGTTTCAATTGTAGTCATGAACTGATGGAGCCTCGTTTTTCATTAAAAAAAAAAAAGAATGTCATAATTTGTCACAAAAAAGAGGTGTTTTTCGTATACGTCTGTAATTTGAACCCACCTTAAATGGACAAAACAGAAAACCTCCGACGGCAGACGGATATATATATATATATATGTTGACGAATAACACCTGTTTTTTGTGACAAATTATGACATTCGTTTTTACAAGTATATCTATATGCACAATAATTTGTGTATATTTTTTTCAAAACAGCTATCAGAATCAGTCGTATCTATTACTGCCATCACTAATTTAACAAATAAATAGCTATTTTTAAGACTATAGGGTCTCAAATGACTATGAATATATCACATATCATATTACCAATGACACCCATAATTAATGTGGCATGTGTAATTAAGGCATGCCTGAAAAGTTAATATGACAATGAAATATTACATCAATTAAAGATGTCAAATTGCATAAATATAATACTCTAACGGGTCTCGCATTGGAGACCCCATAGTCATTATCTATAGACACTATGGGGTCAAAAATGACCCCCAGTAATCTGAGACCAACGACTTGTGTTATTTGGTCAAGGCTTGTATGAATAGAATGATACAAGTGAATATGCCATCAAAAACATTGATAATATTCCAAATTCTTACTAATACTTCAGACTATTCTCATTTTTACTGTTTTCACAAAAGACTGATCTCATTTTTCACTATTCACTTTTGTTTACTATTAAAACAGATTTACAATTTTATGTTTTGTTTAAAATTCCTAATAATACAATCACAGTCAAACCGTTAGTGAAAATTCAATCAGGAACGACCCAGCTGTCGTAAACGTGTTGCCAATCGATATTTTTGAAGTAAGGATGGAGTTTTATCTCGTTTATACCATCTTTACCAGCGCCCAATCTTTCATTAGGGTCGAATGTCAGGAGCTGAAAAAAAAAGAATAAATAAAAACCGACTTCAAATAACGGGAAGTTGATAAAAATACCAATATGAATTTTCATAAATTATTTTTTCATCTTAGATTTTACAATGTGCCCATATCACATGCTACAAACGGTGAAAGAAAACATCGTGAAGAAACCGGCATGCCCTAGAATCAAAAATTCGGAGGCATGTGCCAACAGTTACTGTTCTAATATGCGGCGATGCGCTTGAATAATAATAAAATAATAATGTTAGGACGTGTGACTACCTCCTACTTGGTATCAATGCACTGCATATTTATCTGAGGAACTCCATCATGGGGATTACAGTCGTGAGCGTGTTTTTTTAATGACATCTTGTTACCTGTGTCAGTAATGATTCCACTTCGACGGGCATTCCTTCAGGTAGTTCCAATATCGTATGACTTGTGAATATTGTTCTATGGTAGTAGGACAAAGGCTGAAACAAAAAAAATACTATATCCTTCTTATACAAGGTACAATAATTATTAACACGGATGATGATGATGATGATGATGATGATGATGAATAAGCGGTGATGCGCTTTCAACCTGTCACGTGGAATGGCAAAGGTTGTTTGGAAGAGATCGCTTTTTAACGAAAAGACCGTTCAACCGAGACGCAGACGGTTGCGGGTTCGATTACCGCCGCGGGCCAAATGTCTGATCTGCAAATTATCATCTCAGGTCTGGGTGTTTTCTATGTAAAACGTGTATGAATTTACAACAAATATATGGTTTAAAGTAGTAACATCATTTATGTAGTTCCCATAACACGCCAACAACAACAAAGGTCCAATTGGCGGTCTTTTCTTTATAAGAGATCTCTTCCAAACAATCTGTGCATTCTACGTGATAGGTTGCTAGCCCATCGCCGCTTATTAAATAAATAAATAATAAATAAATAACGCTGGACATTTTTCACACAGCATCATCTAGCCCCAAACTAAGCAGAGTTTGTATTATGGGAACTACATGACTGATATACTACTTATATACTTTTTTATGTTAATACATACAAATTATACATTGAGTACTAACAGACCCGAGGCAAATATTTGCAGATCATTTGCCCCGCGGCAGGAATCGAACCCGCTACCTTCTGCGTCTCAGGCGGGCCTTCGCCCACTGCGCCACATAGCTCGTCAAAGCTATGTTAATTTGTTTATTCCTTTTCATACTCTTTTTTTATACTCTTTTCATGTACTTTAAAAAGTTAACCTATCTATGTATCTAATGACAACAGTTATATACTTACCACACCACAAATCAACTCGTACATAACCGCCCCGAAACTCCAATAATCACATACATTTTCCATCCCTTCATCCCTTTCATTGTGTAGAACCGTGTTGGCGTATAGCTCTGGTGCGATGTACATTTTGCCGGCCGGTTTCGCTCGTACCTTCGATAGGCACATATCTAGGCCGTTGTACGAGGTGAAATAGGTTAGGATTACCTGACCCCTGTCGCCTAGGAGTATGTTCGACGGGTTTAGATCTCTGAAAAATAAATAAAAAAGTATTTGTTATCTGAGCTCTGTGGCGCAGTGGGCAGACTCGGCTGAGACGCCATCACAGAGCATACCTACTATATTCTTTATTTTTCTTATTTTAGTTACTATTATTTTATTTTTATCTTAGTTATTATGTCAAACTTATAGTTTATTAGTAATTTTGGTAATCTACCTACGGTTATCTACCTATCGATCTATCATGTATGTGAGAATCTCCATCATGGGGATTACAGTTAATGAGTTTTCAAATCCCAAAAGTACAACAAACTTTACCAATTACGTGTTATCCCATTTTCGGGATAGAACACGTATTCTGGGACACCCTGTAGTAGTGTGACTATTCTTACCGGCACACAACGCCGCTGTTATGCAGACTTTCTAAAGCAGTCAGTAGTTCCGCCCCCCATTTACACACCGCTGAGGGGGGCAGTACATCTCTAGGCTGGACTGAGGATATCTGAAAAAAAAAAAAAAAAAAAAACATTTCAATCACAAACATTTTCGTTAAAAGGCACCAACAAACTTTGCCTTGGATAATGCAAGTCCCAATACATCACCAAAGGCCTAACCATCAAGTTTTATAGGCAAAGATGTCACATCCCACACATCAGTGTACCTTGATCTTACGAACCCTAGGGATGGGTCGTACCCATTGTAATTTCAAAAACATCCTTAAGTGTGGTTTAACCATTGAATAAACAAAGCGTAACCTCTCGTTAATTGTACTAAATAAATAATGCTGGTCATCTTTCACACAGCATCATCTAGCCCCAAACTAAGAAGAGCTTGTGTTACAGAAACTACATGACAGATATACTACTTATATACTTTTTTTTGTAAATACATACATATTAAACATAGAAAACGCATACTTTAGTCATTTAACAGGTTTGGATAACCTGTAAAGTTTCCCCTGCAGGTGGAGAATTTCGTCAAGGCCGTTAACGATCTCGTTGGCTTAGTAGGTATAGCGCTCGCGTATCAAACAGAGGAGGTCGCCGGTTCGAGTCCCGCCAAGGTAGTTTTTTCCGCTATTAAAATGAAACAACGAGCTCACCTTGATAACACTAGGAGCCTCACAGACATCATTAACCAACGCAACATCACCGGAATCCATCAACACTTTATCAACGTTCAACAACAGTTTCTGCGAGCTCAACACCAGCTCATCAACATTTCTGTTATCAACATTTCCGCTATCAACGTCCACGTTACCATCAACATTTTCGCTATCAACATTCCCGTTATTGATGTTGTTTTCGCTGTCGCACTTGTTTTTCGGTTCAGCGAACACATTTTCTAAATTAACCTCCCTCGCAGGTGTAGTGGGTAATGATTTCGCGTAGTTTCTGATATAGCTGAATAGTTTTTCACCCGGCGCATAAGAGAGTATCAAAAACAGCAAGCTGTTAGTTTCGATGTACGCGTGTAGCGGCACCATGTACGGTATGACAGTCGGCAGGACCGGGGTTCGAGTCTCGGCGGTCCTTTGGAGGAAGTACTCGTCGAATTCCGTCAGATTGTTCGGTACTTTTTGTATGACCTGTGAAGGAGATTTATGTTTTATTTTTTAACCGACTGCGCAACCGAATTGCGGGTTCGATTCCCGCCTTTGGATGTTTTCTATGTACAATTCGGCAATATTTATTTATTTGGTATTCCCACACAGCATCACCCAGTTACAAACTAAGCAGAGCTTGTATTATGGAAACTACATGAATCTATTTTTTTTGTAAATACATACATATTATACATATTAAATACCCAGACCCGAGACAAACATCTGCAGAACATACAAACATTTGTCCCGCTGCGGGAACCGAATCCGCAACATTCTGCGTCTCAAAGGCCTTCGCCCACTGCGCCACAGAGCTCGTCCGTAATCTCTCATCAAATCGCGATGATGATAAACACGTACCTTCATGGCATAGCAGTTTTTATCATTCTTATGCATAACCAACATCAGACTAGATCCCAGAATGGCCAATACCGTGTACAAGCCCAAGTCTTCGTAAGGACGCTTAAGCATTGATATCGGTATGGGGCAGTGGAGGGCGCGAATATTGTCGTCCTCCTCTGGCAATAGCTGTGGGAAAGAGGCAATAAATAAACAGTCAACAATATTCTGTCAATCCAGGGTGTCTAGACAAATACCATACGCTTAGTTTTCCTTTCACGCTAACGCAAATAGCGTAAGGTTATAAGGTAAAACTTGGCAGCTGTCACGTGACATTTCCACAGCTGATGTCATTCTATTCTATATACCTATATCAGCAGAACGTCAAAAATAGCTTAATTATAAGTTGTACGGGTCTCTATCGCTTTTACCTTTTTTATTATTTTCCCGACGTTTAGACTGTATTGCAACAGCCGTCACGGGGTGACCAATAAACATAAATGATAGATGAAACGTCGGGAAAATAATAATAAAGGTAAACGCGATAAATACTCGTAAAACTTATATTATTGTAATACTTTTTTTTCTAAAGACTTTTTTTTTTTTTAACCGTAAGGTATTAGTGAGTGTGCATTGTTGCTTCATTAATAATAGTAGGTAAAATTAAAGCTTTATATAATATAATTTGGAAGCCTATCTACATAAATATAATCGCGAAAGTTTGAAAAATACTATATAAAAATAGGTTTACATTACGTTCCGCGTCGCTCAAATGAGTCTTGTAGATATCTTCAGCGTACGACAAGTACTTGTTGGTTTTTTCCTTGATTATGGCTCGCCTTTGAGTGTCTGTGTCAGCTGAAATAGAGAAAAGGACGAAATCAATCGAAAATCTAAATTATTACTTAAAAAAAAAACTAATTTTGTTAAAGTTTTCAGAGACTTTATTTTAGTTTTTTTCTTTTTACAAGATATAAAGCTGAAATAGAGAAAAGGACGGAATCAATCGTAAATCAATTGTTTTACTTAAAAAAACTGAGCATGTTGTTTTTTCAAGTCAATCAATCAGAGAGTCTGATGAAGATTTTCAGATACTTTATTTTATTTTGTTTCTATTTAAAAAAAAAAATTGTATAAATAAAGCCTAATATTATATAAATATGTGGTTTAAAAATTTTAACATGAAGATTTGTATGCAAGTTGCGTGTTGTTTATGCCTGTAATTAGTTTCTCATGTAGCATAAGATTTACTAGTTTATTACCTTAAATTTTGGTATTCATGCGTAAACTGTTAGCGAACATAATAAATAATTAAATAAAATTAGCTTTTCTTTTCCTTTGTCGTGCCAACGATTCTTTCTTGGTCAGCCTACGTTAGATCCGTGAGGGACTAGCCAATGTCATTTCACTTCGTAGCTATTTCATTTAATTTATTGACTAGTTGTACCAAGGCCCCCCAAAGCCCACAGCCCACCGCGTCTCATCGCCCGCCCGCGTTGTACTACATATATATGTAAAAAAATCTTACTTTTGTAATCCTGCATGTAATGACACAAATGTAGGAAATCCATATTCTAGACCGCACTAAAATCAATTCAGAAGACTGAATCACAAAAATTATGTTATATGAAAAACTGATAAAATTCTACAATAAGTTAAAATGTTCTCTAGTTAAGGAATGCTCGCGACAAAATGACTTTACTTGTAAATTGATAATACGATAACTAGGCTTATCGGTAAAAGTTTATTGTTGTACAAGATAGTGGCGATAGGCTTGCAACCTGTCACGAGGAATGCTTACTACTTGCAAAACGCGGGCATGTACCAAATTAAATGTTTGGACGTGCCTCTGACTACCCCCTATTTGGTATCCTCAACGATCTACTCACTGAGTATGTATCTGAGGATTTCCACCATGGGGAAGACAGTCGTGAGCGTGTTTGTTGTTTTGTTTTTTTTTGTACAAGATATGAACTTATGAATATGGGTTACTTAACGGTTAAGAACATTGTTACTAAATGATACAAAGAAAATTGATGAATAAATTAATTAAAAAAAAACTAGCATCCGTCCTCTATTTCGCCCGCGCTGTTTAAGTCAAATTTGAAGTCAATAGGTTTTAATTCATTGAAATCACAAGGTTTGCTTAAAGAAATCTCTTTTTAGAGTTAAGTGTGCCTTTGTACATGCCTTACCAAATATTTTTTTTATATTTCTGTGTACAATAAAGAATAATATGAATTAAAACGGATTATATAGAAACGTCAACCATGGTACCCGGATAAAAATATAACCTATGTGTTATTCTAGGATCCGGAAGAAATATCTACAGAACATGCAAAAAATTGTCCTACAGCGGGAATTGAACCCGCACCACTAGCGTCTCATCCGGCTACTCGCCCTCCGCGCCAACGATGTCTATGAAGTTAGCACGAAAAAAAAGTACGAATTTAAAGTTTCTCCACTAGTTTCTCATAACTTGGACCACAAAATAATCTTGAGTGGGTACGATTTTGTATCTTCAGTTCCAATAGAACTGAAGATAATAGAACTGAAGACTCTATTTCCGTAAATAAATATTTTAAATTACACCCAGACTCATTAGTGTTGGAATGCAATTAGATTTATCTGTGGTTTTATTTGAATTTCCCAATCTATCTATATGTTCTATACTAATATAAAAAGGAGGTAAATTGTTTGTAGGTTGTAATCTATGGAACTACTGAACAGATTCTCAAAATTCTTTCACTAATACAAAACTCCACTATCCCCGATAAATATAGGTAATTTTATTTTGATAAAAAAATAGCACGACAGGATTTTCCTTTAGTATTATAGTATTATTTTAGGTACTTACTTTATGAAGATTTTTAAACAGTTGTTTAGTTATATAGGTTTTCTATTGTTAAATTTTAAATAAATTGTTAAAATAGAAAGAGACATATCAGTGTTTATTTAATCAACTGCTAAATTTATTTTTTTACTTGAAATTCGATTTCTCAAACACAAGAACGGAAGGTAAGGTCTTAATCAAAGCTTTTTTTTTACACATGTTGTCATAGGGATCTTTGATCATAATCAATCGTTATATCTGACCGTCCGTTTATTTTGTTGGTGAAATCAAGCCTAAATGTTAAAACAATACTTACTCTGCACCCCAATAAGCATTTTCTCAATCCCAGTCTTGTAACACTCGAACGCTCTTTGAAAATCGCCCATATCTTCGCATCTCGCCGCCAAATTCAGCATGTACCCCGCTTCGAACACGTAGCTATCTTCCGTCCTGTTCTTACTCTCCACATTAGAAAGAGATAGCACGCTCCTTTTACTGTAAAGTGACAGTTTTGAGCTGTTCCTACGTTCCAATTCTGATGTGGATTCTATATGAGAACTTAATGAGGTCGTTTCTGAATCAGTATTTGCGTTCACTTTAGGCATAGTGTGGTAGTCTTCAAATTTGGAAGTTGAAGGTAGATCGAAATTAATTAGATCTGGCAACATTCTTCGGATGCTTGGTTTGCTTTTGTCTATGGACAGTTTGCTGAGTTCGTCGTAGAGGTCGCTGTCTATGCTTTCGATGGAGGAGAGGGATTCGTAGCTGGATTTGGTGTTGTTCGGGGAAGGCCGTATTTCCACGTCCGCTGCTTCGTAGATCGGTATTTGGGATATGAAGTCTGTTTCGTCCGTGGAGACTTCAGACGGGCGAACTGAAATTTATGTTTTTTTTATTAACCGACCTTTAAAATAAGGAGGAATTGAGAACCTCCTCCTTTTTTGAAGTTGGTCGAAAAACAATAAAATTTTAAAACATTCCAAAATTAGCGACATTGTTTGATTTTTATTTACCAATAGAGCCATCAAAAAACTCAAAAAAGGAGTTGAGAACCTTTTCTCTTTTTTTGAAAAAAAAAATAGTATTATTTAAATTTTATAGTATTTAGTGACATTGTTTGATTTTTATTTACCAATAGATGGCAACCATCTTTGATATTAGAAATTGTTAATTCTCCGTGTCACTGGTTATTTCTTAGCCTGCGTTGTGGAGAGTTTGGTCCTCTATGCCCATTTTACCTGTTTTCGAAGGGCTTCTAGCGTTTTCATCGTCAGTCTGATACTCCAACGGTGGAGTCTCCTCAATAGGCAGATGAAGAGATGTTCTGATAGAATCTATCACGCCAGTTGGCTTTTTATCCGGCTTAGGGTACCCTGTCTGCAAAATTGAGAAACATGTGTGTAAAGTAAACATTAACAAATAAACACCCAAATATATTCATCTACTCTTGAGTAGACCTAAACCTCTTGGGTTCCTCTTAGGTTGAACCCAAACTCTTGACTTTAGGTTCAACCCTCCTGATAGCACTCATTTTGGTGTAGTATGGGAGGGTGGACTGCTGGAGACAATCAAAAACAAACAAACACGCTTACGACTGATTCCTCACGATAGACATTCTCAGATACATACTCTGTAAAAAAAATTTAACGCCCAAAATAGGCCAGGTCTAGGTGTGTGTACAGACACATACCTAGGCCTGTAAACTACATGCATACTAATTACAGAAATCAAATTAATTCATACTGAAATATCTACCATTCAAATTTATGTATGGATGACACTCAGTTGAAGGAAGTTAACAAAGTCTATAGAAGTAAACTGCATACATACTAAATACATAAAAAATACATTAATAAAATAATTCATACTTAAAACTATGAATATTGGATGGTAGATACCCCAATATATGTATTATATTTACTTACTTGAAGGAAGTTAACAAAGTCTGTGCTTGTGAATAAGAGTCTGTGTTCTGCTATGAACTCCAGTAATGATTTTATTGTTTTAGCTCTCTCATTGATCACCTGTAAAACATTAAATAATGTATTAGGTATATATATTATAGCCTTGTAATTATGTACCGATTCTCAATAGGTGTGTTTCATGTTAGAGTATGTCTCTCAGTACAGTGTGCTTCTTTGGTAAAGGCCTTCTCAAGCATTTTCCGTTGCGATCTGTCTTGAGCAGCTCTCCTCCATTAAGTATATAACCCGAGGGGACTCATACACAAAACATGGATGATAATTAAAAAAAATACAATGGCGTCGATTCTCTTGCACACCAGCTAAGCTTAATTTAAACTGTTATTCTGTTTTTACTAAAAGTGCCTGCAAGGTAGAGATAGCCGTAATTTTACTTCTATCACATTAGTGTTGATCTTCTACAAATAAGTCAACATGTTTTGAAATCAAATAAGTCAACATGTTTATCACGAATAAACTTGTATGGATTACTTAAATTTGACTGCACCACAATTGTTGCTATCTCTTTCTTTTGGTTAGTGTTAGTGAAAGAGAGTGATAGATCAAATTCAGTTTAGTTGGTGTACAAGAGAATCGACGCCAAGTCAAAGGTACTCTTAAGAAAAATATTTAAAAAAAAATACTTCAGAGCTGTATCTTTTGACCCAAAATGAAATGGCTAGCAGTATACTGTTCCAGATCTGGGTGTTGTGGTGCCATGGTACTTGTAGTCCTAATAATATCAATATTGAATACTAGCTACTGCCGAAGGCTTGGCCCGTGTGGCACCCGGATAAAAAGTAGCTCTTATGGTTAAGGCAGTGTTTGTATGAAACACATTCACCCTACCGTTTTTTCATCAACTTATGTTGCAAAATTTATGTCCATGAACAGGTCTATAAATATGTCCACTGTGAAGATCCATTCTAAATATTGGAGAAAGATTTTTTTAATTGGATGAGTAGTTTTTGAGTTTACCTCCTTCATACAAACTTACATACTAACTCTTTATATTGGTGTAGAAGTGTAGACTAGGAGTAGCTTATTACCTCTTGTTGAAACCTCTTGAAGTAACTATACCTCGGCAGAGGGGGAACGTTACCGCGTAGATGCAGTCCTGCATGAAGAGACTTCATGCTCTTGTGGAGTCTTTGGACGTCACTGTACCGCTTCCAAACAGACACAGATGTGACTGCTTCAGGTGACTCCAACGGGAATAGCTGAGTAATAAAAACAAAACCATTCTATTGTACACTAGCCTCTGCTTGGTACCTGGGTAAAAACTAGCCCATATATCATTCTAGGTCACAAACTTCTTAAACCTGTCTTTCACATAAAGTTTAGACCAGCAAACTGTGCCAAATTGTTTCAGCTCTTACAAAGATTCAAACTTTAGCAACATCCAAACTTTACAATTTATAATATTAGTAGGATATTGAAACAAGAAACTCTCAATGTGTTTTCCAACACCTGTTGCAGCGCATCCTAGTGACTTTTGGAAAGTACCGACCTACCCACTTACATAGCTACAACACTAAAACATCAAATACTTCCAAAGGTTGCCTGAAACAGATCGCTCTTAGCGATAAGGCCACTCATTTTATCACCACAACCTAGTTTTAAGAACCTTTGTGTTGTATCTTAGTGTGGGTACTTGCCTAACCTTCTTGTTTAATAAGGTTAGCTAAGTAGAGGGTAGTTGCATATTGAGTTAGTTAGCATTTTACATGTGTTCTGCTATAAAGCTCAATAAACATTTACTGGACATTATACTTTGTAAACTGTTTTTTAATCCTGTTGTATATAATAAAGATTTATCTATCTATCAAAATAGCTTTTTAAGTCATACTACAGAAACAGACCTATATTATTGTCTGATTGATTAATAATAATAATAAATGTTTATTTTCTCAACACAATAAGTTCTTAATGTATTAGGTCCTTATCTATCAGTATAGTATAATTAAATTGAATTTATTGTATTTACCTTTATAATACTCCAGTGAAAATAATAATAAAGGTAAACATGATACTGTTAAAACATATAACTTCGGCTTACTGCCTGCAAATGCATCAAGAATACCACTGTGCTTATTGTCTAATAATAGTTTCATATTGCACAATTTACTACAAACAACAATGACTCATTGGCATGGCTCATTAACTTCCAAGGTTTCCAATTTCAAGTATATGGTAAGTTTTTATAGCTGTTGACCATTCTTGCTGCTGACTTTATATGCGCATAGGAAGCTATGGAACTGAAGAACTCAGTTGTAAGAGGGCCTTTCTGAGACGCAGAAGGTTGCGGGTTCAATTCCCATTGATTTTGTATCTGCAAATATTTGTCTCGGGTCTGGGTGTTATCTATCTATGTAAAATGTAGTATGTAAAAAAAATATATAAAGTAGTATATTTATATTGCACACAATTTCCAGAAAGCACTCCCAATTAGTTTATGACCCTGACATACCTAACTTAAAACGGAGGTCTGACAAAGTTTGCAAAACTGTTTATCGGTGTACAGCATTAGCCAGTCATCACTTCTGTTTTATCAGATCTACGCTCTACAACTGAAGTAATAAGGAAATTAACATTTATCCCCTCCCATTGTATAAATGTAAACAAAAATGTTTTCAGTAGCTTATTACCCAGACTTATGAAGACACTGAGAATCTCCTTAAAATTTCTGAATAATTCCTAGTAATTCCTACAGTTTAACATAATCCCCACCCACCCCCTAACAAAACACTCAACACTAGTAGGTACCTTATCATACTCTGTGTGATTCTTTACTCTATCACCCTATCTTACATACACACACACCCAAACACTAAATACACACATTTTACTCCACTCTTTCTATTGTTACTTTTCTTCCTTTATGTACCTGTTTAAGTAGATACTCGTAGTTATTAGTTAAAATATTTTATATTTGTTTGGTTGTTTCTCGGAGGGCGCTAACAGTTTTTTTAAACCGTTCCGTAAAGTTTTTGTATTTTGTTTTTGACCGAAATAAATATGTTTTAATTTTTTTTTATTTTTTTTTTTGGTATTTATTTTTACACGGTATTGCCCGGTTCGGGGTTGGCATTCGAACTTTATTTCACAGCGGGTGTCTGTTCCGAAAGTTCGAGTGTGAATCACAGTTTATGAGAGTTTGAGAGTTTAGAAGCCAAATAAAACTTACAACAGAAGTAATCTTGTAAATGGTAAATCCATTGTTGTGTTTTTCAGTTTCGTCAACGGAGAACCGGCGTATCCACTTGTCTTTTGACGACATTTTATAGTTCACGCATCCGTATTGCATTCACGTGTAACATTCGCGATATTCAGTTTCATCATTATGATAACGTTACCGGAAATAAGCTTGGAACTACAAGGAAAATGCGAATTTATATTTTTTTAGGTCATTGATTTCGAACGTTTTAGAACTTACAAGGAAAAGTAAAAATAAAACAACAAAAAAATATGTGACGTTTACAAAGTGACAGCTGTTCCGTTTCGTTCTCACTCTCAGATCAGAACTGTCAATTTCAAGTCAATGAAACGCAGATAGTATTAGCATGAATTTTATTTACCTCCGTTCTGTTATATGCAGAATGAGCATCTTGTATCGTTCTGCATATATTTGTTTCTCGCTTAGATATTTCAACGATACAAATATCACATTTTTGTTTGTCAACCTCTTTATTATTTGTGATGCCAAACAAATAATAAATTTCGTGGCTTTTCTATAAAGTTTCATTCATTTTTCAAAACAAGATTAGCCACCTGGGTTCCGTCCTGTTTTGCTCTTATTCAAAATTCATACCACCTAGGTACATAGGTACCTACTTAGAAACATTGTTTTGTTATGGTTAACGCTAGATGTCACTTTGCGAAAATTCCTTTACTGCCCTTAGCAGACCAATAGATGTCACTACTGGCTAAATCTTGCGAAGCTAGCCCTTAGATTAGGTATACCTGAGCTACGATAGTATTAAATAATCTGTGACCTGCCTGAGTACCCTATGTAGCATTAGTAAGTTAACTTATCTAAACCTACTTAGTTAACTAGTACGATGTTTTATTCAATTATTCTATAAATTGCCACACTACCAGTGTCTTGAATACCGAAACCACCAACAACAAAAGGTAACAGGTCAACTTGCAGCTTCATCACCCATCCCCACTCCAAGTCACTTAAGCGAATGGCGCGCAGCGAGAGGTTGTGCCGTCTTGCGTTTTGTCCGGGCTGTGTAGTGTCGTGTTTCTTTTGTCCTCGACTACATTGCAACATAACTTTTCCCTCAAGACATGAATACAAACCGTGTTACACAAAAATAGTGTCATCAACTTTAAAAATGTGTGTCCAATAACTAAGTGACCCGTATCTGTGATCATAAAGATTTGTAAACAACCGGATATCGACATGGGTTCGAAAATCGAATACGTGGATTCCTCACATTTATACGCGACAAACTACGTCCGTAATTCGAAAGCGATCGGTGTACTTTGGGCAATATTCACGATCTGCTATGCTATAATCAGTGTGGTAGCATTTGTGACTCCTGAGTGGATTGGTGACTTAGAGACTGAGTACCCGAGGAAGTTTGGATTGTGGCAAGTGTGCAGGGCGGATGAAGCCGTTGAAGACTGTAAAGGGAGGTTGGATGACTTCCTGTCGATAAACGGACTTGTGTTCAAGATAGCAACTGTGTTAGTGGGCTTGGCGGTCACTTTGGCCCTGTTTACAATATGCTCGATGTTGCTTTTCTTCTTCTGCCAATCGACGACTGTCTTTCATATTTGTGGATGGCTGCAGCTCTTATCTGGTGAGTTCAAGAAGCAATAAAATTAACGACAACAGCAGAACGTTACACTAAGCATAGGTATCTCGTATTAACAGGTGACAGTTACATTTAAAAATCAACTTGGTTTTAAGATAACAAAAAGTCATGCAAACGATTTAAATTAACGAAATAACAGCTTCTCCCCAGAAATGTCAACAAGTCGGTCAGCTTCTTCAGAATAAGATTTAACAAAACCTCAAAAGATAAAGTTCTTAACGGTATGGCATTCAAACAGGTTTTAAGTGAAAGTTATGCATATAGAGGTAGGCTCTGATTGACCTTGCTCCATCTTGGAACTTTGGAATCAATCAAGTATCACGAAGTTACTTGAAGTCAATAGTGTTCTATCTATTGAAATCACAAGGATAATTTCAAATCTAACTAGCTACATTTTCATCTATCCTTGCAACCAAGTAGGTACCTATTCTTTTGATGATACTTTGGCAGCACCGGTGACTTGATTTTCGAACAAGACTGATAGACAGGCTAATCTAAAGAATAGACAGGTGCAGTTCTAGGACGCACAAACCGGTGTCAGCAGGTGTCGGTCGCTTTGTCCACGGAAAATGAAAGGCAGGCGGATACACCGAAATTCCTAAAGGACAGAAGAACGGTAATTTAGTCAACCTGTTTTATGTTATGAATATGATACCCGATCTCATAGATAGGTACATAACGGAAGCGTAGGCAGTGGTCATAATCCTAAGAGGCTTTGGAATGCGTGAAATATAAAGAAATTAAATAACAATAGAACCTTGGTAATATCTAAGTCTAGGATTGTGTCAGGTAAGGTTACACTTCCTACACACTAATAGGTTGGTAGGTACCTACGTTCACTCTAATGCTGCTTTGTAAGAAACTTGTTTTTTTTTATGTTCGGATTATCGAACATAAAAAAAACAAGTTTGTTAATCTGTAATCTGTTGGATTTATCGTTTTTATATCTAGAGAGACAATGTTAGATTACCAGTTATTTATCTAACATGTCATATTTAAGTTAAACATCTTCAAATTGACTAAGATTTAGATGGACAAGTACCTAATAAAGAAGTAGGTGGGTGTTTACATATAAATACATAGTAATTTATAAGATAGAAGGATAGTACCTAAAACAAGCTACGAAATTATTAAAACGCCCATCACAATTCAATTTCTACAATTACGAGTGCGGACAAGCTACTAATTGTAATAACAGAATAAATAATAGTGCCATCATACAAAAGCCTCACTCAGTAGACACAAACACTTGCACACTTATAAGTACCTATCCAAATGTATGAACCAATGGCATGTATTTAAGGAAGTGAAATTGAATCATTATACCTAGGTACTTAGTTCCATTCCATTAGACAAGAAGCGTACTATCTCACGGTGAGATATATGATAGTTCCGAGATTGAAATTGCTCGCAGCCCTGCCATTACTGAATCTAATCTGAGCCAGATAATGCTCATTTTTCACTGCAGGTAAATTTGAAATGATACAAGCCTGGTGTGAGTAATTGGACTCCGCATAACCGGTAAAACTTCTCAGTCATGCAACAAGAATTCTGAGTTTAAAAAATGAAGCGCTGCCGGCGATAGCGAATCGAAATGGAGATTTGATTACCATTGGAGCAGAAAATGCCTTGTTTCAACCATTTCGTGGTAATTTTACTATGCTGCAGGTAACAATAAGCTATCTACAATAGCTATTCAAATCGGCCTAAGCGCTGAACGTCCAAAATGTCTTACGGATTCCAAACCTTTGTTGGTTTGGCATCCGTAAGACATTTTGGACTGTACTTACAGAGAAAAGAAACAGACAAAAAAAACTACCATATTAGGCCATGTACAAAGGCGAGCTTAACGCTAACAAGTAGTTTATTCCAGCAAACCTTTGAAAATAGGAAAAGCTGGGTATGTGGTACCTAGCTTTATTCTCATAATCTTTATTCATTTAGATACCATGCCGTACAGTCATCTAGACTTATTTAAGTGTACAATAAGTCCGTAGGATGCCGGTACAATAACTACCGGCTCCTACGGACGCTGTCTAGTGTCCATTATCACAAAATTTCTTAGTTACTTCATCATTTACACATATTTTTTTAATTGAACGAACCCACGCAATTATTTTCTGTGCACAGCGAACCAACAGGGGAAATCTGACAATGAAATTAAACCATCAACTTTACCGAAATCTGGTTAAACTGGCTCTTTAAGCGTTTATTAGCGTTTGCTGTTGGAAATACTCACCAACAGCTTCCGAAGAGCAAGAACTCAGTAAAGTAAACTTATTGATACGCTATCTTTACGGCAGTAAAAAAACTTCAAGCATTACCTTCTAATGCTATTCCCTATTACAACATTAATTCTTAAGAATGCGGATATAGACCTCTTAAGCAGCAATCTACTTGAGACTCGTCCAGTGTTAACATAATAGCATTACTCCAAGCCCTCATGTTTCTGACCTCATCACGAGTCGAGTTCACTAAACCGTTACGTGACCGGCAAAAAAATACATACAATCCACATAGAAGCACGCTCTCTCTACTGATCTGTAACAACATAGGAATAAGGTTGATTTGACTGTAGAATTTTAGTGGTGAACTGTCCAAAGCAAACTGTTACGAGTTAATTTTTGTAAAGAAAGGAGTTGCTAAATATGGAAAGTTGGTTACGACGAGTGTTCAATAGATCTCTTTGAGGAATAATAAAAAATGTAGATCATACACTTTGCACGGGTTACAACAACCAAAGAAATGAAATTGTATTTTTGTAAGTGTCTCGCAACGCGACTTATAGAGAGACATTTTAATATTAGGCCTGCTGGTATTCCACATACATTAGAAAATCGATTGTGACTTGGATAGATATGTGCTTGAAATAAGCATAACAAGGATGAAGTCGGTGGATAAAGGTAGCAAAACAAAGAAAAGTTTACAAATAATGTTAAAAATTAGTAACACAAGGTGTCCCTCAAATAAAACATCTCAAATGTCTAGATGGTTGTATTACGTTATAAAAATTATTATTTACATAAGTACCTACTCACATTCAGAACCAGCTGGCGTTTAATAATACGCCGACCGTATAACTTGAAATGCCATGTACGAGGTCGCAATCAGGATTAAATAAAACAAACTATTCAACCAATACAATAGTAACTTAACCAAACATTTTTATAATAAGTTAATTACTAATTTCAGTTTAGGTAGAAGGCACGGCTCAGGCACGCACGTACTTCTTAACACCGTATCTACTTTAATGTAAGATCGTAAAAAGTAAAAGTTAAGCGTGATATAATGACAAGAAATTTTGATGTTACGCCATTTATACGGTTTTTACGACGATTTAATGTTCTAAAATTCAATTTAGCACGACAAATGAGAAATGGCGCGTAGTTTTGTTTTGAAGTGAAATTATGCAATGTATCTACCGAAATGTGTTGTACTACTTAGCTAACATTATTTCCACTACTTTCATATTTTAACAATGCTTCCTATTTCTCAGTGGATTTTTTAAAATTAAGATTTTGAAACAAAATGTTGTCTATTGTCTTATTTAAACATAATTTCATTGTTTGAAATTTTCACAAGATAAATAATTAGATTTTTTATAATAAAAGTGTTATTTTGAACCCAGTTTCCTGTAAAATTACTATAATTTATCACGGACAATATCGTAAATACATTTTCT
This sequence comes from Perizoma affinitatum, assembly GCA_961405105.1. Lineage (NCBI taxonomy): Eukaryota > Metazoa > Arthropoda > Insecta > Lepidoptera > Geometridae > Perizoma > Perizoma affinitatum. The sequence continues at coordinate 13,879,359 of OY560190.1, read as the reverse complement.
GAATGTGTTGTCTTAAAAATGGAAGAGACCGAGGTCGGCTCACCGCAACCTTGGTCCAGGAGAAATAGTGACATGATTTTGAGCGAGGAAGAGATGGGCGTGATTATTGAAAATAATAAACAATGTGATGAGTTTTTGACAAATAGTACTGAGTCGGCCGCCCGCGACTTGGCGACAAATGCAGCAGCGCCGGCCATCGACTGCACCCTGTCGATCGACGCGCCGCCGCCGCCCTTGCCTTTGTCGTCACGCCCAGCCAAACGATTTAGAAATAATACAAGCAGCGACGAGCAAGTATTTGATGATGAAGAGTTCACCCTCGTGCAGAGAAAGACAAAGCGTAATGCGCCCAGAAAATTGAATACGAAAGGTACCGATAAATTAATTAATAACTATTTTGAAGTTTGTGTCTCATCGTACCAATTGCTGCCAAAACAGATTGGGCTGGCTATGTTACTGAAAGCTGAAGGAATTACAAATGCAATGCAGATAAAATACAAGAGCCCCTACAGAGTTATCATTATTTTTGAAAGCAAGGAGGATGCAATTAAATTGGTCGAGAGTAAGTCATTTTTGGAGTCTGGATACCGATGTTATGTGACGAGCGAGGTTGGCATTACCTACGGCGTGGTGAAATATTTAGAGCTTGATGTGAAAGAGGAATGTTTGATGGAATCTTTACAATGTGAGCACAAGATAGTCTCCGTAAAAAGATTGAACAGGATGTCGGAGGCCGGTGAATGGATAAGTAGCGAGACGGTACGTTTTGGTTTTAAGAGCTCTTCATTGCCTTCCTATGTATATGGATATGGTTGCAGGTTTAAGGTAGATCCTTATACTTTTCCGGTGACACAGTGCGCCTCGTGTTGGAAGTATGGTCATTTGACACGAACATGTCCAACAAAAAGGCCATCTTGTCCAAAATGTGGTGGTGGGCATGCAAATTGTGAGAAGACGGACTATCGTTGCATTAATTGCAAAGGCAAGCACATGGCCCTGAGTAAGACTTGCCCTGTTTATCTTAAAGAAAGGGAAATCCGATCCATCATGTGCCAAGAGAATTGTACCTATAAAACTGCGCTATCGATGTACCTTGAGAATAAAACACGTAAGTTTAATGGACCAGTAAAGAACGCACCATCCGTTTTCATGTTTGGAAATAAGTCTTACGTTAAGAGTTATGAGCTCACTAAGCCAACCATGTCCTAAAGTCAAAGCCTTGGATCGAAGGTGATACAAACTGAAGCTACGATACACGTGGAGAAATCAGATATTTTGAAAAGAAATGATGAAAGAGAGCTAAGTGAAGACGAATCAAAGGACAGTAGCGAGGATTGTTTATTAAAAAAAGGGCCTGCACGTGGAAAGAAAAAGAAAAACAGGAAGGAAAGGAGACCGATGAAAGCAACTACATCACGCAACGTTGACGACTTTTATGTTCCACCAGTGATGGCGGCTGCGGCTACAGGTGAACGAACCCAGCATGATAAGGATGATAAGAAAAAGATCAATTTTGGTGGTATATTTAGAAAAGCAAAAGAAATATTATTTTCTAACAAAAGTTTTGAGGAGAAGGTTAGTCAGGTGTTGAGATTACTTTTTGAAGAGCTTATGTCTTTTATAGTGCAGTTGATGAGCAATGGAGATGTCTTAACGAAATTATTAGGCCTCTTTTATGATGGATAACAACATCTCTAATGTAATTGCGGCCAGGGCATCAGGCCCTGTGGGTTCCGTTGCGCAATTTTTAAATATTGCGCAATGGAACTCGCAGAGCTTGATGCCCAAGAAACAAGAGTTAAAACTTTTGCTTTGTCAAGAAAAAATAGGAGTTTGTATATTAAGTGAAACTTGGCTCAACTCAGACGTTAGTTTACGGATAAGTAACTATAATATTTTTAGGAAAGACAGAACTGATACCTATCGAGGTGTTGCTATATTAGTTCATAGATTTATTAAAACGCACATGCATTCTATAGAAATTAACAATGGTGGTATTGAGGTTTTGTGTATTAGAATTTTAAACTGTAAATATTTAGAACATGTTGTATCGATTTACTGTCCTTCATATCCTCATTTGAGGATTTTTTGTTGTGGTAAGTAGTTTTTTTTTTAGTTGTGTTGTATTTTCTGTTTGTTTTTACGGGGGTGGCATAGCCGCTGTTTGGCTAAAACTCCTTAAAAAAAAAAAAAAAACCTAATCATTAATGATATTGTTTTCATAATAGATGCTTAAAAATTAAAAAAAAAAGTATTTTCAGAATTTATCAATGAAAATAACTTATGTCATTATTTTAATAAATTAAATCAACCTTTGTTTTCACACATAAAAACATTGATGCGACGAAAATCCTGTCACTTCACCTTGCACGACAAATTTCACAACATTTCCGCGCTATTTTGAATAATAACGTTCTATTCCACCCTGCAATAAAATGTATGGAGCAAGGTAGAGTAGATAAACTACCAACCTCCTTTTGGTTTATTTAAGCAAAAAGTTTATATAAATCGTCAACATTCTTCACATCTCTGTGGATAAACGTTGCTGCAATTTCGCAATGTTTTCTGGAAAAACGATGTTTAAGCTGTTAAACTGTATAAAGAAAACGGCCACTTACCTAGGTCTACTCTACGGTTAGGTAGGTAGGTACTACAACATAGGATGTGAAAATGGGCCTGAGTAAAAGCTAACTGGTAGAAAGTGGTCCAGTCATTCTAGAGCTAGATTGGACAGTGTAGTTAGGGATACTACGTATCTACGCTTTGGAGTGGTTTAAGACTGTAGACAGGATAATGTTTCTGACATGATTCGTTAGGTTCAAAAAAGGATGCAAGAAAAAAAAATGGGGATGGGCATTAGCGATTTCTTTTTTTTCGTTGTTTCTTTGTAAGACTAAAATGATTACAATGAATTTTCTACTACAAGACTATGTACACTATTGCATATTCGACATGGTCAATCGGTCCATTTCAAACTGACGCGATGGCGATCAAAGGGTTGTCAAAGTTCGCGTGAATTTACTCGCCACTGCCACCTGGTCAATTTGACTGGGCCTTAATCCGTATAATTTACATAAGATCAACTGGTATGTAACCATCATTCTTGCATTGAAAATTATGAAAACTTATGAATATCCTAATCTTTGGGCCTTATATGTACAGCAGTGACTTCCACGGGCTGTTGATGATGATAAACCTATACTACTAAGATTGTCAGTGCGATTCTTCGGTTCACAAATCGAGAATTAAAAGCTAACATAACTTATTGTTTAGAGTTTTAACAAGAATATAACCTTTTCAGAACCAAGGAGTCCTAACAAAGTTTAAACTAAAACGATTACATAGATGGTCGGTTACTTCCTCTATGATTTAAACTTTAAAAGGATTACACGTCAATGTCATAGAGAAAATAACCACTACGTTTCAAGAAGTGAAGTGGAGTTTAGTCAATGGCATGTCCAAATATTTTTTTATCTGTGGTCTTTTCAATGTCGTTATAATATGATAAAAACAGAAATATTTTATATTGGATTTTGATTTATTTTAAATCATGGCTGCTCCTCTAACATCTTTCCCCGAAGACGACAAATGTCCCAAAGTATGCAACGACATTGGTGCGTTCAAGAAAGCCGCCAAAAGCCCTGAGAAGGCCAGCGAAGAGGTGAAAGCTGCTGAGGAGGCAAGAGCCCAACCTGATGATACCTCACCACAGATGCCTCAAGAAATGCCTGATAACCGACCACCGCCTTCCGGGGAAGAATACCTCCCCAACCTAAGACCAGGCTCTGACGGCAAGGTCGACTGGACCCCCCTAGGAGGCATGACGGGCACTAGACCAGGAGTCAACAAATACTCCATAAGCCGATACTCTCTAAGCGAATGGAGGAAACACAATGACCATGTCCTAGATCCTGAAGTCATAAACGAATCTAATATCGTTGATTACAACGCGAAGACCTCTATGATGCAAGCGTTCGGTAACATCGATAAACAGCAGTCAGAGAATACCAAAAGACTGAAACAGAAAGCAAGGGATATCTTCAGATGGAAAGTTGAAGTCGAGAAGGCATGTAAAGCTATAACAGATGAAGTGGAGACTCTGGAAATCGAAAGACAGCGGCTTAAAGGAGCTACAAGAGTCCTGATGCTTCCTGAATCGATTTCTAAAGAATGTCTCGATTTACGCTCGAATCGATTCGAACCAGATTTAGTTGCTGACCTTGCCGAACAGGAGTTGATTAAAGAAATGAATCTTGTAGGGGAAGTAAGAGCGAATTTAAAAAATACTCTAGACAAAATCGAAGCTCAAATGGCTATAAACAAAGCAGCAAAGCATAAGATTGAATACGATTGGTGCGACAAAACCATGGCATATAACACAGAGGCTACAAACTTAAGCCTGAATACCAAATCTAACACCATTATGTTCAGACCCGGATCAACGAAATTTGGCGATTATTCAGCTCCTTTAGAATACTGGGAGTTTTTCTGCAGAGAGACAGTTCAAAATTGTGAAGCAGCGAGGCAAAATTCAGCTGATTTACGCGGAAGCTTAAACGCTATCTTAGTCCAAGGTGGAAGAAAGCTACGTAACCAAGCGGACAAGACAGACGTCGCTCTGGCTGAAACAGTAGCCATCACGTCCGAACTTTGCACTAAACTAGAAGAAACATTACGCAGTACCCTCCAAAGAATAGCTGACATGGAAGCGCTGATAGACAATCTGAAGGATTCCATACAAAAGATGGACGCAGCTATGAAACTAGCACAAACTAGACTCGATAACAGAAACAACTGGAGACCACATGGGGAGAGCGTAAGAGATCAACCTCATCTAGGTTTGATAGACGAAGTGAAGAAGATTCATGAAACGGTAACCTCTTTGCTGGGACAGTTGAGAAATGCGGAGAGGATACGAGAGGATCTGATGAAGAAGAGAATAGAGTTAGAGAGAGCTATAGCGTCGAAGAGAAAGACGTTGAATATTGATAGAGAGAGATGCGGGATGGTGAGGTCTCACTATCCTTCTGCTTCCGAATTAGCAGGATATTAATATTTCTGGCAAATAATTGAACCACTTGATTTTTTTGTATTCTACTAAACAAATTATCTTTACGTGAAATTCTAGACATGATCTCAGACGCTCTCATGGTAATGGCATATTTTATATGATAAATAATTTTAAAATATTTTTCATCGAAATTGACGGTGTCAATATATTTGAAGAATCAGAAATATATAATTTTACGTTAAACAATACGTTTCTTTTAGATTTTCTAAAATTTTAAACCTATTTATTTTACTCCAATATTTATATTGAGTCTAGACTTCAACTAGACTTTTTAGAAAAAAAAGTATTCTACTACTAGTAGTAGAATACTTTTTTTTTCTACTAGAAGTTTTATCATTACTTTACTATTTTAGCCAAGCTTTAAGATCGCAAGAATCTAAATCACTAAATCCTGAGGCATTTAACACTGCTTACATAACTTTTATTCACAAACTTAATACCAGATCCTTTCTCTTAACATTGTTTAAGTGCCAATTGTGGTGCAAATCATAAAGGTGCCGATTGCTCAACCTATAAAAGTATGACTTGTACATAATCTGTACATAATCTTCATGCAAGCACCTAACTAAAGTTAACCATTCTTAGTGTATATTGGCATTTATTAGTTTTAATTCATAAGTATCATAGCTAATAGACATCATATGTTTTTTCTTTGGTATTTTTGTATAAATCAATTATGTACTTAAGTCTCCAAACAATTTAGGTCCCATCCAGTATTGTCGATTCAACGGTTTGCTGGGTCAAAATACACGTATAGTTCGATTACCAAGAATGCAGTCTACAAATCAATTTAACAGGTTAATCTAACTGTACCGACCGACATGATACGACTAGTAATTAATACAAATAATCTGTGATACAGATACCAAAACAATAGCATCATTGCCCATGTGAACCAGCTGGGAAACAAACTAGAGGTGTATTATATGCTATGTGGCTCCCATGCTGATTGACAGCTCGTAGATACTGGGAATACCGTTACAATTTGCTTGCAAGAGATGCTACAATGGACGTTGGTATAAAATAAATATAAACATAGGCCCGATTTTTATCGCTTCAGAAGAATAGGATAGGTAGCTAATCTTATTGCACTGTCTTTAAGACACAATAGCTAGAAAATAAAAAGTTTTCTTATATAGTATATGTAATCACATATTTTATACCTACCTTACCTGTGAGAAATTGATTGCCAACATATTATAAACTGAACGAGCTTTCGCCCACGGCTTTGCTGGCGTAGTACCTAGTAGTAGAATCTACGTTGATAAAAAGTTAAGTAACTAAACTTAGATCGTAGGCTATACAACCTCTTCTAATATAGTGTAACCAAAGAGGTTTTACACCAATATCGTTTTGAAAGACATGACATTTTATGCTCATTCTCATTTTTTTTAAATGTCGTCATTAAATTTACATTCGTCGTATTTTTTAAATTTATGATCAATTTATTTATAGTTTAATTTGAAGAATATAAACTCAAAATTACTGTTAAAATGGCCAATCCCAATATGACTTGTCCTGACATCTGTCCCACAACACAAAAAGAGACGGGAGAACCTAAAGAATATCTAGAAGCAGGAATGTCACGAGGTCCTGAGAACCCGCACGCAGCTCCTTATGTCCCTGGAGTTATTAGGCGTCGGGAGCCGAAGGTTTATCCGCCAGGAGCTCCACCGACCTACCTTCCTCAACCCACTGACAGCACCAGTGGTGATATCCTAGGCATGGGGCCTATAGGGCCCTGGGCTGCTGGTCATCTAGACTGGACGCCTACAGCTGGAACTACTGGAGTCAGACCGGTGGTAGATAAATACTCTATAACCAGGTATTCTACTGGAGAATGGAGAAAGAACAACGAGTATATCTTGACCCCACGAGCAACGGATAAAGGTAAAGCGTTGGAAATTAAAACTAAGAAGGATATTGATGATGCGTTCAGAAACATGAATGATAAATTGAGTGATACTAATAAGAAGCTAGATAAAAGAGTCAAAGATCTGTATTTTTGGAAGAAGAACGTAGAGAAAGCTTTGAATGCAATCACCGAAGAGTTGGCAACTTTAGATGATAATAGAGCGAAATTGAAAGGCGCGTGCAGAATTCTTATGTTGCCTGAAGCCATATCTAGAGAATGTTTGGAACTGAGGACCAACAGATATGAGCCAGATTTAGTAAGAGATGATGCAGAACAAGAAATTATCAAAGAAGTTGCTATAGTAGGAGAGATTAGAAGAGTTTTTCTAAACACGCTTGCTAAAGTTGAAAACATGATGGCCAACCTCAAAGCAGCAAAATCCAGCATTGAATTTGATTGGAGTGACAAAAATTTAACGCTAAAACTAGACAAAACAAATTTGAGCCTGTCTCCTGAATCAAACTTGATACTTTGGCATCCGGGAGTAGCAAGATGGACCGATAATTCTGTAGGCTTAGAGTACTGGGAACACTACTGCAGTGAAAGCATACGAAACTGTGATGAAGTAAGGCAGAAATCGGAAGCCTTACGGGGTGATCTGATGACGGCAATCATCAAAGGAAGCGAAGATATGAAACTACAAGCAGAACGAACCAACGCTGCCTTGGCGGAAACAGTTATAGCCACTGAAGAAATGTGCGCAGAACTAGAAAGAACTTTAAAAGAAAACTTACAGAAAATTGCTGATATTGAAAACCTGCTAGATTATCTAAGAGATTCGCTTAGAAAGGTTGACGAAAGAAACAAGCTAGTAATGACACGTTTACACACAAGAAACTACGACCGTCCCAGTGTAGAAAACTGCAGAGATGAAGCTCAGTACGGTTTGATGGCTGAAGCGAAATTCATCAAAGAAACGAGCCAATCATTAGCTGATAAGATGAGAGAGGCTGAAACTGTCAGATCGGAGCTAATGAAGTACAGAGGAGAGCTGGAAAAAGAGATAGCGTGTAAAAGGAAAAGTATTTCGATAGATGAGGATAGGTGTACGAGGGTCAGGGCTTTTATGCCTACTCCTGAAGAATTTGCGGCCGCATGAATTTCGAATAAATTTTATATATCTTACATCCATATTCTTATTCAACACACTTTTTAACAGCTATTAGTTCCGCCTCATAACAAGTCTACGCTAACCTTTTACATAAATATAACTTCTTAAGATCCATAATTTCATCGGTTATTGCGAGTAGGCGACTGCGTAAACAAAGCTAGCAAGAATACTTTCACGTTATTAGGCAAGCATTTAAATCTTAAGACATGAGTAAGCTGTTCGTAAATGCCTTTCTAAAATGCAAAAGCATCCACTGAATTATCGTAATTCCCGGAAACAATATAAATTTTACATAAAATAATTTAGTTAATGAACTATTCGACCTAATTCAATTAGGTTTAATGCCTATGAGCATTAGCATTTCACAAGCGCGCGGCATAGCTTGAAGGATGGAGAGTATAGTAGAGGACACGTGAAGCTGACTGTATCGATAAAATATAAATAAACAGCAAAAAGACATGCATAGTCCTGACCCCACACTAGGATTCCCTGTACCGTGGGTATCAGGAACTATGACTACCGTGGTACCTTAACAACCAGACCCGGACCAAATACTTTGTGTAGAACATGCAACCATTGCCGGTGAGTAGTGACGTTGTTCTCATACAATTCAAATGATATTTCGTAAAATATATCTATCTAGACCTACTTTTGGTGTGAAAATGATGCAATCACAATCATTCTGAAGTTATTATTGTTTGGTTTACTTTTGTAATTTTAGACATCTTGCATTCAGCAATAATAACCATATCATAGAATCTACAAGGCAATTTTCATCAGGAAAAATAAAAACCGACTTCAAATAAGTACCAGTTGATAAAAAGTTCAATATGAAATTTAATTCCATTTTTTTCACCCTTGGACTGTTTTTTGTCATATAAGACCACGTTTGACCTTTGACCCATTAAAAAAGAAATCATCAAAATCGGTTCACAATTGGCGAAGATATTGCGTAACACACACAAAACAAAAGACGAATTGAGAACGTCCTTTTTCGAAGTCAATTGATAACAGACGCAAGATCCTATCTCCGAATCACGATGTTGCTATGTTATCTTACTAAACGTGTTCATGAATTCATAATAGGTACGTCACGTTATGAACGCAATTCACATGCGAAAAACTTGAGAATTATGTGAAGGTTTTCTGAAAGAGATTGCTAAGGGATATGACCTGCCATCTTTATCTTCTACTTTGACGATTGTATCCCTCGAAATTTGAAAATAGTTTTCGGAATATCCCGAAGATAACTATAGAAAAATCCGTTATTACGGAAAGCTATTTAATTTTGTAATTAGATGCCGCTATCATCATCATCAGCCCACATTAGTCCACTGCTGGACATAGGTCTCTCTCAAAACGCGCCACTGAGCCCGGTCTTCGGCTCTTATCATCCACTTTCTGCCCGCTGCCTTTCTTACGTCATCGCTCCACCTAGCCGGGGAGCGCCCCACACTACGTTTGCCCAGACGCGGTCTCCACTCAAGAAATCGTTTACCCCAACGGTTGTCGGTTTTTTGGCGCTAGTATTACAATAATCCTAAATCCGTCTCTTATTGGCCAAGTTGACCGCCATATTACTTCAATATATTTATGATTGGTTACATACCGAACTATAGCGCTGTGTTTCTATCAATCTGTGTTTCTCAGACTGCCATCATTATCTACAATCACCTACAAATTTAGTTAGGTACCAATTCAATGCTTCCCAGACTGTTGTTTTATTTCCTCGTTACATGAATTCAGACGTTTAGTTAGGTAAGATTATTCTTTGTTTTATGTTTTATTTTGGTTTCAAAGTGGCGCTACTAATTGATCTTAAAATATGATTTCATTAACCAGGAAGTGACGATTAGAAGGTACTAGTTACTTTTGGTTTAGTTGTGTTTTATTGTGGGTATTATGCATTTGGGTTAAAAGGTTGTTGCAGTGTTAGTTTGGTTCGATTGTAATTAGGATGTTTTCTATCAGTGTCATCATGCATTACGAACTAGGTAGATAAAGTAGTTCTTTGTAGACTATATTACACCATATATTATATATAACGGTCATAAAAAATAGCGGGCTTTACAAAACAGTTAATTTTATAATAACAGGTTTATGCGTTGATGAGATGGTCTGTTGCACGTCGTGTGAAAAATCTGGCCTAGATTTTTGGTTGGCATTTTTGTCATACAGAATTTGTTGGATCTTTAATCTGTTTCGATCCTTTTTCGTTTCGGTTTGACGTATTTTTTACTCTTAACAGAGACATACATACTCCTGACCCCACACTAGGATTCCGTGTCGTATGTATCAGGAACTACAACCAGTTGAACTGTGGTGGAACAAATACCGCTAAAGTACTCATTAAAGTAGGTATGGTTTCACCAACTGGTTACCCCTCTTAGTTTTAACATCATTAGTTGTGTATTTAGTCCTAGACTACATTATTGTCTCAGAAAAAATAACAAACTATAGGTACCTTTACGAGTAAAAATCTCAATCAAAGTTTGTGAAACTGACTGTTCAAATCTTGCCAATAGGTATATGAAAATCTACACCCAGAATGGCTATTCTGCTTTTACCCCTTATGGAGGGGAACACATTATGGTGAAAAATTTCATTTTATAGTTAAACTTTGCCATAATAGTAAGCTTCAGAGGACTAGCCACTCGGTGACGAACGTTTGACAAGTTCAATGATTTTTCACTTATAGTTAGGTACCACAGAATACAGGCTTGTTGTCTAGTTGCAAAAGCCATAATCAAGAAGTGAAGTGATGACCATTTTACTTGTCAAACGTTTGTCAAGAATAGAAGAATATTTCGAGTATGTTAGATTCATTATTTTGAAAGACTGCCAAAACATGTCAAGAGTGCCCTAAGCTGGCGAGCATGCATGAATGTAATAGTGATGAGAGTTAATGCAGCGAAAGAGTGTCAGGATCGCAGTAAGTGGAAATGGCTAATGGCCTCTGCCCCTCCGGGAAACTGTCGTGAGTTTATGTAGTATAAAGCCAATTTAAAAAAAAATAGTATATTCAAATACCATTAGGTAGGTTATACTTATGAATAAATAAATGATATGAAATCAATTACAGACCGATTGCCATTTAGGCGTTGCCCATAGCTATTTTACGTGTACCTATAACTAGGGGGTAAATCCAAAATCTCTGATTGCAACTTCAAACATAGGTTCCCATAATATCTATCTATATCTACACCCTGGGAAATAAGCATTATGGGCATCATTGTTATACGAGTAGGCAGACAATTCTATTGTTGGGTGCTTCAAGGATGTTCACAAACTCATCTAACGAGTAAGCCTTCCGTTTTGATTGCTTAGTTATTTCAATAAGTCTAGTTTGTAAGGTATGGGCAACTTGCATACTGCGTAGGTACGGTATGGGAGGCACATGAGATAGGCAACGCCCCTGATGTTCCAGATAAGTTTTGTTTTAAATCAAAATGTTATTGATTAGTTATTGTGTGAGAGTGTTATGTCGACTATTATGTCGATGAAAGTTATTCCTTGTCACTGCGTAACTACATCGTCCCGTAAAAAAAGTAGGAAATCACAAAAAATAACGATAATTAACGCTTATTAAATCCAAAAGCTAGTTGACTGTATAAGTTAGCAGATTTAAACTTATACAGTCGACTAGCTTCTTCTGACGCCGGACAACCCAAAATACTGTACCTACGATACCTACCCTCTTTTTCATAATCATTCAGTAACTTTAGCAGCGTGCTTAAAGTTGTCTGGTTAGAAAAGGACAGGGTTAGCCGTTAGAGTTAGCGACCTGCTAAGTTAGCTAGTGATTATGAATAAGTCAGTAAATGTTTAGTGTTTTTCATGCAAAGCATGATACCCTAAAAGTTTATATAATCTTTATTAAAAATTAACACTCACAAAATACAGAATGATAACAAGTACAAAGGGCGAGCTTTACTTTATAAAGTTTCCAGAGTTTCGTTCAGAATTCATTCCACCAAAATATGTGATATGGTTAATTAATTTGTACCAAAAATTCATCGTATAATTTAACATTTAGCCAACGCATTGCTGATTAGAGGTTAAGATACAGTTTCGAGTCCGGCTTGATGGGAATTTTTAAATTTAATGTTTTACATTAAAGTCGCTTTCAATTTATAAAAAACAAATGTTAGTTTTCTATAAATCCGCTTTCACCCACTCAATATGACACCAATATAAACTTCATCGACACTTATAAATATGTAGGTAGGTACCTATTACTTGGATGCAAAATGATTTTGCGTGAGTAGGCCCACTTTTCGCTCTGGCTGAACGTGGTTTGACTACCAACTTTCCTCAGGCAGAAAGTTTGCATCCGAAGCTTCCACCAGAAACTATTTTGTGCCTCCACTGCGCATGCCCAAAGCCACAGATTAACTTAAAGTTGCCAAAACTCCGTGGACACAGAATAATCATAGTTGCTTCGAGCAAACTTCATGTCATTGTTCGGAGGGTGGAATGCGCGCGCAACCTTCCCCGAAACCAACCCTTACTTTCAACCAGTGTTTGTAAGACCGTGTGGCCTAATGGATAAGGCGTCGGACTTCGGATCCGAAGATTGCAGGTTCGAGTCCTGTCACGGTCGCATGCAACAATTTTTTTTGAAATATTTTGCTCATTTTGACGATAATCGTGCCAAATCTATAACTTTGTTTTTGCTGTAAGTAATAAATTATACAGGTTTTTTTTTTAAATTCACGCATTAAAGTTTTTAGCGTATATTTATCTCGGCAATAGTGTTTTGTATGTTAAATTGTACCGTTCAAGTGTTACTGAACGTCAGGATGTGTCCTGACATGACAGGATTTTTAAGCATTGGTCAGTCATCCGGGGTTTTTTTTAAAATGTCAGGATTTTTGGTGAATTAATGAAATACCTATTAAATAAGTTAGTAATTGTAAGTATGTAAACTAATAATCTATAAAATGAACTTAAATTGCGCTGCGCTCGTGGTAATAATATCAGGACATTTTATAGAAATCAGGCTTTTTGTCAGGATTTTCCAGTGAGACGACTGGTAACCCTTCGTTTAAGGGTGTTTCTGTAATTGTACGAGACTAGCAGCGGCCTGTGTAAGGGCCCCTTTAAACTAACGCGGTGGCCGTGGCCGGGTGGCGGCGCGGCGGTGGCGAACAATACATTCACACGAACTTTGACAACCCTTTGATAGCCACCGCGTCAGTTTGACGGACTCTAACTCAACTGAAAATCGACGCCTTAAAGAGCATCGAACCTCGTTGGCAAATCGTACGCCATTTTGAAATAAAAAACTAGTTTTGGTGGCATCATCCACTCAGCATAGATTCCTATTGGAAGAATCTGAAAGTTGGTATCAAATCCCACCAATAAGAAGGCTGAAAACAGTTGTGAAGTTGCCTAGTTTTGAGTATAAAATTATAAGTGACTTTACATTTTCCCTTCATTGTAAAAAAAAATAAATTTATACCACAGATTCATAAAAGTTTCTATTAAAATTAACCTACCACAGAGTAGTTTCTACGGTTTCCACGATTATACAAGCTTTCTTCACAGCAACCGGCCCATGACCAACGGTAGGTCCAATGATGCAATTAGAGCAAATTGTAGACGTGTATAGTAACGAGGGAAAAGCTAAAATTGAGCAAATCAGCTCAGTCGGGATTTAGAAACTTATAATTATATTGCATGACGAATGATAAAAATTTCACTTTATATGCAAAATGGTTGTTGTAATTTTTCACTTCTAACTTTGTATTTCTCGACACTGATCCTTTCCCTGTTATATTTTGTATGGCAGGGAAAGGATTTCTGCTCTAAAGCGGAAACCTACACTAAATACCTATATAGATAGAAAATGTTTTAGTGCACAAGACAAAACAAGTGAGATCCTATGTACTTGGCGAATTTAATGCTAATTAACAATTTCTTCCAGCTAAACTTTGTGTAATGAAGAGTAGGGCGGTAATGCGTTTGAAGTGATACCTAGTAAAGTTTCCACTTTATTCCTACAGACACCTAAGTATAAAAGTATACAGTTCAAGTGCTTACTATGAATACCGGATGGTATGCAGGTATAATAAATAGCATTTTTGACTAACGACCTCGAATTGACAGACAAACTCACAGATTGGATAAACTAAACTGACCCTGAGATCAATTCTTATTACATAACCATGACCTGTTCGACAAGTAGGTAACAATAAAAAGAAAATACAATCCTGCATGCCACCACATTTTAGCCTGACAACCAGTAAAATAATAAGTTGCCTACGTTATAATGAAAAATTAAACAATCCAAATGAATAAACCTTATTATGAAGCCTTCTAATGTGTTGTCATTAGGTCATCCGTAGTACATTAGTTGGGTAGGGGAAATTCTATGACATTTTCGCATTATACCCCATAGCTGGGCACCACAGTGACACGGCGTATAATTTTCGTATCATACCTCATTTGCTGGACATCACAGTCTCACTGCATATCATTTTCGTATAAAAGGTACCTCATTTGCTGGTCATCACAGTCTCACTGCATATCATTTTCGTATAATACCTCATTTGCTGGGCATCACAGAGGCACTACGTGTCATTTTCGTATCATACACCATTTGCTGTGTACCACAGAGGCACTACGTGGCATTTTTGTATCATACACCATTTGCTGGGTACCACAAAGGCACTACGTGTCATTTTCGTATCATACACCATTTTCTGGGCATCACAGAGGCACTACGTGTCATTTTCGTATCATAAACACCATTTTGTGGGCATCACAGAGGCACTACGTGAAATTTTCTGTGATCAGGCCCCATTATTATAGATATTGTTTTGAAATATTTATTACTGGCCGCATAATCTTGAATTCGCTGTTTAAGGTCTAATTAGCAGTAGAAATGACACATGTTTCTTTTGTTCCAGCATTGCTGATGGTGGCAGGAGTGGCTGTCTACCCCGCTGCGTGGAACGAGACGTCAGTGCAAGAGACATGCGGACCAACTGCTGACCAATACAACATTGGTAAGTCACAGATACCGCAAAACCTCAAGATGAAACTCTAATGATGACAAGTGGACCTATGAATTGGTCGCCAACTATTAGCCTCATACATTAACTCGAGTTCGCAAAACGGGCTAATGGAGAAAGCTACTTATTCTCGGTTTCACTACGGGAAACATTCGAAACGAGGCAAGCCGTAAAATTACTAACTTTACAAACAAAATTAGCAAAGGTTAAAGGTTGCCTAAATTACAAAAGTTAACCAAACATGTATGAACCTCCCAGCTTAAGCAGTTTCAAAACTAGACAAAAAATCTGGCTTCTTAAGCAAACCTTCTACGCAGTGGAGTTTTTGATTATTATTTAGTTTCGGATAGGAAATATTACTTTGGGATGATGATGGTACATAACTGAGTACCTATACAACTTGTCCTAACTCAGCTTATTGCTGCACCGCTGAGGCGGAGCAGCGCTGATTTTCAGAAATCTTATCTTAGTTTAATATATTAATATCTTAGCACTGTTCTGTACTTTTCATTAGCATTTTTTTACAAGACCGTTGCTTACTTTCCAGGTCGCTGCCACATACGCTGGGCGTATCTGCTAGCAGTGATAGGTTGCTTGGACGGCGTGGTTCTATCTGCGCTGGCTTTTATACTCGCCACGAGACACGTTAGACTTCAACCTGACACGGGATATCCACCACCGTCACTCTACAAAGGTGGGTTTACTTCTTCAGCAGTTCATCCCAAAACAACGTTTTGTCTACAAAAGAGAAGACAAAAATATTACTAACTATTTCTATCGTCTTTATTCTGTCAAACAAAAGAGAGGGACATCATATTTTTGTCTTCTCGACGGTAGACAAAATCATTGTCTTGGGTCTTTATGTTAAGCAGGCTGGTGTGAGATCAGGACAGGATATGGTATCTGTTAGATCTTTTTTTTATTTTATCATCAAAACTTCGTAGCAATTTACAAAAAGCGAAACCTCGCAGGTTGCGTAACTGGGCCATAACTCAGAACTGTGTGTTATAATGTAGGTGATGATCACCTACTGTGACGAGTTATGCTCTGGTTACGCATGTGTTGTGTACATAACATAGGTATATAAGGGACAATTGAAAACGAAAGTTAAAAGTTTACGCGAAAAATTGGAAACCTGCTTTACCTAAGTGCTTAAGGGGCTGAAATCCACTCTCTTAAAATTTGCTGTAGCAAAATCCGTTTAGTTCGTGACAAAAACAAAAATTTTATCATATTATGTTCAACTTTATGGATTTTACAAAACTGTCTAGACTAAAACATGACAAAGTTACAAAGTTTTGGGTAGACAAAGTACCATACACTTGCGATTTTTTTTATCTGATATTGATTTATTTAATCAGAAAGAAAAAGACAAAAATTACATTCCTTACATTTTAGTCAGCATAAATGCTTCGATCTTGTGTATTATGATATAATGTAGTATTAATCTTTAAATAATGTTGCAATCGAAACTTATGTGCTTACTTTTTGATGGGCTAACTCAGCACCTGTCTGCGCCTTAACTTAAGTAAGTACTTAAGACCGAGTGGAATGAAAAGTGTGATCGTAGATCACGTAGTGAAATCTAGCCTAGCATAACAAAATGTAATTCCCATGGCCTGCGTCTTACCTACCTCCCGGGATAAAAAGTCTGTGTTACGAATTACCTACTTGTTCCAAATTATATCCAAATCCGTCTGTTACGGTAATTAAGCAACATATATCTACACACCAAAACATTTACCCTCTGTTTCTTAATCGCAGCTAACTTTTGTTGTCTGCCTTATATTTTGTTTAATGTTGGAAAAAAAGCATTCCGAATAAATCTTGTCCTTGTTTGAAATACAACATTTAGAATTTATTAAGAATACAATTATACCATTTCTGTTGTAGTTATGTATAAAATGAATTTAAATCAATTCCTATGGAAAAGTGATTAAAAGGAAACGGAAAATAATAGGTTGGGGAAAAAGTTTCTTCGCATTTTTTAAGAAAATTCAAAACATTTTTTAATATAGTTTATTTACATTTAACTAAAGTATGTAGGTACCATTTTGTTCGATAACTTTTTGCCATTTTGTAGGCAGGGACATGATCCCATTGCTATAAAAACTTTGGGGCTTCTGTTCAAAATACCGCGACAAGTGGTTTTGGCAGTCCTCTCGTGATGTTAACCTGACACTGCCTAAAGAATTCTGAAGAGACCGAAACAGGTGGAAATCTGAAGGTGCAAGGTCAGGACTATACGGCGGATGCATTAACACATCCCAGCCAAACTCTCTTAATTTTTGCTGAGTGGCTAAAGATGTGTGAGGTCAAAAATGGTCAAAAATTTCTTCAAAAATGGTTCGGTTTCATTACGTCGTAATAAAGAATCACAAATGAGAACACGGTTCATTAGGTTTCTTTCAGTGAGCTCGTGAGGTACCCAAATATCGAGCTTTTTTGTGTACCCAGTTTTTTTCAAATGCGCCAAAACTGTTTTGTGGTCAATTCCCAGTTCTTCAGCTACGTCGTAACTACTGATATGCCGATCTTGCTCCACTTTTTCAAAAATGGCATCCATTTTATCCGTAATAGGGCGACCAGAGCGACGTGCATCTTTGACATCAAAATTTCCGGATTGAAAACGCTTAAACCAAATTTGTGCTACTCTCACAGACACTGCACTAGGTCCATAAACATCGCAAATTTTTTTCGCGGCTTGCGTTGCATTTTTACCTTTTTTGTAGTAAAATTTTAAAATGTATCGAATTTCTTCATTAGATTCACTCATCTTAACAGTACGAAAAACAAATAAAAATCACACATTTTCCTAATTTGAATTTGGAATTATCTTCTTTAAAATTTAAACTTTTAATGATACCAAAACCAGCCAGATACAAATAGTATAGCCAAAGATATTTTATTACAAGTTCATACATACAATAATGCGAAAAGACTTTTTCCCCAACCTAATATTAATCTTTTAAAATGATAAAATAAATAGGTATCTTAAAAAAACTCAAAGTTATGGATAACCCACAAAGTTGTATAACTACCTAATAATAGGTATCTAGATCCATACATGATATATCCATCGGTATATATCAGCAGATTTAAGAATGTCACCCAATCGCGACTGACTCATGAATATTCTAACGGCGATTTTACAACTCAAGTTTTGGTGTCAGCTAGAAGGAAATTGAGGTTAATTTGAGCTAAGCACTTCATTTTGTTATATCGATAATATGATTTGCGTATCGATTAAGTTCAACATTATATAATACTTAGGTTTTACTTAAGGCTCTATTCATCGTCGATTGTAACGCCCCCTGTGACTTGTGGCACAAAAACCAAGGATGGCAAAATAACCATCACTGAACACGTACTGAAATCGATTGCTTAGGATTAAATTATAAGCCGTTTCGGAGATAAATAGTAACGAACAAACAAACAACAGCGTATATACGTGACCCTTACGTCGCGGTTAATAAAATAACTTTAATGTTATTAGGTGGCGTCACTTATCTGGTAACCCCTCTGGAGTTTAATGATTGAATTTTTTACTCGTAAAGGATTTTTTAGAAGCAAAATTGTAACCTGCCTGATACATATACCTTATTAAAAAATACTAACTTAAGTCAATCTTGAGGATGTCCCTTACCAAACATTTACCCTACCTAGTATAGGTAGTATTAATCTGTGATCCTACTTTAAATTAATTATTCAAATTCTTTACACACAATATATTTACACACATATTTACACACCTTAATATATATTTTAATTTATATGTGCTCATGTAAATTCAAAGATTTTTCTTATTCCAGGCGAAGTGAACAACGGCTACGTGACAGACGCAACATCTGTTTCCGGTTCGCGGAAATCTCTTGCGCTCCAACCAGTTCTGATAATGCATCCGCACGCTCCTATGGACATGGATACGTACTCCCACTACTCAGGGCGGACCGCCAGATCCAAACACGGAATCTACGCGAATACTATGCATAATAATTATCAGCTGTAACGTTTATAAACGCATAATTTTAAAGTTGGTCGCATTGCCATCTAGCGTCGAGTAGCAGAACTAAATACACCTAGACTTCACTGGTGCACTTCGAATCAAACGAGGTCGAATATGAAAGTTGACTACAGCGACCTTTTGCGTAGAGTAGCATTACAAAAAACTACATGCACTGTTCGGTTTTTGTAATGTGAAGTAGTTTGATACGTAGTAAAACTACACAATGCTAGATGGCGCACTTTCAAATATAAAGAAAAAAAACCAGAAGAATTTGGCTCAATAATTTAATTACGTTAATTTTTAGGTTTTTATTATAATGACGTAAAAACAATTATGTACATAGTAAATATCATAGTGTGTATGCTTGCCTTGTTATATCTACGTTGTTTTGTATTGTGTCAGATAAAAAATAATACCTACTCAATTAGAGTTACGATTTTATAGTCTATGGAGCAATTACTGCATTATTATAAATACTTACCTGAATTTATTATTTTTTTAACTTTGAAATAAATACAATAATTTAATCATTGTTGTTTTATTGTTTTTTCTATGTCCTTCATATAATACTGGCCTCGACCACACTCGACCGTACTCTAGTGGTAGTAATGTCAAAACACTATCCAACTTATCAGCCCAAAAAGAAAGTATTTTTTTTTTAAATCTCCAACGTTTCTTACAAACTCTATCGCGTATCCTAATCTGTTGCAATATACTCGAAGCCAAAACCATCGAACAAATCGATTGCAAGTTAACCGCATTTCAAACAAAAACGCCATTTCGGAGACAAATAGTAGCATACAATCAAACAACAAACTTCTTATGTCAACGCAAATACGAACTCCTGACGTCGCAGGTAAAAATCATATTGTTACCTGTGTATAAGGTGTCTATTTTATTTATTTTGTACCTGTCCTTCCTATGCTTGTAGTAGTGTCAAATAAACCCCTTTCTATTAAAAACGCCTAAAACGTAGAAGATGGCGGATTCCATCCCCGCCAAGGGACAAGATGATCTGCAAATAGTTGTCTCGGACCGGGTGTTTTCAAGTATATTATATATGTATTTATAAAAATAGTATATCAGTCATGGACATCCCATAACACAAGCTCTGCTTACTTTGGGGCTCGTGTGAAAATGTCCAGCATTATTTATTTATATATATTTCTATTTACTCATCAACCTCCAAACCGTAGCTTCAGTGAACCCATGATTTTCTGAACAGCTCTCTTTAGGTAGCTTGTATGTGGCCAAGAGGGTGATGTGGTCTCTCATTTTATCCGTCAGTCCGTGGCGGCCTGGGTCTCCGATTAACACCTGAAGGAAGGTCTAGAATTATCAATAAATCCTATTCAGCCATTTTCAATTTGCTCTTGGGTAGTGTAGGATGCCACCTGGGGCTATAAGTCTAACCATCAAGTCTTCAATTATGAGTTTTATGAAGAAATAATCTCTTTAATTTACAGCAGAAGCATTAAGTCATTAAGCGATTCAAGTCAAATCCCGCTATGAGATTGAGGGCGCTTTAGCGTTGTCATAGCGTTTTTATTTCGACGGAGTATTTGACATCTTTGAATGTATTGAATCGCTTTATGACTTGATGCAGGTTATAGGTAAAAGAGTTTTTTTCTTCACAAATGTCTTATTATTCTACTCACCTTTTTTTTTAATACTAACTTTTCTTGATTTTTCTATTTAAGTACAGGAGTATTTTGACGTAGACATAATTATATATTATTATTAAATTTGAGATGGTAGAAAAAATAAAACAAGTGAAGCCACATTACCCACAGATATAATTTTACGTAGCCGAAGCTTAAGCCTGGCAAAGTACATAAATTACACTAGCGAAATGGCTATGGACCATGGCCACAGAATAATCAATAATATGTAGGTACTAACTTTTGCCAGGCTTAGCAGCATTAGAAACTATTAAAAATTGTAAAATAAAAAGAATAGGCCTAAAAATGGGGTCATCTAGTAGGCCAATAGAATCTCTTTTTCAAGTTTTAAAAGTTTTTTGTCAATGTTATGTCAAGATAAGCATTTCATATGATAGATGGATATATAGATAGATACACACCAAAATAAAATACAAAAACACAGGAATTAAAAAAAAAAAGAATATAAGAGGTACAATAGGCGGTCTTATCGCTTAGAGCGATCTTTTCCAGACAACCTTATAAATTATGTTTTGTAGGAAGCACCTACAAAATAAATAATGATATCGAATAAGTTTTAACTAACAAAGAGGGAATAATGATAATCAATAATTAAAAAAATATGTCATTCATAATAACAGGCATAAAATCAGGATAATGGCTATCCCATTACATAAGTAGGTACTTACAGTTTTTCCATTTTCACTTAATTCTGTCAGCCAATTGAACAGAATTTTCGCAAATTCGTGATCATAAAACATGTCTCCAATTAGAATAGTGTCGAAATCCTCGCATTTCGACCCTATGAAGTTATTCGCACTGACCTCAATGCTGACTTTGTTAATTTTCGCGTTGATTTTTGCAGCAGTAAGAGCACCTGAAATAGTATACAGTTATTTCGACGTTAAATCCAAGCGGGGATGTAGCTCAGTGGTAGAGCGTTCGCTTTGCATGTGAAAGGCCCCGGGTTCGATCCCCGGCATCTCCAGTCTTTTTACTTTTTGTCATCTAAATTTTTTAGTATTAATATGAAAAAAATAATTAATTTGGTCTCAAACATATATCGTAAGTTTTGGTTTATCTACGTATAGAATAAATAGCATAATTCTAATTAAAAGTACCATCGACTTAGTAGTCTGTCTCTACTTCACATTGACTCTCCCACAAAACCAAACCACAGACCAAACTAAATAATACTTAACCAAGTAGGTAACTTACAAGGGTCTATGTCGTTTGCTACAACTAATTTGGGTTTCATTTTCACGGCTGCTATGGAACCGGCTCCGCAGCCACAGCCCACATCGAGCACACGACGATTTTTCACAATATTTCCATTGTCCAAAATATATCTGCAATAAAGATCAGATATATAAATCTACGTTAAAACAAATCTACGGGGAATATATAGCGCCACCTATTGAAAAATTCTCGTACTGGTTTACAACAGAGGTTCATCATTTCAGACGCTATTTCAAAAGTACAATAGATGGCAGCTAGGCAGTCCCTCGTTCAATTTATGGCGATAGTGTTATTCGTGGCCATCCTGAGTTTTTTCAATCGAATTCAAAAAAGGAGTAGGAAAAAATTTTATTCTTCTAAATGTGGTGGTTTTTACGCGATATCTTCGGTATTTGTAAATTTATGAAAAAAATCGGTATTATTTCCCGTTATTCAAAGTCGGGTTTAATCTTATTTTTCTTGATAAAGTAGTTAGTAGTTATTTCATGTCAAAGGTCCTGAGATTTTCAAAATTGGACTAGGTTTTTCAGGTTCTATATGTACAGTATAATTTTACTTTTGTTTCTCATTTCCACGAACTGTGAATTGGATATTTCAATACACCAGAAACCTCAATTTGATCATTTAGCATTCTCGTAATGACTTCACAACTGCCAATTTACACCATTTTAGTGAAGGCAATTCACACTTCACGTAACCTACATATTATAACTACCAACATTACTAAAGGTAACAAACTAGATATGTTAGAAAATTTTCAATTCCCAGAGGACCCAAGACAACCGTTTTGTGGACCGACGAGAAGACGAAGTTTTTGTCCCCCTCTTTTATTTAACGGAATAGACCACTGAAATAGTCTTTGCCTCCTCTTTCGTCGACATAATCGTCCACGTGTTGGGTGGCGCATGCCAAGTAGGCAGATCTGAAATACTGCCTGAATCTATAGTCAAACAAGAAATATCTCTTGAGATCATTGACTAGAAAACAGTTAATCACGCCTATATATGAGTACTTATGTATATCATGGGGGATTGACATACTCAGATAGGTACGTATTTAGTAGATGTTTGAGAATACCAAGCAGTGTATCCTCAAACATGTAGTCAGAGGCAAGCCCAAACATTATATTTTTAAAACATGCCCGCGTTTTGCAAGTACCTATTCCATGTGGCAGGTTACAAGCCCATCGCCGCTTTTTGGAACACTTAACGAAGGCGCATGCCTTCGAATTTCTGGTTTTAGGGAATGCCGGTTTCCTCACGATGTTATTGTTCACCGTTTCGAGCACATGCTAATACGCAAATACATATTTAACTGGAAAAATTGCAAGACCGGCTTCGCACCCGCGATCTCCAGATCGGAATTCGGGGTACCTACCGCCCACTAGGCCAACACGATCATAATCTTTATCAACCGTAAAGAATCGTTATCCAAGAACTTGTTCCGAAAATGTTAAAGGGAAACGATTTTTAGTGGAACTACAGAATATCTACAGCAGTGCCTAACTAACTAACCGCTGCTTATAATTATGTAGTGAAATGCTTTCGTATAAATGTGGGAAATTTTCCTTCACTGGAATTAGTAGAGCGAGTGTTTTAGGAACTGTCTCGTGCTAAATAATTAGTCTACTCAGATATATAGATATAAAGCCTTGTATTCACTAGGGGACAAATGTCCCGCGACACGTGTGACATGTTGGGCGATGTCGCCAGTGAATACGAGGCTTAATATCTTCCTAACCTGGATTAAGGATAAGCCTTTTAGATCAGTCGATTTGTCACTTACCTGCCTATATCCTTGACTATCGCTTATTTCAATTTGAATACTTATAGGTAATTTGGGTTGCAATGTTGAGACTTCTGCCGAGTTCTGGCTCCCATATCAACCATTTAGGTAGGTACGGAGTACCGAGGTAGGTGGAGGTTATTTACTTTAGTAGTTTATCAAATCAAATTATACATAAAAATAGGATCACATCATTATCTTATCGGCCAATTAACTTATTAGTAGGTAAGGTGTGTAGGTGGTAAGTAGGTATCTATAGGTAGGTCGCGCGGGTGGCTGATAAACCTGATAATAATGATAACTGCGTTTAGGAGGTAGGTATATAGTTAGTCAATGGGTGTATAACATTTAAATGGTTTTTGCATCATCTTTTTTCATCGGTACCTACCTACATAAAAACCTTATTCATCTACCTATTTAGGTAAGCAGTACTGTATATCTGTTTCGATACCTATAGGTACCTACTTATACCTACTTACCTACCAATTTTATCTTGTCCCTCTAAAAGTAGTCTGGAAGAGACCGCTTTAAGTGATAAGACTGTCCAGTGTACCTTGTATGTTTAAGAATTCCTGTGTTTTGTATTTTTATTTGGTGTGCAATAAAGAAATAGTTTATATATCTTTTCTACCTACCACCTAAGTGTCGGTACCTACTTACCTAGGTACCTACCCGCCTAGGCGAGAAGGTACCACATAGGTACCTACCATTTACATAGACTTAAACTTAAACGATTATCCACGGAGGTCGAGGTCAAGGCAGGCAACGACCGTGTGAAGGTCAGAAGTTCTACTGAGGTCACAATCATCGCATATATGCCTAGGAAGCTTTGATTATACCTATCAAAGGGTACTTATACCTACCTACACAACAATACTATCTTATTTTGATCGTTACGATCACGTTCAAAATGAGAGATACCTACCTACTCGCGTAACATTTGATTATTAACATCCGGGCGTTATTAATCAAATAAGTTACTCAACTGATATACTAAACGTAGGCCTGATTACCTAGGTACTAAATTTTAAAATGAATTTAGACCAATTATTCGAGATAGAGTAGGTACTCCTACTCTATCTTTGACTCACAAGCTTCAGGGGACGAAAACGTCTGAAAACAAGATCAAAGTTATATCAAAAGGTTATATGTACCTACGTTGTTACATTTTCCCAGAAAATTCGAGTATGACTCACTTTCTCTCCATACTAACTGTAATTTAAACTTCGCACTGAATTCCTGATAGGATTTTCTGGATGAATCATACCTTTCCATCTCTTTCTGGCGCGGGGAAAGCGTTTCTCTGTCCCTTTTTGTCGTGAAAGTAGGCCGTTTCAGTCGTTTGTGAAGGATTTTATTATCTTTGTCCTTGTCATGCATGGAAGAGACTTTACAAATAAATATTTCAACTGTATTCTTCGTAACTTATGAATGGCCAATGGATTTCTACGAGAGCTGAAATGCTATTGGAGTAGGTATTGAATATTATTAATTAAGAAATAGAGATAAAAATTCTGCTATAAACTTCGTAACGAATGTAATAGAAAATAAGAGTAATTTAACAAATCGGTCACGTACTCAACCGTAGATCCATTGAGAAAAATGTAAATTGATAAAATAAACGTCTGCTAACTAATCAATCATTGACATAATAATATTTGTCAGGGTTTTTCTGAACCTTGACGGATTTCCAACTGACTTATAGATAATTATATAGTAAATTCTTTAGTGCACAACTAAAAAGTACTGTAGTTACATTGACGAACTTTAATGTAAGTATTATAAATATTATAATATCTGTGGTATTGTCCTAAGACATCGTTAGTCTGAAACTGACTTATAAATTTGCTAATACTTTCGCCAACGTCCATACCACGTTGAAAACACCGGTTCTCGTCCGATCACCGAAGTTAAGCAACGTCGGGCGCGGTCAGTACTTGGATGGGTGACCGCCTGGGAACACCGCGTGATGTTGGCTTTTTGCTTTTTTTTTAATATTGTTATTTTTCGTACCTGTCTGCTGAATTGATAGTTATGAAAACTGCTCGAAGGACCGATCCACATAACACCTAACAATAGGCAGATAGGTACAACTTAGTAGAAATGGACATTGGCGCGGCGTGCAGAGATAAGATAATCAGAAACATATAATGGTGTTAAAAATAACTATTATATGAAAAACGCGTTAATTATCGTTATCATATCAGTCTGGTGTATTTCACCACATATTTCCTAACATGGCGCCGAGATTTGCTTGCCACTTATCAGCTTTTGTGACTTTGCGTGATTTAACAATTAATCCAGTATCTCTGATTTAGTATTTTTATAGATTTCGTTTAATATCGATTTGACTGGCGGAAATGGGGGACCTTTGCCCAACAATGGGACAACATGAGCTGATTGTAGTAATAGTAAAAAGACCTCGTTATCTGTATGACTTTATAATTTGATATAGGTACTTACTTCAATTACAATTTTCTTTTGTGATTACGTCTGAGTGGGGGAAACGGGAGACTTTTCCCACTCAGACTCAATCCCAAATACTATTCGCGTATCCAAAATTATTTCAGGGCGACTGGTCGAAGCGTAGGTTAACAGAGAGCTGACTCGTATCTGGGTCGACGCATTAGAATTGCCATCCAGCGTGGCAATGCGGCCAGCATTTTGAGAGCGATTCCGTCTGGTAGTTATCTAAATTAGTTGACTTAACTAAAGATCGTTTTCAACGGTCTTCAGATAGATATCTGTTTTGTCTGTATTTTTCGTAAATATATTACTACATTTTACATCTTTAAATCCTCTAGCAAAATACGATTTGATAAGCCAAGTTTTGCACACAAACTTTTGGTTGCATCTCCGAAATCTTACGGGGCATTCGCTTCAAACTGTTTCTTGCTCTAGAATGGTAACAGAATCTGTCATTAATCACTTCCGTCATCTGTCTCTGCATCACAACAGGAAGAAGTAGACCCCCATTTATGACTCTACAAGTGTAGGTACCAACTTAGCCCAGTAAAGTTTTATGATATCTGTCACCTAGCTAACTGCTGCATTAGTCGGGTGATCCTACGACTTTTGATCTGGAAGATGTGGGTCTGAATCCTTATACCAGCGCAATGCAGCGCATCGATGGATGTTGGCAAGGAAACCAGCTTTCAGATAGAACCAAAAAAAGTAACATCAATAATGTCGTGTACTAATTGTGTAAAATAAAATGTGATTGTGCTAAATATCAAAAGAAGCAAATTTTTGGTAATTTGTTTTAAATAAATAATAAATAATGCTGTTGATTTTCACACAGCATCATCTAGCCCAAAAGTAAGCAGAGCTTGTGATATAATAACTTTATGACTGATAGAATACTTATATACATTTTTTTTGTAAATACATACATATTATACCACATACCAGTAAACTTAGGAAAGACGCAGATCCCGAGACAAATATTTGCAGATGCAAACATTTGTCCCGTGGCGATAATCGAACCCGCAACCTTCTTCTCAAGCGGGCCTTCACCAATGCGCCACGGAGGTCGTCTTAAAACGCGCAATGTGTCATATGATGTGAATAAATGAAATGAAATACACATTGGGCTAGTGATAACTGAGTCCAAGTATGAGAACACGATGAGCTGATCAAACCGAGTACCGTATATAATTACCACGTTGGAAAATCCATGCCCAAATTCTAAGTTACCAAGGAAAGAACCGAAACGTGCCCGACATAATACTAAACGGTGATTTCCCTGAACCCCCAGCAGTTAGGGATTTTTTCTCTTGTTTTCCTCAAAAGTACATTGATTTGTATGCAAGTCGCGATGGTGATTCCACTTGTTTATTAACCTGTGGTGGTACTGCACTAACAATAATTACCTATACATATATTTATTATTTATTTATGTATAAATACACAGTCGTAGTAAGGATACTGGTTATGATTGTCCAGTTAACACTTAATCACGTTTTCCTTATTATGACTAGAGTACTTATCTGTAGGTACGATGGGATGGGAATGCTAGATTATTAAGCCAATCTACTGACCTATATTTTAGCCGTCTTCAAAAAAAGGCGGTTCTCATTTCGATGGTTTTTTTTTTGTATTTTTTACTTGATATCTTCGCCAATTGTTTGGCGATTTTGATGATTATTTTGTTGTTGTATAAGGAATCATGCCGAAATGGTCCTATAAAAGTTTTGTTCCTGAGGAATTGCTACTTTTAGCTAAGCGCTTTTTCTGCTACCCGCAAAATTAAAAAAATCATTATCATCTTATTGAATCATCATCGTCTCATCATCCCGAGTGAGCAAAATAACGTAAGCACGTGAGGTAGTCGGCTTTTGATATTTTAACGTCTTTTATATCCTTTTAATATTATTATTTTATAAAAACTGAAGACGTAGACTTGAGAAGCATTACATAATCAGGCTATAATTACAAATAATGTCTAGTGATCTTAGATGTGTTGCCTAGCAGTACCACAATTTATGATCCGAAATACTCGGGTTCGTAGTTCGAACAGGGTCGTGCACTCATTTTTCCAATGGAAAGTTTATATGTCCTAAACATGCCAAATTTTGCAGAACTAAAAATGTCGATTTTGGTTTTAGACTCGTGGACGCACCACAAAGTCTATCATACCATAAGTACCTGGCTGTAGCCTGCCCTCCTGGCCAATAGAAAGCCCAGAACGGGTCTTTGAAAGGGGATTCCCCTTCACTCGCCGTCCACAGAGAGCAAGACTGGTCTATCACTCTTATAGCTAGCTCAGGAGTCAGGTGTCTGCGGGAAACCACGGTGTGTTTGATGATGAGGGACGTTATGTCTTTCAGCATTGTTTCTGGAACAAACGAAAATAGTGTAATTTATTCACAGAAATAATAATATAATTAGTAAGGTAGGAATACTAATATGTTCCATGTTTTTATGGTGTACAAAGCAAAACATACGAAGAACATTTTGTGAAGAGTTTTGAAATGAAATAGTTCCCTTGTGTCACCGAGTGTGACGTCTCTTGTCCTTACTGGTCATCCTTCCTTGGGTATTGTGGGTGGCCCTAGAGAAGTGCTGAATATAAGTGTTGTAAATCCTACTTATATTATAAACTTGCTGTGGCTCGACCGCCCTCGGTCCCTGACCCATTGCATCGCAAATTTTAAGGTACCTATTACTTTTTTTCTCGGCTCCTAAGGGGCGTAGTGTGATGTAAAATAGCATATAACCTTACTCAAGAGTTGAGCTATCAAATGAAAAATATATCTTCAAACCCGACCCGTAATTGCGCGTTCAAGAAACAAAGAAACATATTTTATTTTATTTTGACGTTTAGTACAGAGGATACTTTCTTTTCTTTTATCTAATAATTGAACTAGAAATAATTATTATACTTTAAAACAGTTGAAATACGTATTGCTTTGCATAATAAATTAAATGATCTCTTATCAATACTAAATATATGTAAATTGAAAAATCATGCGCACTGTGTTTCAGCTTTCAGTTTGGTAGAAGCATGAGTCACGTGTTTCCCTCATTCAGCATAATGCGATTCGGGTGACTCATATTATGGAGGTAAAAGGGAATAAGAAAAAAAAAGAGTGTTGATAGGAGTAGGTGGGATGAGGAAGTTTATGCTAGGATGGGTACTTAATAAATAAAACATTTATTCATTCAACTATGTACAAGTAGGTATATACAAAAAATACAGATGAAACAGCTAGCGTTACAAACGCTCAACTGATCCAGTTCACTACCAGGCGGAAGCGTTCCCAAAATATTAGCCGCATTGCCACGCTGAATGGCAATGCTAATGTGTTGACACAGATAAGAGCCAGCTCTCTTGTCACGCGTCGCTTCGACCAGTCGCCCTGAAAGAATTTTGAAAACGCGAAGGGCCCCGGTTCCCCACGGACCCAGAGTAAATAAATAAATAATAAATAAATAAATTGTAAATAAACACTTAACAGACACATTAGTACATGGTCCTGTCCTGACCACACACTAGGATTTCCTGTTAAAGGTTTGTTTTCAAATTCACACTGAATCCTTACAACTTGTACAATTCATAGGTAACCTTTACCTATGTTCTCGCAATTTCCCACACATTCCATTTCACATAACCTACTTAACGTAACCAGCTTACTTTCAGTAGGTTTCTTCCAATGAATCTTGTGATCTAGCGTCACAACCACGTCGTTACAACGTCACAAGGCGTCCCATTGAACCAATAAAGTGATAACTACGCACTTTGATTGTCTGGCTGCATTTTTCTTGCCGATCAATATTTATGTTTTGAAATTCGATTGGAAATTGCTTGTGTTTTGAATGAAACACCTCCTGCAGAGGTGACCCCCTCTATTATTTACAAGCAGGTCACGATAAGATAAGATAAAGCCTCTTTTATTGTCACTGTTACTCAAATAAATGGAGATACTTATCTACAACATCCCATAATGTTCACATAGTTTTTGCCTCTATCTCTACGAAAGCCTACTCTGCTAACTCGATGTCAAGTACAGAAATCTGAAAATAACATGTTTTCACCACAACAAAGGATTATAGCCTAAACATAGATTACTAAACCCATTGTTTGTTTGTTTGTCAATCTATTTTCGGATGCCACACCTACTGATAAAGGAGATACTCCGAACGGAGTGCTTACCCGTTCAACCCACAATTTTTCTACCCAATATTATTTTTATCCGTTCAACCCAAAACATATGCTCCGTTCTACCCAATCAAAAAATCTAAGTCACAGTGAATTCTAAACAGTACAGACACCATAATATTAAAAAAAAAACGAACTTGATGAAATTATTACTCACAGTAACTTAAAATTGTTTACCTAAAATATGGAGGTAATAATATTTTATTATATTATTATTATTCTGATTATTCCAATCAACAACGGTAAGGTCTACCATTGTTATTCTTATTTATTGGGGTAGGTATATGCCTATCCTTTTCTTTTCATCATTAGGTCTCTTCCTATCCTACCTGTCACTCCACAGGTCACTTTAAAATATATGATGGAAAACAAAATGACTTCAAGTTTTAATAGTGAGAACAATTTGAATTTTATTCAATCAAACCGTGGCGGACAAATTTTGTTGCACAATGGATATAAGTTTTAATAAAAAAAGAGAAAACAGTGGTGGAGATACAGTGTGGCGGTGTGTAAAAGCACCAAGGTGTTTTGGTTGTGTGCATTTAAATGTACACCAAACTAGTGTTATCAAAGAAACTGTTCACGTTTGCGAGCGGGTCAATGAAGCAGATACTCAAGTGTTAATAGAAATAGACAAATGCGTGAGCAAAGCGAAAACACACGCAGGGATCCCGATTACACAGTTGTATAGAGAAACTGTTCAGACACTTTATACAAAGGGACTGAATTTTGTCACAAACATACCGTCATTTGATAATAGAAAATACAAAATTATACAATGCTCGCAACAAAAGTCAATGAGTCAAGAAAACTAATTTTCGTAATCTTGAAGAAGTCAAATATTTGACTCACATTTATCTGAACAAGACTGATTTTATTAATAAAAATATTTATAATAAGTATCTAATTTTTTTGTCTGCTGACCCTTCTACTTTAGTGTTTCACTGTGTCATTTATTTGAATTTAAACAATAGAAATTAGGAATAAGTAGGTGTGGGTAGAAAGGGTAACTTGAATTAAATGTTTTGGGTCGAACTGAGCAAAATACCTATTGGGTAGAAAAATTGTGGGTTGAACGGGTAAGCACTCACCGAATTGCGTCTTAATAATACATAAATCATTTTGCAACTCTGTTTACAATTTTTTGGGATTTTACACTCTTTCATACGCAGATCAGTTCTAGTAATGACCTCAAATCATCAGTTCTGTCTGAACTGGACTGGAAAATACTGATTTAAGGTATCAATCACATTCTCATTGTGATTGATAGGGAAGCTTTTTTTACTTTGTTTTTGTTGCTTACCTTGGTTAAGTATACTAAGACCTGGAGTCGAGTTAATTCTTTTTCGGGAATAAAAATACTGCCAGAAGAGCAGGTAGTACAGAACATCTGGCTCGATAAGGATACGGGATTCCCTAGCCTCAGTTCATGGACATTTTATGAATCACCGGTCTCGGAGGGCCAAGTTCGGTTCAACGACGCGGCCTTGTATATTGTAACTATTGTAACGTGGCGTAAACATAGTGAAACGGCGGAAAAACAAATGAGTTTTACAATGAAAGCTTTTGCTGTACAATGTGGTAGGGTTTTACAGCGGATACCACGGAAATGTGACGGATAATAGGTTTTACAGTAACGCGCATACTCTGGGACTTTATAATCTCTTGAATTTGATGTGTTAATATTTCAGTAGTTACCTTAGAGTGACACATAATAAACCAACAACGTTGCTACAGTAACTAGTATAATAAAATCATAAATATTTTCTATGGCCAACTAGTTATTGGCAATTGAACTAAATGATGTACCTACCATAATTTGTATTCCTTTATTCTACCAACGGAGTTCAAAATCTTCTACAGAGTCGAGTCTTAAAAAAATGGCAATTTGCAAAGATCTTCACTGCCAGTTTACAGCAAAATGAAAGAATCAGTGTATTTTAATTTTTTAAGGATTCATTGCAAAAATACTCCTACACATTTCAATCTTTGAATATTTGGCTCTATGTATTTTACGTGCCGGCAAACTTCACTCCACGTCCTAAGGGGTGAAGGAGGTTCGTAAGTTTCTTATCCTTCTTTTACCTTTTTTGCAACTACTGTTTACCTTTTTTTAGTATTTGTCTTTAACATTATTATGTATCGTGTTACCAAATAAACTACATTATATAATATTCTTATCTAGCATCAAGTCCTTTATTCTCTAGTCCTATAATTACGCTACGCGATAACTATCTTTCACTGGTCAACACTGGTTTTGAAGACACCGGCCAGATGACAAAGGATGATCCCGTGACACATCAAGTAACTGTCTGGCTGCTAGACGCCATAGACGCCCCTACATTCTGTCCCTGCGATCTGTTTACAAGTGGTTCGGTGTCATCTGTTTAGGTGTCCAACACGCAGATGAAAAGGAGGCGGTCAGATGACACCAACCGACGCAGACCGTGCCAGCACGGGACGTCGGCGGTGAGCACACGCTTCCACGACTTGATAACACAGAGTACGGACTAGGATCCTCCCTCGACTTCACGTGTATGATACCCGAATAGACACGGAAGCCAATGTGTTTGTAATCTTTCTCTATGGTTATGGAGTTCCAAACTATCATCCAAAAATGTAAGATTTTACTTATTTAGAGCAATGCGTAATTAGGTATCTAATTGCAGTTTTCTTTCGCATTTTTAAGAAGTACCTATCCTAACTTTGGATAGCCTCAGCCAGACAGTTTCTTTTAGAAAACCAGATTACGAATTTCTCAGGCTACAAGTGCCAAAAAATATGATGTATAAGCTCAAGAACAGGTTTAGGGATTTTAGCATTTGGCAACTTCAGCAACTACAAACAAATCCTAAAGGTAGGTATTTTTACTAGGTATTTTTAATAAACAATTCGTCAAAATTTGAAATCCCAGCCGATAGTACTATCAATTATCAATACCCACTACTAATACGTATCCTACGTAATTTCATTTTTTTTTGTGTCTCTACTGCATATTTTTTTAAATATGTGTCGGGTGACTTGTTTCAATTGAAAATGTACACGCTACGGGTTTCATTTCCGTTGATAAGACATTATCAGTGCAGCAAACTGGACTGAATATTTTGCTATTTGCTAACTTTCATTGATAAAATTGTAAGAAAGATAAGTACTAACTATATAATTATTATCTTTGTTTTATCTTATTTATATTGCCTCTCAGCTACTTACCTATAGGCGCCAAGATATTAGATATTTATTTTAATCAGTCGGTATCTGTGCAAAAATTTCACAATAATAAATGTTAAAAACACAAATAAATCTTTGTTATTTTTAAAATAATCTGTTTTTCTTCGAAAGTGGATTTAAATTTAGTGTATCCATTATCGCAATTAAGCAGGAAAAGGCTAACAGAATTGGAAAAACCATATAAATAATAAATTTAGAATTTACCTACTCTGGGCTTGCAACCTGTCATGTGAAATCCTAATTACCTACTTGCAAAATGTAGTAAAATATATAATGTTTGAAAAACATTATATAAGTAATGAAACAAACAAACATTCCGAACAGTCCAAACAACCCCTTTGGCATCTTCAAAAATATACGTATCTGAGCATTTCCATACAGTAGGGGAATACAGTCGTGAGCGTGTTTGTTTGTTTGTAATTACCTACAGAAAATGCTGATAGAGGAGAGTGGAAGAAAAAACATGTTGCGCCGACCCTAAGCATTGTCACAGATAAATCAATAATACTAGCGTAATTTAATTAATAAGGCAAGAAGATTTTAATATTAGATCTATAGACACTTAGGAATGATTCTGTCTTCCTTATGAAATAATCATTGTTTCGTTTGTGACTTTGACCTCTCACAACACAGCATAAATTGTTATTCTACATGTGATTGTTGGTTAGTAGCCAATTTATCTACTAGATAACCCATAGTTATTACCTGTGGCTTGCTGAATCATCGTGATGTTTGAGTAGGAATATTGATTAGAAACATTTGGTTAGATAACAAACGATTCCAATATTTCATTTGACATTATAGCGATTAACGATATACATTTCCATACAAATGTTAGTACGGCGGGACAAATGTTTGTATGATGAGATATTTGTCTGGGGTCTGAGTGTTTTCTATGTATAATAAAAATACATACAGTATTAAAAAAATAGTATCAGTCATGTAGTTCCCATAACACAAGCTCTGCTTACTTTTGGGCTAGATGATGCTTTGTGAAATTTGAACAATATTATTATTATTATTAAACATCGAAGGATCAGTAAAATTCAACAGTCTCATGGTTATTATCATAAAAATCTGGTGAATTTTATCACTAAAAGTATCTTAGTTACTTGATTGAAGCTAGATTAACAAAATATGTAGAGTAGTTGTTATGACATGATTTCTGACTGATGCAATATAATGAACCTTTTGATTCTTTAATTCAATTTAAATTTTTATAAGTACAAAACTGCTACACCACTGACTGGCTGCTTGTACTGGATACTGTCTGACTATATCAAATTACTGTAGTTCACTAAAAACGGTCTTTAATCAGTATCCATAGGTCATAGGTTCAAACAGGGCTTACCGCACACATGATACGTGGCTTTCTCGGACTAACCCGCTTTCGAGATCCTTTCTTCACCGTACATGAAAACTGTGGAATGAACTGCCTTCTGAAGTGTTTCCGCTGAACGATAAAATTAAAAAAAAACCCGATCTTTCGGAGCAGGCAACGCGTAAGCAAAGCCCCAGGTGTTGTAGAAGTTATGGTGACGATAACCACATTCCGTCAGGCCGTATATAACAAAATACGTACTTAATGACTTACCTACTAAACTGACTGACTGCTACCTAACGCTGGATGCTGACTGACTTGCATACCAAAATATTGATAACCACTAAAATAATTATATAGTTTAGGTCATAATAAAAAAAAGTTTATTTAAAAAAGTTTATTTATTTTTAATAACACTCAACATTATCCCTTTAGGTAGAATAAACGTCGAGAATGTCGAGTAGGTACTTATTAATTTCTCAACCGCATAACAAATTGAATCATATTTGTTTCAAAACAATATTATCGACTCTCGTAGCCACCTACTGGGAAATGATACAACCATCAATAAATAGCTACACTAGCCGAAGGAAATGATACAACTATTGCATTCGTCAAGAAATCTATTATATATGTAGTTAAGCTAGTTACTTACTAACCTACTATACATTTGAAAGAATATCATGGTATATGTAATATCTGATCCAGAGATCAGAAACACGTTATAAAGGAACTAGTGTTAAATTAAAACCATAAAATATTTAAGAGCGCTTGTTAGTTGTCATCTAGTTTGGTCGTATATACATATATATTTCAGTAGATATATACTAACGGTTTCTCCTTTCACTCTGATAATATGTGTTTAATCCTATTTATAATACAGATTTATTTATACCGCGAAATTGTACAGTATTGTATCTTATGGCAGAAAGGAACGCTTAAAATAAATTAAAAGTCACCGCGTCTATACTTTTTTAAATGGTTATTTCTGTTAACATTTTATCATATCTAAAATTTTTGCACTCACACCTCATAAAAACATCTTCCTGTAAGTAAACAGAATTGCGGGGATTTCACATTTCAAGCGGGTAATACCCTTGAGTTATTACACTCAATTAGTTACTGATACATATCCTTCGTTCGGATAAAACAAAATGATATGTAGCAGAAAAGTCCCTGACATTCGAAAGTAGCAAAAGTTTCGTTTGTTGTTTCTCTAGAATTCGCTAGATCAATAGGTACGCAGAATGTATAATTATACTTTGTTTTTTGTAAATACATACATATTATAAATAGAAAATACCCAGACCAGATACAAATATTTGCATATCATAGAAACATTCGGCGGAAATGGAACCCGCAACCTTCTGCGTCTCATACGGGCCTTCGCCTACTGCGCCACAGAGGTCGTTTCAATGGAGGAATGGAAGTCGATCCACATCTACACACGCAAAATCACAAGGTCTAGCTAGAAATGCTTCTTACAGAATACCACGTGGCTCTCGCCACGCAAATTTTGTCTACGACTACGTGAGACTATGCCTTCGAGTTGGCCTACATACCAATATAAGTTCGTGGCCTGAATCCGGACCCACACGTGATCACAAAATACGTGATAGATGACACGGAAATCAGAATACAGAAAGCAACTTGCGATTATGTGCACTGCTGTTCCCCTGCTGATGGATTATTCCTGTTGTAGCCCGATCAGATAATATGTATATATTAGTACAATAAGCAACGCACCGATTTATGGCCCGATCGGGGGACAATGGGAAGTTTTCATATTTCATTCCATAGTCCCTTGATTCACACATTCGACTACATGTCGAATGTGTGAATCAAGTGACTATGAAATCAAAGATGGCGGATAGAAAGCTGTGGAAGGAGTAACTCTCTGTTGAAGTTATGAAGACATTTAATTAGTAGTATATCAGTCTTGGAGTTCCCATAATACAAGCTCTGCTTAGTTTGGGGCTAGATAATGCTGTGTGAAAAATGTCCAGCATTATTATTTATTTATTATAAAATGAATAATTAAAATGCACCGCTTCGTACGATATCCGGGTACAGGGATGAATAAAGATCAGAAAGTAAAATATCTTAATTCCAAAACCACTCTATAAAAAATTAAGAAAATTGCATAATGTACCACTGAGCTAGCAATACCAAATATATTATATGTATTGTTATCGGTGGTTATTTAGTTATTGGAGGAATATAACTTTTCGTCTTATTAACCTTTATTCTGTCTCTATTCACCCCATCCATGTTACCCTGTGCGTGTAGGTAGGATACCTACCTACCTTTCTAATTGATTCAAGTAAGTAAAGTATCCAGATTCCTACTAAAATAGTTTTTATTTACAACAACATACTTACAAAAAAAAGATGAAACTAAAAGCTTAAAATGAACTTAGTATATATAATAAATTTTGTTCATGCGGCTATAGCCAAGATTACTGGAGGCTGGCCGAAGAAATATGTTACATATGTTTTAGGTACATTCTTACGTACTTAGTTATTCCACATCCCATGGTCCATCTCTACGGCGGGCGGCGCGGAGGAGGATTTCATATTTGCTACTAATATTATCAACATCAAAGTGTGGACATTTTGATGTTTGAATGTTTGGATATTTGTTGCTTCCAGTCTTCGTAATGGCTGAATCGATTTGGGCGAATTTTGGAATCAATATTGTTAATGACAGAATAACAAATAGGCTACCTTTTATCCTCGTACCACGCGAGCGATGCCGTGTGCAGAAAATACTTTCATAATTCTAACTGGTTTGACCACTCTTCAAGGACTAGTATACTACGTCAACACATTTTTTCTTAAAACTTTCAAGGATAACGTACGGCACGACCTCTCTAAGTAGGAATCTACTCGTACGTCAGAAGATAAACCATTATCCTCATAGGAGTTGTCGCCAAGTTGTTGACAAAACGACAAAACTAACTTTATTAAACCTGTTTCGCGGACGTCAATGTTTATTTACCTACACTACGGGATTTCTACAATAAAGTTACTCTAATTTCAATACAACTTATCTTGCACCAGAACACAATACCCAGTTACCTATAGTCTACAGAAGTGAGTCTAATTAACAACATTTATTTTTGAACGTTGTTATTGGATCTGTAATTCTGCATCATTCAATACAGGATAGACTTAAGATCGATGACCCAGCCTGTATGTTTTTGATCCTTCGAGCCAGATATATGAGATACTAGCTTCTGCCCACGGCGTCGCTCGCGTGGTACCCGGATAAAAAGTAGCCTATGTGTTAATTCTGATGTATAAGCTATATTACTGTAAAGTTTCATCAAAATCCGTTCAGTAGTTTTTGCGTGAAAGAGTAACAAACATCCATGCTCACAAACTTTCGCACTTATAATAGTAATAGGATATCATATCATTCACATACAGAATGACGCTACGCTACGTTTTGTTGGGTCAATTTTGTTCACCGTTTTCATCGAACAGTTTTTGCTACGTTGACTATAAATAAGTAGTGTCTAAAATATTTATAGTACAAACAAACTATGACTCACTTAATTATCATTGAATTCTTATAAATAGATAAGTATGTAGGTAACATATAAAAAAAAAGAAATTTAGTGATTGTAAATCATGATTAAAGATGATTGAAGTTACCTAATCTACGTAGGTTGGTACAATAATTTAATTTATACAATTTATTTATAGCGTACAAATTTGGGTAAGTATCTAGGTAAAATAATTTGTAATTGTGATGAAATATGTTGAACTTAATTTTGATATCAGTCAAGGTTTGTCCAATTCAGCTAAAATAAAAGAACACTAACATTATATTTCCTAAAAATTCAATAGTTTGCAATCACAATTATGACGAAAAGTTTTGAAAATGGAACATCTCACCAGAGTCGTCGATTAATCTGGGTCTCTAAGTATGCAGAAAAAAGTTTCACCACTTGTTAGCACAAATTACGTTCGCATGTATATTTAAATTGTGTATATTCTGTGGCATGGCACACGTTCGAAATCTTCTGCAACATTTATATGAAATATTGAAATTGAATAGTTAAAGGTAGGCAGGCAGACAGGCCTACAAATATTGCATCAGTTTTATAATGTTATCCTCAGACAAAACAAGCCACGTGTACAAAAATGACGCCAATGTTTGCGAATTGCAAACATACTGCGTAGTTACCTGCTCATCTACAAGTATGTAGGTAGGTACTTACAGTTAAGTACTATTTGCTAGGCAACGAAAGGTCTGCTAATTCTAATAAGTCTAAGGAGTACAGGAGCCATGATTCTTAAAGTTCCTACAATAAATAGGTAGATTGTGACAACGATTTTGCGTCGTCTGTGAAACTAGGTAAGGAAATTCGACAAGCTTGTTGCCAACGTCCATACCACGTTGAAAACACCGGTTCTCGTCCGATCACCGAAGTTAAGCAACGTCGGGCGCGGTCAGTACTTGGATGGGTGACCGCCTGGGAACACCGCGTGATGTTTGCTTTTTGCAACTTTTCGCTTTGAACTCTCTGTTTCAGTCTCTTGGCAAATGAGTTTTGTGACTTACCTACAATTTTTTCCTTATGTTCATTACATTTTAATAGTTTAACCAACCCTAAAAGATCTATTCCACGAAAATCAGACACTAAACTTTAACCGTCAAT
Source organism: Perizoma affinitatum (assembly GCA_961405105.1). NCBI lineage: Eukaryota > Metazoa > Arthropoda > Insecta > Lepidoptera > Geometridae > Perizoma > Perizoma affinitatum. The sequence goes on along the minus strand of OY560190.1, from coordinate 13,839,673 downwards.
AAATCAATACTAACAAACCACTCAAATTTCTAGGAAAAACAAAACTTCTCCGAACCATTCGAGTTACCGATGAAATACCATACCACTCCATATCAGAGAGAACAGAATAAATTACAGTTTGTATTGAATCTTGTGAGTTTGAACTCATTAATGGGTCACGAAGGTGTGAATCGACCGAATGTAGAGAATCACCGACAATAACATCGACATCGATGAAACATAAATAAATACCCAACAGCCACAACCACAAGTCTTGACCCCACACTACTGGATTCTCTGTGTTGTGGTTATCAGGAACTACGTACCGTGGTACCACAATACCCCGGAACAAATACCCGCAGAATCTTCAAACGAATGTCCCGGGAATCGAACACCCTGCCTCGCAACTGATTAACCGCCGCGCCACCGAGGTCGTCCTAGAAGTAGAATTAGTATTTACTAACATAACTAGTATTTTTTCCTCTATGTATCAATAGCCGTTATTGTTCTTTATGATAACGTTGACTTACGTGATATATAATGAATTTCTGTAACATTGACAATTTGTATTTGTATTAAATAGAAATACATGTAGGCCTAGTGTTTATGTTATTATCGTATGTTTAATAGTTTAATATTTTTTTATCTTATTTACTAAAAACTTATTCTACTATGTAAGTACGATTACCTAAGAAAATCATCCAATTATAAATGTATCGACAACTTCGCGGAGTTTTTGAAGTACAATCAAATCATCGATAAATTAAGATATAATTCGCATCCTTAGCTAGACCTCAACTGCCAATAGTGGGGTTACCGAGAAACTGATCGATAGCTAAGGTCAAGGGTGAGTATCAATCGACTTTATCGTTACAAATTAAAAAAAATTGAACTGTCAAGATTGTAGGGTAAGAATGAAATAATGTCTTGTGTACACAAGACATTATTTCATAAGTGGTAATGTGAATTGTTTTTTTTTAACCAAAGTGGATAAACCCGAATGAATAAACACTGACGATAAGAACACAAAATAACTAGTACATGTATATCTTATACTTTGCGTTCTCGTTATATGCAGTGAATTTTAATTTGTATGAATCATTTGTCGTCATAAATGCTTCTATAAATAAATGAATTGTTTTGCATTAAATAGGAACTAAAACAACATAACCGTAATTATAAATTCAGGCATGGCAGTCAAACGTATCAATTACCTTGATTTAATATTTTCCAATAATTTGGCTTATATATTTGCATTAAGACGGGATCGAATCTGGATTGGAAATATATTTTGTGATGCAGACAGTTTCTGTAATATTGTGTGTTTAAGTAGTCTTACTTAACAAATATAAAATATTTTTCTGCAATACCTAATAAGTAACCTCATTTGATATTTCTTTATTGTAATTTTATGAAACAACAATATAGGTAAATGGTTGGGCTAAAAAGTGTGATGTTGTGATCCCGTCTTAATGCAAATATATAAGCCAAATTATTGGAAAATATTAAATCAAGGTAATTGATACGTTTGACTGCCATGCCTGAATTTATAATTACGGTTATGTTGTTTTAGTTCCTATTTAATGCAAAACAATTCATTTATTTATAGAAGCCTTTATGACGTCAAATGAATCATACAAATTAAAATTTACTGCATATAACGAGAACGCAAAGTGTAAGATATACATGTACTAGTTATTTTATGTTGTTATCGTCGGCGTTTATTAATTCGTTAATAAAATTAATTCGTTTTATTAACTTTGGTTAAAAAAAACAATTCACATTACCACTTAACTATTGTGAATTTAGATTATTTTTAGACCGGGAACGGGACAAAGTCCATACCGGGTCAGGTATGGACGTTGGCAACATCTAAAGTGAATTTATAAATTACTTTCATGACTAATGACATAGAAAAGCAATATTTACTAAGAATAAAATATGGGTTTGTTCCGACTGCAAATAAAAAAGATTTACGTTTGAATCCGAAAAAGAAATTATAAAGCAGAACAAAATTCCAAAATGTACAGTCGGTCATCCATTCAATAGCCTCGTAGAATTCATATCAAAGGCCATGTCATCGTAGAGTAAAAATTAAACGAACAATATTAAAACAGCAAAAAGCCAACATCACGCGGTGTTCCCATGCGGTCACCCATCCAAGTACTGACCGCGCCCGACGTTGCTTAACTTCGGTGATCGGACGAGAACCGGTGTTTTCAACGTGGTATGGACGTTGGCGAAAGCAGTTATGAATTTATAAGATTGATTGATATACATTATGTACACGACTACAGCGAATATTCGTTATAAAAAAAAACAAAACTACGCGTTTTTGAAATTATATGATTCAACTGCATTATCATCATGTTATGTAGGTTAGTAGTATAGTAAATAGGCAAAATAGATTATTACATTTATATAGGAAGTTAAAGTCAAAAAGGTACGGTACCTACATACCTAACAAAACAAAAGTTCAACCACCACAACGTTAAAATGATGCATTAGATATTATTTATAGTTAATTCTCGTGATTATAACAATCTCTCAGTACCCTTCAAACCGGAACACAGCAATGCCAGCATTGCTGCTTGTCGGCAGAAATAGGTATAGTGTTGGTACTAATTCTAACATGCTACGGTAGCTCACTCACATTAGAGCTTGGTTTTCAAGATAAAATCATAAAGTGCCAGTATACGTTTTGAATATTAATAAAATTGTACATGGAACAACGACAAAACAAACAATTAAGGTATACTGTTATCTAGTAAAGTTCAAAGATTCACGGATTTACTTAGTGGCATGAGATTTATTAAGTCATGCTGACTGTTAATGATAACTTAATTACCTACATGATAGCTAAATTATAGGTCTGATAGCTAAGTAAACATTCAATAATAATGCTTATCAAAGCACGTGTAGAAATTACACACGTCCCGAAAATAATCTGAAGCTTAGAAAATATGAGCACACTGCTCCTAAATATATTTCAGGGGACGCGGGAGTTGGGGTTACCAACTTATGTTTTTATTTAATATGAATTCACAAATTTGATAAAAAATAACCCATTGGTGGTTGTTCTGAGCCTTTAGGTACTCATTTTTAGTTATTTAAGTGGTTATATTTGTTGCGTCTTTAAATATAGTTTTTAAAGTGTACATAACACACATAATCTATATAGTATCCAGCTCTACTATTATCCAACAGTTTGTGAACAATTTCAACTCTGTATAGTACCTACTTAAATATCGCAGTTGCTGGTCCGCACGAACACCGGCGTCACGGAAGACCAGCGTTTTAGTGGCCCAAAGTGCTGAGTGGCGGCCGTTTTTGTTGTCAATCTCATTATTTATTTTAATAACTCATACATTTAATGTGGAGAACTAGACTAAATTTAAAGTTTACAAGGGATTATAATTAAACTTATCTGACTTATAATTTTATCAGATATTGGTTAGTACTTAGGTAATTTAGCTATGACAATGAGTTTTTATAATGATATAAAATCTATGATACTTACCAAAATATTAAATCAAAGCAAGCTACAAATACTGGTCGAGATTGGTCAAAGCTCAATGAAGCCACACAAGCTATAATCAAGAAGTCAAGCCTAGCTATATGAAGCTCCGTCAAACAAACGGTGTGTTTTGCAGAACAATCAAATCATCGATGAATTGAAATATAATTCGCATCCTTAGCTAGACCTCAACTGCCAGAAGTGGGGTTACCGAGAAACTGATCGATAGCTAAGGTCAAGGGTGAGTATCAATCGACTTTATGGTTACAAATTAAAAAAAAATAGAACTGTCAAGATTGTAGGGTAAGAATGAAATAATGTCTTGTGTATAAGTATAACTTACTTAAAAAATATAAAATATTTTTCTGCAATACCTAATAAGTAACCTCATTTGATATTTCTTTATTGTAATTTTATGAAACAACAACATAGGTCAATGGTTGGGCTAAAAAGTGTGATGTTTCAATTCATTGTATGATGTAATTAAATAATAGTAAACAATCAAAATAGGTTAAATTAGAATACATAGCATAAAATTCTTAAACGAATATACATTTAGAGATTTTTTTAAACACGATAGATTTTAATTACAGGTACGGCCGCCGTACCTGTAATTTTATGAACAAACCGTTTTTATTTTTTTGACAGACTCATAAGATCACACACAATATTACAGAAACTGTCTGCATCACAAAATATATTTCCAATCCAGATTTGATCGCGTCTTAATGCAAATGTATAAGCCAAATTATTGGAAAATATTAAATCAAGGTAATTGATACGTTTGACTGCCATGCCTGAATTTATAATTACGGTTATGTTGTTTTAGTTCCTATTTAATGCAAAACAATTCATTTATTTATAGAAGCCTTTATGACATCAAATGAATCATACAAATTAAAATTCACTGCATATAACGAGAACGCAAAGTGTAAGATATACATGTACTAGTTATTTTATGTTGTTATCGTCGGCGTTTATTAATTCGTTAATAAAATTAATTCGTTTCATTAACTTTGGTTAAAAAAAAACAATTCACATTACCACTTAACTTTTATTCACAATTGTGAATTTAGATTATTTTTAGACCGGGAACGGGACAAAGTCCATACCGGGTCAGGTATGGACGTTGGCAACATCTAAAGTGAATTTATAAATTACTTTCATGACTAATGACACAGAAAAGCAATATTTACTAAGAATAAAATATATATAACTCTGTATAGTACCTACTTAAATATCGCAGTTGCTGGTCCGCACGAACACCGGCGTCACGGAAGACCAGCGTTTTAGTAGCCCAAAGTGCTGAGTGGCGGCCGTTTTTGTTGTCAATCTCATTATTTATTTTAATAACTCATACATTTAATGTGGAGTACATTAAATGTATGAGTAAATTTAACTAGACTAAATTTAAAGTTTACAAGGGATTATAATTAAACTTATCTGACTTATAATTTTATCAGATATTGGTTAGTACTTAGGTAATTTAGCTATGACAATGAGTTTTTATAATGATATAAAATCTATGATACTTACCAAAATATTAAATCAAAGCAAGCTACAAATACTGGTCGAGATTGGTCAAAGCTCAATGAAGCCACACAAGCTATAATCAAGAAGTCAAGCCTAGCTATATGAAGCTCCGTCAAACAAACGGTGTGAAAAGGACCAAAATCAAAATCGGAATCCAATAAATCTTCCTAATAATATCTCCCTTTACAAAACAACCAATTTACATAATAGGTATAATAATTAAATTGGCTGTTTTGTAAAGGGAAATATTGGATGACTTAAATTTTATTTTTTCACTTCATGTAGGTATACCATATGCTTGCCACCATAATGCCTCGCTCCTGCATTGTCTCGCTCCTGCTCCATCTTTATCCAAAACGCATTCGGGCCCCGACCCATCGACCGTGTCGAATCACCCGTCCGCTCTATTACTTCTTTTTCTCAGCTCCAGCGGGTTGTAGCGTGATGTTAAATCCTACAACCTTCCTCAAGAATATGAAAAATATTTTTTATATCGGACTGTAAGTTCCAGAGTCTTGTTTGCGCGTTCAAACAACTTTATTATTATTATATATCGATATGAAACAGAAGCAATTGAAGGAACCCCCTCAAAGTGAATTCAATTTCGTGGTCAAAGTTCAATATGGTCGGTCATACGATTTTTGCTATATTTATTATTAATGCAGGACTGTGATGAAGATTATAAATAAAACAAGGTTTACAATACGGTTCAACGCACACAAATATCATAAACTTATTAAATATAGTCCAAGCCGTTTTGGCCTAGTGGGCGATACCCCGACTTCTGATCGGTCGTGGGTTCGAACCCGGTCAATGGATTTTACCACTAGAAAAATTTATGTGCGCATTAACACGTGCTCAAAACGGTGAAGGAAAACATCGTGAGGAAACCGGCATGCCCTAGAACCAAAAAATCGAAGGTTTGTGCCAACAGTTAGTGTTCTAATAAGCGGCGATGGGTTTGGCTGTCACGTGGATTACTTACTTACATACAAAACGCGGGCATGTACCAAATGTAATGTTTGGACGTGCCTCTGACTACCCCCTACTTGGTATCCTCAAAGATCTACTCACTGAGTATGTATCTGAGGATGTCCACCTTGGGGAAGACAGTCGTGAGTGTGTTTGTTTGTTTTTTTTTATTAAATATAGGAACAACTAACATTGATCTTATGACAGGCTTCTAATTTGCAAAGATTTATGTGGAATTAAAATTTCACTCTTTCATCTTTGGTCAGATCGATCGAATACATCATTCGGTTCGATTTGTTCCGTGTTCGCCCCGCAGAGTTTTGCCCCACATGTAAAATTCCACGTTCGCCCCACATTATATTCCTTGTCTGCCCTTCGGTTCTTATAATAAGACATTTTAAATAACAGAGACAAAGTACCTACTTACCTACCTAAAACCCACAAGGACACTATTAGTCCAAAAATAAAATATAAGGGATTGACGTATGCCATTGACATTCTATGCACCTACCTAAGCAGAATGGAGATGTATTCTATAACAGTTGGAGAAAAAGGCTCCAACGGTAAATTTTCAAGGAAGAAGAATGAGCCTGATTTTAACTTATTGAGACAAATTCGCAAAGAACACAATAATAACTCTACTGAAACGGCTAAATACACTTTCAGGCATCAATTCCGCCAAGACAAGTTATAAACTAAATACAACACATGCATAAAGCCATTGAACTCATAAAACACGTGTTTAGTAGGTAGGTAGGTACCTACCCGATTGAGCTAAATAGGTACCTAACGGCTTGTCATGTAGAATAGTTTTATTCAAGACATTGAACACGATAACAGCCGAAGGCCAATCAAATAGGTTCATGCTTTATGAATTTAATAAGCTAAACCACAGCCACAAAACATGCGCCATCTGCACATAATCATTTTCATATCCATGCATCAATGGTTAGGTAAGATAATCGAATAAAGGTGGGCCAGTTTTGACGTCAATACATATCTGCAAAGTGATCTGGTTTCGTGATTGCAAAAAGAAATTCCGTTCAGTATCCGTGAACGGAAAATAAACCCAAATTACAAAACAGTTGCAGCTTGTTTCCTCCACAGCGAGTAAAAACCACGCGGGAATTCCGAACTGCCTTGCATCGATAACCTTAACATTGGATAAGACCTATAGTTCTATCTAAAGCTACCCCTCACTGTCCTCATTGCTGTGATAGATGAGGGGCAAGGAAGGTCTGCTTATAATGGTATTTTAATAAACGTGTTGGGACAGGCCACGCTTCACGCTATCAGACGCACACATAGAACACACCTTGTTATACGCTTCTGTATTGACACGAAACACTAGCACAGTTCACTCACACGTCCGGATATACAGGCGATTTTCACGGAATCTCCGGCGGCACTGAACGGGCGCCCACTCACACATACGCACGAAAACGCGCGTGCGCGTCAAAGGCTATATAAACATAGTCGACACAGCATGAATCACATTCTTCTACAAACGCTCGAAGCAAGAACACGCCGGATTTGTGAACGAATTTGTGAAATCATTGTGACATATCGCAAAAAAGTTCAATAGCCACTTGTGGATTGCATAACAGTCGTAACTGTTTAGTGAAGTGCTACCAGTGTTGGTTACCATTCCTAGTAACAGGAACGTGATCATTCCTACAACCAGGAAAGTGCCTACTATAAGTGACCATTGTGAATTCAGGAGCATCAGGATTTCAAAAATGTACAACGAGTCAGTGATACCTGTGAAAGCGGAGTCCTTCAGCGGAATGGCTGCTAAAAGGTAAATTACACAATATTTTGTAATCCCTATCAAGCCAAAGATCCCTTGATCGCTTTCATAATAGTAATTTGATTACAAAATAAAAACATAATAAAAGGTTCTTTCTAGATCTGCTTTGTTCTCAAAAACTTTGACAAAGTTTTGTTACGTACCTACTTAAAGACTGACGCTCAAAAGAAACATGAGCCAGAATCAGAATGTTGATAATATTCCCACCTATCTCTCAGGATGCCCAGGTTCAATTCTCAACCATGCCGATTTATCTTTTTGCACTCAAAAGCATTTTCTTATGAATTATTTCTATTGTTCTAGCCCACTAAGTCAATGCATCCAGTCGGTGCTTCGGAGGGCTTGCGTGGAGAAGCGGCTGACAACCGGCCTCCTCCCCGCGATCCAGTACCTCTCGAACAACAGTAACGGCGCCCTCTTCTGTCTGACAGCTGAAGCGCCACCAGGGGATAGCGCGACCCACATGCAAGAGGTCTTATTGCAAGCCTTTTGTGCGGAGAACGAGATTTACACCATAAAAGTGGATTCAGAAGCTAAGATGCGTAAAATGTTAGGATGCAGAACAAGAGAACTAGATTTCAGCTGCGTTTTGGTTCACTATCCATACACAGATCCTTTTAGCGACAGTCAGGACATCGATCTCACTGCACTTTCGGACGCCGAGAAGAATTTAATTGACCATTGCGAAAGTACATGGGGATTTGCACAAATTCCAGTTATTAAGCTGCCGGAGAAGTGAATACAAGATGAAATTTTGTTGAAATAAAATTACAGACCACTTTGGTCCATTTATGCAGCTAGGCATTTGCATGGCTTTGGCGTTCAGCGCCATCTAGTATACAATAGTTGAACTATATCCGTAAGGTTAAGTTTTTTTACTATTGTAAAATTGAGGTGAGATATATTTTGTGAAGTATAAAATATTTATAAAAGCATGTAAATAAGGAGCATAATTATTCATAGAAGTCTAAAGTGAAAATTAGAGTGATAAAAGTTATGACTAATCATTGAGCCGAATGGGCATTCTATTTTACATTAAAAATATATTAATGTTACTATATGATAGTGCAAAAAAACAAATGTACAAAAGAAAAGCAAAAAGAAAATAAGAGTCGGGAGTTGAGATTTTCTACTAAAATTATGTAAAATTGTTTAGAAATAAGAAAGAATAAACAATGTTTTAAAATAAAGCTTTAATTTCATTGCATACTGCGCCTCACCTAACAGCGGGAATTGCCCAATAGTTTAGCTTGTTGTCGAGGTCGAGTCACCCTACGAAAACTTTTTAGTAGTTGAATAGCAAGAATACAACATAATTAAGCAGTTTCTAATTACAGTGTTTAATTTTATAGATAGTTATTTAACAATTATTACTTACACATAAAATGCACAAATAAGCTTTATAATTAATGAAAGGTGAAGTAATAAATTGCATATCTGAAAATCGTAGAAAATAAATTTATTGAAATATTATAAGAACAGCATATGACGAGGAATCAAATTATATAGGAACTGCATATGATGAGGAAGCAATTTATATGTAGATAAATATGTACTAGTTATTATTGTCGCTGTTTATTCCTTCGGATTTATCCACTTTGGTAAAAAAAACAGTATCAGTATCACATTCAGATGTGTTGCTTACCTAGTGTGATTTTTTATATTTTGAACTTGAATATTTGTCATTTTTTATTATTATCAATACACAAAAATCTGTATCTACATAGGACTAGTTAATATACGTATAACAAGGTAATTTTACTGTTTATGGACGTTGGTGGGCGAAAACAAAGATGAAGTTATCGTTTTTATGGTATGTATGTAAATCATAAAATAAAAGCTAACTATAAAAATACCTATAGTCAGAAAAAAATTGAATATCTGCGTTCATAAAACCAAAAAGCCAACATCACGCGGTGTTCCCAGGCGGTCACCCATCCAAGTACTGACCGCGCCCGACGTTGCTTAACTTCGGTGATCGGACGAGAACCGGTGTTTTCAACGTGGTATGGACGTTGGCGATTGTTTATTTGAAATTGATGACCTCGTTCCTCATAATTACAACAATCATGCGTATTTAATAAATTCATGATCACAACGATTGGTATTTTTTCTGAGCTGTAATTTTAACCCCCCCAATCCTCCAGTATCAAATCGGCTCCTTTCTCACCAATCATTATAGTCGGTGCATTGGTATTGCCTCTTACGACTACGGGCATAATCGAAGTATCTATTACCCTCAAATTACTGATGCCATAAACTCTCAGTCGAGGATCAACGACTGCAGTTTCATCCCACTGAGGACCCATTTTACAAGTCCCACTAGGATGATAAGGAGACGAAGTGTATGTTCTAGCAAGGCAGATAGTATACTCGTCAGTACCCCATTCATAGTCTTTACAACCTTGCAGTTCTTCGCGAACAAAATAAGCACCTATATCCTTAAAAGCTTTTGTATATTCCAGACTCAAAAGAAACCTTACCCCTTTGATAATAGGTATGAAATCTAACTCGTTGTCTAAGTAGTTTGCGTGTATTATTGGATAGCCGTTAGGATCAGAGCTGTTTAGGTAGATACGTCCTCGACTCTTCGGGACTAAATTCATGGTTCTAGGTACGATCGCATCGTAGTAAGCAGTTGGATAAGTTGAAATACTCTCATATAGTGCTGGGTTTGATAGATACTCCTTCAAAATAACATTATAGCACTGGTATTGGATATCTACAGCAGGTAAATTAGGTTCAGTTTTGATGAAAGCTATTGAATTGACAGCACCGTTGCCAGATATCGGCCCATTTTTGACTTTATCCAATTTATAATCTAGAATATCTTTAATAATCGTTTTCTCATCAACTACAGTAGAATTTTCTTTAGGAAGGGCTATGGCATATCCGTTAAAGGTAACATGATCGTGTAAGTTAAAACCAACAGCCAAATTTGCGATAACATTAACTCCTAGGCTCTCTAAATGGTCTTTTGGACCTATTCCGGACAACATCAGTAATTTAGGTGAGTTGATCGCTCCTCCGCTGACTATAACCTCTTTTTTGGCTACAGCAGTATAAAGTACACCGTTTTTCATATAAACAACCCCATAAGCTCTTTTATTCTCATCGATAAGGATCTTCAACACTTCGGATTTTATTTTCACAGTTAAATTCTTCCGTGTGTATCGTATAGGCTGAATATAAGCAGTGTTAGTAGACACTCTTTCTCCAAAGCGTGTGACGGTCTGCCCCTGCATAGTGGCAAACTGGTTAGCACCATTAAAGTCAGCTAGTGGAAGACCTCGTTCGGTAAAAGCTTTAGTCATCATGAATGAAGGCCGGTCAATGTAAGGAAGATGGGAAACTGACTGTTCGCCATCAAAACCATGGTATCCTTTGTCCAAGGAGTGGATGTTCAAGTTATTTTCAGATTTGATGAAGTAAGGAAGAACCTGTAAACAAAGTCATTGATGGAGAGAATTATGCAGCGAAGCGCCATGTATTTTGTTCATAGCAACATGTTTACATAAGGTTGGCCAACCTGAAGTTAGCCAACTTACAGAACGGCCCTAGTCTATGATATGGCAGAACCTAACATAGATCTATGTAAGAACAGTTGGCTTGCATTTCTAAGTATTTCTAAATAAAGTAAGTACTCATATGCATAGGAACAAAGCTAGATACTAGAAAGGCTCTACGAGCATTGCGCATCAACCAAGACAACCATTTCTTAAACTAAGACTTTAAAATAATATACTTAATTTATAGGCAGACAAAAATAGTTGTCTTGGGTGTTCATACTACTGGACTAGGTGCAGGATAAATAGCGAAGATAAATATAGTACGAGGTAGTTAGTAGCTTTTTAATGGAGATAAATTCACTTACGTCCTAAATGTACTTACGTCCTTATAACTCCAGCCTTTGTTACCCATAGCTTCCCAATCGTCGAAGTCAACTCTACTTCCTCGTATGTAAGACATGGAGTTTACAGAGCTACTGCCTCCCATGGTTTTACCTCTGGAAATAAAACTCGTTAATTGATTTAAGAGAATCGCGAACTTGTGTTCTAGCATAGCAGCATTTTTAATATAACATTTTGTACTAAGCATTTTAGGTACTAATCAATTTCACTACCCTAAAATAGAGCGAAGGCACCACCCTCTGTGTTGCTTTGCTTAACAAATACTATCAGGCGCAATTACTATATTCCAGCAAATTACAGCGAGTACAAATCAGTGGCTGATGCAAGAGGCAGAAATTTAA